>OX451736.1:1113547887-1114147887 GCA_948472305.1 Vicia faba
ACCTTGACTTTCTGACCTCCTTCGAAATACTTTACCAGAATATCCCATGCCTCATTCGCTGTTTCAGCATGAGAGATTTTGTCGAAGTTAGCAGCATCGACAACCATTTGAATGTAATAAGAAGCCTTCCAATCTTTCTCCTTGACTTCGTTGTGAGCTTTTTTCTATTCGTCGGTTGCATTTGCAGCCAACGTAGGAACGCCGTCGGAAACCACTTCTAGAGTTTCATGGAAGCCAAATAAGGATTGCATCTGTTTTTTTTCCATCGGATCCAATTTTTACCGTCAAGCATTGAAAGAGAATTCGGAATGCCCTTATCACTAGCCATCTTCGCAGTAGTTGATTCACTTGTCCTAGAAAAATGATCTCTGACGTGAAATTCTTGAAGACTTGATCAAGAACAATAATCGGAAGCTCTGGATACTAATTTGTTAGTGCGTGTGACACTTTTAGTGAGGAGAGAAAGCAAGAATAATAAAGGAAATAAGGATTTGTATTATTTAAGTGTACAAATAATTATATATACTATGACTATTTATATACAATCCTAATTGGGCTTGGGCTAACACAACTTGGATTATATTAAATATTAAATCTAATCAAATCTAATCTAATCTAATTTAATATTTCAACATTTTTTAACAAAACTGCACGGTCCGATTTGCAGTTTGTATTTTATAAACCGAACCATACTGAATCAAGCCATATTATGTTACAACTCAAACTTCATTTAACCCATATCCAACCCAAACTCAAATCTATTATGCCTTAACCTTACGATTATGATTGATTTTCTCTTCCTTTCACTTAAGATTTCAGTTTAAGTCTTCTCAAATCTCTCATAGCAGTGTCTCGCTTTCTTTTCATCTTCTTTTTCAAGTATTATAGGAGGATAAAAGGCATTTAACCCTATAAAAATCGGAAGTTGCCTCTCTGTATTTCTACAACTCACAGCACAACAAATATAAAAATTGTTGCCATGGTAAAGTAATAAACACATTCCATGTAATAGCTCTTCCTTAACATTAAAAGTTCTCAAATTCATGCAAATAAGACAATAAATATTGAGGAGTTCTTAAAACTAGTTGTTTAGACTTCAGCTTGACAATGAAGATTCATCAAACATGGGTAAAAAACAGTCTATATTGATCACTCTGCAAGAATGATAAACATTAGCATTTTGACTATGAATCCTCCCTGTGCATTTTGAACCAAAACTCATCCATCAAATAACTAAAAGTTGGGGATAAAATATTTAAAGACTTTTAATTTAGCACTTTTAGTGTTGATGATAAAATCTAATTGCCTTGATATAAATATGTTGATATAAGAATAATAAGGAAAAGAATATTAAAACTTTCTTCAAAAGTACAAAAAAAAAACTATTGGAGTTTTTTTCTTCTTTATTATGTAACTTTGTTTTCTTTGTGATTGATTACAATATTACAATTGATAACTATTTATACTAATGAATACATGAATATTTTTAGTTATAGTAAACAACGTCCATCCAATCAATCAAGACTTTCCTTAATTCACATCTCTAATGCATATTCATAGAAACTCTATAAATATATAATAACCTAAGTTTAACTTCCAACATCCTCCCTTAAACGTGGCTTCATCATTCCCAGTAAATTCTTCATCTTCAAGAACAAATTGATTTTAAGTGGCTTTGTAAAAATACCAGCAATTTGATCTTCCGAAGTGCAATACTCCACCACAATTTCTTTTTCTCTTATTAAGTCTCGAATGTAGTGATGTTTGATGTCAATGTGTTTGCTACGCCCATGAAAGACTGGATTTTTTGTCAAAGCAATTGTTGATTTGTTGTCACATAATACCTTCGTCGGACCATCTTGTTGATACTGCAATTCACTTAATATTCTCCGCAACCAAACTGCTTGAGTAACACAATTTATTGCTGCTATGTACTCTGCCTCTGTTGTTGACAAAGCAACTACTTGTTATTTCTTAGAGGACCAAGAAAACACACATGTTCCAAGAGGAAAGACATAAACCAAAGTTATTTTTCGAGTTTCAATTTCACCTGCCCAATCACTATCTGTGTATCCAATCAATTCTGACTTGATAGAACTTGAGTAAAAAATTCTTTCATCAATTGTCCCTTTGATATACCTCAAAATTCTCTTTGCAGCTTGCCAATGTGATTGTCTTGGTGAGTCCATGAATCTACTTACGAGTCCAACTCCATAAACTATATCAGATCTTGTTGCTGTCAAGTACCCGAGGTTTCCCACCAGCCTTCTGAAATTTGTTGAATTTACAAGATCACCTCCACTTTCTCTTTCTAATTTCAATCTTTCTTCCATTGGAGTAAACAATGATTTACATGATTCCATCTTAAATTTCTTCAGAATATCAGCTGTATATTTCTTTTGTGAAATAAAAATTCCATCATTGGTCTGTGTGATACGGTGGGAAGAGAACTGACTGTTTTTGGAATGCTGGTTTGCATTTTGCGTTTGTTTTTGCAAAATTTCGCGGTAAACAAGAGTCACCACCGTCTTTTATTTTATCCAATAAGGAAAGGAAAAAAGCACAGAAAAATTCCTTTTTTCGAGATGTGTCTCGGGTCCGGGGTGTAGATTATAGAAAGGGAAGGTGTTAGCACCCTTTCTATCTGTGGTTATCCACGGGCTCTTAGGTACTTGCTCAAAGTGTTTACAAAAATTTCTTTTTTTTGTGTTTGTGGGTTTGAAAGAAGTTTTTGTTGGAAAAGTGTAAGTGCGAAAAGTTTTATTTTGTTTTGAAGAGAGAAAGTACTTAAGAACCATCTACCTTCTCGAAAAAGGAATTAATCTGTACAAATGTCCTTTAGACAATGCTATCCCACTATGAATGAGTAGGTAGCATCGTCGTTGGAGGTTTAAGGGTCAATTCGATTAAGGGTCATGTGGTCACTAAAGCAATGTTAGGACGCCTTAGCGGTAACCCTAATGTCTTAGATCATTTTTCCGAGGCAACCGTTTCGAGGCAACTATGATCTTTGGACAAGAGGACGACCTCTAAAACTTCCTATACTCAATGACCACGTTCGAAGGCAACCAAGTGAGGTGTACCCTAAGAGTGCGCATGTTTGAATGTGTTATTTTGGTTATTTTATCTTTGTACATGTCAATGGGTGAGCTATGTTGATTTTAAGTTCATACATTCGATCTTGTCATGCATTCCCTATTATCAAACATCTAACAGTGTATAGTTGCGGAATTTAAATTGCGGAAATTAAATCTAAACTATTACAAGGCGTCGGGTATTTACATCCCCAAAAACAACCCTTGAAATTAAATTGCGAAAAGTAAAAGAAAGCGATAAAAATGTCCTATTTAAGCTATTACATTCCGGGAAACAATTATATTAATATTATAAATGGATCGCGCGCGAAAAATTAAATCGAATGCATTTTTAGGGTTTTGACCCTTTTTTTTGAAAGAAAGAGATTTTTGTTATTTTTTGAATTAAAAGGAAATTAAATTAGGTTAACAATTAAATAAATAAATTAATTAATTAATTAAAATATTTTTGGATTTTTGAGTATTTAAAGAAATAAAAATAAAAATGATTAAAGTTAGTAAAAACTTAATTTTCTACATTAATTTTAAATATTGCAAAAGATATTAAAATTAAACCTAATTAAACTAAATTAGTTGAATTAATTTATTTACAAAAATAAAAGTGATGAGTTTAATTTTAATAAATAAAATATATTTTTGTGTTTTTGATTTTATTAAGAAAAAAGATTAATTGGTTAGTGATAATAAAAATAATTAATAAAACCAATAAATAAAATAAGAAAAAAAATTAGAAAGAAATACTCAAGGGGGGTGTTGGGCCTGGAAAGGGAGTGAGATCAGCATTTTTGAGGCCCATTCACATTGGCCTGTATTGACTTTCCCAGATTCTCTATGCCTTGGTTGACTTGAGACCATGATGGACGTTCAATGTTGACCTTTAGATTTGGTCTGAAGGCCATCTGGCGTCTGATTGGATGATTGTATATGGTAGATCTTAGGCCTTGGCATGTACTGGATAGCCTGGAAAAAATTAACACAAATGCATGGGGGACCTGGGATTCGAACCCAGGTCCTGCTATTCATTGGCCAACACGTCAACCACTCCACCAACGCCTGCTAATTGTTAGAATAATATATGGGAAAAATAAACAATATGCTGGAAAATAAAAAAAGAGCGCAAAATATGAATGGACAAATAGGGAAGGGGCACGTAGTCGTCTTCTTCGTTAGCCCCTGGATATTTACCTGCGGATTTTTATCCGCAGCTAAATCCATAGGCATCTCCTAAAATCAACTGTAGGCCATATAAATTGATTCTAAGACCATGGTTCGCTTCGCCTCTTCCTCCTGATTTCATTTATGTCCATGGTTTGTTCCAATTTTTCTTGCAACTCAAATGCCTAAAAACAAGAACCAAAAACCCTAGTTTCGGGTATGGTATTACAAGCCATGAAAACTCAATTGGTTAATGCAGAAAGTCTTTAAATGGACCGATTAGCATGATTGTGCAAAGATTTTGGCAAAAAGATGCAAGAATAAGAGGATGCGTTTTCAACTGAAAGGCGAGTTTCAGAGAGACTTACAGTGCGATTAGGATGGTGTAATGGCCTGATTTTGATTGCTTTAGATTCAGGGGATGTCCAGCAAGAGGTCTACGTTGAGATTTGACCTTGAATCTGCCTCTAAGACTTATTTCGATTCCAAGCTTTTTTGACAAATTTCCAAGTTTGGTTTTCCAGATTGTGCAGCCTCTAGGTCTTGAACTCGTATGCTTTGTGTTGTATATGTAACATGGGATGAATTAGGTCAGGTTATGGGCTTTCAATCCTTGTGCATTGATGATTGAAGATGTGATTTTATTCTCCATTGAAAAAGCTTCCAAATTTGTCAAAAACCAATATTTTGTGCATGATATGGCTTGATTCGGATTTGATTGTGTACATGATGATATTTAAGACCTATATCAATCAAAAATATAGCAAGTTATCAATGTTTAGATTTTATTTGGATTTAAATTGATTAAAAATGAATTAATTCAATAAAAATCAAATAAAATAGAAAAATTAATAAAAGGACACAAGACTGAAGATAGGACACGTGTGTAGTGTGACAAGATCAAATCAAGTGGAAAAAGTGGGCCCTTTTGACAAAATTTGATGTTTTGGGGATAGTTGACTTTTAGCAATTTTAGAAAAATGCCCAACTTCAACAATGCATAACTTCTTCAATTTTGAACTTTTGGAGGTGTTCTTGGACTTTTTAGAAACCTTGAGATGTCCTATAACCAACCCTTTTGGTCTCATCTCATTTTGATATTCCATGCTCAAGTTATAAGCTTTGGAAAAAAAAGGTGTTTTTGTTGACTTTCAAAAATAACCTATAATGTCCAAATTTGTAACTTTTTGTGAGTGCATTTCTTGATCTTGGGGTGTGAAGATGGATTGTAGGAAATTGAATCCTATTCAAAATTAGCTTTGGGTGGGTCATTTCTTATAAAGTATGAGAAAGTTATGCTTGGTCAAAGTTGAGTTGACTTTTCCTACAAAACCCTAATTTAACAACTTTTGAATCTTGATGAATCTTGAGAAATCCTTGATGAATCATGATCAACCCTTGATAAAATTATGAATTATCCTTCAAAATGATAATGTTGACAAAAAAGCTTGAGGTTTGACTGTATTTGGGTCACAGTTGACTTTTGCCCTAGCATAGTCGATTTTGGACCTCTTGAGCAATTGACTGACCAAACTTCCTCTGCAAGGCTTGAAATTTGACATGGATGAACTTGAGAGCATATTAGTACATTGGGAAGAACTTGAGGTCATTTGGATGTAAGGACCTTGATGCAACACAAAACCCTAATTTTGAGATTGACTGCCATAGGAGATGACTTGATTGTCCAACTCTTGAGCAATCTTGAGCAACTTGGAGATTATTCTTGACATGTATTGGGAAATATGGGAGGGAAAATTTTGGGGTACAACAGTTCCCCCTGTTCAATTTTCTTAAACCTGAGGATATAGATTGGCTTTCGTGCCTTTCGTGATCCGAAGGTGGAAGATGATTGAACATTAGAGTGCCTAGAAATTTGCACTCGCATGAAGTGGTATCAACATTGTGATGTCGGGAATGGGCTTACAGATGCCATGTGGAGATTGTTGGTAGGTGGTCTGAACTTTTACTGGATCACGAATCAGGGAGATCTTAGGGTCGATCTGACTGAACCAGAGGAGGTCTTGTCTTCTTTGACTGGATTGGCGTCAGAAAAATCTTTAGGAATCGATTTAACTGGACCAGAGGGGGTTTTGTCTCTTTTGACTGGATGGGTATCAGAAAAATCTTTAGGAATCGATTTAACTGGACCAGAGGGGGTTTTGTCTCTTTTGACTGAATGGCCTCATAAAAATCTTTAGGAATCGATTTAACTAGTCTTGTCTCCTTTGACTGAATGGCCTCAGAAAAATCTTTAGGAATCGATTTAACTGGTTTTGTCTCCTTTGACTGAATGGCCTCAGAAAAATCTTTAGGAATCGATTTAACTGGTTTTGTCTCCTTTGACGGGTTGGCCTCAGAAAAATATTTAGGAATCGACTTAACTGGTTTTGTCTCCTTTGACGGGTTGGCCTCAGAAAAATCTTTAGGAATTGATTTAACTGGTCTTGTCTCCTTTGACTGGATTGGCCTCAGAAAAATCTTTAGGAATCGATTTAACTGGTCTTGTCTCCTTTGACTGGATTGGCCTCAGAAAAATCTTTAGGAATTGATTTAACTGGTCTTGTCACTTTTGACTGGATTGGCCTCAGAAAAATCTTTAGGAATCAATTTAACTGGTTTTGTCTCCTTTGACTGGGTTGGCCTCAGAAAAATCTTTAGGAATCAATTTAACTGGTCTTGTCTCCTTTGACTGGATTGGCCTCAGAAAAATCTTTAGGAATCGATTTAACTGGTCTTGTCTCTTTTGACTGGACTGGCCTCAGAAAAATCTTTAGGAATCGATTTAACTGGTTTTGTCTCCTTTGACTGGGTTGGCCTCAGAAAAATCTTTAGGAATCAATTTAACTGGTCTTGTCTCTTTTGACTAGATTGGCCTCAGAAAAATCTTTAGGAATCAATTTAACTGGTTTTGTCTCCTTTGACGGGTTGGCCTCAGAAAAATCTTTAGGAATCGATTTAACTGGACCAGGAAAGGCCTTCCACATAGTTGAGAATTTAACTGCATCTTTCTTGAAAGTTAAGGGTCAATCATATGCAATGCATGATATGGATCAAGCAATGATGTTCTCAACATAAATGAGATTGTATGGTATAATGCGTATATGCATGTATCATGATGTATGAAAATGTGATGTTTTAGCTGGGGGAAAATAAATCCCAGATAGCTGTTGGAGGATAGAGTTGGATTCTTTCTTTCCACTGGGGATAATGGACGAAGGTGATAAAATTGCAGGAGAGGAAAACTCCGTTGGGGAATAAACTGATGAGGAGATCACTCCGAGGGGAATTACTCTATGGAGAAGAGATGTTATGCTAAGGACTTTAACGATAAACTCCGCTGGGGATTTCAATGATAAACTCCGCTGGGGATTCCATTGATAAACTCCGCTGGGAATGGATTACCATTGCTGGTGATATTGAGTCTGTTGAGGATTGAATTCCTGTTTGTGAAAGGAAAAACTTCGCTGGGGATGATCTTTCATTTGCAACTTGCTGGGGATATCCCTGATAGACTCTTGTGGGGGTAATCTTTTGAATTTGGATGGGGAGATTTATTTTTGTACTCCGCTGGGGATAAACTTCCAGAGTCTATTAGGGATGACGATTCAACTCTGTTGGGGAAGCTTTTTCAGACCGTGCTGGGGAAATATTTACTCCACTAGAGGTATCTTGTATTCGGCCGGGGAACATTCTTATACTCCGTTGAGGAATATTAAGACTGCCGGGGATACTCTTATACTCACTGGGGAATATTCTTATACTCCGTTGGGGAATATTAAGACCCTTTTAGTGCTGATGGTAGACCAAATCCGCTTGGGGAGAGTATTGTTGATTCGTTCACGGTTGTAAGTCTCAGCTGACGAGCTACCATTACTGTCTTACTCTACGGGAAGTGAGGCTATCTTAGCCATATTCTTCAACTAAATCTACCTTTGTACCCGGTGGACAAAGCAACTACACAGTTCGGATAATTCTTATTGCCCCTACTTCTGATATTACCAGTAATTCCTCTTTCATTTCGCATGTAGATATTTATGAGCAGCAATTAATGTCAAATGCATATATCAAAAATGAACATTAAACGTTCTTTGCAAAACAAAACAGATAAAGGAAAAATAGTTTGAAATTTGTCTGAAAATGAATTGTATTGATTTTGAAGTTTGGCCTGTAAATAGGCGTTTTTGTACAAGAGGCTGACGTCCTAGTAAGAGAATGCCGCCGAATAATAGAATCTACACAAGTTGTTAAAATAAAAAAAACAGCTATGTGAATAATCCCACTGGTTTCCAACTCTGCTATTGCCTTTATATCCTCGAGCATCTCATCACTTTGCTACTGGTTGAAGATGAATCAGATTGATTAGTGTCGTCCTGAGTTTCACAGTCGACACCGAAGTCTGGATGCAAGGTGATCCAATGAGACATAGTATTACGCTTTGATCCCTAATTTTTGCCTGGACCACCCTTTCGGGTTTTCAGTCCACCGGGATACCCTTTTTTGCCCAAGCCGCCTTTTTCAGGTTTTCGACTTGCCGGGTGTACAGATTTTTTTTTTATTTTCATCCCTTATTTTTGCCCGAACCCTTTTGGTTCGCCGGGAAGCCCTTATTTTTGCCTAGTCCAGTCAACCTAGCGGGTCTTTGATTATGCGTAGTATCTTTTCACTATGTCTGCATTGACGGGGTGAGGAAGGTCGTCACCATCCATGGTGGTTAGAATCATAGCTCCTCCTGAGAAAATGTTCTTAACCACAAATGGCCCTTCGTAAGTAGGGGTCCATTTGCCCCTGGGATCACCTTGAGGTAGAATAATGCGCTTGATTACCAGATCCCCAACTTGATACTCTTGTCGTCTGACTTTCTTGTTAAATTCCTTGATCATCTGTTTTTGGTACGTCTGACCATGACAAATAGCAGTAAGTCTCTTTTCGTCGATTAGGTTCAGCTGATCAAGCCGGGTCTGAATCCAGTCATCTTCGCTCAAACCTGCATCCTTCATGATTCGAACAGAGGGTACCTGAACTTCAATGGGCAAGACTGCCTCCATGCCATATACCAAGGAATAGGGTGTTGCCCCTATTGACGTCCGTGCTGAGGTACGGTACTAATGAAGAGCAAACGGTAACATCTCGTGCCAGTCTTTGTATGTCACTGTCATCTTCTGCACGATCTTCTTAACGTTCTTATTATCCGCTTCAACAGCCCAATTCATCTTCGGCCGGTAGGGAGAAGAGTTGTGATGCTGTATCTTGAATTGCTCGCAGAGCTCGGTGATCATCTTTTTGTTGAGATTGGTACCATTGTCCGTAATGATCCTCTCTGGTACACCGTATCGACAAATCAGATTATGCCGAATCAACTGTGCCATGACGTTCTTGGGTACAGTAGAAAATGAAGCCGCTTCAACCCACTTTGTAAAATAATCAATTGCTACAAGGATGAAACGATGCCCATTTGATGCCGTAGGTCTGATCTCGCCGATCATATCAATGCCCCACATTGCAAAAGACCAAGGTGCCGTCAAGACGTTTAGAGGGACTGGAGGTATGTGCACCTTATCAGCATAAACCTGGCACTTGTGACATGTCCGAGAATGCTGATAACAGTCAGCTTCCATTGTGGACCAATAATATCCTGCCCGTAGGATCTTCTTTGCCATGGTGTGTCCACTAGAATGTGTTCCAAAAGTTGAAGAGGAAGAATCCGTAAACTTGTTTCAGAAGTTGAGAAGTTGAAGAGGAACCGGTGTAAGGTTTTTGCTGATGCGTCTGGATGAATCTGGAATAAGTATCAGAGAGTCGCCGTGTCTGGGTCGTATCTGAACTATTTCTGGATGAATCTCGGGAGATGATCTGTGTCTGTCGACTGATCTTACCTGAAAAGGCAAAGGGTTAGTTGTGTGCAATGTTATGATGCATGATGCAATGCGTGACATTGATGTTTATGATATGCATGTAATGAATGCGCATGTAAGCTGATGAGCTAATCCTGCCAAGGATACATGAATCCGAGATGGCTGAAAATAAAAGCGTGTCGACTGCTGCCGGGGAAAATAAATCCTTGGCTGTTGCTGGGGAAAATAAA
Source organism: Vicia faba (assembly GCA_948472305.1). Lineage (NCBI taxonomy): Eukaryota > Viridiplantae > Streptophyta > Magnoliopsida > Fabales > Fabaceae > Vicia > Vicia faba. Next base: position 1,113,558,220 of record OX451736.1, read on the forward strand.
TCCTTGGCTGTTGCTGGGGAAGAGAATTCCTAATGACCTCTACTGGGGTATTCCAAATTAGTAGACTCATGCCGGGGAGCCCAGATTGAGAATCTTCGGCTTGATGGGAAATCACTCTGGAGACTTCACTGGGGAACTCAAGATTTTCCTTTCCAGAACCCTGTGGGGAGGAGGTTCAATGGTCTGGCTTCGCTGGGGATACTGAACCTTAAACTTTGAGGGGAATTGAACTCCGGAGGATTCCCTGGCTGGAGATTTTGATGAACTCCGCTGGGGATAGGGAGAATTTTGGCGAGCGCGATCTTCCGTGGTGGTTAGCTTGAGAAGAATCTAAACAAGCGATAGGTTAACGTCCGTTACTTGGAGAACCCGTTAGCTATTTTCAGAAATCTTGAAGTTGAATCAGCAATAGAGCCGCATCCGTTGTTGGGAAGCGTCCGTAAACTAAATTCAAAGGTGTATCTGAACAAGCTGATAGATTAACATCCGTTACTTGGGAAGAATCCATGAACTGTTTTCAGAAGTCTTGAGAAGAATCTGAACAAGTGATAGGTTAACATCCGTTTACTTGGAGAACCCGTGAACTATTTTCAGAAATCTTGAAGTTGAACCAGCAATAGAGCAGCATCCGTAGTTGGGAAGCTTCCGTAAACTGAATTCAAAGGTGCATCTGAACAAGCTGATAGATTAACATCCGTTACTTGGGAAGAATCCATGAACTGTTTTCAAAAGTCTTGAGAAGAATCTGAACAAGTGATAGGTTAACATCCGTTTACTTGGAGAACCCGTGAACTATTTTCAGAAATCTTGAAGTTGAACCAGCAATAGAGCAGCATCCGTTGTTGGGAAGCTTCCGTAAACTGAATTCAAAGGTGCATATGAACAAGCTGATAGATTAACATCCGTTACTTGGGAAGAATCCATGAACTGTTTTCAGAAGTCTTGAGAAGAATCTGAACAAGTGATAGGTTAACATCCGTTTACTTGGAGAACCTGTAAACTAATTTCAGAAATCTTGAAGTTGAACCAGCAATAGAGCAGCATCCGTTGTTAGGAAGCTTCCGTAAACTGAATTCAAAGGTGCATCTGAACAAGCTGATAGATTAACATCCGTTACTTGGGAAGAATCCATGAACTGTTTTCAGAAGTCTTGAGAAGAATCTGAACAAGTGATAGGTTAACATCCGTTTACTTGGAGAACCCGTAAACTAATTTCAGAAGTCTTGAAGTTGAACCAGCAATAGAGCAACATCCGTTGTTGGGAAGCTTCCGTAAACTGAATTCAAAGGTGCATCTGAACAAGCTGATAGATTAACATCCGTTACTTGGGAAGAATCCATGAACTGTTTTCAGAAGTCTTGAGAAGAATCTGAACAAGTGATAGGTTAACATCCGTTTACTTGGAGAACCCGTAAACTAATTTCAGAAATCTTGAAGTTGAACCAGCAATAGAGCAGCATCCGTTGTTGGGAAGCTTCCGTAAACTGAATTCAAAGGTGCATCTGAACAAGCTGATAGATTAACATCCGTTACTTGGGAAGAATCCATGAACTGTTTTCAGAAGTCTTGAGAAGAATCTGAACAAGTGATAGGTTAACATCCGTTTACTTGGAGAACCCGTAAACTAATTTCAGAAATCTTGAAGGGGAATCGGTGTAGGGTTTCCTGACGATGGGCTTGTGTAAAACTGCATCGGGTTTTGAACACTTTTGACATTCGAATGCCCCAAGTGGTGATGTAGATAAATTCATGGCTGATTACAGGTGTTGGTCTACAATCGGTCGTTCACAGATGTTTCCTGGGTTGTTGCAGTTGTTGATCTGGAATTCTTCAGACATGCCCTGGCTGGACACAGGAATCGAATCTGGAAATGTAATAGTTGGTAGATATGCCCTGGCTGGATTCAGGAATCGAATCTTCGAACTCTTCAGACGTGCCCTGGCTAGATACAGGAGGCGAGTCTGGAAAGGTGATAGTTGATTTGTTGAACACTTTTGACATTCGAATGCCCCAAGTGGTGAAGAAGGAGTCTTGAATCGGGTTACTCTGCACATTGAGAGATTTCTTGAAATCTTGACTGGACTGCCCCAGGTTAACTGTACTTTGAAAGATCTGTTGGACCTTGACTGGACTGCCCCAGGTTAATTGGATTGTGACATATCATGCCCCTTGTTGATAAGAGATTTGTAATGGAAGTGTTATCCTCTTGAAGTGATTTTGACTTACTGAGAGAGTTTTCGTTCCTCCGAACAATCGCTGCATGAATTTCTTCGCTGTCAAACAAAAGGGTTAAATGCAGACAGTAACATTCGAATAATGCAAAGTTTATGTTTGTCTCGAAGTTTTTTTTTTTTTTTTTTTGGAAAATGCGTTTTTTAGCAGAAAACTTTTCATAAGACAAGTTAACGCAAGATTCAGAGCAAAGCCCTATAGGAGTCAGGATACCTTTTGTAACAGTATGCTTCCGAGCTAACCCATGCTTCAATTAGGACTTTTGAAGGGTTGTAATGTGGCTTGGTTCACGGTTTAAGAAACAAAGGATAAAGGCTCAAAGTATATTTGTACCCACCCGCTCTTCGTGATGTTCTTCAACCTAAGCTCAGTTAACCGTGCGTCGCACTCTGTTTTGAGTTTGGAACGACTTTTGGGCGATGGCTCACCAGTTTGAATTTGGGGGAGACAGTCATCATCTCCTTTTTTCTTTTTCAACACTTTTCATGTTGTTGTGGGTTTCGTAATGACCTCACTATTTTGATTTTGATTTGTTATCCCTAACTTTTGCCTGACCGTTACCCTTTTCGGGATTACTGTCAGCGGGATGCCCCAGCTTTCTTAAGCCTCCTTTATAGGTTTTGGCTCAGTGGGCTTTTTTTTTCTTTTGAGAGATTGACTGTCTATGTGATAGGGAACCACCCTTGTCTTTTGATTCCGAAGGAACGCTTTTTTTTTTTTTGACATCGTTCGTTGTATTACGAACTGAGGGTTTGCGACTTCAATGCGCATTTTTTTGAATTAACTGAGATACTACCATGCCTCAGGTTTATATCAAAGGTTTTTATTGTTTAGAACAGGAAACTCCTACTTCTTTGGCTCGAAGGGGTTGACTAGGGATTAACTTCCTTATAACTCCAGTGTTTGGGAATTGAAAGAAATGCCTGTACATCATCAGCAAGGTCTGTTCAAAAGCATACTGTATAAGATCACGGCATTGTTTCGTCATCCTCCCTCTAAAGGCTAGCAGCTTTTTATCAAGAGTCAGATATCATAAAGAAAAGCATAAGAGTAGTGAAACGAATGGATGAATTCAAGACAAACATATGCAATGCATTAATGAAAACAGAGTTTAACATCAACAGATAATTGTTTGACAGCAAAAGCAAATTACAACTTTGAAAATTCAAAAAGAAATAAAAGTCTTTCAGCTCGAGCTTCGTCACTTCAAGTGGAGAACCCTTTAACGGAAGATTTTCATCTCGCCGTCTGGCATGAACCTCAGCACTCCAATGTCAATCAGATCTTGAATCTTGTTCTTCAAGGCCCAACAGCTATCGGTGTCATGTCCTGGGCTATAGGAGTGGTAAACACAAAATGCGTCAGGATGATAGCTAGGAGCAGAGGTATTTGGGTTCCGGATAGGATCCCTTAAAGCAGTCAGATTGACCTCCAACAAGCGCTCCAGAATTAGAGATGACGGTATGTTAGTCTCAGTGAACTGCCTTCCCGATGTTTCTTGCTTACGCCGATTGCCCCGTTGACGCTGGCGAGGTTGTTGATGGGTTTGTGACCCTGAAGCTAGCAAAGGAGCTTTCCCCTTGTCTTCTTGAGTGGACGGAGGCTGAGCGGTGACTTGCTCTTCGACCTCAGATGTTTGCCCCAGTTGGTTGTTTGGAAGCAGTTGGCGGACAAGAACTCTGAGTTCCTCTTGTCTTTGAGATAGGTCTTGGATGAGAGCCATCTGGCCCACCAACTGTCCCATCATTTGAGTCCTCAGTGTTGTCAGATCAAACTGCAGCTCCGCAATCTGATCACTTCTGACATTGTTGGAACTCCCCAAGTCCTTGGTGAGGAGAGCTTTCATCTCTTCTTGCCCCAGAGACAAGTTCAGGAACATCTCCTGCAGCTGAGCAGTCTGGTCTTGGATGTCTTTGACAGACCTTTCTAGAGCCATCTCTTGCTGAAATAAACAGCAGGAGAGTAAGGAAACCTGAAAAAGAAAAGATTGTCAAAATGAAATGCATGATATGTGGATGCATGCTTTCAAGGATCTCTTGGGGTAAACACAAGAAAATGTTAGAGGTTGAACTATGCTCTTGGATTGGAGATCTCTGCACCGGCGGACGTCCTTCCACGAGAATCAAGCTCACCATGTCGAGTGGGTCATAGCCACTGATTCAAGTTGTTGCACTTGAATTTTGACTGGATAGCTTTGTGTTGGTGGATGTCTTTCCACGAGGATCAAGCTCACCATGTCGAGTGGGTCATAGCCACTGATTCAAGTTGTTGCACTTGGATTTTGATTGGATTGGTTAGAGGAGAAACCTCTTGCCCCTTGATAGACGTCTGGTTCAACGTAATCCTGCATCAACAGAACCCTCGAGATCCTTGAAATGGCCATTGAAAATGCTAAAATGCTATGGCATGATGTCATGATGTTATGTACATGTATGCACAAGCAAGTGAGTGTATATACGGGCAAACATATTCACACAAAGCACACAAGGCCTTAGGTTTAGGCTTGCATGGGGTTCAGGTACTACCCTCTTTCAGTTTGTTGGTTAAAACCTGTCCTATCAAAAGTAACCGGGTTCTAGAGGTCCCAATATCACTGGATTGCTTTCATTGTTCATCGTTTCGATTTAGCCACTGGACTGGCGGCCGAAATATTCCAGGAAAGTAACCCTCCATTGAGTGTAGTATCGAGTATCAACCAACCTCGGACTGCACCGAAGTCAGTTATCTCACTACCCTAAAAAGGCCAAGATGGTTCAATTAAGGTTCCTAAGGTCAGTTGATGCTTCATGACACCACGCGGCGGCCCCATACTCTCCTTGATTGAACTCAAGGGTTACCGGTACACACCAAAGTGCCACATCAACGTAGCAGACTGCTTCAACCATGTCGGTATACCCCGCACAGTTCCCTCACAACCTTGTTGCTACCTAAAAGGGTTTCCCCAGATCCGGGTTAGGATCTATAAAACTCCGATACAAAGCCCATAAATGTAAAGCAAACAAAGCAATCAATTGAAAGTAAAGGTGATCTAAACCCTAAGGTAACCCCACTTAAAAACTATCCCCAGCAGAGTCGCCAGTTCTGTGATACGGTGGGAGAACTGACTAGTGTTTCGCGTTCGTATTCGCACTTGTGCGGTTGAGCAAGAGTCGCCACCGACTTTTTATTTTATCCTAAAGGAAAGGTTAAAAAAGCACAGCAAAAACCTTTTGAGATATTTCGTGGGTTCGGGGGGTAGATTATGAAAAGGGAAGGTATTAGCACCCTTTTCATCCATGGTTATCCATGGGCTCTTAGTTACTTGGTTTTTTAGATCACTTGCCTTGTTTTTCGATTGCTTTGAAAATGATGTGTGTGTGGGTGCCTTTTTGAAAATGTTTTGGAAAAAGATGCCTTGTCTTAGGCTAACCTTGTAATAATTCTTTACTCGAATGTTTTACAAAGGCGTGTATCTTTTCGAAAAGATGTTTCAAAATGTTTTTTGAGAGTTTGTTTGAAAGTGTTGTGGATTGTGGTTTTTGAAAAGAAGGCAAGTGTTTTTGCAAGTTTGATCTCAAGTAACTAAGAGTTTTGTCTACCCTATTGTACTCAAAGGTTTTTGTCATGTTTTAACCCCTTTTAACAATTTTGTTCCACCATTGAAATTGGTGGACAATCTTGCGTTTAGGAAGTTTATTCGGGACGGGCGCGGGTCATCGTATGGACCATGAATGCAATGGTGCCAAGTGTCTTTGGCAATTTGTTTTGAAGGGACTATGATCATTCCGTTTAGGCAACTTTCGAAAGCGTCATCGAGGGACTTATGATCATTTGATTTTGTTTTGCCAAAGATACTCGACGTGCAAGCATGGCCCATTTTGGAAGGCAACATGTGGGATTACCCTAGGGGGGTGCAAGTGTGATTGTGTATTGATTACATGTATTTGTCTTGTATTAGGTTATCTAGCGTTTGATTTTATATACATACAAACCCTAGGTCTAACCATGGTATAATTGAAAACTGTAAATTGCGGAATGTAAAATCTACGCTATTACAAGATAGTGTCCGGGAGTGGGGGTATAAATGTACAAAGGGGATGAGACTTATAGTATTTACAACCAAATCGAAGTCGCAATCAAATATAAATATCGAATATACAGATGTAAGATAAAAAATGTGTATAGGGAAATGTGAATGCATTTGTGTAAGTGCACAAGTGTATATGTATATGAATTGTGTAATTATGTACAAGTGCGAATTGTGAAGTTGAATCGTATTAGAGTTTTTGACCTAGATACATGTTTTAATCTTGTATTTTTGATTTATATGTTAATTATGTACAAAAGGGAAAATGCTTTAATTAGAAAATGTATTATGTATAAAAAAGAAAGTATTTTAATCAAATATTTGTGAATTTAATATTAGAAAAATGTATATATTGTTATGTACAAATATGTATGTTAACTAAAAAGTATTTTTAACTTTCAATTATATGATAAAAAATGATATGTATTATTTTATATACAAATATATTTTAATGTGTATTAAGAAATATTTTCAAGTTAATTATGTATAAAAAGTATCTTATTATTTTATATACAAATATCTATCTACAAAAGGATGTTTTAACCATATGATAAAAAATGTATTTCATTTAAGTTAGTATTTTACAAGAAATAATAAAAAAAGTAAACATTTATTTATAAAATAAAATAAAATAAAAAGTTAGTATTTTACAAAAGAAATAAACAAGAAATAAACATTGTTTATAAAATGAAAAGGGTTAGTGATTAATGGGCTTTGGGGAAGGCAGAAACGGGTCAGGCCCAGATTTGGACATTGAACGAAATTAGGGTTTCACATTTGTTTGTTCAGTTGAGGAAAGAAATGGGTTTAGGCGAAGCAGCGGCGGCGTTCACTGAGTTCCATCGTTCTTCTTCGTCCTTGCAAGCTTCCTGAGCAAAAGCCTTTCCTCCGGCCACCGGTGTCACTCTCGAATCTCTCTTCCCTCCATGGCGTTAACTTCGCGTCCTTGATATAAGGTTCGTTTTCAGTATTATACTCTTATCTCTCTTACGAACTTGCGTGTTTTGTTTTCAATTGAGTCTTAATTCTTATTTTTCATTATGAGATGAAGGAGAAGAGAAGAGGGAGAAGATTGGCTACCTTCGTTCTTTGGAGATGGAGGAGAGAAGAGTGGAGGCGCTGAGGAGGCCGGAGCGAGCGGAGGGGGAAGGAGAACGCGATGCTGATGAACCTAATATCCCTGGTATTTCTGTATATTTCTTTTGCTTATTAGGGTTTTGATGATGACTTATGCTGAGAACCCCTTTTCACTTCTTTATCTTCTTTCTCTATGCCACTGTTGCCTTTGAATATTTGTTGAATGGTTGCTTTGAGATGCCCAGTGATGATCTCAGAGATCTGAGGGCCTAGGTTGCCTTTAATACTTTTGTTTTCCTCTGAGCCCCTGATGCCTTGTATTGTTGCCCGGGTTATCTTTCTCTTCTTCGCTCGTATTGCCTTTGCTTCTGTCCCTGAGTTGCTTCTGAACTGTTCTTGAGTGGGATGCCTTTGGAAAGTTTATTGCCTATGATGAGGAAAGAAGAACTCTGAGGCTTAGAAGTTGGTTTGAATGTTTTGACATGCTTGAGGGGTATGTTTGGATATGTTTGAGAGGTTGGTTTGGATATGTTTTTTGTACAGGCTAGGAGGTTTGAACTAGACAGGCAGGTTGTTGGTATTTCTGAGTTTTGTGTTTGGGCAGGGTTGATGAAGTTTGATGGTTATGGCATTGTGTTATGTTTCTGTCTTGACAGTAGGCAGGTTAAAGCATTTTCAGGTTATCTGTTTGGTGATTCTGGTTATGAGTTTTTTGAAAAAAATGTTTGATAACTTGTGAGGTTTCAGTTTTGTAGGTACTGTGTTTGGTTGTTCAGTTTATGGTTTTGGCTATGACAGGGTGTTGGTTTTGCTTGACAGTATGGTTGAGCTTGCCATGGGTTTGAAGCTTGAGGGTTTTTTATGATTGTTCAGGTTTTTGTCTTTGTTGTGTTTTCATGACTTATGAGGCTTGATGCAGGTTCTCTTTTTTTGAAAAACTCAGAGGCTTTAGTTTGTATATTTCTCTTCTATCCCCCCTCCTTTCTGAACTGTCTTGGCTTGTGGATTTGTATATCTTTTTTCTGCCTTCTCCTACTGTCTATGCCTGAACCCTTGCCTATTTCTCTCTTCTTCTCTCCTAAAGTACAGTTAAAGAATTTAATAATGTTTATGTTGTACTTGCTCTGAAGGGGCCTACTATGCTGGGAAATGATGATAAGATTGCTTGCATAACACATTTTGCATCTTTATCTCTTTTGACAGTTTATGTGTGCTGACTTTTCCTTGATATCTTGGCAAAAATCCCTTTTTGACAGCTTTGACAGTTTTGATAGCACCTTGTACTACTTTGATTTCTTTGGCCTTTGGACTTTCCAGTTTAGTTTGAATTTGAAATTGAGATTCTATGCAGTTTTGAATTTTGGAACTTATACTCTTGACATTTGCATTTCATGAATAAAAAAAATCTTCCCTCTCTGTGAACCGGGAGAAATCCCGTGATTTGCAGAGAGGGTCAACTGATCCCAGTCAGTGGCCCCTAATGATGAGCAACTTTAACTGTCTCTGTTAATTTATCTGCCTTCTGACTTTTTCTTCTCTTTTCTTTTTGCAGATAAAAAACGGAGCACCGGAGCGGAGTGAAGAATGAAAAATATTAGAAAATAGGATAGTTTTAATTTTATGTAATATTTAAATTAATGTATATTATTGTTCATAATTTAAATTATAAACAACAATTTGTACAAATAATTCCAATATTAATAAAATCTAAATTATCCAATTAATTCTAATTTTCTTTATTGTTTATTTATTTATTCAAAATTCTTAGAATTAAAACAATTGAAAAATAAATTTCAATCATTCAATTTTTTTAGAATAATAAATAACTTAAATAATAACAACATTGATCCATTAAACCTGTCTTATTCAAAATCCAAAGCAAAGCAGCAGTTAACCCAAATGGACTGATCAAACGCATAAACACTGTGAATCCAATACTGCATCCTGTATTTGACTGACTCAAAGAAAACAACATGAATTCCAACCACTGTTTCTTTCACTGATTAAATCAAAACAATGCAAATTTAACCCGAATCTCGGAATAAACTGCGAAATGCTGTGGAATTTAAATTCTTCTGAGAATATGTCCATAAAACCTTAACTCCTGATTAAATGCCAAATAACGCTCGCCTGATCACAAAAAAAAAAAAATCATCCAAACCCTAAGCCAACTGTATGAAACAACCCAAAGCTCTGAAAATCAGTAAAAACCCTAATTTTGTTTGACTGTCAAGAAAAGTCCATTTGTCCGATTCTTGAGCCAGTTTGAAAAGTCAGGAAATGTTTGAAGCTGATATTTCTTGGGGAAAAATGCGAGGGCAAATTTTGGGGTACAACAGTTGCCCCTGTTCAATCTTCTTTGACCTGAAGAGTTAGATTGGCAAGTTTTCCTTTCGCGACTTGAAGGTAAAAGGAGATTGGACACTAATGTGCCCAGAAAATTTGCGCTCGGTGATATGATGGTAGATGTGAATGGGCTTAAAGATGCCATTTGGTGATGGGCTTAAAGATGCCATCTGGTGATGGGCTCAAAGATGCCATCTAGTGTGAGAGAAATTTTGTCGGGGGATGGGCTTAGAGATGCCATCTGAGAATGGGCTTACAGATGCCATTCGGCGACTGCTGGTAGGAGGATGGGCTTATAGATGCCATATGGTGATGTCGAACTGTATGTCAATGGTGAGTGGACAAGTATCAGAAGGGCCTCCATGTTTTGGGACATCTCTGAATTAGGGATCTGAACAAGCAGCAGATTGACGTCCATGTCGGGAGAATCTGTGAACTCTCCGAGGTTGAATAAGTAATAGAGCAGCATCCGTCGTTGGGACATGTCCGTAAACTATTTTCAAAAAATTGAGAAGAGTCTGAATCAGTTGGTAGATTGACATCCGTTGTAGGGAAGAATCCGTAAACTGTCTTCAAAAAAATTGAGAAGAGTCTGAACAAATCGGTAGATTGACATCCGTTGTAGGGAAGAATCTGTAAACTTGTTTCAGAAGTTAAGAAGTTGAAGAGGAACCGGTGTAAGGTTTTTGCTGATGCGTCTGGATGAATCTGGAATAAGTATCAGAGAGTCGCAGTGTCTGGGTCGTATCTGAACTATTTCTGGATGAATCTCGGGAGATGATCTGTGTCTGTCGACTGATCTTACCTGAAAAGGCAAAGGGTTAGTTGTGTGCAATGTTATGATGCATGATGCAATGCGTGACATTGATGTTTATGATATGCATGTAATGAATGCGCATGTAAGCTGATGAGCTAATCCTGCCAAGGATACATGAATCCGAGATGGCTGAAAATAAAAGCGTCTCGACTGCTGCCGGGGAAAATAAATCCTTGGTTGTTGCTGGGGAAAATAAATCCTTGGCTGTTGCTGGGGAAGAGAATTCCTAATGACCTCTACTGGGGGATTCCAAATTAGTAGACTCATGCCGGGGAGCCCAGATTGAGAATCTTCGGCTTGATGGAAAATAACTCTGGAGACTTCACTGGGGAACTCAAGATTTGCCTTTCCAGAACCCTGTGGGGAGGAGGTTCAATGGTCTGGCTTCGCTGGGGATACTGAACCTTAAACTTTGAGGGGAATTGAACTCCGGAGGATTCCCTGGCTGGAGATTTTGATGAACTCCGCTGGGGATAGGGAGAATTTTGGCGAGCGCGATCTTCCGTGGTGGTTAGCTTGAGAAGAATCTGAACAAGCGATAGGTTAACGTCCGTTACTTGGAGAACCCGTGAGCTATATTCAGAAATATTGAAGTTGAATCAGCAATAGAGCCGCATCCGTTGTTGGGAAGCGTCCGTAAACTAAATTCAAAGGTGTATCTGAACAAGCTGATAGATTAACATCCGTTACTTGGGAAGAATCCATGAACTGTTTTCAGAAGTCTTGAGAAGAATCTGAATAAGTGATAGGTTAACATCCGTTTACTTGGAGAACCCGTGAACTATTTTCAGAAATCTTGAAGTTGAACCAGCAATAGAGCAGCATCCGTTGTTGGGAAGCTTCCGTAAACTGAATTCAAAGGTGCATCTGAACAAGCTGATAGATTAACATCCGTTACTTGGGAAGAATCCATGAACTGTTTTCAGAAGTCTTGAGAAGAATCTGAACAAGTGATAGGTTAACATCCGTTTACTTGGAGAACCCGTGAACTATTTTCAGAAATCTTGAAGTTGAACCAGCAATAGAGCAGCATCCGTTGTTGGGAAGCTTCCGTAAACTGAATTCAAAGGTGCATCTGAACAAGCTGATAGATTAACATCCGTTACTTGGGAAGAATCCATGAACTGTTTTCAGAAGTCTTGAGAAGAATCTGAACAAGTGATAGGTTAACATCCGTTTACTTGGAGAACCCGTAAACTAATTTCAGAAATCTTGAAGTTGAACCAGCAATAGAGTAGCATCCGTTGTTGGGAAGCTTCCGTAAACTGAATTCAAAGGTGCATCTGAACAAGCTGATAGATTAACATCCGTTACTTGGGAAGAATCCATGAACTGTTTTCAGAAGTCTTGAGAAGAATCTGAACAAGTGATAGGTTAACATCCGTTTACTTGGAGAACCCGTAAACTAATTTCAGAAATCTTGAAGTTGAACCAGCAATAGAGCAGCATCCGTTGTTGGGAAGCTTCCGTAAACTGAATTCAAAGGTGCATCTGAACAAGCTGATAGATTAACATCCGTTACTTGGGAAGAATCCATGAACTGTTTTCAGAAGTCTTGAGAAGAATCTGAACAAGTGATAGGTTAACATCCGTTTACTTGGAGAACCCGTAAACTAATTTCAGAAATCTTGAAGTTGAACCAGCAATAGAGTAGCATCCGTTGTTGGGAAGCTTCCGTAAACTGAATTCAAAGGTGCATCTGAACAAGCTGATAGATTAACATCCGTTACTTGGGAAGAATCCATGAACTGTTTTCAGAAGTCTTGAGAAGAATCTGAACAAGTGATAGGTTAACATCCGTTTACTTGGAGAACCCGTAAACTAATTTCAGAAATCTTGAAGTTGAACCAGCAATAGAGCAACATCCGTTGTTGGGAAGCTTCCGTAAACTGAATTCAAAGGTGCATCTGAACAAGCTGATAGATTAACATCCGTTACTTGGGAAGAATCCATGAACTGTTTTCAGAAGTCTTGAGAAGAATCTGAATAAGTGATAGGTTAACATCCGTTTACTTGGAGAACCCGTAAACTAATTTCAGAAATCTTGAAGTTGAACCAGCAATAGAGCAGCATCCGTTGTTGGGAAGCTTCCGTAAACTGAATTCAAAGGTGCATCTGAACAAGCTGATAGATTAACATTCGTTACTTGGGAAGAATCCATGAACTGTTTTCAGAAGTCTTGAGAAGAATCTGAACAAGTGATAGGTTAACATCCGTTTACTTGGAGAACCCGTAAACTAATTTCAGAAATCTTGAAGGGGAACCGGTGTAGGGTTTCCTGACGATGGGCTTGTGTAAAACTGCATCGGGTTTTGAACACTTTTGACATTCGAATGCCCCAAGTGGTGATGTAGATAAATTCCTGGCTGATTACAGGTGTTGGTCTACAATCGGTCGTTCACAGATGTTTCCTGGGTTGTTGCAGGTGTTGATCTGGAATTCTTCAGACATGCCCTGGCTGGACACAGGAATCGAATCTGGAAATGTAATAGTTGGTAGATATGCCCTGGCTGGATTTAGGAATCGAATCTTCGAACTCTTCAGACGTGCCCTGGCTAGATACAGGAGGCGAGTCTGGAAAGGTGATAGTTGATTTGTTGAACACTTTTGACATTCGAATGCCCCAAGTGGTGAAGAAGGAGTCTTGAATCGGGTTACTCTGCACATTGAGAGATTTCTTGAAATCTTGACTGGACTTCCCCAGGTTAACTGTACTTTGAAAGATCTGTTGGACCTTGACTGGACTGCCCCAGGTTAATTGGATTGTGACATATCATGCCCCTTGTTGATAAGAGATTTGTAATGGAAGTGTTATCCTCTTGAAGTGATTTTGACTTACTGAGAGAGTTTTCGTTCCTCCGAACAATCGCTGCATGAATTTCTTCGCTATCAAACAAAAGGGTTAAATGCAGACAGTAACATTCGAATAATGCAAAGTTTATGTTTGTCTCGAAGTGTTTTTTTTTTTTTTTGTAAAATGCGTTTTTTAGCAGAAAACTTTTCATAAGACAAGTTAACGCAAGATTCAGAGCAAAGCCCTACAGGAGTCAGGATACCTTTTGTAACAGTATGCTTCCGAGCTAACCCATGCTTCAATTAGGACTTTTGAAGGGTTGTAATGTGGCTTGGTTCACGGTTTAAGAAACAAAGGATAAAGGCTCAAAGTATATTTGTACCCACCCGCTCTTCGTGATGTTCTTCAACCTAAGCTCAGTTAACCGTGCGTCGCACTCTGTTTTGAGTTTGGAACGACTTTTGGGCGATGGCTCACCAGTTTGAATTTGGGGGAGACAGTCATCATCTCCTTTTTTCTTTTTCAACACTTTTCATGTTGTTGTGGGTTTCGTAATGACCTCACTATTTTGATTTTCATTTGTTATCCCTAACTTTTGCCTGACCGTTACCCTTTTCGGGATTACTGTCAGCGGGATGCCCCAGCTTTCTTAAGCCTCCTTTATAGGTTTTGGCTCAGTGGGCTTTTTTTTTCTTTTGAGAGATTGACTGTCTATGTGATAGGGAACCACCCTTGTCTTTTGATTCCGAAGGAACGCTTTTTTTTTTTGACATCGTTCGTTGTATTACGAACTGAGGGTTTGCGACTTCAATGCGCATTTTTTTGAATTAACTGAGATACTACCATGCCCCAGGTTTATATCAAAGGTTTTTATTGTTTAGAACAGGAAACTCCTACTTCTTTGGCTCGAAGGGGTTGACTAGGGATTAACTTCCTTATAACTCCAGTGTTTGGGAATTGAAAGAAATGCCTGTACATCATCAGCAAGGTCTGTTCAAAAGCATACTGTATAAGATCATGGCATTGTTTCGTCATCCTCCCTCTAAAGGCTAGCAGCTTTTTATCAAGAGTCAGATATCATAAAGAAAAGCATAAGAGTAGTGAAACGAATGGATGAATTCAAGACAAACATATGCAATGCATTAATGAAAACAGAGTTTAACATCAACAGATAATTGTTTGACAGCAAAAGCAAATTACAACTTTGAAAATTCAAAAAGAAATAAAAGTCTTTCAGCTCGAGCTTCGTCACTTCAAGTGGAGAACCCTTTAACGGAAGATTTTCATCTCGCCGTCTGGCATGAACCTCAGCACTCCAATGTCAATCAGATCTTGAATCTTGTTGTTCAAGGCCCAACAGCTATCGGTGTCATGTCCTGGGCTATAGGAGTGGTAAACACAAAATGCGTCAGGATGATAGCTAGGAGCAGAGGTATTTGGGTTCCGGATAGGATCCCTTAAAGCAGTCAGATTGACCTCCAACAAGCGCTCCAGAATTAGAGATGACGGTATGTCAGTCTCAGTGAACTGCCTTCCCGATGTTTCTTGCTTACGCCGATTGCCCCGTTGACGCTGGCGAGGTTGTTGATGGGTTTGTGACCCTGAAGCTAGCAAAGGAGCTTTCCCCTTGTCTTCTTGAGTGGACGGAGGCTGAGCGGTGACTTGCTCTTCGACCTCAGATGTTTGCCCCAGTTGGTTGTTTGGAAGCAGTTGGCGGACAAGAACTCTGAGTTCCTCTTGTCTTTGAGATAGGTCTTGGATGAGAGCCATCTGGCCCACCAACTGTCCCATCATTTGAGTCCTCAGTGTTGTCAGATCAAACTGCAGCTCCGCAATCTGATCACTTCTGACATTGTTGGAACTCCCCAAGTCCTTGGTGAGGAGAGCTTTCATCTCTTCTTGCCCCAGAGACAAGTTCAGGAACATCTCCTGCAGCTGAGCAGTCTGGTCTTGGATGTCTTTGACAGACCTTTCTAGAGCCATCTCTTGCTGAAATAAACAACAGGAGAGTAAGGAAACCTGAAAAAGAAAAGATTGTCAAAATGAAATGCATGATATGTGGATGCATGCTTTCAAGGATCTCTTGGGGTAAACACAAGAAAATGTTAGAGGTTGAACTATGCTCTTGGATTGGAGATCTCTGCACCGGCGGACGTCCTTCCACGAGAATCAAGCTCACCATGTCGAGTGGGTCATAGCCACTGATTCAAGTTGTTGCACTTGAATTTTGACTGGATAGCTTTGTGTTGGTGGATGTCTTTCCACGAGGATCAAGCTCACCATGTCGAGTGGGTCATAGCCACTGATTCAAGTTGTTGCACTTGGATTTTGATTGGATTGGTTAGAGGAGAAACCTCTTGCCCCTTGATAGACGTCTGGTTCAACGTAATCCTGCATCAACAGAACCCTCGAGATCCTTGAAATGGCCATTGAAAATGTTAAAATGCTATGGCATGATGTCAAGATGTTATGTACATGTATGCACAAGCAAGTGAGTGTATATACGGGCAAACATATTCACACAAAGCACACAAGGCCTTAGGTTTAGGCTTGCATGGGGTTCAGGTACTACCCTCTTTCAGTTTGTTGGTTAAAACCTGTCCTATCAAAAGTAACCGGGTTCTAGAGATCCCAATATCACTGGATTGCTTTCATTGTTCATCGTTTCGATTTAGCCACTGGACTGGCGGCCGAAATATTCCAGGAAAGCAACCCTCCATTGAGTGTAGTATCGAGTATCAACCAACCTCGGACTGCACCGAAGTCAGTTATCTCACTACCCTAAAAAGGCCAAGATGGTTCAATTAAGGTTCCTAAGGTCAGTTGATGCTTCATGACACCACGCGGCGGCCCCGTACTCTCCTTGACTGAACTCAAGGGTTACCGGTACACACCAAAGTGCCACATCAATGTAGCAGACTGCTTCAACCATGTCGGTATACCCCGCACAGTTCCCTCACAGCCTTGTTGCTACCTAAAAGGGTTTCCCCAGATCCGGGTTAGGATCTATAAAACTCCGATACAAAGCCCATAAATGTAAAGCAAACAAAGCAATCAATTGAAAGTAAAGGTGATCTAAACCCTAAGGTAACCCCACTTAAAAACTATCCCCAGCAGAGTCGCCAGTTCTGTGATACGGTGGGAGAACTGACTAGTGTTTCGCGTTCGTATTCGCACTTGTGCGGTTGAGCAAGAGTCGCCACCGACTTTTTATTTTATCCTAAAGGAAAGGTTAAAAAAGCACAGCAAAAACCTTTTGAGATATTTCGTGGGTTCGGGGGGTAGATTATGAAAAGGGAAGGTATTAGCACCCTTTTCATCCATGGTTATCCATGGGCTCTTAGTTACTTGGTTTTTTAGATCACTTGCCTTGTTTTTCGATTGCTTTGAAAATGATGTGTGTGTGGGTGCCTTTTTGAAAATGTTTTGGAAAAAGATGCCTTGTCTTAGGCTAACCTTGTAATAATTCTTTACTCGAATGTTTTACAAAGGCGTGTATCTTTTCGAAAAGATGTTTCAAAATGTTTTTTGAGAGTTTGTTTGAAAGTGTTGTGGATTGTGGTTTTTGAAAAGAAGGCAAGTGTTTTTGCAAGTTTGATCTCAAGTAACTAAGAGTTTTGTCTACCCTATTGTACTCAAAGGTTTTTGTCATGTTTTAACCCCTTTTAACAATTTTGTTCCACCATTGAAATTGGTGGACAATCTTGCGTTTAGGAAGTTTATTCGGGACGGGCGCGGGTCATCGTATGGACCATGAATGCAATGGTGCCAAGTGTCTTTGGCAATTTGTTTTGAAGGGACTATGATCATTCCGTTTAGGCAACTTTCGAAAGCGTCATCGAGGGACTTATGATCATTTGATTTTTTTTTGCCAAAGATACTCGACGTGCAAGCATGGCCCATTTTGGAAGGCAACATGTGGGATTACCCTAGGGGGGTGCAAGTGTGATTGTGTATTGATTACATGTATTTGTCTTGTATTAGGTTATCTAGCGTTTGATTTTATATACATACAAACCCTAGGTCTAACCATGGTATAATTGAAAACTGTAAATTGCGGAATGTAAAATCTACGCTATTACAAGATAGTGTCCAGGAGTGGGGGTATAAATGTACAAAGGGGATGAGACTTATAGTATTTACAACCAAATCGAAGTCGCAATCAAATATAAATATCGAATATACAGATGTAAGATAAAAAATGTGTATAGGGCAATGTGAATGCATTTGTGTAAGTGCACAAGTGTATATGTATATGAATTGTGTAATTATGTACAAGTGCGAATTGTGAAGTTGAATCGTATTAGAGTTTTTGACCTAGATACATGTTTTAATCTTGTATTTTTGATTTATATGTTAATTATGTACAAAAGGGAAAATGCTTTAATTAGAAAATGTATTATGTATAAAAAAGAAAGTATTTTAATCAAATATTTGTGAATTTAATATTAGAAAAATGTATATATTGTTATGTACAAATATGTATGTTAACTAAAAAGTATTTTTAACTTTCAATTATATGATAAAAAATGATATGTATTATTTTATATACAAATATATTTTAATGTGTATTAAGAAATATTTTCAAGTTAATTATGTATAAAAAGTATCTTATTATTTTATATACAAATATCTATCTACAAAAGGATGTTTTAACCATATGATAAAAAATGTATTTCATTTAAGTTAGTATTTTACAAGAAATAATAAAAAAAGTAAACATTTATTTATAAAATAAAATAAAATAAAAAGTTAGTATTTTACAAAAGAAAAAAACAAGAAATAAACATTGTTTATAAAATGAAAAGGGTTAGTGATTAATGGGCTTTGGGGAAGGCAGAAACGGGTCAGGCCCAGATTTGGACATTGAACGAAATTAGGGTTTCACATTTGTTTGTTCAGTTGAGGAAAGAAATGGGTTTAGGCGAAGCAGCGGCGGCGTTCACTGAGTTCCATCATTCTTCTTCGTCCTTGTAAGCTTCTTGAGCAAAAGCCTTTCCTCCGGCCACCGGTGTCACTCTCGAATCTCTCTTCCCTCCATGGCGTTAACTTCGCGTCCTTGATATAAGGTTCTTTTTCAGTATTATACTCTTATCTCTCTTACGAACTTGCGTGTTTTGTTTTCAATTGAGTCTTAATTCTTATTTTTCATTATGAGATGAAGGAGAAGAGAAGAGGGAGAAGATTGGCTACCTTCGTTCTTTGGAGATGGAGGAGAGAAGAGTGGAGGCGCTGAGGAGGCCGGAGCGAGCGGAGGGGGAAGGAGAACGTGATGCTGATGAACCTAATATCCCTGGTATTTCTGTATATTTCTTTGCTTATTAGGGTTTTGATGATGACTTATGCTGAGAACCCCTTTTCACTTCTTTATCTTCTTTCTCTATGCCACTGTTGCCTTTGAATATTTGTTGAATGGTTGCTTTGAGATGCCCAGTGATGATCTCAGAGATCTGAGGGCCTAGGTTGCCTTTAATACTTTTGTTTTCCTCTGAGCCCCTGATGCCTTGTATTGTTGCCCGGGTTATCTTTCTCTTCTTCGCTCGTATTGCCTTTGCTTCTATCCCTGAGTTGCTTCTGAACTGTTCTTGAGTGGGATGCCTTTGGAAAGTTTATTGCCTATGATGAGGAAAGAAGAACTCTGAGGCTTAGAAGTTGGTTTGAATGTTTTGACATGCTTGAGGGGTATGTTTGGATATGTTTGAGAGGTTGGTTTGGATATGTTTTTTGTACAGGCTAGGAGGTTTGAACTAGACAGGCAGGTTGTTGGTATTTCTGAGTTTTGTGTTTGGGCAGGGTTGATGAAGTTTGATGGTTATGGCATTGTGTTATGTTTCTGTCTTGACAGTAGGCAGGTTAAAGCATTTTCAGGTTATCTGTTTGGTGATTCTGGTTATGAGTTTTTTGAAAAAAATGTTTGATAACTTGTGAGGTTTCAGTTTTGTAGGTACTGTGTTTGGTTGTTCAGTTTATGGTTTTGGCTATGACAGGGTGTTGGTTTTGCTTGACAGTATGGTTGAGCTTGCCATGGGTTTGAAGCTTGAGGGTTTTTTATGATTGTTCAGGTTTTTGTCTTTGTTGTGTTTTCATGACTTATGAGGCTTGATGCAGGTTCTCTTTTTTTGAAAAACTCAGAGGCTTTAGTTTGTATATTTCTCTTCTATCCCCCCCTCCTTTCTGAACTGTCTTGGCTTGTGGATTTGTATATCTTTTTTCTGCCTTCTCCTACTGTCTATGCCTGAACCCTTGCCTATTTCTCTCTTCTTCTCTCCTAAAGTACAGTTAAAGAATTTAATAATGTTTATGTTATACTTGCTCTGAAGGGGCCTACTATGCTGGGAAATGATGATAAGATTGCTTGCATAACACATTTTGCATCTTTATCTCTTTTGACAGTTTATGTGTGCTGACTTTTCCTTGATATCTTGGCAAAAATCCCTTTTTGACAGCTTTGACAGTTTTGATAGCACCTTGTACTACTTTGATTTCTTTGGCATTTGGACTTTCCAGTTTAGTTTGAATTTGAAATTGAGATTCTATGCAGTTTTGAATTTTGGAACTTATACTCTTGACATTTGCATTTCATGAATAAAAAAAATCTTCCCTCTCTGTGAACCGGGAGAAATCCCGTGATTTGCAGAGAGGGTCAACTGATCCCAGTCAGTGGCCCCTAATGATGAGCAACTTTAACTGTCTCTGTTAATTTATCTGCCTTCTGACTTTTTCTTCTCTTTTCTTTTTGCAGATAAAAAACGGAGCACCGGAGCGGAGTGAAGAATGAAAAATATTAGAAAATAGGATAGTTTTAATTTTATGTAATATTTAAATTAATGTATATTATTGTTCATAATTTAAATTATAAACAACAATTTGTACAAATAATTCCAATATTAATAAAATCTAAATTATCCAATTAATTCTAATTTTCTTTATTGTTTATTTATTTATTCAAAATTCTTAGAATTAAAACAATTGAAAAATAAATTTCAATCATTCAATTTTTTTAGAATAATAAATAACTTAAATAATAACAACATTGATCCATTAAACCTGTCTTATTCAAAATCCAAAGCAAAGCAGCAGTTAACCCAAATGGACTGATCAAACGCATAAACACTGTGAATCCAATACTGCATCCTGTATTTGACTGACTCAAAGAAAACAACATGAATTCCAACCACTGTTTCTTTCACTGATTAAATCAAAACAATGCAAATTTAACCCGAATCTCGGAATAAACTGCGAAATGCTGTGGAATTTAAATTCTTCTGAGAATATGTCCA
Organism: Vicia faba; assembly: GCA_948472305.1. Lineage (NCBI taxonomy): Eukaryota > Viridiplantae > Streptophyta > Magnoliopsida > Fabales > Fabaceae > Vicia > Vicia faba. The sequence continues at coordinate 1,113,578,832 of OX451736.1, forward strand.
TAAAACCTTAACTCCTGATTAAATGCCAAATAACGCTCGCCTGATCACAAAAAAAAAATCATCCAAACCCTAAGCCAACTGTATGAAACAACCCAAAGCTCTGAAAATCAGTAAAAACCCTAATTTTGTTTGACTGTCAAGAAAAGTCCATTTGTCCGATTCTTGAGCCAGTTTGAAAAGTCAGGAAATGTTTGAAGCTGATATTTCTTGGGGAAAAATGCGAGGGCAAATTTTGGGGTACAACAGTTTCGCTTGTAAAGAATACCATTGCTGATGAAGAATTTCGCCATGAACCTCCTCAGAAACTTCTAATCATTAACAGATGCACCCTCGGGGTATTCCTGAGCTTCAAGATACCATTTCACCTCATGATACCAGGGCCTTTTTGTTACCTCTTCAGTCTCAATATCACAACAATGTGCAGGTTCGTTCAATATTTCAATGATGATCCAGGGAGCCTCGTTGTCCCAATTGACTTTGAACATAGAAGACATTGTAGCCAGCACGTCTGCCAACTAATTCTCCTCTCTAGGGAAGTGTTCAAAGGTTATCTCCTCGAAATGGGGAAGCAACGTCAATACATACTCCTTGTAAGGAATAAGATTTAGGTGCTTCGTATCCAACTCGCCATTGATCTGACTGATCACGACAGCGGAATCTCTGAAGACACCTAGAAACTTAATCTTAGGTCAATTGCTGCTCGAAGACCCATGATGCATGCTTCATACTCCGCCATGTTGTTGGTGCAGTTGAAACATAGTCGGGCGGTAAACGGAGTATGAGAGCCTTTAGGAGATATGATCACGGTGCCAATGTCGTTACCCAAAGCGTTCGAAGCTCCATCAAAGTACATAGACCATCGGGATCCTTCCTCAGGTCCTTCATCCGGTCCAGGTGTCTCACAATCTATTAGCTCTCCCTCTATCAGATGCTTCTATACGATTTCACCTATTTATGAATCTTTGGAAGTTTTTTTGTCTTTTCTTCATGAGTTGCTTAACTCTTCTGGATAGAAGTGACTATTCATCTTCGTCGTCAGAATATTCATCATCAGATTCTTCGATTTGTTCATCCTGGAAAGCCTTGATCTTTTCTAATATGGTTATTTATGTTCTATATTTTAGAGCAATAGATTTATTTCTTTTATGAGGCTCATCTTTTTCTAGTTCTATATCATGAATTCTAACAAATTGACTAACTCTTCAAAAGTTATAATGTTCAGATCCTTAGAAAGCTTTAAAACAGTAACCATAGGTATCCATCTTTTAGGAAGACTTCTGATGATTTTCTTGACATGATCAACAATGAAATATCCTTTGTCTAGAACCTTAAGTCCTGCTACCAAGGTTTGAAACCTTGAGAACATCGTACAACCGTTTGTTCATCTTCAATTCTGAAGGCTTCATATTTCTAAATTAAAGCCAAGGCCTTAGTTTCTTTGACCTGTGCATTGTCTTTATGTGTCATTTAGAGTGAATCAAGAATATCCTTTGTTGTTTCTGTATTTGTAATCTTTTCATATTCATTGTACGAGATTGTGCTGAGAAGGATAGTTCTGGCTTTGTGACGATTCTTGAAGTTACGCTTCTGATCTTCATTCATTGGGCTCATGGGAATATGAATTCCAATTGCATTGACAGGTTCTTGATAACCATTTGTAACCATTTCCCAAAGATCAATATCATAGCCTAGAAAGAAACTTTTTATTCTATCTCTTCAATAGTCAAATTTCTCTCCCCTAAAAATAGGAGGTTTAGCATTATATCTATAATTATCATTTGTGTTAGCAGCATCCATTTAGAAGGTTTTTCTCACACTGAATCTTTCTACAGGTTAAGTGTTTAATTAGAAAATCAATAATAGAGTCGGAGCTCTGATACCAATTGAAGGTTGATAAAAACACTAGAAGGGGGTTTGAATTGAGTTTTCAAAAACTAATTCGTTTAGAATTACTTTACACAAACAATCAGAATTAGAATCAATGTTATAGACAGAAATAATAACACTTTCGATTTATACAAGTTCACCTTAGAAAAGGTTAATCTTGTCTACCCGCCAAGGTGATTTCTCTTTAGAAAAGGACTTAATCCATTAATTTTGAAAAATTACAGATGCACGGGCTACCCGCCAGTGACAAACAACAAATAATGATAGCCTGTTAGTGATCCTTAAGAATTCGTACCTACCCGGTCGCCTAAGAGATATAACGATCACTGACTCTTTAAGACTTCTGAACTACCCGGTCCCTTGAAGGAGATTTCTCTATGACTTAGAAAAGGACTTTATCATCATATAATTGAATAATGTGTTTACATAATTGCTTCTTACAAGTGGATTACATAAATGTTTAAGTGTATATTGTTTAACACAAATATGAGCAATAACTCTTATGATCAAACAATTTAAAATAATAACACAATAATGAGCAACAACTCTTGTGTTCTAGCAAATAATAATATCAACACAATAATGAGCAACAACTCTTGTGTTTGAATCTTTTTCTTCTTCTTGCTTTGATTTGGGCAACATTAATGTTCTTGTTCTCTAGTCTTGTAATTTTCAAATGAAATAGTTGATATTTTATATATGCATTGTGGAAGTAGATCATTGTAGTAGTGCACACGTCACTTTCATCTTGCCAGCTGCCAATGCTAAGAAACGATCGTGGGAGACAGATAGTACACAGTATATCCATTTGAGTTGAATGTGCAATTGTACCTTTGTACTAACCATTATAAAACATGTTTCTGATGATACTGTCTTCTGATAAATATTACTTTTGATGAAGTAAATTTGCTTGAGAAGATATCATATTTTGATATTGTCTTCTGATGGACTATATGATGTAAAGAAATAATGAGTCCAGAAGATATAATTTTTCTTTGATTTTGTCATCTGATGGACTATATGATGTAGAGAAATGATGAGTCTAGAAGATATAACTTTCCTTTGATCTTGTCTTCTGATGGAATACTTCTTATGTAAAGTAATATGCACATATTCCACAAAGTATCAAAGTCTTCAGAATCTTGAATTTGTCTTCAGAATTAGAAGCAACAACTTTTCTGATGAACAGATCTTGACTTCTCATTCGGAAACAAAATCTTTTCTTTGATGTGTTTAGAATCTTGACTTTGTATTCAGAGTTAGAAGCAACAACTCCTATGACGAACAAATCTTGACTTCTCATCTTTAACGCAAAAGCTTGTTTCTGGTGCAATCTTGTTTTCTGATCTTGGAGCAGCAACTCTAACTGAATTTCTTTCTTCTAGAATACTTGTGACTTCTGAAGCAACAACTTATTGATAAGTACACATGATATCTTCTTTCTGGGGAATATTCAGCATTCTTCAGAACTACTAATGTTTCTGCACACTCAAGAAACTATTAGAAAAAAAATTGTTTACATATAAAATATATGTATTATTCTCATCAAAATCAAGAGATTAATTGTAGAATTCAAATCTTGTTCTAACAGTAGCACCCAAATAAAGTGTTTGTATGCTATTAAAAATGTATTGAAAATATGAATTTATGTGAATAAGATCACCACTATTTAATAAACAATATGGATAGTAACACAAATATGAAGAAACTGAAACCTTTTCAAAAAGTCTTTTATTTCAGGTAGATCATCATTGATGTGCAACTTTGTGACATTGAAAGTGTTAGAAATACATAATGGACATTTTCCTGTGTGAATGTAAACCATATTAGACAATTAGGAGGAGAAACAAGTAATGCGAATAAATGGACAAAGATTTGATATTAGGAAAGTAGTTTCACCTTCCTCTTTGAGCTTGGCATACTGCATAACAATAACAGTTGGTGAAGAGTAAAATTGACCTTTCTTCTTTTGTTTATTATAATAATCGAATTGCATGGCGTACCCCTCATACAGTGTACAATTGATAGTGTTGTTACTACATAAATAATAAGAAATGTTAATCTACAATGAGGAAAAACAAATTTTTAGTAAATAGAACTTTGAAGTGAGCATATCTTAAATTCTTCAAGACCAAGTTGATCTGTCGTTTTTTGTTCCCAGTTTAAAGCTGAGTGTAACCAATGTCTATGATCAATGCCTATCACATCTAAAGAAACCGGGATTAAAAAAGAAAATATTGTTATCTAAATAACAAAAGCATTTAATGCACAATGTTTTGAAATGTGAATGAGAATATAGTATGTTTTTTATACCTATCAACACATCCCTTTCCCATTTTCCGGTTATAATATCAATAAATGGAGTAAATTTTAGTGGTTTAGGTGGTATCTCATATTTATTTTCATCACCAATAGATGTACCACCAATAAAAGTCAACTGATATTTGTGTTCAGAATGCTTGAACACCATGTCATTCAAGGATACTTGAAAGTTAGAAATAGTATACGTCTTATCGACAGTTAAGACATAATCAAATGCTTGCTTATATGCTGTGGGGACTTTGCATTGCATACCAGAACCCTAGAAATACAAAAGAAGTGTATGAAAAGTAGCAACATATGTCATCAAAGTTAACATAAGTCATCAATAACATAACATACAGTAGCAACATATTTCATCAAATCAAACATATTTGATAAAAAAAATCATAAAATCAAACATGTATTATAAAACCAAACATCTATCATAAAACCAAACATAAATCATCAACAATAAACTTGCAAAAACCAGGATACCCAAACAAAACAGAAATGGAAACTAGTTCATGTAAACCCTAAAATGACAAAACCATAAAGCTTTTATTCTAATGACTCAGGTTGGGTTTTCGGAAAAAAATACTTACATCTTTATCTATCAGAATCATTTCGAAGTATTCCTTACTCCTTGATATAACACTCCATTTATGATGAATTCGGACAACTATTTTCTAGAGTTCCTTGCTTTCATTGTTGTCTTTGACATTTTCAAACGGTTGTGCTATTTTGAGAATCAAAAATACATGGTGAAAGAAGAAGAAAGTTGAAGGTTAAGACGGTGAAAGAAGATGAAAGCTCAAGGTTTAGTTGAATAATGAGGAATGTAAACAGACTGTGGATTCATATGAGAGACAAGAGAGGTAGGGTGACACTCTTCACGAAAAAAGGGGTTTGAAATTAAAAAATATATACTTTTCCATTACCATTTAATTGTATTTGAACTAATAAAATAAAATGTGTTTGAAATTTGTACACAAACGAAAATAAGTGTGTTTGATTTATAATCAATAATACAATTTCATTGCAAAAAATAAATTTTGGACACAAAATACCTCAAATTGATGAGATGGAGGACAAAACCAAAAGGTTAATTTAGTGTTTTCTAGAACATCTAATTTTTTTATATTATAGATAATTTTTTTTAAACAATTAAAGTTTTTGTTTATGTCTTCATTATTTTGTTCTCATCTAATACATAGTTATTTCTTCACTATTTTATGCTCTTAATATGAATTTATTCGCAATCATTTTTTTAGCGAAATTTGAAATTGGTATATAACACATTTAGAATTATGTAAGATTCAATCATACAATTTCTTACTTTTAAAATTAGGGGTGTTCAAAACCAAACCGGCCCAATATAAAACCGTAAAATCGAACTAAATCAAATCGAAATTGTAAAAAAACACATTTGATTCGGATATGTTTGAGCCATTTTTTAACAAAATTACATGGTTCGATTTGCAATTTGTATTTTACAAACCGAATCATACTGAACCAAACCACATTATGTTATAATCCAAAATTCATTTAACTCACATCCAACCCAAACTCAAACCTATTATACCTTAGCCTTAGAATTATGATCGATTTTCTCTTTTAATTACGTTTTAAATACACCTCTTCTATAATCTTTTCTCTCGTATGTTCTTTATGATAGAGTTTTGATAAAATATCATTTTTAATCCTTCAACTTAACTTTTAAAAATGTCAATATAGTTCTTCAAACAGTGTCATTCATAAATTTTGTCAGCAACTGGTTTCAAACCCACACCATTGAAGATAAAGGGTCGCATCAGCAACGAACTGAGTTACTTGTCCAATTTATAATCAGTTTAAATGTTCTTTATAATTTATGATACCCAAAAAAACAATTTTCAAAATTCTAGTGCTTGCGGTCTATATGTATGATCGCTACATGAGACAATAGATCCTACGGATTTCTTAAAAATATAAAAATTGGAAGTTGCCTCTCTGTATTTCTACAACTCACAGCACAACAAATATAAAAATTGTTGCCATGGTAAAGTAATAAACACATTCCTTAACATTAAAAGTTCTCAAATGCATGCAAATAAGACAATAAATATTGAAGAGTTGTTAAAACTAGTTGTTTAGACTTCAGCTTGACAATGAAGAGTCATCAAACATGGTGTGAGTTTAGAGTTTTAGGGGTTCTGGTCTGTAGCTTTCTGTTATGCAATTACCTAACATTCCTATCCAAACTACTATCCCTTCACCTTCCAGATGTGCAGAAAAAACTTAATTGAAAGACTCCAACTCTAAGCAATAAATGGGTTCGAAGTGGATGTTTCTTGATAATCTATTAATAATCTTACCTAGTGACCCCGTGTTACAATTATCATTTTCCATCAAAACTATTATACAGTAGTTATGGCAAATTTACGTACTTAAATATGCATTCATCTTCTTTTGTACATAGTGTGTTTGCATTCATCTCTTGTTTATGTTTTATGTTTCTGCATAATTTTTACTGTATTGAAAGCATAAAGTATATCGGATTTGTAGAGATATGTTATGTTATCTAGCATTCCAAATGACTAGGGTTCAATTCGTTGTTGAAATTTTTTGACTTTTTTTAGAAGTTTGGTGAAGAATATGTACACGTCAAATGTCAATATGTCAACTCGACCCTAATTTTGATTTTGATTAACGGAGGTGACAGAAAGGATTAACGTGAATCTTTTTGAACAATTAAATAATTAATTTGAAACTTTTTAAACTTAAGAGACCAAAAATAGATCCCGAAGAAAACTTAAGAGACCAAAAAAGATATTTAGTCCTTTTTTGTTGTTGTTATTTGATAAGCATAAATGACTAAATACAAAACTACGTTGTCATCTATATGTGTATGTATGACTCAATAATTTTTTTGTAAAAAGCTGAACCAATCTAACAAACTCAAACCGCATTGGTTTGGTTCAGTTTTATTTCTAAAAACCAACCGAACCGCCCACTTTTTCTCTTGCAGTTCAAATGACTTTTTACGTCAAAACCGCTCAAATCACACGACGAACACCCCTATTTAGAACACAATATATCAATATGTATATCTTGGAATTGTTGGGCAACCACGAGCTTGATTGGTAAGGTGAGTACCAGATTCAGATTAGCATGGACGACTTCGCTCTTAAGCACTTCTCCCTTTCAGGCCTCATATTTGGGAATGTAACACCCTAAACTCCAAACTTTACTTAAAAGAATTAAACGACAATTTAAAATGTCACTTTCAACGAACATGCATACTTTCTCATTTTTAAATCGAATATTAACAACTCGTAGCGGAATAACAACCACAACATAATACTTCATTTGTCACTTTAAAATAAAAACTTAAAATTAAACAATATAATCCAAAACTAATTCAAAAATAACTCAATTAACAAAATCATCTTGTTCTCGATGTTACCGATCAGAGCACTAAACCACTCAAACAACGATAAAAGAAACATAAACAAAGATAAGCATCCAGGTCATATTCCAAGTCACATCAGTAAGTCACTCCTTCGGAATATATGTACAATAAAGTACAAATAACACAAAAACAACAAGAAAAAGAGTGAGAATAAACTTTGATATATTAACATTGTAAAGAATGTGAGGGTAGATTAAAATACACAATAACAACATCATTTAATCATACCACAACACCACAAACAATTATTCTCACTCAGCACAAATGAATAATTCACACCAACATCCCAAAGCTTATATGTATGCAATGTGACTCACGACTCGAAAAAATGAATATGGTACCAAACTCAACAACGGTTCCTCTTTGAACCGGGTCCCCCCTTATGAACCCCGAACCCCCACTTCTGAGCTCCGGATAAGTCACTCGTCCCCCTTCTAAACTTGTTACTCACATCTTTCACAACACGATACAATATATTTCATGTCATATTATCAATGCAACAACAACATGTTTACAGTTCCCTTCTAATCATAAACATCATGCAAAATAGAATTAACGTAGTTCCCCCTTATGAAATATCATTACAACACATTAATCACAACTATATACACGTCACATAATCATTCACAAAAACACATAACTCATATGACTAGCAACCATCAATTCATATTCATATCATTATTCAACAATCACCCTTCAAATCATATCATAAGTAAACATACTATTCATATTTTCTTATACGTATAAAACCTCAAAATAATCATAATAAGATAGCATTTCACATCAGCTACCCATCACTTCGAAAAGCGCCTCAAACGGAGTCACAGAACTCTCGTTACACGCAAAACAAATTGCGCAGTACAAAATCCAAGGAATTGCTACGGCCACCCGTAGCAGTTGCTACGACCAGTAGCAGCTTCAAGGACCCAAAACGTTGTTTTGCAATTTTTTTACGATTTTCTCCTATTGGAGCACTTCTGAGACTCCGATTTCGATTCCATAAAGAGTCAAACGCTCAAAATTTGCCATACGATAAATATATAACATTTATAAATCCATCAACACAAATTATACATAATCCAAACCTCATATTTTGACCTCTAACAACCGCAAAATACAACATATTATATGGTACATGAATCAAAGGAAACAAACACATTACAACATCAATAATTTACATCACGACATCAATTCATCATACTTTCACCAATGCATAACACCAACCTACGAACATATGCATATCATCATCCTAACTATCATTATAGCATACAATTTTCACAATTCATATCAACATAGAAATTATCAAAAAACATTCATACTTTTCATCAAAAATTCATAAACATCGTTAATGGTGAAAAGAGAAGAAAACCTAGAGAAGGGTGAAGATTCATCTCTAACCTTCATATATCACACCAATATCTAAGAAATTCCTCCCTTACCTGAATTTCCAGCTATTGCCACTCCAACAATGGTGAATCCTTCCTCCTAAGCCTTGTTCATCCTATTTGTTCTTGTTGCCTTTTTTCTCTCAAATTCCAACTTTCACGAATTGTCCACTAAACTCCCTCATTTCTCTCTTTTTAAAATAAAAACATAATTTTTCTAATTAGGATATTCCCATTCCACCCTCACTTATCTCCATATTCACCATATTACCCTTCCTCCTCTATTTTTCTCTTATATTTTTCTAATAAATAAAGTTTCCACTAAAATCTATCAATTTTCATTATTTTATTATTATTTCTAATTATTTTCTACAAACTTTATTTTTCCACAAAAATCTTACTCTTTTATTTTTATCCTCTTATTTTAGTAATTTTACTCAATTAATTAAAATCTGATTAATTGCTATCATTCTAACTCTCACCAACACCCACCAAAACACATATATTCATCAAATGATTTAAATAAAACATAAATAATTTAAGAATTAAATAAAAATGTAAATAAATAAAATAAAATTAATTAAACAAAACATCTCTGGATAAGACTCTCTCATTTGTCTCTCCAGTTTCTACGTCATGCTTCCACTAGCAAGTCCTCCCCAAATAACCTTCACCAAGACAATATTTTTACCTCTTAGTTGTCTCACTTCTCGATCATCGATTCACACCGATGATACCTCTACAGTCAAGTTATCTCTCACTTGCACATAATCCATTTGAACCATCATGCTTCCGAAGTTGAGACATATTAAAAACATTGTGAAGATTCTAAAGAGACGATAGTAAAGTAACTTTGTATGCCACTTCTCCTACTCGCTTCAAAATCTGATAAGGACCAATGAAACATGGTGTGAGCTTTCAAAATTTCAAAGCACGACCAACACCGGTCACCAAAGTGACTCTCGGGAACACATGATCTCCCTCTTGGAATTCAAGTGTCTTCCTTTGTTTATTATTATATCCTAATTTTTACCCTAATATTCCACCTATAATGTCATTGATCTCTAGCAAAAGATCACAAGCATGGTATTCTCCTAACCTTCATCCTTTTGGTTCAACCTTGGGGGAGATCACCAAACACTCTTTGTGTTCCTTTTTTCATTTATATTTGTTTATCATCTTACCTTTGCTAACAATTATTCAAAATACAAAAATATGTGTTGTTTTCTTTTCTTGTTTAGAAAGGGAAGGGCTTTCAATCAAATGATCAAATGTGGTTTCTAAATTAGGGTTTTGGTTCCCAAAGTCAAAGTTTGGTCAACAAGTGGTCCACAAGATCTTTCACTTTAAGGCATGGCCTATAATCTTAGGTCATATTCATGTTAAGACTCATTCAACATCATTTGTGCAAAAGAAGGTCAAGTTTGAAGCATGCTTTCAAAGAAGATTCAAGAATGATTAATGTGTTTATTTCCACGCCATCTTCATCTAACTCTCAAACATTTTCTCAAGATTCTTCAAATATTATTCAAGTTTCCCTCATGTGGTGATCAAGTCTTCATCATTGGGTCCTCAAGTGCAATAAAATAGCAAAAATCACAAGTTGGTACATGGTTGTTTGACCTAAAATTAAGAATGGCATGTACTTTGGTCCAAGCACAATAAATTTCTCAGTGCTCGACATTTTTGGAATCTACTTTGAGCCAAATGTCACATTTGATATCCTATACAACTTTGCTTCAAAAGTTAAACATAAATTATGCTCCTAAGTCCATCAATTTTTGAATTTTGCTCAAAGGCCAAATATGAACAAAAACAAGTTCATGACATGCTTGAAATAATTATAGACCTGGATTTCAGTGTCACGACCTCGAATTCACAACAATGCCATTTTCAGTTTAAGCATCCTTTTGATTTGGTTCCTTTTGCATTTTATTCTTTCCCAAGAAAGGAACATTTGGCACAAAGAAAAATTCAAAATGCACGAGTGGATTTAATTTGGCCTAAGTTTGAACATGGCACCATGAACTCCATTTTGCAGTTATGACCTATAATTAGAAATCACCAAATCTCAACTTGGGGACCACAAGCACCTGTGCAAACTTGTTTCTCTTTGCAAAATGTGTCACATAGTGTGTAAAACGACTTGATTCGGTGCCAAATTCACACATATCATGCTTTCTCTTCACATGGATTCAAGATCAAAATATCTCAACTTCCTTCACAGGTTTGGGATCTGGAATGGCATGTACCATGACCTCATTATATTTCCTATAAATAGAGAAAGGTTTTGACTTTATTTGCAAGCTTTGAGATCCACAAAACCTCTACTATTTTGAAGCCCAATACCTTTAAAAAATCAGAAACCTTAACTTGAATTCTAGCTCGTTTAAACTTCAAATCTCCACCCATAAAACCTCATCAGCATCATTTGAAGTTGTTTGAAGCATTAAATAAGTTTGAAGCACCTAGCAAGCACAAGTTAAAATTTTCCATTTTCAGACCTTGAAGTTTCAACTGGAAAGGTAGATATGAGTAACATTCTTGAACAAACTCGATACCACTCTCTTCGTCTTGATCTTCTGATGCTAAGCTCTCACTCACCTTTGATTTATTTTTCGTATTAGCCATTTAATTTTACTTTGAAGTTGCTAGGGTTTATGTGTTTTATGTAAAATTCTCTCTACTTAGAGCTAATCAATGAATCTAATGCAGAGAGACGTGAATGATGAATGAAGTGGAAGCTTGCACGCATAATGTTTGAGCTTAAAACTCAAAGTTCATGGATCTGTAAAATTAAAGTTCCAAGGTTGAAGACGATTGTGTGTGCGCGCTTTGGTACCAAACTTAAATATCATGACCAATCATGTGATGCCACGCATGCTATCCGTTGGACAATTTTAATTTCTTTTGTTTTTAATTCATTTAATTTCACATTCTATCAAAAATTATTTTAAATAGCTCTTTTACTATTTTGACTCTCATTTTTTCACAAATTCATAAAAATATTTTCTATCACATATGTTTTTTTCCAGATTTTATAAAGTCATTTTTAGCATTTATTTCTATTTTATTTTTAGTTTCTTTTAATTTTCTTTGAACAATTAATTTTCAATCTTTTTCAAACATTTTTGGATCTAAGTTTTGAGATCCATTCATTTTGAATATTTCTTACTTTCTCCAATTTTCGTAGATTTTTATTTGATGTTTTGATGCACCTTTCGAATTTTCTCTTTATTTTCCACTCTAAACCATTTAAAAATCATTTTAAATCAATTTTAATTAATTGTTTTGATTGTTTTTGATGATTTATGGTTCTGAATTTTGGTTGACTTGATCATGTTTGGGTTATTGATGATTTGTCTTGTTCAATTGGAATTTGGAATGATACCTTGATTGATTAAACTTTCATCATTTAAAACTTATCATTAAATGATCATTTGATCATTTTTGGTACTTTGAATTGATGATAAGTTAATCTCATGGTATCATGAAGAGGAATGATTGAAGTAATGATTCAATTCCCTTTCCTTTGTGTTTGATCATCTCTCCTTCTCCATCTCCTTCTTCTTCTTTAATTTTGTTTTGACTTGTGTTACATGTTTTAGGAGAAGGATTTTGTATTATTTCTCTAACATGTATGACACATAAATTGCTATTGACAGGCCTCTTATAAGTGTGACTTCTACATATGTATATTTAAGAGTGCTTAACATAACACTAAATTGTCTCGATTCAGTTGAATTATTACTAACACTAACTATTGACATAATTAATTATGCTAACATCTAAATTTTACTTTTATGCACTTTATTTTATTTCCATTTACATTCTTGTCATTTATCTTTTGGCTTTTATTTTATGCATTTTATCTTTTCTTCTTCTTTTGTTTTATTCCTTCAAAAGACCAAAAACATTATAAAATGGCTAAAACCCTAAAAAACTTTGATCTGATCATTTGGAATATGTTTTACTATCCCTTGTTTGAGGAGTACTTTGGACTTTAAATCTTAGGACTTAGTTCTTTCCTTTGCTTGGAGTGGTTGCATCAGAGACCTTGGGATTCATCTAGACCTTTGGCCTTTAAATCAATACTTTGATTCCTTTGTGACATGGTGATTCATCTGGATCTTTTGATAATCATATGATCACACTGCTTGCTTATAATGTGTCTAAATCCAAAGAGAAGGAATGCTCATTTTGACCCATGTCAAATGCTGGCTTAATCTTGTGGTTAGTTCACTTGCACACGCAAAGTATTTCTCTTGGGCTACCTTACAATGAGACCTTTTATTTATAGCCATTTACTTTATGCTTTAGTATAGTCTCTTAATCTCCTATCCACTTCTTCAATTTTCAAAACTTTCTTGTTTTAATTCCAAACCTTTCTTAATAAACCTTGACTTTGTCAAGTGATCTAGAAAACTTTTTTCTTAATAAATGCTAAGACACTTAAGCATATTCAAACTCTTTTCAAAACTTAAAAAAAAAGACAAACTTCATCAAACTTTCCTTTGTTCCCTTGTGCATTTTTTCTTTTAAAACTTTTTCTGAAAGATTGGATGTTAGTTTCTTCTTTTAGTGATGAAAACCACTACAATTTCACAAGATTATTGAGAAGTGATTGACATTTTCCACTTGAATCTTGAGATGTGCTTGTGAGTAGTCCAGGTAAATTTCTCCATATCAAGATGATGCAAATGACTCACTTTCTCATACTTGTGAGGAGTAAGTTGTGTTTTTCACTCGAATGCGACGACACGTCCTTTCATTAAAAATCATTTAACAAACCTTTAGTATTTTTTCAACCCTAACTACGGGACTCTGAATTCTTCATTGCAAGTGGAAGATATCTGGGCATAGGACTCTTGAAGTCTTGGAGAGTCAAAATAATAAAATACTTATTTTCTCATCACCCTAATATTTTTGTAAACAACCTGATTTTAACATTACAAGTATTTTCAAGAGGTTCGTATAGAGTATCATAGATGTGAGGGGTGATAATATCTTCTCCTTGCATAACCAACCCTCATATCTGGATCTCTGCTTTTGTTTTACTTTTTTTCACATTGAGTTTTCTCGATATTTTCCCTTTCCTTTGCAAACAATAAAGTTCGATGGCGGCTATTGTCTTTTCGAGTTAAGTTAATCAATAGCTTAATCTCAATTTTTCCACTGCGACACTTATTATGATAACTCTTATGTCTGCTCTGAGATGCTTTCATCTTCTCCCTAATTAGGATATTTTCATTTCACCCTCACTTATCTCCCATTTACCATTATACCCTTACTCCTTTATTTTTTTCCTTTAATTTTTTTAATAAATAAAGTTTCCACTAAAAACTACCAATTTTCATTATCTTATTATTATTTCTAATTATTTTCTAAAAACTTTATTTTTCCACCAAAATCTCACTCTTTTATTTTTAACCTCTTATTTTAATCATTTTTCTCAATTAGTTGAAATCTGATTAAATTCCACCATTCTTCCTAGCTCTCACCAACACCCACCAAAACACATATATTTATCAAATGAGTTAAATAAAACATATAAAAAATTTAATAATTAAATAATAATGCAACTAAATTCAATTAAATAAATTAATTGATTTCACGGTGTTACAACTCTCTCACGCTTACAAGAATTTTGCCCTCGAAAATTATCTGAACGAGATAGCCCGGGATAAGAATCTCTAGCTTCCACGTTATACTTCCACCAGCAGGTCATCCCCAAATAACATTCACCAAGACGATCTCTTTACCTCTTAATTGTCTCACTTCTCGATCATCGATTCACACTGATGATGCCTCCATAGTCAAGTTATCTCTCACTTACACATTGTTAAGTGACAACTTTTGTATAAAATTTATATCATTTATTGACACTTTCAAACCCTTTATTTTACTTTTAATAAGGTTAAATACTTATTTTAAGTCAATTTGCATGAGTACAAAGAATTTTGAATGTTTTAATTTGTTTGTTAGTGTTTCAGCAAATTTTGTGCAGATAAGATGGCCAAAGGGAGAATTTATGCTTTCTAAGTAAAAGAAGCAAATGTTTTGATTCTGCAAAGGATCGCCCAACGACAGGATGTGTCTCCCGCCAAAAGTTGTGAAGAAAAGATGAGTATTTTGAGGTCCGCTTTTGTAATGCTTCGCTCCTGGATCGCCTGGCGAAGCATCCTTGTCGCCCGGTGATGAAAGATGCTCTCCTGAGGATATATCATGCCCAGATGTTCACATGTGGCATCTAGCCAGCATCGTCCGACGATGTTTTATTGTGGCATGACGATGGTGCACAGATGGCCATAATTTTTGGCTACTTTTTCCTCCTTTTAGGGAAACTTTTCACCAACTTTTTGTACTTGGAGGGAAGAAAATCTGATTTTAGGGGTAGAAACCTTTTGTTCTACATATCATAACATCATAACATAAAAACCTTTTTGTTCTTATCTTTTAGGAGGAGAAGAATACTCTTACATCTTGAATCAAGGAAACTTGAAGATTGATGTTCCTCAACACTCATTGTTTATTCATTGATCAAGGTATCATGACCATGAGTAGCTAAGCAGTTTTTGTGTTAAGGTTAGAAGTAGTCAACCTAGACTTTATGTATTTCTTTTAATTTTTTCGTATATGAACTTGGTTTAAGATTAATACATGTTGAATATCTTTGTATCATTGTTCTTTTTATGGTTTGGTTCATTATTGAGAAGTAAGTTCCAAGCTTGACCTAAGATATTCATCTACTAATAAACAAGCTTTAGACATATATTTGTGAGTTAGTATTCACTTTTATCAAGCTATAAAGATTATTATGTTAATAGTTATGTTGAGAGATCATTTAAAGATTAACATGATAACACTCACAATATTTCTTAGACATGAGAAATATTGAGAGGATACGTGAATGTATTGATCATTAATTAGTTCATATGCATGATTAATCGAATATATTTGGAATAGGTTGATGAAAACTAATCTTGACATTAATATCAAAACAATCATTTTATCAAAAGTTCATCCTTTTTATCAAAACAATTATTTTCAAACAACAACCTCTCTTTTATCGAAATCACTATCTAGTGCATGAAACTTAATATTTTGTTACTACAAGCAAATACCAAAACTTTGTTTATGATTAAAACACTTAAAGTCACTAAAACTATATAATAACATTAATATCACACCAATCCCTGAGGAAAACGATAATATAAATACTTGTGTTGAAAATACTAACAATAAAATGGCGTCGTTGTCGGGGATTGGCGTTTGACTATTGAAAGCATTGCAATAGTTTAAGTGTTTTAAGTTAATTTATATTAATAATATCTTTTTTTTCACTTGTTTTGTTAGTGTTTTCAGACTTTAGTTTATGCGAGGAAGTATTTATGAAGATCAACTCCTATTCAACCCTGAAATCGAAAGGGCTTGCAGAAAACTTAATAGCAAGACTAGATGATGAAGGAAGCTGGCGAAGGAAAGAAGACAAAGAGGAGAGGAGTCCACTTCTACTATACCTTTTAATCAAGATATATAATAAGTTATGGCGGAAAATCCACCAAGAGGTCCATGTGCAAATAGTTCAAGGTTGAATGCTCAGTTTGCTAGGAATACAAAGCAAAGACATTCAGAAATGAAAACTAGAATGCTACAACTGTTGTATCATAACCCTTTCACTGGGTTAGATCATGAAGATCCTTACACCCATCTCACAAAGTTCTATGAGATAGCGGGTGCTATAGGAGCTCTCAAGGAGGATGAAGAACAAATGTTTAAAAGATTATTTCCATATTCGTTGATCGGTAAAGCTAAGGATTGGTATCTTGACCAACCTAATCACCTCATGACGGATTGGAATAGACTTGAAGAAAAATTTCTTGAAAGGTTTTTCCCACAATCACGTTTCTTGGAAGCCAAAATGACTATATCAGTGTTCTCTCAAGGTGGAGTTGAGTCATTAAATGAAGCTTGAGAAAGGTACAAATCTATGTTGAGAAAATGTCCAAGTCATGGTTTTGATGCCATTACCCAAATGCATATTTTTCGAAATTGATTACAACCACAACCAAAGCTTTTGTTGGATGCTACGGAGGGAGGATCACTTATGGCAAAGACAACGGAAGAAGCAGTTGAAATTATTGAAAGAATGTCAAGGAACGACCATCAAGTCGAACATGATCGAAGTATGGTTCAAAAGAGAGAGGGGGCAAGTGATTCAAGATCAAATGAATCTCTTTTAGCCCCAAAACAATTTTTCGCTCAACAAGTGGAAGAATTAACAAAGCAAATGGAAAAGCTCCCTCAACAACTAAGAGAAATGCAAGAAAGACCTAGCAATCAAATATAACAAATTGCTTGTTGTGAGTTATACAATGGTGATCATCAAATTGGATTTTGTCCTCTAGTTGAAGAAGAAGCTAATTACATGGGAAATCAATATCAAGGATACCAACAAAGACAACCTTATCAAAATAACCAAGGTTTTCATCAAATAAATAACCAAGGTTATCAACAAGGGTGGAGACAAGATGCCAACAATAAAAATATACAAAGTCCTTATCAAAATGCAAATCAAAATTCAATACCTCAAGCTAGAAGTTCAAACTTACAAGACACTCTTTCTCAATTCATGCAAGCATCTATGGAAAACCAAAAGAGTAATGAAGTGGCTATCAAAATTTTGGAGACTCAAGTGGGGCAACTACCCAAGCAATTGGCCAATCAAAATGTCGGATCATCATTTTCAGAAAATACTCAATCTAATCCTAAGGAGCATTTCAAGGCAATAATAACTAGGACGGGTAGAGTAGTCGGAAATAGACGTGGTAAAGAAATTGAAATTGAGGAAGTTGTTGAAGAAAAAGAGCTTGAAGAAGAGATTGTAGTAGATAATAATCATGGGGAGGAGTTAGTTGAAAAGGAGAAATTGAAAAGAAACAAGAAGGAGAAAGTTACTACTTTACTGGTACAAAATTTACCATATCTTCATGCTCCTTCTAAGAAAGATAATGCTAGGCACTATGTTAGGTTCATTGATATATTTAAGCAATTGCAAATAAGCATTCCATTTTTTGAAGATATGGAACAAATGCCAAAGTATGAAAATTTCATGAAATATATCCTTACAAAAAAGAGAAGATCAATGGATCAAGAAGTTATCATGGTTGATGCAAGTTGTAGTTCTATCATTCAACGAATTCTACCGAAGAAGGAAAGTGATGTGGGAAGGGTTACTTTACCGGTTACCAGTGGTGATATTTATGTCGGTAAAGGTTTGATCAATTTGGGGTCTAGCATTAATTTGATTCCTTTTCCTATTGTGAAAAGATTGGGGAACATCTAAATGAAGTCAACAAAGATTACACTTCAACTAGCCGACAAATCCATCACTCGTCCTTATGGTGTAGGTCAAGATTTGCTTGTGAAAGTGGATAAATTTTTCTTCCCGATTAATTTTGTTGAGATTGATATGGAGGAACACCATGATGCACCTTTAATTCTTGGTCAACCATTCATGAAGACTGCAAGACTGATGATTGAAATTGATGATGGTTTAATGAAGGTTCGAGTTCAAGATGACGAAGTAAGTTTTAATCTCTTTGAAGCTCTGAATCATTCTAATGATAAGGGAGCTTGTTTTAAAGTCGATGCTATTGAAGAAGCTATTTTGGATGTTTCTAGTGAAGTTTATCTTTTAACACCTCTTGAGAGAATATTGAATAATATTATTAAATTTCTTGATGTTCATGAAGAAAAGGAGTTGGAAGAATGTGTGAAGGAACTTGAAGCTTTAGAAAAAGTTCAATCTTGGGAGGAAGAAGTTAAAATTTTGAAGAAATAAGCTAAAGAAGAAGAGTCCAAAATTGAATTGAAGATGTTGCCATCTCATTTAAATTATGCATTTCTTGATGATGGTGTTAACAAACTGGTAATCATTAGCAATGCTTTATCGGAGAAGGAGGAGAATTGTTTAGTTCAAGTTTTAAAATAAAATCAAAGTGCAATAGGTTGGGGTTTAGCAGATTTAAAAGTCATAAGCCCGACTTATTGTATTCACAAGATTTTTATGGAAGAGAATTTTAAACCCATAGCTCAACCCCAACGATGCTTGAATCCAACAATGAAAGAAGTTGTGAGAAAGGAAATTGTGAAATAATTGGATGTCAGGATGATTTATCCTATTTCTGATAGTACTTGGGTGAGTCTGGTGCATGTGGTTCCAAAAAAGGGTGGAATGACCGTGATAAGAAATGAAAAGAATGAATTGATTCCGACAAGAACAGTAACGGGATGGTGGATGTGTATCGATTACCAGAGGCTTAATCAAGCAACTAGGAAAGATCACTTTCCTCTTCCTTTTATGGATCAAATGCTAGAAAGGTTATCGGGCCAAAGAGTTCTATTGTTTTTTGGATGGGTATTCCGGGTATAACCAAATTTTGGTAAATCTGGAAGATCATGAGAAAACGACATTCACTTGTCCGTTTGGAGTTTTTGTGTATAGGAGGATGCCCTTTGGTTTATGCACTGCACCGACAACTTTTCAAAGGTGTATTCTAGCCATATTTTTCGATCTTATTGAAAAGACTATGGGGGTTCTCATGGACGAAATTTCTATTTTCGGAGCATCTTTTGATCTTTGTTTAAAATTTTTAGATACCGTGTTGAAGAGATGTGTGGAATCCAACTTAGTGCTTAATTGGGAGAAATGAAACTTCATGGTTACCGAGGGCATTGTTCTTGGTCACAAAGTTTCATCCAAGGGGCTCAAAGATGACAAGGAAAAAGTGGTGGTTATTATAATATGGTGGGAGAACTGACTTTTACTGGTTTTGCATTTTTATTCGCAAATGTTGCAGTTAGAAAGAGTCGCCACCGACTTTTCTTTTATCTAACAAAGGAAAGGGTGAAAAGAACAGAAAAGACCTTTCGAGATTATTTTCTGAATAAGGGGGTAGGTTATGGAAAGGGAAGGTGTTAGCACCCTTTCCATCCGTAGTTATATACGGGCTCTTAGTTGCTAGCTCATTTTGAAAATGCTTTTTTGTGTAAGTGTGTTTTGTAGATATTTTGAAAGACGCCTTAGTGCGGCAAACTTTGTAATGTTTCTCATTTCGGCGAGAACATATCTAAAGTGTTTTTATGTCTTTGAAAATGTTTAGAGAAAAAAGTTTGTGTGTGTATAGAAATTGTTTTGTTTGAGCAAGCAACTAGAAACTATCTACCTACTCGAAAGGTTTATTTGTTTCCTCTTTTGATTTAGACAATGTTATTCTACTATTAGTGAGTAGGTAGCCCTATCGTTGGATTTTTTAGGGACGAATGAGGGCCATCGTATAGTCATGTAAGCCACTTTGTAAGATACTTTAGCAATTAACCTAAGATTTTAAGATCTTTTACTGAGGCAACTTCGAAAGGGTCATTGAGGGACTTATGATCTCAAAACCAAATGGTCATTGCTAAAATTCCCTATGTTCGAAAGACACAGCTATTTATTACGAAGGTAACAAGTGGAGATACCTGTGATACGGTGGGAAGAACTGACTGTTTTTGGAATGCTGGTTTGCGTTTTGCGTTTTTCTTTGCAAAATGTCGCGGTAAGCAAGAGTCGCCACCGACTTTTATTTTATCCAACAAGGAAAGGAAAAAAGCACAAAAAAATTCCTTTTTCGAGATATCTCTCGGGTTCGGGGGGTAGATTATAGAAAGGGAAGGTATTAGCACCCTTTCTATCCGTGGTTATTCACGGGCTCTTAGGTACTTGCTCAATTGTTTTCAAAATTGCTTTCTTTGTGCTAGTGGGTTTGAAAAAGTTTTTGTTTTGAAAACTTCGATTTAACTCTTTCTTCTGTCCTCAAGAGTGTATGAAGTGTTTTTTGAAAACTTTGTTCAAAAAGTGTAAGTGCAAAAAGTTTTTTTGTTTTTTGAAAGAGCGAGTACTTAAGAACCATCTACCTACTCGAAAAAGGAATCGCTATATGCTATCTTCCTTTAGGCAATGCTATCCTACTATTGATGAGTAGGTAGCATCGTCGTTGGAGTTTAAGGGTCAATTCGAATTTAGGGACTTACGGTCACCAAAGCAATGTTAGGATGCCTTAGCGGTAACCCTAATGTCTTAGATCATATGTTTTGAGTCAATAATATCCGAGGCAACCATTTCGAGGCGACTATGATCTTTGGACAAGAGGGCGACCTCTAAAACTACCTATACTCAATGACCGCGTACTAAGGCAACCAAGTGGGGTGTACCCTAAGAGTGCACATGTGCGAGTGTGTCGTTTTCAGTTTATTTTTATCTTTATACATGTTAAGGGTGATCTAATTTGATTTTAGGTTAAAACATTCAGTCTTGTCATGCATCCCTATTATCAAACATCTAACAATTATAATTTACGGAAAATAAATTGCGGAATTTAAATTATAAGGCGTCAGGTATTTACATCGCCAAAGACAAACCCTTTAAAAATAAATAAAGCGATAAAAAATAAGTAAAGATCCTATTTACTATTACAAACCGGAATCAGATACATAATAGGATAAAAGAAAATGAATCGCGTGCGGGAAAATAAATCGAGTGCAAAGTAGGGTTTTGACCCTTTTGGATTAAAGAAAAGATTTTTTGTTGTTTTTATTTTAAGAAAGAAACTATCCTAAATTAATTATTAAATTAAATTGAATAAACTAATTAATAAAAATAAATTGTTTTTGGGTTTTTGATTATTTAAAGAAAGAAAATAAAAATAATTAAGTTAGTAAAAACCTAATTAAATCTAATTGAATTTTAATTATTTACAAAAATGTTAAAGTTATTCTAATTAAGAACCTAAATTAATTTAATTAGTATTTGTTAATAAAAATTAAAATTAAAATTTGATTTTACAAAGAAAATATTTTTGTGGTTTTATTTTATAAAGAAAAGGATTTTAATTGGTTAGTAATTAAAAAAGAAAAATAATAAAACAATTAAGTAAAACAAAATAAGTAAATATAAGAGAAAAGAGGTATGGGCCTGAAATTTGGGTGTGATTAGCAATCCTGAGGCCCATTTGGATCTGGCCTTGTTTGACTTTTTTGATTCCATATGCATGTGTTGATTGGGCTCCACGTAGACATTCAGCGCTTGGCCATCAGATTTGGCCTTCAGGCCATCTGGCTGTTGAATAGATGAGGGCGCATGGTATGCCATATGCTTGGATGGGCACTTGATGACCTGAAAAACAAAATCAAATAGAAATTGGGAGGACCTGGGATTCGAACCCAGGTCCTGATGGATGCTGGACGGACACGCTTGCCACTAGGACGCTTTGTTTCAATGTTAATAATATACAAATAAATAATAATATAAAAAAAACAATTCAATATGCCAGCAAACAAAAAAATGCGCGAATTATTTGAAACGGCCAATCAGAGGAGGACACGATCTCGTCCGTGTCCTCAGATCAGTAACAATGTTACCTGCGGATTTGAATCTGCAGCTAAAAGCATAGGCCACTCCTAAAATCCATCTCAGGCTACATAAATTCATTCCAAGGCCATGGTTGCATTCCTCTTCCTCTTCCGGTCACGCCTATAGCCATCACTAAGGCTAATTTTACCTGAAACGAAAAAACCTAAAACCAAGATGCAAAACCCTAAAAATGGTGTTTTACGTTAAAGGTTAGATAAACAAAATTGAATAATGCAAAAAGCTTAGAAACATTGTGAGGATTACAAATATGCAAGCAATTTGTTCAAATGATGCAAGAATAATGATTCACGATTCCAAGAACAGGGCGGGTTGTCGTGATACTTACAGGGCGTTGTGGTGTATGGGAATGATTGCTTTTGATCCAGGAAGGTTGAGTGAACACCTAGGAATCGATTGGGGCCGGTCTCAACTTCTGAAAACGCCTCTAAGTATGATTTTGATTTCACACTTTTTTAGTGAGTTTTGCAACTTTTTGTCTTGCCTTTTTCTGCAGCCTCCAACCATTATTTCTGTGCCTTTTCCTTCCTTATGTAATGTATATTGCATTAGGGTAAGAAACTTGGTACAAATCTCTCCACATCAATGCTCATGAATTGGATTTGATTCCACCATTACAACCTTCCAATTTTGGCCTAAATCATATCTTCTTGTAACCAATGCACTTGATGCAAATTTGATTCACATAATAGCTGTATTCAAAGCCTAAAGCAACCAAAATCATGAGTTATAAATACTTTTGATTTTATATGATCTTATTTGATTTAAAATGAATAAATTCAATTAAAAATCAAATTAAATAATAAAAATAAGATATGGGCTCATGGCTGAAGCTAGGACACGTGGACAATGATGCAAGCTCAAATCAAGTGGAAAATAATGGGCCCATTTGACAAAATTTGAAGTTTTGGGGATAGTTGACTTTTGGCAATTTTGCAAAAATGTCCAACTTCAACAATGCATAACTTCTTCAATTTTGAACTTTTGGAAATGTTCTTTTAGTTTTTAGAAAGCTTGAGATGTCGTCTAACCAACCCTTTTTGTCTCATCTCATTTTGATATTCCATTCTCAAGTTATAAGCTTTGGAAAAAAAGGTGTTTTTGTTGACTTTCAAAAATGACCTATAATGTCCAAATTTATAACTTCTTGTGAGTGCATTTTCTGATCTTTGGGTATGAAGATGGATTGTAGAAAATTTCATTCTCTTAAAAATGAGCTTTGGATGGGTCATTTATCATAAAGTATGAGAAAGTTATGCTTGGTCAAAGGTTAGTTGACTTTTCCTACAAAACCCTAATTTAGCAACTTTTGAATCTTGATGAATTTTGAGCAATCCTTGATGAATCATGATCAACACGTGATCAAATGATGAAACATCCTTAAAAATGATAATGTTGACAAAAAATCTTGAAGTTTGACAGTTTGTAGGTCACAATTGACTTTTGCCCTAGCACAATCGATTTTTGGACCCTTTGAGCAATTGACTGAGCAAACTTCCTATGCAAGGCTTGAAATTTGGCATGGATGATTTTGAGGACATATTAAGACATTGGGGAGAAATTGAGGTCATTTGGATTCAAGGGTCTTGATGCAACACAAAACCCTAATTTGGCGTTGACTGCCTTAGGATATGACTTGTCTGACCCACGCTTAAGCAAACTTGAGCAACTTGGAGATTTTTCTTGCAATGTCTTGAGAAATATGAGAGGGAAAATTTTGGAGTACAACAACTGCCCCTGTTCAATCTTCTTAAACCTGAGGATGTATAATGGCTTTCGTTCCTTTCGTGATCCGAAGGTGGAAGATGATTGAACACTAGAGTGCCCAGAAATTTGCACTCGCACGAAGTGGTGTCGACCTTGTGATGTCGGGAATGGGCTTACAGATGCCATTTGGAGATTGTTGGAGGGAGGATGGGCTTAAAGATGCCATCTGCAGGAG
Source organism: Vicia faba (assembly GCA_948472305.1). NCBI lineage: Eukaryota > Viridiplantae > Streptophyta > Magnoliopsida > Fabales > Fabaceae > Vicia > Vicia faba. Next base: position 1,113,603,269 of record OX451736.1, read on the forward strand.
TGTCGATCACATAAGAGATTCCTTAGCGAGAACTTGCATACCTGTTGTTGTGGAAGATTCCGCTTGGGAAGTCTAACTTTTGTTGAGATTTAGGAACTTGCCTGTACTTCAACTGAGAGAATGCCTCTGCTAAATTTTAAGAACTTGTCCGTAATTCACTGGGGGGAAACATCTTCATCAAGATCTAGGACTGTCTGGTCTTCAACGGAGGATAATTCTGTTGAGATTTTAGAACTCGTCCACATTTCGACGGAGGAAAATTGTCGAGATTGAGAACCTTATCTGAAATTCAATCGAGGATAATTCGGTTGAGATTTAAGAACCGGTCAGGTCTTTGACTAAGGGAAACATCTTCATCAAGATCTAGGAACTATCTGGTCTTCAACGGAGTATAATTCTTTTGAGATTGTAGAACCCGTCCATACTTCGACGGAGGAAAATTGTCGAGATTGAGAACCTTATCTGAAATTCAACCGAGGATAATTCAGTTGAGATTTAAGAACCAGTCAGGTTCTCGACTGAGTGAAACATCTTCATCAAGATCTAGGAACTGTATTGTCTTCAATGGAGTATAATTCTGTTTAGATTGTAGAACTCATCCACACTTCGACGGAGGAAAATTGTCGAGATTGAGAACCTTATCTGAAATTCAACCAAGGATAATTCAGTTGAGATTTAAGAACCGATCAGGTCTTCGACTAAGGGAAACATCTTCATCAAGATCTAGGAACTATCTGGTCTTCAACAGAGTATAATTCTGTTGAGATTGTAGAACTCGTCCACACTTCAACGGAGGAAAATTGTCGAGATTGAGAACCTTATCTGAAATTCAACCGAGGATAATTCAGTTGAGATTTAAGAACCGGTCAGGTCTTCGACTGAGGGAAACATCTTCATCAAGATCTAGGAACTGTCTGGTCTTCAACATAGTATAATTCTGTTGAGATTGTAGAACTCGTCCACACTTCGACGGAGGAAAATTATCGAGATTGAGAACCTTATCTGAAATTCAACCGAGGATAATTCAGTTGAGATTTAAGAACCGGTCAGGTCTTCGACTGAGGGAAACATCTTCATCAAGATCTAGGACTGTCTGGTCTTCAACGGGAGTATAATTCTGTTGAGATTGTAGAACTCGTCCACACTTCGACGGAGGAAAATTGTCGATATTGAGAACCTTATCTGAAATTCAACCGAGGATAATTCAGTTGAGATTTAAGAACCAGTCAGGTCTTCGACTGAGGGAAACATCTTCATCAAGATCTAGGACTGTCTGGTCTTCAACGGAGTATAATTCTGCTGAGATTGTAGAACTCGTCCACACTTCGACGGAGGAAAATTGTCGAGATTGAGAACCTTATCTGAAATTCAACCGAGGATAATTCAATTGAGATTTAAGAACCGGTAAGGTCTTCGGCTGAGGGAAACATCTTCATCAAGATCTAGGAACTGTCTGGTCTTCAATGGAGTATAATTCTGTTGAGATTGTAGAACTCGTCCACACTTCGACGGAGGAAAATTGTCGAGATTGAGAACCTTATCTGAAATTCAACCGAGGATAATTCGGTTGAAATTTAAGAACCGGCCAGGTCTTCGACATAGCTGAGAACTTTAACTGCATCTTTCCTGAAAGGTAAAGTTCAATCGTATGCAATGCATGATATATATCATGCAATGATGTTCTCAAAATAAATGAGATTGTGTTGTATGATGCGTATATGCATATGTCATGATGTATGGAAATGTAATGCTTTTAGCTGGGGAAAATAAATTCAGGATAGCTGCTGGAGAATAGAGTTAAATTCTTTGTTTCCGCTAGGGATGGCGAACAAAATTGATTGTGAGAATAAACCTACAAGGGAGGATAACTCAGTTGGAGGATAAACTGATGAGGAGATTACTCTATGGGGAAGAGATGCTCTGCTGAGGATTCCACCGATAAATTCCGTCGGGATGAATTATCGTTGCTGGTGATATTGAATCTGTTGGGGATTGAATTCCTGTTTGTGAAAGGAAAGAACTCCGCTGGTGATGATCTTTCAGTTGCGACTTCACTGGGGATAACCTTTTAGACTCTAATGGGGATAATCCTTTGAGCTTTGCTGGGGACAATCTTCCTTTGGACTCGGCTGGGGATTTCTATACTCCGCCAGGGACAAACTTCCAAAGTCTACTGGGGATGATTCTTCAACTCCACTGGGGAAGCTTTTTTAGACTGCGCTGGGAAAATTTTAACTCCACTGGGGATATCTTGTATTCTGCCGGGGAATATTCTTATACTCTATTGGGGAATATTAAGACTGCTGGGGATATTAAACCTTTTCAGTGTTGATGGTAGATAAACTCTGCTTGCGGGAGAATATTATCGATTCATTCATTCACAGTTGCAAGTCTCAGCTGGGGAGATCTATCATTACTGTCTTACTTTGCAGGGAGTGAAAGTATCTTAGCCATATTCTTCAGCTGAATTTACCGTTGTACTTGGTGGATAGAGCAACTGTACAGTTTGGGCAATTTTATTGCCCCTGTTTTTGTGGGAGAAGGTGCCTGTGGAGGCCTTGTGGATCGAGTATTATCCCCACCTATGAGGTGCTTGGTATCTTTCGGTCAAAATGACAAGTCTTCTTCTGGTAGGCAAGTGACGAGATGACGAGACATAGTCGTACGCTTTGATCCCTAATTTTTGCCTTGGACCGCCCTTTCGGGTTTTCAGTCCACCGGGATACTCTTTTTTGCCCAAGCCGCCTTTTCAGGTTTTCGACTTGCCGGGTGTACAATTTTTCATTCTCATCCCTAATTTTTGCCCGAACCCTTTTGGTTCGCCGGGAAGCCCTTATTTTTGCCTAGGCCAGTAAACCTAGCGGGTCTTTATTCATGCGCGGTATTTTTTGACTATGTCCATGCTCTCAGGATGTAGGGAGGTGTCACTGTCGGTAGTGTTGTATTGCCATACTACCAGAAGATCTTCGTTTGATCATGCAAGATTCGTTGCTGGAATTCATGTCCAATGCCCCAATTGATTCAGATGGAGATTTTCCCCTGGCTATTTGGCATTTTGAGAGATTCCTTGAATCTTGACTTAACTTCCACAGATGATGGACAATGCTCATGCCGTGCCCCTTGGTTGGAAGTGTTTTTTCCACTTGAGGTGACCCTTTTTATTGAAAAGGTTTTTGTTCACTAGATATTCATCGTGCGAATTTCTCAAATAGTCATATGCAAACAATGTTATTTTAAGAATGCAAAGCTTATGTCTGTTTTGAAGTTCTTTGAAAATGCAGTTTTCAATAAAACAAGCGAATTTTTGTAAAATGTGATGTCAACTCAGGATTTTATAGCAAGCCCTAAAGGAGTCAGGATACCTTTTGTAACAATATGCTTTCGAACTAACCCATGCCTCAGCTAAGACTTTTAAGGGTTATAACGTGGCCTGGTTCACGGTTTAAGAAACAAAGGATAAAGGCTCAAAATGTATTTGTACGCACCCGCTCTTCGTGATGTTCTTCGATCCTAAACTCAGTTAATTGTGCATTTAGACCTCGTTTGAGTCTTTGCTCTGATATTTCAGTGATGGTTCGGATACTGACAGTTTATAGGCAATCACTTTGTTGAGAGTTTGCAGGATCTCTTTCCTTTTTATTTTTATTATCCCTATCTTTTGCATGAACTATGTCTTTTTGTGATTACAGTCAGCGGGATGCCCCAGTTTTTCTTAAGTCTCCTTCATAGGTTTTGACTTATTGGGCTTTTATTTCGAGAGATACTGACTGCCTGTCTTGACGATTATAGGGAACCATCACCGTCTTTTGTTTTGGAAGGACTTCTTTGATGCCATTCATTGTGCACCTGGATCAACTGAGAAAACTACCCTGCCCCAGGTTGTGATTAAGGTTTTTTTTTTAATTTGTGTGAAAAGAAAAAACTCCAACTTCTTTGGCTCAAAGGGGTTGACGATGGATTATCTTCCTTATAACTCCACTGTTTAGGATTTGAAACAACACCTGTACATCGTCAGTGGGGTCTGTTCAAAAGCATATTGTAGAGATTTTGATATCATTTTCGTCATCCTTCCTCTAAAGGCTTAGAGTTTTTTAATCTAGAGTTGAACGTCACAAAAATGAAAGCAATTTGAATATAGTGAATACGAATGGATTGATTCAAAACAGACACATGCAATGCATTGATAAATTAATAAAGTTTTAACATGACTAAATGTTTGAACAATCAAAAGAAAATTACAAATTGAAAATTCTAATGAACAAAAAGTCTTCTGGTCTCGGGACTTGTTACTTCAAATGGTGAGCCTTGGAGGGATGGTAGAAGAACTCAACCTTACCATCTTGTGTGAATTCCAAAGCTCATTCGTCAATCAGGTTTTGAATTTTGTTTTTCAATGCCCAACAGTCATCAGTATTATGCCCCGGGCTATTGGAATGGTATGCACACCTTGCATCAGGATTGTAGCCTGAGGAGGCTGTGTTGGGATTTTGAGGAGGGTCCCTTAACGTCACCAGGTTCAATCTCAACAAGTGTTGTAATGCTTGAGACCACGGCATGTTGAGCTTGGTAAACTACCTCTTGGGCCTATCCGGCTTACTCTGATTAAATGGTTGTTTATGGCAAGGTTGTTGTTAGACCTGTGAGGTAGTAGCAACTTGGAGAGGTCTATTCTTCATTAAACCAAACTTTTGACTTCTCGGAAGTTGATTAATGACTTGGTCCACGACCTTGATTGTTTGCTTCATGTTGTTGTATCTATCTTGATGAAGCTGGTTGATAATGGTTCTCAGCTCTTCTTGTTCCTGGGCTAAGGTTTGGATAAGAGCCATCTTCCCCAGCATCTGGGTTTTTATGGCACCTAACTCAGCTTGCAGTTGTTCCAGCCGTTCGTCCTTATTGTCTTCAGGACTTTTCTTGACCAAGTTCCCGATGAGGAATGATTTCAACTCTTCCTGCCCCTTGGATAGGTTTAGGAAGATTTCCCTGAACTGAGTCTCTTGAGTATAAAGATCCTGGTTGTCTTGTTGGAGAGCCATTGCTGAAATAAACAGCAAGAACATGAGAGACCTGTACTAGGAGACCTGTTATGCAATGATATGTATGATATATGTATGCAATGTTTTCAAGGATCACGCGGGGTAAACAAGAAACTGTTAGAATTTGTTTGAAGAAACTTCGTGTCGTTAAGAGTCCTTCTTCAAGATTCAAGCTCACCATATCGAGTGGGTCATAGCCCCTGACTCAAGTCATCGTGTTTTGATTTATAGACAACATTGGCTAGAGGAAAATAAATCCTCTTTGCCCCTTGCTTGACGTCTGATTTACCATAACCTGTTTCACAGACCCTTGAGATCCTTTAAATGGTTAAGGAAATGTTAAGGCATGATGTTATGATGTGTATGTTATGCGTTTAAGCAAAAGTGTGAGGTGCTGTAAGTAAACCCTGCAATAAATCCAAATTATTGGATAAGGACTGTAAACAAAACCTGCAAGGAACTCATGTTGTCAGATAACAAGAATGTGCAAGTAGTTCAAGTTTGAAGGCACACAAGTCACACAATAGCCCTTAAATTTAGGCTTGCAAGGAGCTTAGGTACTACCCTCTTTCAGTTCAGTTGGTTTAAACCTGTCCTAAAAATAGTAACCGGGTTCTAGAGGATCTCAATAACACTGACTACCCTCAATCGGTCATAATTCTAGTTTGGCAACCTTTTCTTGCAGCCGGAATCATCGTGAGAGTTTAGTCTCAATAAGTGTAGCATACTGCTACTGTTCTATGGCCAAGTTGGTCAATTTAAAGGTTCTAAGGTCAGTTGGTGCTTAATGACCCCTTAGCAGACCCATATTCTCCTCGTTGCGCCACAATGGATATCGGTACATACTAAAGTGCCACACCAACGTAGCTACTTCTTCAACCGTATCGGTCTACGCCGTACAGTTCCCTCATAATTTATTGCTACTTACCTAAAGGGTATCCCCCAGATCCGGGTTAGGATCTATAGTAACTCTGATTCAAACGCACAAATATAAAGCATACAAGTCAAGCAATTTAAAACATTATGAACTATTCCTAAGGTACACCCCACTTATTAAGTATCCCCAGCAGAGTCGCCAATTCTGTGATACGGTGGGAAGAACTGACTGTTTTTGGAATGCTGGTTTGCGTTTTGCGTTTGTCTTTGCAAAATGTCGCGGTAAGCAAGAGTCACCACCGAATTTTATTTATCCAACAAGGAAAGGAAAAAAGCACAGAAAAATTCCTTTTTTGAGATATCCCTCGGGTTCGGGCGGTAGATTATAGAAAGGGAAGGTATTAGCACCATTTTTATCCGTGGTTATCCACGGGCTCTTAGGTACTTGCTCAATTGTTTTCAAAATTGCTTTCTTTGTGCTAGTGGGTTTGAAAAAGTTTTTGTTTTGAAAACTTCGATTTAACTCTTGCTTCTGTCCTCAAGAGTGTATGAAGTGTTTTTTGAAAACTTTGTTCGAAAAGTGTAAGTGCGAAAAGTTTTTTTGTTTTTTGAAAGAGCGAGTACTTAAGAACCATCTACCTACTCGAAAAAGGAATCGTTCTATGCTATCTTCCTTTAGGCAGTGCTATCCTACTATTGATGAGTAGGTAGCATCGTCGTTGGAGATTAAGGGTCAATTCGAATTTAGGGACTTACGGTCACCAAAGCAATGTTAGGATGCCTTAGCGGTAACCCTAATGTCTTAGATCACTTGTTTTGAGTCAACAATATCCGAGGCAACCATTTCGAGGCGACTATGGTCTTTGGACAAGAGGGCGACCTCTAAAAATACCTATACTCAATGACCGCGTACAAAGGCAACCAAGTGGGGTGTACCCTAAGAGCGCACATGTGCGAGTGTGTCATTTTCAGTTTATTTTTATCTTTATACATGTTAAGGGTGATCTAATTTGATTTTAGGTTAAAACATTCAGTCTTGTCATGCATCCCTATTATCAAACATCTAACAGTTATAATTTGCGGAAAATAAATTGCGAAATTTAAATTACAAGGCGTCAGGTATTTACATCGCCAAAGACAAACCCTTTAAAAATAATTAAAGCGATAAAAAATAAGTAAAGATCCTATTTACTATTACAAACCAGAATTAGATACATAATAGGATAAAAGAAAATGAATCGCGTGCGGGAAATTAAATCGAGCGCAAAGTAGGGTTTTGACCCTTTTGGATTAAAGAAAAGATTTTTTGTTGTTTTTATTTTAAGAAAGAAACTATCCTAAATTAATTATTAAATTAAATTGAATAAACTAATTAATGAAAATAAATTGTTTTTGGGTTTTTGATTATTTAAAGAAAGAAAATAAAAATAATTAAGTTAGTAAAAACCTAATTAAATCTAATTGAATTTTAATTATTTACAAAAATGTTAAAGTTATTCTAATTAAGAACCTAAATTAATTTAATCAGTATTTGTTAATAAAAATTAAAATTAAAATTTGATTTTACAAAGAAAATATTTTTGTGGTTTTATTTTATAAAGAAAAGGATTTTAATTGGTTAGTAATTAAAAAAGAAAAATAATAAAACAATTAAGTAAAACAAAATAAGTAAATATAAGAGAAAAGAGGTATGGGCCTGAAATTTGGGTGTGATTAGAAATCCTGAGGCCCATTTGGATCTGGCCTTGTTTGACTTTTTTTATTCCATATGCATGTGTTGACTGGGCTCCACATAGACCTTCAGCGCTTGGCCATCAGATTTGGCCTTCAGGCCATCTGGCTGTTGAATAGATGAGGGCGCATGGTATGCCATATGCTTGGATGGACACTTGATTACCTGAAAAATAAAATCAAATAGAAATTGGGAGGACCTGGGATTCAAACCCAGGTCCTGATGGATACTGGACGGAAACGCTTGCCACTAGGACGCTTTGTTTCAATTGTTAATAATATACAAATAAATAATAATATAAAAAACAATTCAATATGCCAGCAAACAAAAAAATGCGCGAATTATTTGAATCGGCCAATCAGAGGAGGACACGATCTCTTCCCTGTCCTCAGATCTGTAACAATGTTACCTGCGGATTTGAATCTGCAGCTAAAAGCATAGGCCACTCCTAAAATCCATCCCAGGCTACATAAATTCATTCCAAGGCCATGATTAGATTCGTCTTCCTCTTTCGGTCACGCCTATAGCCATCTGTTGCACCCCAAAATTTGCCCTCTCATGTTTTCCAAAGTCTCCCCCCTACATGGTTGATCATAAACTCTTGCCTGAGAAAAAGGAAAATTTTTGAGTGTTGCTTCAAGTACATTTCGATTGGCATTCTGAAAGACTCTTCGATTGGTGTTCTGAAGGAGCCTTTCGATTGGCATTTTGTCAAGCTCTTTCGATTGGCTTTATGGACAAGCGCTTCGATTTGCATTCTGAAGGACTCTTCGATTGGTGTTCTGAAGGAGTCTTTCGATTGGCATTCTGGACAAGCCTTTCGATTGGCATTATGGACAGGTACTTTGATTGGCATTATAACAGTGTCCTTTGATTGGAATTCCAAAAAGGTCCATTCGAAGAAGCATTCAAAGGGTCCATTCGAAGAAGCTTTGGAAAGCATTCGAAGGAAGTCATCAGCCCATTCGAAAGAGAGCATTCGAAGGAGGACATCAGCTCATTCGAAAGGGAGCATTCGAAGGCCAACTACATGTCATTCAAAATTCAAACAGGGACAGGATCCCATGTGTTTAGCCAATGTTACAAACTCTCATTCATGGCTTTTAAACACATAATTAACGTTACAAATCCTCCTTCATGGCTGTCAAACACATAATCAAAGTCATTTAAACCTTTGTCTTCCTGTCCCCTCCACCCTCTCTATATAAAGAAATCACAAATGTTGCAAAACACACAAAAAAAACTCTGCAGGAGAACACACACGAAAATTATACAACGAAACACACAAAAACTCTGCAGGAAAAATATACACAAAAAAAACATACGAAAATATACAAAAAAAAAATAGAGAAAAGAAGCAGGGAAAACATTGGAGAGACGCTGCCCAGAATTTTCCAGGCCAAAGCAACCCTTCAACAAAAGCATCCACACCCAGAAACCTCATATCAAAAGTGCCTGCATCCAGGAAGTGCCCAGATCGAAGGTGCCTACATCCAGGAAGTGCCCAGATCGAAGGTGCCTACATTCAGGAAACGCCCAAATTAAAAGTCCAATCTGCTGGTAAGAAAGGGTAAATTATCCAACCTTGTTTTTTGCATAACATATCATTACTTGTTGTTACTTTCGATTTGCCATCCTAGACAGGATCAAAGGGCCTGGGTTTGGCACCCAGGTCATGTTTTTTGTTTGCTAACATTTGCTGCAGACATAGCCTGAAGAGACCCAGCAAGTGCAGGATCGAAGGGCCTGGGGTTCAATACCCAGGCCCTGCATTTTATCTCGCTAACATGGTTTTGCAGGTATAACATCCCAGATCGAAGGAGACACCTTCTCTGGATCGAACCCATTAGCATACTGTATCGAAGGAGGCATCTCATTCCTGGATCGAAAGCCATGACCTCCATGATCGAAAGACAATCCTCTTCCCTGGATCGAAGGCTACTCACGCCTTACTGTCTGTCCCAATCGAAAGGACCATTCCCTCCCTGGGTCGAAACTCCTTTTTTCCCTGGATCGAAGGATCCCCCCTTTGTATTTTATTTTTGTTTTCATTGACATCTTTTTATCTTTTTAATTAACATTAAAATAAAAAAACCACAAAAAAAACATTAGACTAGTTTTTTCTATTAAAAGTAACTTTGTTAATTAATCTCTTAATTATCTTAACATTTTCTCAAAAAACTAAAATTAAATAGATTTAGCATTTACCCAAAAAAATAAAATAAAACAACAAAAAAAAAGAGTTCTTATTCTTAGGATTTTTTTAGATTCACGCGCGTTTATTTTATTATAACTGCTTACTGGTTTATGGTAGCTTAAATTAAGACTTTTTACTCTACTGCTTTTTATTCCCCCAATTTTTGGACATATAAATAATCCCCCTCCCCGAAGCTTTGTAATAGCGTAGGATTTACAATTCCCGCACTTTAAATTCCTGTACATATATATTAACTGTTTAGATGTATGCTAACTAGGATTGCATGGCAAGATCTATCTTAATTTAAAATCAACCACAGCTCACCATAACTTGTACAAAGATAACATAAACTGAAAATTGACACACTTGCACATGCCACTCCTAGGGTACACCTCACTTGGTTGCCTCGAATGTGGTCATTAAGTATAGGATGTTTTAGAGGTCGTTCTTTTGTCCCAAGATCATAAGTTGCCTCGAAATGGTTGCCTCGATAAAAATGATCTAAGACATTAGGATTACCACTAAAGTGTCCTAACGTTGCTTTAGTGACCACATGTCCCTAAAATAAAATTGACCCGAAAAACTCCAACGACTGTGCTAACTACTCCTCAATAGTGGGATAGCACTGTCTAAAGGACAGTTGCACAATTTGAATTCCTTTTTGAGTAGGTAGAGGTTCTTAAGTACTTGCTCATTTTAAAAACGAAACAAAACTTTTCGCACTTACACTTTCTTCAAAAACAAAACTCTTTTCAAAACCCACAAACACAAAGAAAAGCAAACTTTTGAAAACATAGTGAGCAAGTACCTAAGAGCCCGTGGATAACCACGGATAGAAAGGGTGATAACACCTTCCCTATCTATAATCTACCTCCCGAACCCGAGAAACATCTCGAAAAGGAATTTTTCTGTGCTTTTGTCCTTTCCTTGTTGGATAAAATAAAACACGGTGGCGACTCTTGCTTACCACGACACTTTGCAAAAACAAACTCAAACGCGAACCAGCATTCCAAAAACAGTCAGTTCTCGTTCCCACCGATCACAGAACTGGCGACTCTGCTGGGGAGACTAATAAGTGAGGTGTACCTTAGGACTAGATCAATTGTGTTTTCATTTGTATTGCTTTGTATGCTTTTAATTTTGTGGGCTTGTATCGGAGTTCTATAAATCCTCCACCCGGATTTGGGAAACATTCATAGATAGCAATACATTGTGGAAACTGTGCGAGGTGTAACGACACGGTTGAAGCAATAGCTATATTAGTGCGACATATTTGTGAGTACCGGTAGCCTTTGAGTAAATCAAAGAGAATACGGGGCCGCTGAGTGATGTCACTAAGCACTAATGACCTAGAACCTTACTTGACCATCTTGGCCTTTTTTTAGGGGTAGTGAGATGACCGACTTTGGTGCAGTCCGAAGTTGGTAGATACTCGATACTACACTCATTGAGGTTTGTTTTCTTGGGATATTTTGGTCGCCAGTTAAGTGGCTAAACCGAAACAATGAACATAGAAAACAATCCAATGATATTGAGCTCCTTAGAACCCGGTTACTATTTATAGGACAGGTTTTGAGCCAACTACACTCAAGAGGGTACTTACCTATGAAACTCCATGCAAGCCTGAAATCTAAGGGCTCTTATGTGTGACTTGTGTGCCTTCAAACTTGAACTACTTGCACATTCTTGTTATCTGACAACATGGGTTCCTTGCAGGTTTTGTTTACAGTCCTTATCCAATAATCTGGATTTATTGCAGGGATTACTTACATCACCTCACACTTGTGCTTAAACGCATAGCATGCACATCATAACATCATGCCTTAACATTCCCTTAACCATTTCAAGGATCTCAAGGGTCTGTGATGCAGGTTATGGTAAATCAGATGTCCAGCAAGGGGCAAAGGGGATTTATTTTCCTCTAGCCAAGGTTGTCTAGAAATCCAAAACATGATAACTAGAGTCAGGGGCTATGACCCACTCGATATGGTGAGCTTGACTCTTGAAGAAGGACTCTCAGCAACATGAAGTTCCTTCAATCAGGCTACCAGATTCAGATTCTAACAAGTTTCTTGTTTACCCTGCGAGATCCTTGAAAACATTGCATACATATATCATACATATCATTGCATTACAGGTACCATTACAGGTGTCTTATCTTCTTCGCTGTTTATTTCAGAAATCATCATGTCTACTGAACATTCCACTGAGAAAGCTATCAAGGCCCTCCAGGCCCAGAATGCCCAATTTCAAGAGTTGGTCATGAGCCTAGCTAAGGGTCAGCAGGACCTGAAGACCCTGATTCTGAAAGAGAGGAAGAAGAAGAAGAAGAGGACCATCCTGTTCAATACTGGACGCAAGTTTGGAAACGGGCTGCAGAGTGAGGTTGATCTGACCACCCCATCTGGAGAGAAAGACAGTCCACAAGAAAGGAGGGCTCCTAGCCTTGAAGTCTCCGACAACGAGACAGACTATGATGAAGAACAGTATCCTCCTACTGAGGATAAGTACAAGCAACTAGAAGACCGTTTGAACGCTATGGAGAAACAGAAGGTGCCCGGTCTGAACTTCGGAGATCTAGGTCTATCCTCTGGGGTGGTGATTCCCCATAAATTCAAGGCACCTGCTTTTTCCAAGTATAACGGAGCTTCCTGTCCAAATCTGCACCTCCGATCATATGTGAGGAAGATCCAACCTTACACGGCTGATAAGAACTTGTGGATCCATTTCTTTCAAGACAGTCTCTCAGGGACTCAGCTTGAATGGTTCTGTCAACTGGAAGGAGCTAACATCCGCAACTGGGAGGACCTTGCTGCTGCTTTTTACAAGCAATACCAATATAATACCGACCTTGCTCCCACGCGTACTCAGCTTTAGGGTATGTCTATGGGTACATGCGAAGGCTTTAAGGACTACGCTCAGAAGTGGAGAGATCTTGCTGGAAGAGTCCAACCCCCTCTGTCTGATAGGGAGTTGGTGGACATGTTTCTTGGGACTTTGTCTGGTCCCTATTTCAAACATCTGATCGAAAGCTCTTCAGCCGGATTCACCGAGCTAATACTGACCGGCGAAAGGGTCGAAGCTGGCATCAAAAGTGGGAAAATTCAAGAAGAAACACCTTCTGATGCTCATAAAAAGCCCTACAATGGGAAGAAAGAGTCCAATGCTGTGTATGGTCAAAAGAGTCGTCATGATCAACATGTAGGGGCAACCCTGATCTCCGATCCCACGCCTGTTCAACAAAGACAGAGCAATAGGCGTAGGGTAAGATACCAAGAAAGGCAGTATACTAACATCAACATTCATTTGTCTCAAGCATTACAACATTTGCTGAAGTTGAAGCTAATCACGCTAAAGGATCCTCCTCAAAATCCTGATACTTCCTCTTCTAAGTATAACCCGAGTGTGAGATGTGCCTACCATTCTGACAGTCCTGGACATGACACCAACGACTGTTGGACCTTGAAGAACAAGATCCAAGACTTGATTGATGCCAAGGAGATCAAGTTTGATCACTGATCCTACGCCAAATCATTGAGAATGCTTTTGTTCATTTGAATTTTCAAGTTGTAATCTCTTTGTTATTCAAACAATTATCTATTAATGCCAAACTTGGTTTCATTAATGCATTGCATATGTTTGTCTTGATTTGATCCAATCATTTTAATTACATTTAAACTATGCTTTTTATTCATTCAACTCTTGCTAAAAGTTACAATCCTTTAGAGGGAGGATGACGAAACAATGCCATAATCTCATACAGTATGCTTTTGGACAGACCTTGCTGACGATGTACATGCATTTCTTTCAAATCCTAAACACTGGAGTTATAAGGAAGATAATCCCTAGTCAACCCCTTCGAGCCAAAGAAGTAGGAGTTTTCTATTTTAAACACAAATTGAAACCTTTAATTTAAACCTGGGGCAGGGTAGTCTCTCAGTTAATTCAAAAGATGCGCATTGAAGTCGCAAAACTCTCAGTTCATAATACAACGAACGACATCAAAAGCCCTCCTCTGGAATCAAAAGACAGTGGTGGTTCCTTATCTCATAGGCAGTCAATCTCTCAAAAGAAAAAAGCCCACTGAGCCAAAACCTATAAAGGAGGCTTAAGAAAGTTGGGGCATCCCGCTGACTGTAATCTCGAAAACAGGAACAACCAGGCAAAAGTTAGGGATAACAAATCAAAAGAACGAGGTCGCTACAAATCCTCGCCAACATGAAAAATGTTGCAAAAAAAAATGATGTCTGCCTTCCAAAATCCAACTTGTGTGAACCATCACCAAAACATCGTTCTAAATTCGAATAGAGTTCGACGCATAGTTAACTGAGTTTAGGATTGAAGAACATCACGAAGAGCGGGTGGGTACAAAAATACTTTGAGCCTTTATCCTTTGTTTCTTAAACCGTGAACTAAGCCACGTTACAACCCTTCAAAAGTCCTAACTGAACCATAGGTTAGTTCAAAAGCATACTGTTACAAAAGGTATCCTGACTCCTATAAGGCTTTTCCCTAAATCTTGTGTTGAATTTGTCTTATAAAAAAGTTTTCTGCTAAAAAACGCATTTTTCAAAACTTCAAGACAAGCATAAACTTTGCATTATTTGAATATCACTGTTTGCATTTGGCTATTTGTTTGACAGCGGAGAAATTCACACAACGAATATCCGATGAACGAAAGCCCTCTCAGTGAATAAAATCACTTTAAAAAGGATGACACTTCCATTGACATATCTCCTTCCAATCAAGGGGCATGGCATGATCATTGTCCATCACCTAGGGCAGTCCAGTCAAGATTTCAAGAAATCTCTGAAGAAGTGCAGAGTAACTAGGGGCAAGTCTCCATCTCCGTCACTTGGGGAATTGAACATCAATCTCAATGAAGGGTTACATACAATCAAACATTTCTGGCAATGTCACAAACACTTGCTACTAGGGGCAATGACAAATCTCCCCAAAATCCTTCTCATAGGATGACTCCCAGCAAGGGTTTAATCTCTGAAAACCTTCTCCCAACTGAATCAACTTCAAGAATCCTCGAGGACTTCCCCCAACAAAGATGTCACCTCTCTAGCAGACTGACGACAGGGTTTATTTCCCCAACAAAACCAGGATTCCCCAGCTTGATTTTGCCTCTCCAACTACTACAAATCAAAGGACCACAACTCCTCTTCCCCAGTAGACTCTGCAAGCTTGTCCCATGCGAAGCACAAATAAGTCTCCTCAGCCAAATCCAGAGATTATCCTCACAAGAGTCTAGCTGGGTTATCCTCAGCAAGTTGCAACTGAAAGATCATCCCCAGCGAAGTTCTTTCTATCCCCAGTGGAGTTCATCATCAAAATCCCCAGTAAGTTATTGCGAAACCTGGACCCGGCCAGATATCAGTTCAACTTCGACTCCCCAGTAGAGCAACGGACGACTAAGACTCCTAAACTCTTTTCCCAAGCAGAAATAAACATACTCCCCACAGAGTTTTCAACATCCCCCAGAGGAGTTCTCCTCAAACAACAAAGCAGGGATCCCCGGTGGAAACATTTTGAGCAAAGTCCAAGACAAAATTACACTTCAACAACATTCATAACATATGCATACAAAATACATATAACATGAATCTCATTTATTTTGAGAACATCATTACACAATGCATACATCATGACATTGCATACAACTAACTCTTTACCTTTTCAGGAAAGATTGATCAACAGATAAAAGTCATTACCTTTTAGAGTAGCAATCGTCCAAGATTCCTTCACCATCCCGTTGAGGTAGTGATCGTCCAAGATTCCTTCACCATCCCGCCGAGGTAGTAGTCATCCTAGATTCCTTCATCATCCTGCTGAGGTGGTAATCTTCCAAGATTCCTTCATCATCATGTTGAGGTAGTAATCGTCCAAGATTCCTTCATCATCCTGCTGAGGTAGAAGTCATACAAGATTCCTTCATCATCCTGTTGAGGTAGTAATCTTTCAAGATTCCTTCATCATCCTACTGAGGTAGTAATCGTCCAAGATTCCTTCATCATCCTGCTGAGGTAGTAATCATCCAAGATTCCTTCATCATCCTGCTGAGGTAGAAGTCATCCAAGATTCCTTCATCATCCTGTTGAGGTAGAAGTCATCCTAGATTCCTTCATCATCCTGTTGAGGTAGTAATCGTCCAAGATTCCTTCATCATCCTGCTGAGGTAGAAGTCATCCAAGATTCCTTCATCATCCTGCTGAGGTAGAAGTCATTCAAGATTCCTTCATCATCCTGCTGAGGTAAAAGTCATCCAAGATTCCTTCATCATCCTGCTGAAGTAGTAATCATCCAAGATTCCTTCATCATCCTGCTGAGGTAGTAATCGTCCAAGATTCCTTCATCATCCTGCTGAGGTAGAAGTCATCCAAGATTCCTTCATCATCCTGCTGAGGTAGTAATCGTCCAAGATTCCTTCATCATCCTGCTGAGGTAGAAGTCATCCAAGATTCCTTCATCATCCTGCTGAAGTAGTAATCATCCAAGATTCCTTCATCATCTTGCTGAGGTAGTAATCGTACAAGATTCCTTCATCATCCTGCTGAGGTAGAAGTCATCCAAGATTCCTTCATCATCCTGCTGAGGTAGTAATCGTCCAAGATTCCTTCATCGTCCTGCTGAGGTAGTAATCGTCCAAGATTCTTTCATCATCTGTTTGGAGTAGCAATCGTCCCAGATTCCTTCATCACACATCATTATCAAAAAAGACCTCCTCTAGTTAGATTTATTTCTTCCAGTTAATGACAGGCAATCAGAGACCTTCAAATAACAATCCAGATACGATCCAGATTCGGATGTCATTCTGTCACTCATTCAAATACATTTCAGATACGCTCCAGACGCAGACGCAATTCTGACAATCATCAACTCTATTCTCTAGCAGCTGCGAGATTTATTTTCCCAGCTAAAACATCACATTTCCCTATGTCATAGTGTGGACAAGTACTATAACCTCAACGTTATACTCCTTTGAGCATGAGTCAGTTCCTAGATCTTGATGTTCTCCTCCGTCATAGTGTGGACAAGTTCTATAACCTCAACGGTATACTCCATTGAGCACGAGACAGTTCCTAGATCTTGATGAAAATGTTTCCCCCCAGTTGAATTATGAACAGGTTCTTAAAACTCAACTGAAGCTTTCTCTCAGTTGAGGTACACGCAGGTTCCTAAATCTCAACAAAGTTAGACTTCCCCAGTGGAATCTTCTACAACAACAGGTATGCAAGTTCTCGCTAAGGAATCTCTTATGCGATCGACACTCCTGCAGATGGCATCTATAAGCCCATCCTCCTACCAACAATCTCCAAATGTCATCTGTAAGCCCATTCCCGACATCACAATGCTGATACTACACCATACGAGTGCAAATTTCTGGGCACTCTAGTGTTCAATTATCTTCCACCTTCGGATCACGAAAGGCTCGAAAGCCAATCTATATCCTCAGGTTTAAGACAATTGAACAGGGGCAACTGTTGCACCCCAAAATTTGCCCTCTCATGTTTTCCAAAGTCTCCCCCCTACATTGTTGATCACAAACTCTTGCCTGAGAAAAAGGAAAATTTTTTAGTGTTGCTTCAAGTACATTTCGATTGGCATTCTGAAAGACTCTTCGATTGGTGTTCTGAAGGAGCCTTTCGATTGACATTCTGTCAAGCTATTTTGATTGGCATTATGGACAAGCGCTTCGATTTGCATTCTGAAGGACTCTTCGATTGGTGTTCTGAAGGAGTCTTTCGATTGGCATTCTGGACAAGCCTTTCGATTGGCATTATGGACAGGTACTTCGATTGGCATTATAACAGTGTCCTTCGATTGGAATTCCAAAAAGGTCCATTCGAAGAAGCATTCAAAGGGTCCATTCGAAGAAGCTTTGGAAAGCATTCGAAGGAAGTCATCAACCCATTCGAAAGAGAGCATTCGAAGGAGGCCATCAGCTCATTCGAAAGGGAGCATTCGAAGGCCAGCTACATGTCATTCAAAATTCAAACAGGGACATGATCCCATGTGTTTAGCCAATGTTACAAACTCTCATTCATGGCTTTCAAACACATAATTAACGTTACAAATCCTCCTTCATGGCTGTCAAACACATAATCAAAGTCATTTAAACCTTTGTCTTCCTGTCCCCTCCACCCCCTCTATATAAAGAAATCACAAATGTTGCAAAACACACAAAAAAAAACTCTGCAGGAGAACACACACGAAAATTATACAACGAAACACACAAAAACTCTGCAGGAAAAATATACACAAAAAAAAAAACACACGAAAATATACAGAAAAAAATAGAGAAAAGAAGCAGGGAAAACATTGGAGAGACGCTGCCCATAATTTTCCAGGCCAAAGCAACCCTTCAACAAAAGCATCCACGCCCAGAAACCTCAGATCAAAAGTGCCTGCATCCAGGAAGTGCCCAGATCAAAGGTGCCTACATCCAGGAAGTGCCTAGATCGAAGGTGCCTACATCCAGGAAACGGCCAAATTAAAAGTCCAATCTGCTGGTAAG
The DNA here is from genome assembly GCA_948472305.1 of Vicia faba. Classification (NCBI taxonomy): domain Eukaryota; kingdom Viridiplantae; phylum Streptophyta; class Magnoliopsida; order Fabales; family Fabaceae; genus Vicia; species Vicia faba. Next base: position 1,113,621,634 of record OX451736.1, read on the forward strand.
AAAGAGTAAATTATCCAACCTTGTTTTTTGCATAACATATCATTACTTGTTGTTACTTTCGATTTTCCATCCTATACAAGATCAAAGGGCCTGGGTTTGGCACCCAGGTCATGTTTTTTGTTTGCTAACATTTGCTGCAGACATAGCCTGAAGAGACCCAGCAAGCGCATGATCGAAGGGCCTGGGGTTCAATACCCAGGCCCTGTATTTTATCTCGCTAACATGCTTTTGCAGGTATAACATCCCATATCGAAGGAGACACCTTCTATGGATCGAACCCATTAGCATGCTGGATCGAAGGAGGAATCTCATTCTTGGATCGAAAGCCATAAACTCCATGATCGAAAGACAATCCTCTTCCCTGGATCGAAGGTTACTCACGCCTTACTGTCTGGCCCAATCAAAAGGACCATTCCCTCCCTGGGTCAAAACTTCTTTTTTCCCTGGATCGAAGGATCCCCCCTTTGTATTTTATTTTTGTTTTCATTGACATCTTTTTATCTTTTTAATTAACATTAAAATCAAAAAACCACAAAAAAAACATTAGGCTAGTTTTTTCTATTAAAAGTAACTTTGTTAATTAATCTCTTAATTATCTTAAGATTTTCTCAAAAAACTAAAATTAAATAGATTTAGCATTTTCCCAAAAAAAATAAAATAAAACAACAAAAAAAAAGAGTTCTTATTCTTAGGATTTTTTTAGATTCACGCGCGTTTATTTTATTATAACTACTTACTGGTTTGTGGTAGCTTAAATTAAGACTTTTTACTCTACTGCTTTTTATTCCCCCAATTTTTGGACATGTAAATACTCCCCCTCCCCGAAGCTTTATAATAGCGTAGGATTTACAATTCCCGCACTTTAAATTCCTGTACATATATATTAACTGTTTAGATGTATGCTAACTAGTATTGCATGGCAAGATCTATCTTAATTTAAAATCAACCACAACTCACCATAACATGTACAAAGATAACATAAACTGAAAATTGACACACTTGCACATGCCACTCCTAGGGTACACCTCACTTGGTTGCCTCGAACGTGGTCATTAAGTATAGGATGATTTAGAGGTCATTCTTTTGTCCCAAGATCATAAGTTGCCTCGAAATGGTTGCCTCGATAAAAATGATCTAAGACATTAGGATTACCACTAAAGTGTCCTAACGTTGATTTAGTGACCACACGTCCCTAAAATTGAATTGACCCGAAAAACTCCAACGACGGTGCTACCTACTCCTCAATAGTGGGATAACATTGTCTAAAGGATAGTTGCACAATTTGAATTCCTTTTTGAGTAGGTAGAGGTTCTTAAGTACTTGCTCATTTTAAAAACGAAACAAAACTTTTCGCACTTACACTTTCTTCAAAAACAAAACTCTTTTCAAAACCCACAAACACAAAGAAAAGCAAACTTTTGAAAACATAGTGAGCAAGTACCTAAGAGCCCGTGGATAACCACAGATAGAAAGGGTGCTAACACCTTCCCTTTCTATAATCTACCTCCCGAACCCGAGAAACATCTGGAAAAGGAATTTTTCTGTGCTTTTGTCCTTTCCCTTGTTGGCTAAAATAAAAGATGGTGGCAACTCTTGCTTAACCGCGACATTTTGTGAAAACAAACGCAAACGCGAACCAGCATTCCAAAACAGTCAGTTCTCGTTCCCACCGATCACACCATCACTAAGGCTAATTTTACCTGAAACGAAAAAACCTAAAACCAAGATGCAAAACCCTAACAATGGTGTTTTACGTTAAAGGTTAGATAAACAAAATTGAATAATGCAAAAATCTTAGAAACATTGTGAGGATTACAAATATGCAAGCAATTTATTCAAATGATGTAAGAATAATGATTAACGATTCCAAGAACAGGGAGGGTTGTCGTGATACTTACATGGCGTTGTGGTGTCTGGGAATGATTGCTTTTGATCCAGGAAGGTTTAGTGAACACTTAGGAATCGATTGGGGCCGGTCTCAGCTTCTGAAAACGCCTCTAAGTATGATTTTGATTTCACACTTTTTAGTGAGTTTTGCAACTTTTTGTCTTGCCTTTTTCCGTAGCCTCCAACCATTATTTTCGTGCCTTTGCCTTCCTTATGTAATGTATATTGCATTAGGGTAAGAAACTTGGTACAAATCTCTCCACATCAATGCTCATGAATTGGATTTGATTCTACCATTACAACCTTCCAATTTTGGCCTAAATCATATCTTCTTGTAACCAATGCACTTGATGCGAATTTTATTCACATAATAGCTGTACTCAAGGCCTAAAGCAACCAAAAAATCATGAGTTATAAATACTTTTGATTTTATATGATTTTATTTGATTTAAAATGAATAAATTCAATTAAAAATCAAATTAAATAATAAAAATAAGATATGGTCTCATGGATGAAGCTAGGACACGTGGACAATGAGGCAAGCTCAAATAAAGTGGAAAACAATGGGCCCATTTGACAAAATTTGAACTTTTGGGGATAGTTGACTTTTGGCAATTTTGCAAAAATGTCCAACTTCAATAATGCATAACTTCTTCAATTTTGAACTTTTGGAAATGTTCTTAGAGTTTTTAGAAATATTGAGATGTCCTCTAATCAACCCTTTTGGTCTCATCTCATTTTGATATTCCATTCTCAAGTTATAAGCTTTGGCAAAAAAAGTGTTTTTGTTGACTATCAAAAATGACCTATAATGTCCAAATTTATAACTTCTTGTGAGTGAATTTTCTGATCTTGGGGTATGAATATGGATTGTAGGAAATTTCATTCTATTCAAAATGAGCTTTGGATGGGTCATTGCTCATAAAGTATGAGAAAGTTATGCTTCGTCAAAGTTGAGTTGACTTTTCCTACAAAACCCTAATTTAGCAACTTTTGAATCTTGATGAATTTTGAGTAATCCTTGATGAATCATGATCAACCCTTGATCAAATGATGAAACATCCTTAAAAATGATAATGTTGACAAAAAATCTTGAAGTTTGACTGTTTGTAGGTCACAATTGACTTTTGCCCTAGCAAAGTCGATTTTTGGACCCTTTGAGCAATTGACTGAGCAAACTTCCTCTGCAAGGCTTGAAATTTGGCATGGATGATTTTGAGGACATATTAGGACATTGGGGAGAACTTGAGGTCATTTGGATTCAAGGATATTGATGCAACACAAAACCCTAATTTGGGGTTGACTGTCTTAGGAGATGACTTGTCTGACCCACTCTTGAGCAAACTTGAGCAACTTGGAGATTTTTCTTGCAATGTCTTGAGAAATATGAGAGGGAAAATTTTGGAGTACAACAACTGCCCCTGTTAAATCTTCTTAAACCTGAGGATGTAGATTGGCTTTCGTTCCTTTCATGATCCGAAGGTGGAAGATGATTGAACACTAGAGTGCCCATAAATTTGCACTCGCATGAAGTTGTATCGGCCTTGTGATGTCGGGAATGGGCTTACAGATGACATTTGGAGATTGCTGGAGGGAGGATGGGCTTAAAGATGCCATCTGCAGGAGTGTCGATCGCATAATAGATTCCTTAGCGAGAACTTGCATACCTATTGTTGTGGAAGATTCCGCTTGGGAAGTCTAACTTTTGTTGAGATTTAGGAACTTGCCTGTACTTCAACTGAGAGAATGCCTCTACTGAGTTTTAAGAACTTATCCATAATTCATTGGGGGGAAAAATCTTCATCAAGATATAGGACTGTATGGTCTTCAACAGAGGATAATTCTGTTGAGATTTTAGAACTCGTCCACACTTCGACGGAGGAAAATTGTCGAGATTGAGAACCTTATCTGAAATTCAACCGAGGATAATTCAGTTGAGATTTAAGAACCGGTCAGGTCTTCGACTGAGGGAAACATCTTCATCAAGATCTTGGAACTATCTGGTCTTCAACCGAGTATAATTTTGTTGAGATTGTAGAACTCGTCCATACTTCGACGGAGGAAAATTGTCGAGATTGAGAACCTTATCTGAAATTCAACCGAGGATAATTCAGTTGAGATTTAAGAACCGGTCAGGTCTTCGACTTAGGGAAACATCTTTATCAAGATCTAGGAACTGTCTGGTCTTCAATGGAGTATAATTCTATTGAGATTGTAGAACTCGTCCACACTTCGACAGAGGAAAATTGTCGAGATTGAGAACCTTATCTAAAATTCAACCGAGGATAATTCAGTTGATATTTAAGAACCGGTCAGGTCTTCGACTGAGGGAAACATCTTCATCAAGATCTAGGAACTGTCTGGTCTTCAACAGAGTATAATTCTGTTGAGATTGTAGAACTCGTCCACACTTCGACGGAGGAAAATTGTCGAGATTGAGAACCTTATCTGAAATTCAACCGAGGATAATTCAGTTGAGATTTAAGAACCGGTCAGGTCTTTGACTGAGGGAAACATCTTCATCAAGATCTAGGAACTGTCTGGTCTTCAACGAAGTATAATTTTGTTGAGATTATAGAACTCGTCCACACTTCGACGGAGGAAAATTGTCGAGATTGAGAACCTTATCTAAAATTCAACCGAGGATAATTCAGTTGAGATTTAAGAACCGGTCAGGTCTTCGACTGAGGGAAACATCTTTATCAAGATCTAGGAACTGTCTGGTCTTCAACAGAGTATAATTCTGTTGAGATTGTAGAACTCGTCCACACTTCGACGGAGGAAAATTGTCGAGATTGAGAACCTTATGTGAAATTCAACCGAGGATAATTCAGTTGAGATTTAAAAACCGTTCAGGTCTTCGACTTGAGGGAAATATCTTCATTAAGATCTAGGAACTGTCTGGTCTTCAGCGGTGTATAATTCTGTTGAGATTGTAGAACTCGTCCACACTTTGACGGAGGAAAATTGTCGAGATTGAGAACCTTATCTGAAATTCAACTGAGGATAATTCAGTTGAAATTTAAGAACCGGTAAGGTCTTCGACTGAGGGAAACATCTTCATCAAGATCTAGGAACTGTCTAGTCTTCAACGGAGTATAATTCTGTTGAGATTGTAACACTCGTCCACACTTCGACGGAGGAAAATTGTCGAGATTGAGAACCTTATCTGAAATTCAACCGAGGATAATTCAGTTGAGATTTAAGAACCAGTCAGGTCTTCGACTGAGGGAAACATATTCATCAAGATCTAGGACTGTCTGGTCATCAACCGAGGATAATTCTGTTGAGATTGTAGAACTCGTCCACACTTCGACGGAGGAAAATTATCGAGATTGAGAACCTTATTTGAAATTCAACCGAGGATAATTCAGTTGAGATTTAAGAACCGGTTAGGTCTTTGACTGAGGGAAGCATCTTCATCAAGATCTAGGACTGTCTGGTCTTCAACGAAGTATAATTCTGTTGAGATTGTAGAACTCGTCCACACTTCGACGGAGGAAAATTGTCGAGATTAAGAACTTTATCTAAAATTTAACCGAGGTTAATTCAGTTGAGATTTAAGAACCGGTCAGGTCTTCGACTGAGGGAAACATCTTCATCAAGATCTAGGACTATCTGGTCTTCAACAGAGTATAATTCTGTTGAGATTGTAGAACTCGCCCACACTTCGACGGAGGAATATTGTCGAGATTGTGAACCTTATCTGAAATTCAACCGAGGATAATTCAGTTAAGATTTAAGAACCAGTCAGGTCTTCAACTGAGGTAAACATCTTCATCAAGATCTGGGACTGTCTGGTCTTCAACGGAGTATAATTCTGTTGAGATTGTAGAACTCGCCCACACTTCGACGGAGGAAAATTGTCGAGATTGAGAATCTTATCTGAAATTCAACCGAGGATAATTCAGTTGAGATTTAAGAACTGGTCAGGTCTTCGACTGAGGGAAACATCTTCATCAAGATCTAAGAACTATCTTGTCTTCAACGGAGTATAATTCTGTTTAGATTGTAGAACTCGTCCACACTTCGACGGAGGAAAATTATCTATATTGAGAACCTTATCTGAAATTCAACCAAGGATAATTCAGTTGAGATTTAAGAACCGGCCAATCAGAGGAGGACACGATCTCGTCCATGTCCTCAGATCTGTAACAATGTTACCTGCAGATTTGAATCTGTAGCTAAAAGCATAGGCCACTCCTAAAATCCATCTCAGGCTACATAAATTCATTCCAAGGCCATGGTTGCATTCCTCTTCCTCTTCTGGTCACGCCTATAGCCATCACTAAGGCTAATTTTACCTGAAACGAAAAAACCTAAAACCAAGATGCAAAACCCTAACAATGGTGCTTTACGTTAAAGGTTAGATAAATAAAATTGAATAATGCAAAAAGCTTAGAAACATTGTTAGGATTACAAATATGCAAGCAATTTGTTCAAATGATGTAAGAATAATGATTCACGATTCCAAGAACAGGGCGGGTTGTCGTGATACTTACAGGGCGTTGTGGTGTCTGGGAATGATTGCTTTTGATCCAGGAAGGTTGAGTGAACACCTAGGAATCAATTGGGGCCGGTCTCAGCTTCTGAAAACGCCTCTAAGTATGATTTTGATTTCACACTTTTTTAGTTGACTTTTGGCAATTTTTCAAAAATGTCCAACTTCAACAATGCATAACTTATTCAATTTTGAACTTTTGGAAATGTTCTTGGAGTTTTTAGAAATCTTTAGATGTGCTCTAACCAACCCTTTTGGTCTCATCCCATTTTGATATTCCATGCTCAAGTTATAAGCTTTGGCAAAAAAAGTGTTTTTGTTGACTTTCAAAAATGACCTATAATGTCCAAATTTATAACTTCTTGTGAGTGAATTTTCTGATCTTGGGGTATGAATATGGATTGTAGGAAATTTCATTCTATTCAAAATGATATTTGGATGGGTCATTTCTCATAAAGTATGATAAAGTTATGCTTGGTCAAAGTTGAGTTGACTTTTCCTACAAAACCCTAATTTAGCAACTTTTGAATCTTGATGAATTTTGAGTAATCCTTGATGAATCATGATCAACCCTTGATCAAATGATGAAACATCCTTAAAAATGATAATGTTGACAAAAAATCTTGAAGTTTGACTGTTTGTAGGTCACAATTGACTTTTGCCCTAGCAAAGTCGATTTTTGGACCCTTTGAGCAATTGACTGAGCAAACTTCCTCTGCAAGGCTTGAAATTTGGCATGGATGATTTTGAGGACATATTAGGACATTGGGGAGAACTTGAGGTCATTTGGATTCAAGGATCTTGATGCAACATAAAACCCTAATTTGGGGTTGACTGCCTTAGGAGATGACTTGTCTGACCCACTCTTGAGCAAACTTGAGCAACTTGGAGATTTTTCTTGCAATGTCTTGAGAAATATGAGAGAGAAAATTTTCGGGTACAAAAATACCCTAGGGGTGCGTATGTGCGAGCATGTTGTGTTTTAGTTTATTTATCTTTGGATGTTAAGTTTGCTAGTGTTTGCTTTTATCTTTCCATACAAGCCTATTATGCGTACATCTAACAATTAATATCAGTGCAAAATATAAAAATTTGCGGAATTTAAAGCTACGATATTACATGGCTTCTGGGAGGGGGAATTACAAATCCAAAAATGGGGAAATAAAAAAAATAAAGGTCCTAAGTTTATAACTATTACATCTTTTTTGCAGTTACATCAATATAAAATCTGAAATTTAAAATGAGCGCGTGAATACGAAAAACGAAGTAAAAACCCCAAAATACTTCTATACTTAGCATATTTTTTTGTTATTTTATTAAGAAAATATTTAAATTGAATAAAAAAATAATTTTAAATAAATAAAAGTGATAAATAAATGCAATTAAAATTAATCAAGAGGAAACTAATTCTAACATTTTTGTATTTTTATTTGGAAAAAGATTTGAAATAAATAAACCTAATTCTATTGGTTTTAAATTAATCAAAATAATTAAATTAATTAATTAATTAATTTACAAAATTAAATTTAATTGAAAAAAACCTAAATCTATTTTTTTTGTGATTTTTTTTGATTTTATCATAAAATAAAAATGGTTTTGAAAAATAAATCTAAAACAATTAAATAAATAAAGCTAAAAAGAATAAAAAGAAAAATGTATTGGGCCTGATATACAAAGTAAATTGGGGGTGCACATCTGAAATTGTTAGTCCCAATTCTAGTACCAGCCCAAAGACCATGCGTTCAATCTGGTGGGGAGTACGCCCTATGGTGCATCATGGTCTTCAGTCATTGAGAGCGCTAGATTTAACATCTCAGGATTGGATGGCCCAAGTGCGAGGCCCACCATGCGCTTGCTATCCCTTCTGTGCACTAGATCTGAAACGAGCTTGTTAGAAAAATGCAAACAAACACTCTTGGGATCGAACCCAGGCCCTTTAGGAGGGAGTACCTTTGCACGCTTCCTTATCACCGCTGGGCCGCTTAAGTCAATTGTTGTTATAATAAAATAATAAAAATATAATGAAATCAAGCAACAAATCCCAGTCAGCAAAATGCATGCACTGTAACATTTAAATGAACCAATCAAAACGCGCGATCTTGCCACGAAGACTCCCAACAGAGTCAACACAAGTCAAAGATGCTGGAGCAGATCTCAAGTCGTCTTCTCCAGCCCTACAAAAATGAGATCTACAAAAATACGTAGAATCAAAGCCCCAAATTCAGGCTACCCCCACCCTATTTTGCAAGCTACAAATTTAATCATGGCACTAGCTTGACCTGAAACAGTCTGTATCACCCAGCTCGTTGCTTGACCATTTTGAAACCCTAAAAATGGAAACATGCATTCTAAGCCTCTAGCTTTTCATGTAGCACGTTAGAATGGTTCAAAATGATCATATGAACTGTATGCTTTAGATCCATTTAAATTGTGTGTATTAAGATATTCAAATACATAAAATTTACCAAAAGGAGGTGACTCGATTGACCGGTTTCAGACTGCTTCAATCATGGATAAAAGTTGATATGGCTTCCTGGGACCTTCAGGAGATGGACGGGAAACTTGGTTTGGTCTGCAAACGGCTGGATCACAAAATATATATTTTCAATATTCCTTCAAATTTTGGAAACTCTATAGGTTTCTTTTTAGGCTGGTTGTGCATGTCCTTTTGAGATGTAAAGCTTGTGTATGTATAGTGAATCAATTTAGGTCAGCCAAGTTGGAAAAAATCTTATGCATTCATCATATAATATTTGTTTTAGAATAATATGAAATATTTCCAAAATGGGCCAAATCTTGCACAAATGAGCTCCATGCGTTTTTTTCCAGCCTGTCCTGAGTTGTTTGGGCCTTAATCTTGATGGAAACGAAAACTTGCATGCCTTGCATCATACTTTGTATTTTATTTTGATTTAAATGGTATTTAAATGAATAAAATTCAAATAAATAAAAATAAATATCACAATGGTACATGAGTGAGTTTAGGGGTCCTTGAGTAAGTCATAATCATGCTTAAATCCCAAAAAATATATTCATGAACTTAAAAATGCAAGTTGGCTCAAAGTTGACTTTTTGCATTTTCACCAATTTTCCCAATTTGCATTGGTCATAACTGGCTCAATTTTCAACTTTTTGGAATTTTTAGAAAGCTCAAGATGTCCTCTACAATCTCTATGTTGACCATTTTTGCATTTAGAGAATTTATCTTGATGTAACTTGCCTTGATAAAAAGTGCCTTTTGTTGACTTTCAAAACGAACTTCTAATGTATTGGCTCATATCTTTCCAATGATGCATTTTTTGAAATTGAGGACAAAACAAAAAGTTGTAGGGAATTGAATTTTCTTCACAATGAGCTTTGGTTGGGGAAAAATGGATGAAGTATATGAAAGTTATGTCTGGTCATAGTTCAGTTGACTTTCTCTAGGAAACCCTAATTTGGCATTTTTTTATTCTTGATGATTTGAGAGTATTCCTTGAGGAATCATGATCGACCATTGATCAAATGATGGATATCACCTCAAAATGTTTATGTTGACCAAAAATCTTGAAGTTTGACTTCATATTGACCACATTAGACTTTTGACCTAATATAGTTGATTTCCAGTCATCTGAGCAATTGACTAAGCAAACTTGTGATGCAAGGCATGAGACTTGGCATGGACATTCTTGAGGACATATTAGGGACCATGGAAATCACTTGAGGTCTTTGAAACCTAATTTTTTTTGTGCAAAGTGAAACCCTAGTTGGAAATCCAATGCTTAGGAGGAGAATTTGTCTGGTCAATTCTTGGTTAACCTTGACATAAATTTGGGGTACAACATCTACCCCTGTTAAATTGTCTTAAAACTTGAGGATTTAGATTGGCTTGTCTGCCTTTCGTGATCTGGAGGTAGAAGATGATTGAACACTAGAGTGCCCAGAAATTTGCGCTCGCCGGTGCAGGGAGTAACATTGTCAGCTGACGGTATGCTTGAATGGGCTTAAAAGATTCCATTTGGAGATATAATTGAGACTCATAAGAGATGGGCTTATAGATGCCATCCAAATTAAATGTTGACTTTAAACTGGAAGAAGTATCAGAATAAACCTACGGTTGGTTTAATCTGAGCCAGAAAATATACATATTCGTCTTTGACTGGAGAAGTATCAGAATAGACCTATGGTTGGTTCTATTTGAGCCAAAAAATGTCTTTGACTGGAAGAAGTATCAGAATAAATCATTGATCAATTTTATCTAAGCCAGAAAAGGAATATTGGGAGAAGTATCAGAATAAATAATTGGTCGATTTAATCTGAGCCAGCGACTATCTACGACCATCTTCAACTGGGAGAAGTATCAGAATAAATCATTGGTTGATTTCATCTGAGCCCGAAGAGGTCTCTGTTATCTTTAACCAGAGGAAGTATCAGAATAAATCATTGGTCGATTTAATCTGAGCCAGAAAAAGTCCTTTGACTGGAAGAAGTATCAGAATAAATCATTGGTCGATTTAATCTGAGCCAAAAATTATCTGCGACCGTCTTCAACTGGAAGGAGTATCAGAATAAATCATTGATTGATTTAATCTGAGCCAGAAGGGGTCTCTGTTATATTTAATGGGAGGAAGTATCAGAATAAATCATTGGTCTATTTACTCTGAGCCAGAAAAAGGTTTTCTAGAAGAAGTATCAAAATAAATCATTGGTCGATTTAATCTGAGCCAATTGATATTTAGGTTTGTTTTTTATTTGGAAGAAATATCAGTAAAAATCCTTGGTTGATTCAATCTGAGTTAGAAAATGTCTTTAACTGGAATAACTATCATAATAAATCTACACATGATCTAAGCTGAGCTAAAAGAATGTCCGCTGGAAGAAGTATCAGAATAAAACCTTTGCTTGATTTATTCTAAGCCAGAAGACGTTGTTTCTGGTAATACTTCTTGGTCCTACCAGTAATTGATGATGTTGGCCTTGTTGATATATATTTTCCTGAAAAGGTAAAGAGTTAGCTATACGCAATGTCATAATGTATGAAATGCATTATGGAATAATGTTCTCAAAATAAATGAGATCGTGATGTATGTGTTTTGTATGCATGTGCTATGACGTTTGTAAATGATGTATGAATGTGAGCGTATCAATTTCTCTTTGTAGTGTTGTTGAAATGGGGAGAATAAAATCCTTGACTGCTGTCAAAGATGAAGAATGTATTTCCTTACTATTTGTTGAAGTTAAGTTCGTCGGGGTGTCCAACTTTCTGTCTGAGGATATTCCACTAGAGATTTTGATTTTGTTTGAGAGATAAAACTCCGTTGGGGATGGATTTCCATAGCTAGAGAAATACTTTAACCGGGGAAGGAAATTTCATAAACTGCTTGGGGATTTTATGCAGCCCTGTTGGGGAATCCATAGATCATGCTGGGGAATTCTCCAAGTTGCTAAGGAAATGATTGCACCTTTTTATCTGTTTGGAGATGTCAGACTATCTGAAATCGTTAGGAAATATGCTGAAGATATGACGGCGACTTGTGGGAAGATGCCTCTATTTTTGTACCTACTGAGGAACATATCCTTGCTGATGATGAGTTTTGTGAAAATGGTCCCCTATGGGTGTTTTATGGGGATTTACATATGGCCTTTCGACTTTGTCCCAATTCTTAGAGCCCTTAGTAAATGTCTTTATGTTTTTATGCATATATTTGTAAACGGTAATCATATTCAAATGCATATGTTCATTTAAAATAATCACTGGACGTTTTTGCAAACAAAACAAAAAATAAAAACAAATAGTTTTGAACTTTAAAAGAGGAATTTTGTATTGATTTGAGAAAGTCTGACTATAACAGGCGTTTTTGTACAAGGAGACGGACATCCTAATAAGGGAAATGTCATCGTGAAAAATGAAAACTATACAAAGCAGTACACAAAGAGAAAACAACTATGTGAAATAATCTCATTGGGTTCCCATTCTGCTATTGCCTTTATATCTTTGAGCGTCTCATCACTTGGCTGCTTGGCAGAAGCTAACTGGATTGATCCGTATCATTTGAACTTGACACTTTGATAATGAAGTATGGCTGTAAGCTGATCCAACGGGACATAGTCATACGCTTTTAATCCCTATTTTTTTCCTGGACCACCCTTTCAGGATTTTAGTCCACCGGGACACCATTTTTTCCCAAGCCGCCTTTTCAGGTTTTCAACTTGCCGGGTGTACAAATTTTTTTTACATATATATCCCTGATTTTTTCCTGAACCCTTTTGGTTTGCCGGGATGCCCTTATATTTTCCTAGGCCAGTCAACCTAGCGGGTCTCTTTTCATGCGTAGTATTTTTTAACTATGTTCGTATTTACAGGGTGTGGAAGGTCGTCACCGTCCATGGTGGTTTATATCATAGCTCCCCTGAAAAATATACTCTTAATTACAAATGGTCCTTCGTACGTAGGAGTTCACTTGCCCCTGGGATCACCTTGTGGCAGGATGATGTGCTTGATTACTAGGTCACCAACCTGATATACCTGATGTTTGCCCTTTTTGTTAAAAGCTTTGATCATACGTTTCTAGTACATCTGACCATGACAAACAACCACAAGCCTCTTATCGTCAATCAGGTTCAATTGGTCAAGTCGAGTCAGAATCCATTTGTCTTTGTTTAGACCTATATCCTTCATGATTCTCAGGGAGGCAATTTGGACCTCGACGGGTAAGACAACTTCCATACCGTATACGAGAGAAAAAGGGGTTGCCCATGTTGACGTGCGCACTGAGGTACGATAACCATGAATAGAAAATGGTAACATCTTGTGCTAGTCTTTATATATTACTATCATCTTCTGTATAATATTCTTTATATTCTTATTGGCAGCCTCCACAACACCGTTCATCTTCGGCCAGTAAGGAGAAAAGCTATGATGCTGGATCTTAAATTGTGTACAAAGCTCGGTGATCATAGTATTATTGAGGTTAGTACCATTATCAGTGATAATTCTTTCTGGGATACCATACCGACAGATAAGATTATATCTGATGAACCAAGCCACAACATTCTTGGTAACAGAAGCAAATGAGGCGGCCTCTACCCACTTTGTGAAGTAATCAATAGCGACAAGGATGAAGTGATTACTATTGGAAGTGGTAGGTCTAATCTCTCCAATCATATCAATGCCCCACATTGCAAACGACCAAGGAGCAGTCAATACATTTAAGGGAACCAGAGGCACATGTACTTTATCGGTGTAGATTTGGAATTTGTGACAAGTTCGAGAGTGACGATGACAATCTATTTCCATGGTGGTCTAGTAGTAGAATCTTCTTAGACATTGTGTGTCCACTAGAATGGGTGCCAAAGAAACCTTCGCGCATATCCTCCATAATTTTCTCTGCTTCTCTCTTGTCCACGCACCGCAGTAAAGTGGAATCATGGTTGCACTTATAGAGAATTCTGTTACTCAAGAAGAACTTGGCAGAGAACCTTCTTAAGAACTTTTTGTCATTGATGGATGCTCCCTCGGGGTACTCTTGAGCTTCAAGATACCTTTTCACCTCGTGGAACCAATGCTTTTCTTCTACTCTCTCAGCATTAATCTCATAACAATGTGTCGGTTAGTCTAATCTTTCGATAGTGATCCAAGGGGCTTCGTTATCCTATTTTTCTTTAAACATGGATGACATGGTAGCTAACGCATCCGCTAATTAATTTTTTTCTTGCGGATAATGTTCAAAGGTAATCTTTTCAAAATATGGAACCAAAGTCATCACATGCTCTCGGTAAGGGGTGGGATTAGGATGCTTCGTGTCCCATTATCCTTTAACTTGGCTGATCACCAAGGCTAAATCTTTGTATACTTGTAAGAATTTGATCCTCATGTCAATAGCAGTCTTGATACCCATAATGCATGCTTCATGCTCAACCATATTGTTGGTGCAATTAAAACATAGTCTGGTAGTGAAGGGTGTATGGCAGCCTTCGGGGGAGATAATCACAGCACCAATGCCATTTCTAAGTGCGTTAGAAGCTCCATCAAAGACAATAGTCCATCGGGATCCTTTTACAGGTCCTTCGTCCAGTCCAGGTTCTTCATAGTGAGTTACTAGCATAATGTTCTTGTCTGGGAATTACAAATTCATTGATTGGTAATCGTCAACAGCCCGATGAGCCAAATGATAGGCTAATACACTTAGTTTCATTGCTTTTTGATTAGTGTACTGAATGTCATATTCGGTCAGGACCATTTTCCATCTTGCTTTTCTTCCGGAGAGAGCGGGTTTCTCAAATATGTATTTGATAGGATCCATTTTAGATATTAATAAGGTAGTGTGAGTCAACATATAATGTATTAGTCAGCGAGAAGCCTTGTTGTACCCCAAAGTTTGCCCTCTCATGTTTCTCAAGACATTGCAAGAATAATCTCCAAGTGGCTCAAGATAGCTCAAGAATTGGACACACAAATCATCTCCTAAGGCAGTCAACCCCAAATTAGGGTTTTGTGTTGCATCAAGATACTTTCATCCAAATTACCTCAAGTGCTCCCCAATGTCCTAATATGTTCTCAAGACCATCCATGTCAAATTTCAAGCCTTGCAGAGGAAGTTTGCTCAGTCAATTGCTCAAAGGGTCCAAAAATCGATTGTGCTAGGGCAAAAGTCATCTGTGACCTATAAACAGTAAAAATTCAAGATTTTTTGTCAACATTCTCATTTTGAAGGATATTTCATCATTTGATCAAGGTTTGATCATGATTCACCAAGGATTGCTCAAAATTCATCAAGACTCAAAAGTCGCTAAAGTAGGGTTTTATAGGAAAAGTCAACTCAATTTTGACCAAGCATAACCTTTTCATACTTTATGAGAAATGACCCATCCAAATCTCATTTTGAACAGGATGCAATTTCCTACAATCCATCTTCACACCCCAAGATCATAAAATGCACTCACAAGAAGTTATAAATTTGGACATTATAGGTCACTTTTGAAAGTCAACAAAAACACCTTTTTTGCCAAAACTTATAACTTGAGCATTGAATATAAAAATGAGCTGAGACCTAAAGGGTTGGTTATAGGACATCTCAAGATTTCTAAAAAGTCCAAGAACACCTCCAAAAGTTTAAAATTGAAGAAGTTATGCATTGCTGAAGTTGGGTATTTTTGTAAAATTGCCAAAAGTCAACTATCCCCAAAACTTCAAATTTTTTCAAATGGGCCCATTCTTTTCCACTTGATTTGAGCTTGCATCAGTATCCACGTGTCCTAGCTTCAACCACGAGCCCATATCTTATTTTTACTATTTTATTTGATTTTTTATTAAATTATTTCATTTTAAATCAAATTAAATCATAAAAAATCCAAAGCTTTGATTACAAGATATCTTTTGGCTATTTCAGGATTTAATCATCATCATTAAGAGCATCAAACTTGAATCTCACCATATCATGCACAAAAAGATGGAGATTTGATAAATTTGGCAAGCTTTAAAGGATGAATTAAATCAAATCATAAGGCATTGATTTAGAGGGATTCCATCCATATTTGTTACCCTAACACCTTGTATCATACATGAGCAAGAGAGGCACACAAAATTAGGGGTTAGAAGCTGCATGAACAAACAAAACAAAACTTGAAAAAGTGGTGAAAAAGTTTGAATTCGAATTCATAGCTAGAGACATTTTCAGGACTTGGCAAGCATCCCAATCGATTCCTGGGTGATCACACAACCTTCCTGGATCAAGAACAAGCATTCTCAGATCACCTAAAGAACTGTAAGTAGCACGATAACCCGCCCTATTCTTGAAACCGTAAATCTTCATTCTTGCATCATTTGAACAAATGGCTTGCATATTTGTAATCCTCATAATGTTTCTAAGCTTTTTGCATTATTCAATTTTGTTTATCTAACCTTTAACGTAAAGTACCATTATTAGGGTTTTGCATCTTGGTTTGGGGTTTTTCGTTTCAGATAAAATTAGCCTTAGTGATGGCTATGGGCGTGACCGGAAGAGGAAGACGAATGCAACCATGGCATTGGAATGAATTTATGTAGCCTGAGATGGATTCTAGGATGGACCTATGCTTTTAGTTGCGGATTTAAATCCGCAGGTAAATATGTTGCAGGTTTCAGGATAGGGACGATGAGGTGTCCCCTGTCCATTGGCCTGTTCAAATCGTGCGCGCTTTTTTTTTAATTTCTGACCAATAATTATTGTTTTGGCATATTATCATTGTTGTGTAATTTATTAACAAATAAACAAAACAGGCGTAGTGGCAAGCGTGCGTACCAATCCCCATCAGGACCTGGGTTCGAATCCCAGGTCCCCCACTTTCTTTGTTAATTTTTTCTTTCAGGTGATCATGTGCATAGCCCAAGCGTGCAGCCCACCATAGTCTCTCAATCATCCAATGGCCAGATGGCAAAAGGTCAAATGTGGTGTCCAGGATCTGAACGTCCACCATAGACCAAGTCAGCGTTGTGCCCACTGAATCAAGAAAAGTCAAACAAGGCCAGATCTAAATGGGCCTCAGGATTGCTAATCACACCCAAAATTCAGGCTCATACCCCCTCTCTCTTTCTATTTTATTTACTTTGTTTATTTGTTTTATTATTTTTTTGTTCAAATTACTAACCTCAAAAAAATTTCTTTTCATAAAAACAAAAACCACAAAAAATATTTTTTTATCACATTAAATTTTAATTTTATTAATAAATACTAATAAATTAACTTAGTTTTAATTAGAATAACTTTAGCTCCTTTTTTTAATAATTAAAATTAAATTAGACTTCATTAGGTTTTTACTAACATTAATTATTTTATTTTTCTTTCTTTAAATAATCAAAAAACCCAAAAATAATTTATTTTTATTATTTAATTAATTTATTAGTTTAATAATTAATTTAGGATAGTTTCTTTCTAAAAATAAAAAAACAACAAAAAAAGGATATTTCATTTAAAGGGTCAAAACCCTAATTGCGCTTGATTTAATTTCCCGCACGCGATTTATTTTTATCATATTAATGTACTTGCTCCCGGTTTGTAATAGCTTAATAGGACCTTTATTTATTTTTTATCGCTTTATTTACTTTTAAAGGGTTTGTCTTTGGCGATGTAAATACCCGACGCCTTGTAATTTAAATTCCGCAATTTATTTTCCGCGAATTATAACTGTTAGATGTTTGATAATAGGGATGCATGACAAGACTGAATGTTTTAACTTAAAATCAACTTAGATCACCATTAACATGTACAAAGATAAAAATAACTGAAAATGATACACTCGCACATGCGCGCTCTTAGGGTACACCCCACTTGGTTGCCTTCGTACGCGGTCATTAAGTATAAGTCACTTTAGAGGTCGTCCTCTTGTCTAAAGATCATAGTCGCCTCAAAACGGTTGCCCCAGATATTGTTGCCTCAAACAAATGATCTAAGACATTAGGGTTATTGCTAAGGCGTCCTAACATTGCTTTGGTGATCGCATATCCCTAAATTCGAGTTGACCCATAAATTCCAACGATGATGCTACCTACTCATTCATAGTGGGATAGCATTGTCTAAAGGAAGATAGCATAGAACAATTCCTTTTTCGAGTAGGTAGATGGTTCTTAGATACTTGCTCTTTCAAAAAAAACAAAATTTTCACACCTACACTCCTTTTTTAAACAAAGTTTTCAAAAACACTTCATTACACTCTTGAGGACAGAAGCAAGAGTTAAATCTAAGTTTCAAACAAAAACTTTTCAAAACCCACAAGCATAAAGAAATTTTTTTTGAAAACAATTGAGCAAGTACCTAAGAGCACGTGGATAACCACGGATAGAAAGGGTGCTAACACCTTCCCTTTCTATAATCTACCTCCCAAACACGAGAAATAATCTCGAAAAAGGAATTTTTCTGTGCTTTTTTCCTTTCCTTGTTGGATAAAATAAAAGTCGATGGCGACTCTTGCTTACCACGACATTTTGCAAAAACAAACGCAAAACGTAAACCAGCATTCCAAAAAACAGTCAGTTCTTCCCACTGTATCACAAGCCTATACCAAAGCGAAACAAGTTTTCTCAAGCAGTGAGTATCTTGTTTCACAATTGGTAAACTTTTTTCTAAGGTAGTATATTGCATGCTCTTTTCGACCAGACTCGTCATGCTGCCCCAGCACACACCCCATTGAATTTTCTAAAACTGTTAAGTACATGATCAGAGATCTTCCTTCAACCGGAGGAATTAAAATTGGTGGTTCTTGAAGATACTCTTTGATTCTATCAAAGGCCGTCTGGAAATCATCATTTCATTTCACTACTTGATCTTTTTTAAGTAATTTGAAGATTTGTTCACAAGTAGCGGTTAGGTGGGTAATAAATCTAGCAATATAGTTTAGACGTCCCAAGAACCCTCTAACCTCCTTCTCATTGCAGGGAGTTGGCATCTCTTGAATAGCTATAGCCTTCGCAGGATCTACCTCAATACCTCTGCCACTGACAATGAAATCTAGGAGTTTACCAGATCTTACCCCAAAAGTGCACTTGTTCAGGTTTAGTATTAACTTGTACTTCTTCAGTATTTCAAACAGTTTTTGCAAGTGATCAAGGTGCTCTTCTTCATTCTGGGACCTGACTATCATATTGTCAACATAGACCTCTATCTCGTGATGGATCATATCATGGATCAAAGCTACCATAACACGCTGATAGGTTTCCCCGACGTTCTTCAACCCAAATGGCATAACCTTGTAGCAGAAAGTGCCCCACTGTGTGACGAAAGTTGTTTTCTCCATGTCTTCAGGCGCCATTTTGATCTGATTATAACCGGAGAAACCTTCCATGAAGGAAAATATCTTATGTTGTGCAATTTTGTCAACTAGAACATCAATATCGGGAAGCGGAAAGTCATCCTTAGGGCTTTCCCTATTCGAATCTTTGTAAACGACACACATATGCACTTTACCATCTGTTGTACCCCAATTTTTGCCCTTAATATCCCTTCATCATGCCATATTGATTCAATCACAACAAGGTCACATTAGGGCTTTTGGTTCTCCTCCCTATCTTTAGCTTTGCTCTTTGAGGAATCACCAAGCACCTTGACTTGTTTTTCTTTTGTGATTATGCATGTTTTGTTTTGACTTTCCTTTTAATTAATAAAATGCAATGTTGGTTTGTCTTACTTGTTAATAATGTAGGTAAAGGCAATGCGGCTTAACAAGTTGATCCATGGGTTCATGAGTTTATTTCCATGCCCTAGTCAATAAAGCTTGAGAAGTTCAAACCTCACCATTAAAGTTATTTTGGAATAAATGGCATGGCAAGGTTTATTTTGGTTCACCAAATTTCAAAGTTATCAAGATTGATTCAAAAGTACAAGGGGTTGATTGAAGAAGTTGTCATGGTTGGACAAGGCCTTGTTCCCATTAGTCACATGTGCATATTTATCTCAATTCTCAAGATATGGAAGTGGTTTTGGTGGCTATGAGTTCTCATTATCATCCTCAATAACTTCTATTTAGAAAGAAAAAGTGTTGGTACAAAAAGGTTGTTCAAAATTGCCAAAGTTCTTCAAAGCATTTTCTTGATCTAGGAACTAGGGTTTTGAACTTCAAAGAAGTATATCTTTCTCATATTTTGGTATTTTTGAGTGATTCCAAAGACATCCTTATCGTTAAAGGGTTATTAATAGATAACTTCAAAAGTTTCAATGACTTTTCATGTGGAAGAAACTTGATGATGAAGAAATATTACAAGTCCTCTAGATGAACCCCCAATTTCCCATGTGTGACTTCAAATGATCATGACTTGGTCAATTTTTATCACCTTGAGCCCACTCTTTTTCCACAGTGATCTTGCGGATGTGAATTTTTTTCCTTCTTTTATGTGCAAAGTGAGAAAATGGATGGAAGATTCCCTAAGGATACAAAGGATTATAGGTCATTTCATGATTTTTTGCCAACTTCAACAATTCATAACTCTCTCAATTATTGGAGATTTTGAATGTTTCAAGTTTCAAAATGTCATTCAAGAAATCTATTTCATGCCATCTTTTTTGGTCAAGAGCAAATTTCAAGAGGAAGGCCATGTTTGGATGCAAAATATTATAGGT
The DNA here is from genome assembly GCA_948472305.1 of Vicia faba. Classification (NCBI taxonomy): domain Eukaryota; kingdom Viridiplantae; phylum Streptophyta; class Magnoliopsida; order Fabales; family Fabaceae; genus Vicia; species Vicia faba. Next base: position 1,113,642,088 of record OX451736.1, read on the forward strand.
CACTTTTGAAGAAAAACTTGAAATATTTCTAAGTATGGAAAGTCAACCTTTTTTCCCAACTTTGACTCATTGCAACTTTCAGATCAAACATCCATTTGATTCCATTCTTTTCCCATTACAAAGCTTGTAACCTCATCTTTCTAAAGCATCAAGAATCATGCCCTAAGACCCCTTGAGCTGAGAATGTCATTGAGTTGAACTTGATAACTTGAAACTGAAGTTTCTTCAAAAGTCAGAATTTGAAATCCTTGATTTAGCTTCTAAACACATTATTCCTGCGCGTTTTTGCTTCTAAACATGTTTAGTGAACTTCCAGAAGTGATTAGCATAGCAAAACGCGCGTTTTGGATGGGTTTTGATCAAAATAGAAGCCACACTTTTCTTGTTTGCAACTTCACACGATTTCCCTCCAAACTTCATAATTTCACATGCTTGAACATTCCATTTGATTCTCTATAAATAGAGGGTCATCCCTCATTCATTTCCTCAAGCTTGAACAACCAGAATCACCCTGCCAAACTTGCTCCATAACTCATTTTTCTGCAACTTCAAAATTAGTGTTCAAGCCTTTTTCAATCCATTTTTCTATCAATTCACCTTCTTTATCTTCCCTGGAGATAACCATACAATTATCTTCAAGAATCACGACCTATATTGATCCATAGAAGTCCAGTTTCAGAGCTCTGCAACTCAACTTCAATATGTAGATTTCTCCATCAATTCTTCCAAACTTTGATATCATTGTGAAGCTCTCATTTCCCTGGTTCTAGTCGCAACACTTGCTTTTATATGGAAACACGTTATGACCATGAAATTTCAAATCCCTTTTCAAAACTTTCCTTCCAAATTACTTGAGCTACAGTTTATATAAATTTGTCGTGAAGGTGTGGTTGTCTTCGTCTTGAAGAGACGAAGCGAATGGCATAGGTCTCGTGCTATAATTTTATAGTTTGAGTGACCTGGTTTTGGTTTTGGCTGGAGGTTGAAGATAACCAATGTGTCATCTTCCAACCAATGATGGTGTGCCATTTGTATTTTTCGAATTTCTGATTTTACATTTGATTCAGTGCTTTATTCACTAAAGTCTATAACATGCACAGCGCGTCAGGCCCACTTGATCTGTTTAGTAACGCGTTTTGACAATGATCAGATGGCCCATATTTTTTTGGTTTGATATTTTATTTTCTGATTTTTATTTTAATTGTTTTAAACTTCAAAAAATCCTAGAAAAATCATTTTAAGTCCAAAAAATTAGGAAAAAAATTATGAAAAATATTTTTGATTTATCTCTTTCTGATTTTTATTTTTTCACAATTTTATTTTGTGTTTTGATATTTTTTATAAATTTTCAATTTATTTGAATTGTTTAAAATGTTTAAAAATACTTTTATAAATTTATAAATTCTGAAAAAATTATGGAATGATTCAATGATATTGTGACAAATATTGGTGACCTCATTTATTTTTAATTTCTGACTTTGTTATTTTTTACCATTTTTGTTTTATTTTACTCATTTCTTTTAATTTTAAAAAATAGTTTCTGACTTTAAAAAATTATCAAAAAATTTATAAAAATATTTGAGTTTATTTCTGATTTTTCTATGACCTTATTTCTTTTTTATGAACCAATTTGAACATAGTTAATATTTTTATCTCCTATTTCTATTTTAAAACATTTTAAAACCCTTTTTAATGTATATATTAAATGTAATATTATTTTGTGATTATTTTCTGGCTGATCTTGAGTTGAATTTTTTATCATGAACTTTATTAACATCATTGGATCCATGGTGTTGAGTCTAACTCCATAAAAATGGATGAATAATTTTAATAATAGTTTGATTAAATTTTAATTCAAATATGGTTTGTATATTCTTGTCCATCCCTCTTCATCTTATCTCATTCTTATTGCACTAAGTGTTATTGGAGCATGATCTCTATGTCATGTCTCAAAACAAATGGTGCATAGATTTCTATTGACCAGCCTCAAAATAGGTGCGACTTCTATATAAGTGCACTTACGATTGCTTAACATAGCGCTAAATTTTGTCACGATTCGAATAAATGATCATTCGTGGCCCAAATCTATGTTTGCAAGCCCAAGTATGTTAATTTGATGTCTTTGATCCAATAACCTTGAGATTCATTGTGTGGAGGCTTTGGTTCTACCAATCCTCTAATGGATCTACATCACTTTTGGTCAATGCGGATCATTTAAACATGGTTTATCATTGAATTGTTACTTTTTTTTAGGATTCCAAAATGGATGATATACTTGACAAAAAGCAAATGCAACTTGTTTTGTGGAGGCTTTGGTTCTATCAATCCTCTAATGATTTCTAAATGCAAGTTTTAAGATGGTCATCCAACTAACCACTAATTATTAACAATTGATTTTACTTTATGCTTTTATTTTTTATGCTTTATGTACCATTTACTTTAGCATTTACATTTCATGCTATTTTTCATCTTTTCTCACTTGAGCATTTACTTTCTTGTCATTTTTATTTTGCTCATTTGAGCTTTTTTTTAAGATACCTAATAATCAACATGAACCATAAAAGACTTTAATGATACTTGGACTATTTGGTTACTATCCTTGGCATTATGGAGTATTGGACTTCATGGACTTAGGATTAGAAACCTTGGCAAATGTTGGAGACCTTGTGACCTTAATTGATATTTTGTCTGTAGTTCTTGAGGTTTACCTCAAGACATTAGGTTGTTTGTTTATTTTGTGTGGGTTATTGTGATTACATTCTTTGTTTGTAATCTGGAATTCACCCGTATACAGTCGTTACTTTGACCAATTTTTGTGAAGACTTAATACACTTGAAGTTTAGTTCTCTCAAGAGGTCTAGTATCTTTGCTTATTTGGTTTCAATCCAAGGAATGAGAATTCTATCTTGACTCATAATGTCAAGTATTGGCTTCTTATTAGTTAGATGGTTATTATCCCTAGATTTTACCTTATGCTTTAGAATAGTCTCTTCTTCTCCTCCCATCTTCTTTAATTTCAAAAATCTTCCTCCTACTTTTGAAAACTCTTCTTGTTTCCAAACTTGAACCACTTTCAAAATAAACTTGGACTTAGGTCCATGCATTTTCAAAACGTTTTCATAAATAAACTTCAATCAATTTAATAATACCTTGACATTTTTTGTGAGAAGACTAAAAGTCAATCAATCTCATTTCAAACTAATTTTCCACTTTGGCTTTTTATTTTAAAACCTTCCTCAAAAGATTAGACTCTTGTCAATCTTTGTAGTGATACAAACAACTATACTTCTACAATATGTAGTGAAGAGACATATTTTCCACTTGGGTGTTGAGTGAGGCATTGTTGATTTTAAAATATAAGCCATATCCCCCACTTTGAGAGGATGCAAGTTATCCTTTCTCATGATTGTGGGTAGTAAGTATGTTTTCCACACGGACAATGATGATGATGTCTTATCTCATAAAATTAACCAACACACTTGTGTTTTATTTTTTTTAAGGGTGAACTACGTGTACCCTGATCCCCTATTTCACAAAAGGTGGTACGTAGGCACTAAAGGTTCACAACCATGGCGGGTGCAAAAATCATTAAAAAAATACCTCTTTTCTAACCTCCACCATCTATTTTTTATACAATATTTTATAGCCAAAATATACAGATTTTATAAAGAGGTTCCTGCGGAGTACCATAGATGTTTAGGGTGATAATACCTCCCCTTTGCATAAACCAACCCCCTTACCTTGAATATTTCCCCCTCCTTTTGGGTTATTCGCTCTTTTCCCATTCCTTTGGAAATAATAAAGTGCGATGGCGATTTTTATTTTGATCTATATAAGTCTAGTCAATCTAATGACTTAGTCTTAAACATTTCTACTGCTACAGAAAAAATGGCGACTTTACTGGGGAAAGATTAACCTCTTGCTGGTCCATCCCTAAGTGGGTTAAACCTATCTTTGTCTATATCTGTATATGTGCTATTTTTTGTTATATATTATATGCGGTATATCTGTTTATATGGATTCTCTTGGTTTTAAGGGTGCTTGGTGATTACTTATAAGTCCTATACCCGGACTCGGGAAAACTTTAAGATAGGACGGGCGGTATAGTCACGTTAACTTTGAGTGAGTAATCCCAAAAGAGGAAGCATGATATCCCTCACTCAGTGGAGGCCCCTTTGACTGTATTATCATTTAGCAAGTAATCGGGAAGACGTTCTGATTTCGACCTGGGAGCCTGCTGAAGCTAAGGACCGTAGAATACCTAACCCATCTTGGCCTTTTAGGTGTAGTGTGGAAGCTATGACGGAGTAATACGGAAATAGTTGTCACCCGATACTACGCTCGGACGAGTTTTTCTTGAGAATATTACTAATTACCGAGTTAATCAAGAAGTTCGTAATATCCGAAGGAAGGTTATAGACTCTGGGAACCTCTAGAACCTTGTTTGGTAGGTGATAACTTTTAGACCATACCTTATGGGTAGTACCTTTGACCTCATGCTCGTGACGTTGAACCTATGAACCCTATGTTTGTGATCTTGTGTGTGATTGTTGCATCATGCCTCCATGCACTCATAAGAATCTTGTGAAGAAATTTAATTTCAAGAGACTTGAAAGTTGACCATTTGTGAATATCTCAGGTACCTTTTAATCATGGATTCTGGAAAAAGAAAGGCCGAAAAATACAATTTCAAAGATCCCAAGATAGATGTGTTGATCAGTCTAATTCCCGAGATTGAGTGTTCTGCAAATTTTCGGAAGAAGTATGGATCCATCATTCCTCTCATGAAGCTTAAGATGAAGGAGGGTATTCTCTCGACCTTGGTCCAGTTCTATGATCTGATGTATCATTTCTTTACTTTCTCGGATTATCAATTGATGCCTACTATTGTACCCCAAAAGTTTCCCTCCCATATTTCTCAAGACATGTCAGGAATAATCTTCAAATTGCTCAAGTTGGCTCAAGGTATGGATAGTCAAATCACCTCCTAAAGCAGTCAAGTCAAAATTAGGGTTTTGTGTTGCATCAAGGTCCTTACATACAAATGGCATCAAGTGTTCCCCAATGTCCCAATATTTTCTTAAGTTCATCCATGTCAAATTTCAAGCCTTGCAGAGGAAGTTTGGTCAGTCAATTGCTCAAGAGACCCAAAAATCGACTGTGCTAGGTCAAAAGTCAACTGTGTCCCAAATACAGTTAAACCTCAATATTTTTTGTCAACACTCTCATTTTGAAGGATAATTCATCATTTTATCAAGGGTTGATCATGATTCATCAAGGATTGCTCAAGATTCATCAAGATTCAAAAGTTGCTAAATTAGGGTTTTGTAGGAAAAGTCAACTCAACTTTGACCAAGCATAACTTTCTCATACTTTATGAGAAATGACGCATCCAAAGCTCATCTTGAAGAGGATGTAATTTCCTACAATCCATCTTCACACCCCAAGATCAATAAATGCACTCACAAGAAGTTACAAATTTTGACATTATAGGTCATTTTTGAAAGTCAACAAAAACACCTTTTTTTTCCAAAACTTATAACTTAAGCATGGAAGATCAAAATGAGATGATAAAAAAAGGGTTGGTTAGAGGACATCTCAAGGTTTCTAAAAAGCCCAAGAACACCTCCAAAAGTTCAAAATTGAAGAAGTTATGCATTGTTGAAGTTGGGCTTTTTTCCAAATTTGCTAAAAGTCAACTATCCTCAAAACTCCAATTTTTGACAAAAGGGCCCACTTTTTTCCACTTGATTTGGTCTTATCACACCACACACGTGTCCCATATTTAATTTCATGACCAAACATTTATTTTTCCATTTTATTTAATTTTTATTGATTTAATTCATTTTAAATCTATATTAATTCAAATAAAATCCAAAAATTAATGTAAAAGGATTCTTGTGATTTGTACAGCTTGCAAATACCATGTGACACTCAACCAATTCGTATTAAGTCAAAACAAGCACAAAAAATCAGATTTGGCTTATTTTTGGAAAGCCTTTCAATGGTGTCAAATCCAATCTTCAATCTTGAATGCACTTGATTTCAGATTAAAAGACCAACCCTAATTCACTCTATAGCACTCACATAAGCAAGCAAAACCAAGGACACGCATAGAACTCTGTAGAAACGGCCACACAACTTTGAGAAAAAAAGCTTGAAAAGTGAGAGATCAAAAATAACCTTGTAGGCCAATTCAGACCAAAAGCAAAACGTAGCTCCCTTCCTTGACATCCAGTGGAGCTATACCAATCAAAAGGAAGCCTTTTCATCGCCTATAACGCACTTTAAGTCTCCATGAACCTTGCTCTGAACATGAAATCGAAAACATCCGTTCTTGCATCTTTTCTTCAAAATATTGGCATATTTGTTATTGTTATTTGATTTAGAACGTTTTTGCATTATTCAATTTCATTCTTAGGCCCTGTATCATGATGCTCGAACCTAGGGTTCTTGTTCTTGTTTTTTAGGCGTTTCTTATACAGGATAAATTGAGACAAAAAATGGTTATAGGAATGATGAGGAGGCAGAGACGAACATGTCTATGTTCTTGAATAGCATTTTCATGGCCTGGAGCGAGTTTTAGAACCATCCCACGAAACTTCCTGCAGATAAAAATTCGTAGGTAAATAACCAGGGTTGCGTTGAAGAAGATGATGGCGTGTCTTTGTGTCATTGGTTCATTCGAATCAGCGGCGCGCTTTTTTTTTTGCAGGCTTAGTGTTTTGTTTATTATATAATATTTGATTCTTATTACAATAACAAATGAAGTAGTTGGTTGAGTGGTAAGCGCGTTGGCATATGAGCATTGGGACCTGGGTTCGAATCTCAGGTCCCCCAAAACCTTATTGCAATTTTATTTCAAGCGTTCACGTGCAGCACTTCCAGCAAGGAGTACCATATACCTCCAGATCTCAAAGGCTACGTGGCTACCAAGGCAGATCCAATGGCTCAGGATGGAGACTCATCATACTCCCTAGTCAACAAGCACACAGGGAAGCACCAAGGTCAAACAGGCTGAAGCGAATATGGGCCTGAAAATTGCAATTCATACACCTTCCTCAGGCCCATACCCTCTGAGTTTGTCCTTATTTTTATTTTCTTTTCATTATTTTTCCTATTTTGTTTTACTATTATTATTATTAATTAATTAACCAACTAACCCTTTTTCATAAAATCAGAAAATAACCAAAAAAAATAATATTTATTAATTTCACTATTTTATTTTTGTAAATAAACCATTAATTAATTTATTTAGTTTAAGTAGGTTTAATAACAATATATTTTGCAATAAATTAAAATTGATTTAGAATTAGGTTTTTAATATTTTTACCATTCTCATTTTATTTCCTTAATTAAAATAAAAAACCCAAAAATATTTTCTTTTTATTAATTAATTCAATTATTAATTTAGATTAGCCTTTTTTTAATTCAAAAAGAATAATTTTTTATCCATATTTCAATATTGTAATTGCTTCGGGAATGTAATAGTTTTTTAATTAGGATTTTATTTATCGTTTTTATTTACTTTCCGCAATTTAATTTTAAAGGGTTTGTTTTTGGCGATGTAAATACCTGACGCCTTGTAATAGCTTAGATTTATTTTCCGCAATTTAATTTCCGCAACCATTAACTGTTAGATGTTTGAATAATAGGCAATGCATGACAAGATCAATTTTAATTTAAAATCAACAGTAGCTCACCTCAACATGTACAAAGATAAATAACTGAAAATTAATACACTCGCACATGCCACTCTTAGGGTACATCTCACTTGGTTGCCTCGAACGTGGTCATTAAGTATAGGAAGTTTTAGAGGTCGCCCTCTTGTCCAAAGATCATAAGTTGCCTCGAAACGGTTGCCTCGGAAAAAATGATCTAAGACATTAGGGTTACCGCTAAGGCATTCTAACATTGCTTTAGTGACCACACGTCCCTTAATCGAATTGACCCGAAAACTCCAACGACGATGCTACTTGCTCCTCAATAGTGGGATAGCATTGTCTAAAGGACACTTGTATAGTTTAATTCCTTTTTGAGTAGATAGATGGTTCTTAAGTACTTGCTCCTTTTAAAACAAAACAAAACTTTTCGCACTTACACTCTCTTCAAAAACAAAACTCTTTTCAAACCCAAAATCACAAAGAAAAGCAAACTTTTGAAAACACAAATGAGCAAGTACCTAAGAGCCCGTGGATAACCACGGATAGAAAGGGTGCTAACACCTTCCCTATCTATAATCTACCTCCCGAACCCGATAAATATCTCAAAAAGGAATTTTTCTGTGCTTTTGTCCTTTCCTTGTTGGATAAAATAAAAGACGGTGGCGACTCTTGCTTACCGCGACATTTTGCAAAAACAAACGCAAACGCGAACCAGCATTCCAAAATAGTCAGTTCTCATTCCCATCGTATCATAGAACTGGCGACTCTGCTGGGGAGTAAACTATAAGTGAGGTGTACCTTAGGATTAGATCAGTATGTTTTCAATTGTATGCTTTGTATGCTTTAAATTTGTGGGCTTGTATCGAAGTTCTATAGATCCTAACTCGGATCTGGGGATACCCTTTAGGTAAGTAGCAATAAACTGTGAGGGATCTGTCTGGCGTAGACCGACACGGATGAAGCAGTAGCTACATTGGTGTGGCACCTTGGTCTGTACCGATATCCCTTGTGTTGGAACGAGGAGAATATGGGTCTTCTAAGGAGTCATTAAGCACCAACTGACCTTAGAACCTTAAATTGACCAACTTGGCCATAGAACAGTAGCAGTATGCTACACTCATTGAGACTAAACTCTCGCGATGATTTCGGCCGCAAGAAAAGGTTGCTAAACTGGAATTATGACCGATCGAGGGTAGTCAGTGATGTTGAGATCCTCTAGAACCCGATTACTATTTTTTAGGATAGGTCTTAACCAACTGAACTGAAAGAGGGTAGTACCTAAGCTTCATGCCAGCCTGAAATCTAAGGGCTCTTTCGTGTGAGTTGTGTGCCTTTACCATGTTTTCCTTTTGTGGATACTTGTGGTGTGCCTTTACCATGACATCATGACATCATAACATTGCATACATCTTGCATAAGGACTAACCTATTTCAAAGACAAGAGGGTTTCATCTTTGCTCTATTTTGTAGGTCATCATGATGCCCATGCATAGGAATACTATTCGGATCAACTTTGTCCAAGTACCTACCCTGCTTAAAGATTTGGTTGTCAGGATTCCAGACACTACTTCCTTCATCAGAAGGCATGGTTCTCTTCTCAGTTTAGTCACCTCAAAATTGGACGAACAAATGATGAGTGTCCTGGTCCAGTTTTATGATCCTCTATACCATTGCTTCACCTTTCAAGATTTCCAGCTGGTTCCTACCCTGGAAGAGTTCTCTGAGCTGCTTGGTATCTCTGTTTTGGAGCAGACTCCATTTACTGGTTGGGAAAAGACTCCTAAACCCGAAGAAATTGCTGCAGCCCTTCACTTGACCAAGGAGGAGGTAATGGCTAACTGGGAAACTAGAAGTGGAGCTAAGGGTTTTCTGACTAAGTTTTTAGTTGACAAAGCTAATTACTTCTGGGAAAACTTAGACTTCAAGGCGTACGAGGATATTCTGGCTCTCTTGATTTATGGTTTCGTATTGTTTCGGAATCCTGACACTTTTGTTAACATTAATGCCATAAAGATATTCATCTCTCAGAATCCGGTACCCACTCTCTTGGGTGATATGCTTCATCAGCTCTATGTTCGTACTGCCCGAAAGCGGGGAACTTTGATGTGCTGTGTTCCTTTATTGTCGAGGTGGTTTATTTCGCACCTCCCTAAGTCTGTACTGAAGAACAAAGAAGGAATGGGCTGGGCTTATAGGGTGATATCTCTTTCTAGTGATGACATTATCTGGACTCTCAAAGAATGGATGAGGTGACTATCATTGATCGCTGTGGAGAGTATCCTAATGTTCCATTGATCGGACTCCATGGAGGGATTTCTTACAACCCCTGCTTAGCTCTCCGTCAGTTTGGAAGAGCCAGAAGAGAAGGGACTCACGAGATGTTGATGCCTCATATCATCTTTAATTTTCAGGGAGATAGAGGCGAGCTGCGTCGTAAATTCATAAGGGCTTGGGACAGAGTTCACCGATCTAACCCACATGAGTTGGGACCAAAGACTTCTTTGCCCATGGAGCCATACCTCAGATGGGCCCGCATCCGTGCCCAGAAGCTAGGCATGCCATATGAAGTTGTCAGGCCTGTTACTCTTGAAGTTGCTAATGAGGAGGGGGTTCCTCCAACTATCCTCCAACCTTATATGCCCACTGATATTGGGACACTTAAGAGGTATTGGATGCAATTGAGGAATGAACGGGATTCCTACCGAGAGAGGTTCAATGCACAGGAGCAGAAGATCCAGAAGCTGACCAGACAGTTGGAGAACGAACGAATCCTGAATGATTATGTTCGCACTGAGAAGAAGAGACCATGGGAGCGTTGATGGACCGTTGATGATTTCTTTTACAGTTTTTATTTACTTTTTAGTATTTCCATTCTTGTAACGCCTAAGGGCAATTTGTTGAACAATTTAAATTTTGAAGTTTAAATCTAATAAAGTGTGTTTCCTTTCTTGTTTACAAATTTGAATCTCGATTGTCTTTGAAATCATAAATCATACGAATTTCATCCCATGCACTTCTTAAACAGGTACCCTTTACAGGTCTCTTATCTTCTTCGCTGTTTATTTCAACAATCATCATGTCTGCTGAACCTTCAACTGAGCAAGCTATCAAGGCCCTCCAGGCCCAGAATGCCCAATTTCAAGAGTTGTTCATGAATCTAGCTAAAGGTCAGCAGGACCTGAAGACCTTGATTCTGAAGGAGAAGAAGAAGAAGAAGAAGAGGACTATCCTGTTCAATACTGGATGCAGGTTTGGAAACGGGCTGCAGAATGAAGTTGATCTGACCACCTCATCTGGAGGGAAAGATAGTCCACAAGAAAGGAGGGCTCCTAGCCCTATGGTCTCCGACAACGAGATGAACTATGATGAAGAACAGTATCCTCCTGCTGAGGATAAGTACAAACAACTGGAAGACCGTTTGAGCGCTATGCAAATACAGAAGGTGCTCGGTCTGGAATTCGGAGATATAGGTCTATCCTCTGGGGTGGTGATTCCCCATAAATTCAAGGCACCTACCTTTGCCAAGTATGACAGAGTCTCCTATTCAAAGCTGCATCTCCGGTCATATGTGAGAAATATCCAACTTTACATTGCTGATAAGAACTTGTGGATCCATTTCTTTCAAGATAGTCTCTCAGGGACTCAACTTGAGTGGTTCTATCAGTTATACGGAGCCAGTATCCGCAGTTGGGAAGATTTAGCCACTGCATTCTATAGGCAGTATCAATACAACTCCGACCTCGCTCCTACGCGTACCCAACTCCAGGGTATGTCAATAGGAACGGGTGAGGGATTCAAAGAGTATGCTCAAAAATGGAGAGACCTTGCTGGAAGGGTGCAACCAACTTTGGCTAATCGTGAACTTGTTGACATGTTTTTAGGGACCCTGTCTGGTCCATTCTTTAACCATATAATTGGAAGCTCTTCAGCGGGGTTTACAGATCTTATTTTGACTGGTGAGAGGATTGAAGCTGGTATTAAGGCTGGGAAGATACAGAAGGGTGCCTCATCGAGCACCGAGAAAAAGCCATTTAAGAAAGAGTCCAGTGCTGTCTACAGTTCAAGAAGACAGAATAGACCTGAACACTGCCAAGCTGTCAATGCGGTTGTTATTTCAAAACCTGTTGGTGCTCCTCAGCATCACAATCAACAAAAGGACGAGAGACCTTGAAGGCAATTCACTCGTCTCAGCATGACTTTGTCTCAGATTCTGCCACAGTTGCTGAAGACCAATTTGGTGACTCTAAAAGAAGCTCCAAAGAATCCGAGTACCACATCACCAAAGTACAACCCTAATGCCCGCTGCGCTTTTCACTCTGATAGCCCGGGGCATAATACAGATGATTGTTGGGTTTTGAGGAATAGGGTGCAAGACCTAATTGATGCAAAGGAGATTTAGTTTCAGGCGCCCGAGAGGCCTAATGTTGTGACTGCTCCCATGCCCAAACATGGAGTAAATGCTATAGAGGAAGACTTGTTTGTAGTTTCCGTGGATGATATTGTTACCCCTCTGATGATTGTCAAAAAGAATCTGTTGCTAGCTGGTTTATTTCCGGGTTATGGCGAAGGTTGCCATATGTGTTCTGTTTTACCTGCTGGTTGCCTATCTCTGAAGTCAGGTATCCAAAACCTGATGGATAGCAAAGAGATCATGTTTGAAAAAGCTGTTGTTCCATCCGTTCCTATTGAAGAAGTTGCCATCATTACCATTTTCAACAATTCTTCCAAGGCTCCCTCAAGGAGGCCTGTTAGAATTACATCTACTCCGAAGATCGCGCCTGTAATCAACACTGTTCCGGGGCCCATCCCCTACACCTCTGACAAAGCTGTCCCTTGGAACTATGGGGAAGATGTTTATGTTCTAGGAGTTAAGCAAGAGTTGGATGTTGATACCTGCGTCAGCAACATTACTGGACCTGTTAAAGTCACCCGCAGCGGTAGACTTTTCTCACTTGATATCTCTCCACCGACTGTCCGAAGACCTGTTGTCATTACACCTACAAGTGTACCTACTGCCATTCCTGATCAAGTTCCTATCCTTACCCCTGTCGCCGAGTCATCTAACGCTCGGGGCAAAGGGATCACCACTGATGTTCCTGCCCAGACAGAGGCACCAAAGACTATTACTGTTGAAGCTTCTAAACAAGAGATGGAAGAGATTCTAAAGATTATTAAGAAGAGTGATTATAACATAGTTGAGCAGCTGGGGCAAACCCCATCCAAGATTTCTATGTTGTCACTGTTGTTGTGTTCAGATGCCCATGCCAAGGCTCTGATTACCTTCCTGAAAACTGCCCATGTGCCACAAGAGACATCAGCTGATCAGTTTACCGATCGTGTGGCCAATTTAACTGCTGATAACGGTCTGGGTTTCTTCGACGTTGATTTGACTGCTAAAGGGAAGAACCATAATGATGTCCTGCATGTCTCCATTGAATGTAGGGGCACTACTCTTGCACATGTATTGGTTGACACTAGTTCCTCATTGAACGTCTTGCCCAAGAAAGCTCTAGATCGGTTGAATTGCGAAGGGTTGGAGTTAAAGCCAAGTAACATTATTGTTAGGGCCTTTGACGGGTCTAAAAGGATGGTGCACGGTGAAGTTGATATTCTAATTAAAGTTGGTTCTCAGGTCTTCAATTCTACATTCTACGTGATGGACATTCAGCCATCCTATTCTTGTTTGCTGGGTCGTCCATGGATCCATAAAGCTGGGGCTGTAACCTCAACGCTTCATCAGAAGCTAAAGTACCCGGTCAGAGGGAAGATTGTGACAGTTCAGGAGGAAGAGGAGTACATGGTCAGCCACCTCAACTCGTTCAGATACATAGAGATGGATGGGGAGTTCATTGAGACCCTATTTCAGCATTTTGAAGAGGTTTCTCAGACACTGGCATCAGCTGAGACTGTGGTTGAAGATTCTCCTATGAAGATGGCTTCCTTAAAGGATGCCCGGGCTGTTATTGAGAAGGGTGAGTGTGCGAATTGGGGCCGACTTACTGACTTCACTCAAAAGACTAACAAGTTTGGTTTGGGTTTCACGGCAGAAGCTCAAAGGGATGTTCAAAGTGCAAGGATTAGAAGACCTCCTGTGTTCATTAGCAACTCGGGAGTAAATGCCATTGAAGATGATGTGGAAGAGTCTGAATTCGACAGTTGGATCTATCCTATGACCAACGATGGACCAAGCAACTGGATAACAAAGGACTTCATCCCTATTACTTTTGTTAACCCGTAATGAACTCTTTGTTTTGAACTTGTAACAGACAATGTTTTGAAACTTTATGGCCCGGTGTCTTACCCGGGGCACCGCGGCTTCATTTGTGAGGGCTTTTGTGTGCCATTTTCACATATCATTAATAAAAGCATTGAACGTTTCTTGCATTTCAAATTTTGTGCTCCTTATTTTTATTTATTATATATTGCAAAACAACTGTTTTACACACACTCACATATACAGGTCCACATCCACTCTGGATCTCACTGGTAACGACTCTGCTACTGCCAGTTATGACTTTGAAAATCTGATCAACTTAGCCAAAGACGAAGGTGAATATGATTGCGAAGTGCCTGGTGAACTTGGAAGACTTCTACTCCAGGAAGAGAGGGCCATTCAGCCACACGAAGAGCCAGTGGAAACGGTGAATCTGGGTACTGAAACAGACAAAAAGGAAGTCAAGATCGGTGTAAACTTGGAGCTTAGTGTGAAACAACGGTTGATTCAGATGCTTCATGACTATGTTGAGATCTTTGCATGGTCTTATGAAGATATGTCAGGGTTGGATACTGACATTGTGGTTCATCGCCTGCCTACCAAGGAAGACTGCCCTCCGGTAAAACAGAAGGTTCGCCGTATGCGCCCAAAGATGTCTGAGAAAATCAAAGCCGAAGTTATGAAACAATTTGACGCCGGTTTTCTAGCATTGACTTCCTACCCACAGTGGGTGGCCAATGTGGTTCCTATGCCGAAGAAGGATGGTAAGGTCCGAATGTGTGTTGATTACAGGGATTTGAACAGGGCGAGCCCCAAGGATGATTTCCCTCTACCTCATATCGACGTTCTAGTTGACAATACTGCTCAGCACAAGGTATTCTCCTTTTTGGATGGATTCTCCGGCTATAATCAGATCAAAATGGCACCCGAGGATATGGAGAAGACCACCTTTGTTACTCAGTGGGGCACCTTTTGCTACAAGGTCATGCCTTTTGGATTGAAGAATGCTGGGGCAACATATCAGCGTGCCATGGTTGGTTTGTTTCATGACATGATCCATCATGAGATTGAAGTATACGTCGACGATATGATTGCGAGGTCCCAGACTGAGGAAGAACACCTTGACCATCTACAAAAGTTGTTCGACAGGTTGAAGTTGTACAAACTGAGGTTGAACCCAAACAAATGCACCTTCGGGGTGAGGTCTGGTAAGCTACTGGGTTTCGTCGTGAGCGACAAAGGTATTCAAGTGGACCCTGTGAAAGTGAAAGCCATACAAGAGATGCCGGCTCCCAAGACAGAGAAGGAGGTCAGAGGCTTTCTAGGACGATTGAACTACATTGCCCGATTCATCTCTCACCTGACTGCTACTTGTGAACCAATCTTCAAGCTACTGAAGAAAGATCAAGTGGTACGTTGGAATGATGAATGTCAGGCCGCATTTGAAAGAATCAAAGAGTATCTCCAAGAGCCACCTATTCTGATGCCACCAGTTAAAGGGAGACCTCTGATCTTATACTTGACAGTACTCGACAACTCAATGGGGTGTGTGTTGGGGCAGCATGACGAGTCTGGCCGAAAAGAGCATGCTATTTATTGCCTTAGCAAAAAGTTTACCGACTGTGAGACCCGATACTCACTGCTTGAGAAAACTTGCTGCACTTTGGCATGGGTTGCTCGCCGGCTGAGACAGTATATGCTGACTCACACTACTCTGTTAATTTCAAAGATGGATCCAATCAAGTATATCTTCGAAAAGCCCACCTTGTCCGGAAGAATAGCAAGATGGCAGATGATCCTGACTGAGTATGACATCCAGTACACAACTCAAAAAGCAATCAAGGGAAGTGTATTGGCAGGCCATTTGGCACATCAGGAAGTGGATGATTACCAGTCTATGAACTTTGAATTTCCGGACGAGAATATCATGGTAGTAACTGATTGTGAGACACCTAGACCGGATGAAGGACCTGAGGAAGGATCCCGATGGTCTATGTACTTTGATGGAGCTTCGAAAGCTTTGGGTAATGGAATTGGCGCTATGATCATATCTCCTAAAGGATCTCATACTCCGTTTACCGCCCGACTATCTTTCAACTGCACCAACAACATGGCAGAGTATGAAGCATGCATCATGGGTCTTCGAGCTGCAATTGACCTAAGGATTAAGTTTCTAAGTGTCTTAGGAGATTCCGCTCTCGTGATCAGTCAGATCAAAGGCGAGTGGGATACGAAACACCCAAATCTTATTCCTTACAAGGAATATGTATTGACGTTACTTCCCCATTTCGAGGAGATAACCTTTGAGCACTTCCCTAGAGAGGAGAATCAGTTAGCAGACGCGCTGGCTACGATGTCTTCTATGTTCAAAGTCAATTGGGACAACGAAGCTCCCCAGATCACGATTGAAAGATTGGACGAACCTGCACATTACTGTGATCTTGAGACTGAAGAAGTAACAGAAAAGCCATGATATCATGAGGTGAAGAGATACCTTGAAGCTCAAGAATACCCCGAGGGTGCATCTGTTAATGACAAGAAGTTTCTGAGGAGGTTTGCAGCCAAGTTATTCATCAGCAATGGCATTCTTTACAAGCGTAACCATGATTCAACCTTATTGCGTTGTTTGGATAAGATTGAAGCAGAAAGAATCATGATAGAGCTGCATGAAGGTACTTTCGGAACTCATTCCAGTAGGCATACCATGGCAAAGAAAATCCTCTGGGCAGGGTATTACTGGTCCACAATGGAAGCTGACTGTTATCAGCATTCTCGGACATGTCACAAGTGCCAGGTGTGATACAGTGGGAGAACTGACTTGAGGTTTTGCGTTTGTGTTCGCACTTGTTCGGTTTAGCAAGAGTCGCCACCGAATTTTTATTTTATCCTAAGGAAAGGTTAAAAAGCACAGGAAAAACCTTTGAGATGTTTTCTTGGGTTCGGGGAGTAGATTATAGAAAGGGAAGATATTAGCACCCTTTCTATCCATGGTTATCCATGGGATCTTAGTTACTTGCTTAGATCACTTGCCTTTGCTTTTCAATTGTTTGAAATGGTGCTTTGTGTGTGTGTTTTTTTGAAAATGTTTTGAAAAAGATGCCTTGTCTAGGCAACCATTGTAACAATTCTTTACTCGAATGTTTTTACAAAGGTGTTTGTCTTTTTGAAAAGATGTTTCAATGTTTTTTGAAAGTCTGTTTTAAAATTGTGTTGTGATGTGTATTTTGAAAAAAAAAGGGCAGGATTATTTTGCAAGTTTGGTCAAGTAACCAAGAGCTATCTACCCTAAATTTCTCAAAGATCTTTCCTATGTTTTAACCCTTTTAACAGTATTGTTCCACCATTGTATTTGGTGGACAATCTTATGTTAGGATGTTAACGGGACGGGCGCGGGTCATCGTTTAGACCATAGAGGCAATAGTGTCAAGTGTCTTTGGCAATTTTCTTAAGGGACTTGATCATTTTTTAGGCAACTTGAGAAAGCGTCATCGCGGGACTATGATCATTTGATTTGTTTTTGTTTTGCCAAAGACACTCAACATGCAACATGGCCCATTTTGAAGGCAACAAGTGGAGTAACCCTAGGGGTGCAAGTGTGCATTGTGTTTTGATTTTCATGCATATTTATCTTTGAATTAGGTCAAGCTATTTGTTGATTTTATTTGCATACAAACCCTAGGTCTATCATGGCATAATTGAAAGCTTTTAAATGAGGAAATTTAAATGCTAAGCTATTATAACAATGATTATGGGGATGGGGGTACACGTTTGAATTTGGGGATATTTGACAAGAAATTGAATTCTAAGCTATTACATCCATATCGAATATACAAATATTTAATTGTACGATATTTGAATAAATACAATAAATATGCAAAATGTATTATGCACAAAATGATTTTTTATGTATGTGAAAGTGTTTTTCAATGTGAAATATAAACAAAAATAAAAAGGTCAAATTTTGAATATTTTTATGGTTTAGGGCAAAACCCTAGTTTTTTAAATAAATGGTATTTATTTATTAATTATACAATATTTATATATTAATTTATACAAAAAAAAAAGAAGAAGTATATTGTAAAAAAAAGTATTTTTTAGTGTCATATATTAATAAAAATAAAAATGTATTATTTTTATATTTTTTCCCTAATTATCTAATAAAATATACAAGTATTTATATATTATATATTAAATATACTAAATATATACAAGAATAAAATATTAATTATTTACAAAAAAAAGTATATTTTAGAAAAATGTTTTCAAAATGTAAACAAAAGATAATAACTGAAAAATAAATATTTTTGCATTATTTTCTAGGGTTTTTTAAATAAAAAGTATATATATTTATTTACATACATATGTTAAATAAAATAAATAAATGCCAAATAAATGCAAAAAAAGGTGGAAAAATATTTTTAATGTTTTTTTATGTTTGGACAAAAATATCAAGTCAGAATAAAAAATAAAAAGTCAAAAATAATGAATATTTCACACAATGGGCCAGGGGGGTGCAAATGGAAAAAAGGGGTGTGAACAGCAAGTTGACTCAGGCCCAGCCCAAGTCAACTTTGTCTTCAACCTCCAGCAACCTGTTTGAAACAAAAACACGCACTTCTTCTTGTCCAACACAAATCCTGATTCCTTGACTTTTAGCAAAAACTCATAACACAAATAATGTAGAGCATCAAGTCACGATTCCAAATGTGTAAGAAACTTAACCTAACTCTAAGAAACCAGGGAGAATTTCTTCACCCCCAATTTCTGACCTAATTTTTCTTCAATGTTCATGGCCAAAATTCTCACAGCATGCTTAACATAAATGAAAAGTAATCATATGTATGGCTTCAGGGCTATGAGTAGAGCATGTCTCATTCACAAACCTAAGCCTAACTCTTCCTAGATTAAGAGATAGAAGTCCATGGTTTTACCTGTTTCAACTTGAGTCGTGTACAACAATGTGGCCAACTTCAATGGAGTTTGAGCTTTTGTACAGCTTGCCTGAAGTCCAAGGATACTTCCCAAGTACCTAGCTTGCCTTGAAACTCTCTGAATCGTGCTATGGAAGTTCACCTGCAAAACTGAAAAGTGAAAATGGAAACAGAGGTTAGGGATGTTACAGTTTGTACTTATGGCTTGGGATAGTTTCAATGGATGGTAGGGAATGTGTTTGAACAAGCTTTGGCCAAAACGCACGAGTGGATTGAGTTATGGAACTCAATCTGCAACAGGTACTCTGTTTTGCAGCAAAACTATGATTTGGTGAATGAGGAGGTATTGAGGATGAAGGAATCGTGTTTTAGGCTTGCTTGGATGTATGAAAGATGTTTGCAAAGTTTGTGTTTTACTGTGTTGACAGGAATGAGAGAGTGGCCTCAGTTTGCAAGCTTTCTTCCAATGTAAGTAAAGAAATGTCAAGTTGTGATATAGGCATGTACCAAGCTCTCAAGCATGCTGCACACTTTGCTCTTGATCAGTGTGATTTGTGTACAAACTCTTTCCTCAAAGATCTGGCCCATGCCTCTTGGATTTGGTATTTGACATAAAGCACTACTTTTCAAAAATGGCAAGTTTGCTTTTTCTACTTAAGGGATAATTCTATGTGTAATGACCAAATGCACAAAACAATGCTTGAACACAATGGTTAGGCATTTAATTATGGAGTGCAAACTTGGTTTAGAGGACTGTAAGAAAGTACCAAGCATGCTGATTTGAAAATGAAACTTGTATGAACATGCATTTGGTTATGAACAAAAGTGAATTTTGCCCAACTTTGCAATTTCGATTCTCCCTAACCACAAGGGTGTTTGAGAATTTCTTGGATAATTTGGAAAGCTTGGAATGTGTAATACAATCCATCTTTGTAATGAAAATTGAAACTCCAAGTGGAAGCATGTGAAAAATGTCCAAGAAGTTGGACAAAAATCCTTGTTCCAAAAATCATAACTTGAGATACAAGATTCCTTTGAGAAAACTTTGTGAATCCAAGTTGTAGATTTTGCAATAGACTACAACTTTCATGTTTCAAGTTTTGTTTGAATCCATTTGCATCTTAGTGAAATAATGGGACAAAGTTAGGAAAAAAATAAGGAAGTTTCATAACTTAGAAAAATTCTAAGTTATGAAATTTTCTCATTTTAAACCCTAATTTGCAAATTTGGATTTCTTGATGAACAAGTTTCATAATTTGACATGTATTGATGAAAAATGAATCTTGGCACTTGATTTTGACCAAAAAGTCAAAGTTTGACTTTTCAGTATACAGTCAAATTTTGATCAGTTGACTGAAAAATTCATCTGTCAATCCTATGCATTTGGGATCTTTTGAGCTTGTTGAATGGGTCAAGACAATGCCATTGAGTCCTTGAGTCCATATGTGAGCTTGGTTTGCCATTGGTTAGGTTAAACAGTCAAAAATTGCCTTTGTGCAGTCAAAACCCTAAAAATGACCATTTTGCCCTTTTGGTGATCTGATCAAATTTCTTGTGGAATTGTGATCCAAACTTGACCAAATGGTTCATATGAGTTCATGATGTTGATGTGGGTCAAAATTCATGAGATTTTACTGTCAATTGGCCATAGTTGACTTTTTCCCAATACAGTTGATTTCTAGGTCAACTGTCCAATTGACTGGGCCAAGATTGGAATCAAGGCTTGAAACTTGGTATGGATAAACTTGTAAGTCCAACATGAAGCATGAAAGTCACTTTGGGCATTTTAGGTCAAAACATCTTAATGCAAACTCAAACCCTAATTTGGGTCAGCAATGCAAGGAGGGGTCTTGAGCAGAGCAAACCCTAACTTGATCTTGAGCTCCAAGAGTCTTGTGGTGAGAAAATGTTGATGAAAAGGGAGGGAAAATTTTGGGGTATAACAGTTGCCCCTGTTCAATCTTCTTGAACCTGAAGAGTTAGATTGGCAAGTTTGCCTTTCGCGTCTCGAAGGTAAAAGGAGATTGGACACTAGAATGCCCGTAAATTTGCACTCGTCAAAGCATAGGTGCGGGAATGGGCTTAAAGATGCCATTTGGAGATGAGCTTAAAGATGCCATACGGAAAGTGACAGAATCTTGTCGGGGGATGGGCTTAAAGATGCCATCTGGAATGTATGTTGTAGGTGAAAGACATGAGTATCAGAAAGGCGTCCAAGTTTTGGAACATCTCTGAACTTGGGGGGGGGGTCTGAACAAGCAATAGATTGACATCCATGTTTGGAGAATCCGTAAACTGTTTTCAGAAGTTGAAGTTGAATAAGCAATAGATCAGCATCCATGCTGGGAAGTGTCCGTAAACTGTTTTTAAAAGTTGAGTCTGAACAAGCGATAGATTAACATCCGTGTTTGGAGAATCCGTAAACTGTTTTCAGAAATCTTGGATTTAAACAAGCGATAGGTTAACATCCGTGTCTGGAGAACTCGTAAACTGTTTTCAGAGGTCTTGAATCTGAACAAGCGATAGGTTAACATCCGTGTCTGGAGAACCCGTAAACTGTTTTCAGAGGTCTTGAATCTGAACAAGCGATAGGTTAACATCCGTGTCTGGAGAACCCGTAAACTGTTTTCAGAGGTCTTGAAGTTGAATAAGCAATAGAGCAGCATCCATGTTGGGAAGCGTCCGTAAACTGTTTTCAAAAGTTGAGTCTGAATAAGCGATAGATTAACATCCGTGTTTGGAGAATCCGTAAACTATTTTCTGAAATCTTGGATCTGAACAAGCGATAGGTTAACATCCGTGTCTGGAGAACCCGTAAACTATTTTCAGAGGTCTTGAATCTGAACAAGCGATAGGTTAACATCCGTGTCTGGAGAACCCGTAAACTGTTTTCAGAGGTCTTGAAGTTGAATAAGCAATAGAGCAGCATCCATGTTGGGAAGCGTCCGTAAACTGCTTTCAAAAGTTGAGTCTGAACAAGCGATAGACTAACACCCGTGTTTGGAGAATCCGTAAACTGTTTTCAGAAATCTTGGATCTGAACAAGCGATAGGTTAACATCAGTGTCTGGAGAACCCGTAAACTGTTTTCAGAGGTCTTGTATTATTAATTTTATCCTGAAAAGGGTAAAATATTAGCTGAAACACAAAGTCATGTTGCATGAAATGTATGATGAAATATGTGTATATCAATGTTCATGATATGAATGTAATGAATGCGCATGCAAGCTGACGAGCTGTCTTG
This sequence comes from Vicia faba, assembly GCA_948472305.1. Taxonomy (NCBI): domain Eukaryota; kingdom Viridiplantae; phylum Streptophyta; class Magnoliopsida; order Fabales; family Fabaceae; genus Vicia; species Vicia faba. The sequence goes on from OX451736.1 coordinate 1,113,664,140, forward strand.
TTGCGGATAGAGGAATCCTGGATAGCCGGAGATAATAGAATCTTGATTGCTGCCAGGGAAAGTGAATCCTTGCTGCTGCAGGGGAGTGTAAGAATCTTTGATTGCTGAAGATGAGACATCCTTGTTGACTGCTGACTGCTTGGGGAACAAGATCTTCAATTATTGAGGGATCTTAAGACCACTGCTGGGGATTGGAACTCCTTGGTGACTTGTAGGGAATGAGAATTCTGATGATCTCTACTGGGGAGTCTAGAACCTGGTAGACTTAAGCTGGAGAAGTAAAATTGAGAATCTTCAATCTGATGGGAAGTATCTCTGTGGGGAGAAGGTTCACTAGTCTGGTTCCGCTGGGGATTGATAGTTGGAAGTTTTAGCTCCGCTGGGGATTGATAGCTTTGACTTCAACTGGGGATAGGATTTTCAGATTTTTAAGGCTCCATTGGGGATACTGAAACTTAACTCTGAGGGGAATTAAGTTCTGGAAGGCTCTATTAGCTGGGGAAATTAGTTTTGAGAAAGCTTTCGTTCTGCTGAGGATCCTGAAGTTTAACTCTGTTTCGGGAATTAAGTTCTGGATTTTAACCTTGTTGAGGAATTTGGAGTTTAATTCCGTTAGGGATTTCTTCTGAAAGGGCATCAAGATATCTATCTGTACCTTCAACCTATCAGCAGTCATCTTTCTTGATTTGTAAGAAAATGATTATGTTCAAATGCATATGCCTATTTAACAAAACATTGGACGTTTCTCAAATAAAACATAAGTGTAAAAAAGGAAAAGGAAGACAAAGCAAATTTCTGTATTGGGAAAAGTATTTGTATTAACTTTTTATGAGTATCTTTGTACAAAGGAGACAGGCATCCTAGTAAGAGGATGTTGTCGTAAAAAATTGAAAATTTTATACAAAAGAAATATGGCTATGTGTAACAATTCCATGGGATTCCCATTCTGCTATAGCCTTCACAACTCTGAAAATCTTGTCCATTCAATGCTTCGTCCGCCGATGATTGGATTGATCAGAAGTTCGGAGCTTGTTGATGAAGATATTGTTCTTTAAAGTGATCCGACGGGACATAGTCATACGCTTTAATTCCCTAACTTTTTCCTGGATCGCCCTTTCGGGTTTTCAATCCACCGGGAAACCCCTTTTTGCCCAAGCCGCCCTTTCGGGTTTTCGACTTGCCGGGTGTACAGATTTTTTTGTTTTATCCCTAATTTTTGCCTGAACCGCCCTTTCGGGTTTTCGGTTCACCGGGATGCCCATTTTTGCCCAAGTCAGCCTTTCGGGTTTTCGACTTGTCGGGTTGTTTTATGCGTAGTATTTTTTGACTATGTCTGCGTTCGCAGGGTGCGGCAAATCGTCACCGTCCATGGTGGTCAGAATCATTGCACCACCAGAAAAAAATGCTCTTGATCACAAATGGTCCTTCGTAAGTAGGAGTCCATTTGCCCCTGGGATCACTTTGCGGCAATATGATCCGCTTGATTACGAGATCTCCGACTTGATATACTTGACGTCTGACTTTCTTGTTGAAAGCCTTGATCATCCGTTTTTGGTACGTCTGACCATGGCAAACAACAGTGAGTCGTTTCTCGTTGATCAAATTGAGTTGATCAAGTCGGGTATGAATCCAATCGTCTTCATTCAAACCAGCGTCTTTCATAATCCTTAAAGAAGGAATCTGAACTTCCATGGGTAGGACAACTTCCATGCCATATACCAAATAAAATGGGGTTGCCCCTGTTGAAGTACGTGTCGTGGTACGGTATCCATGTAGAGCAAACGGTAACATCTCATGCCAGTCCTTGCAGGTAACTGTCATTTTCTGAATGATCTTCTTGATGTTTTTGTTCGCAGCTTCAACAACACCGTTCATCTTCGGTCGGTAGGGAGATGAATTGTGATGATAAATCTTGAACTGTTCGCATAGAGCGGTGATCATAGTATTGTTCAGATTGGTTCCGTTGTCTGTGATGATCCTGTCGGGGACACCATACCGGCATATGAGGTTCTTCTTGATGAAGCGGGCAACCACATTCTTTGTAACAGAGGCGAAGGAAGCTGCTTCGACCCATTTGGTAAAATAGTCAATGGCGACCAGGATGAAGCGATGTCCATTGGATGCTGTGGGCTTGATCTCTCCAATCATGTCAATGCCCCACATTGCGAATGGCCAAGGAGCTGTCAGAACGTTGAGAGGAACAGGAGGAATATGAATCTTATCGGTGTAGACCTGACATTTATGGCAAGTACGGGAATGTTGATGGCAATCAGCTTCCATGGTAGACCAGTAATAGCCTGCCCTTAGAATCTTCTTAGCCATCGTATGTCCGCTCAAGTGGGTGCCAAATGTGCCACTGTGTATCTCAGTCATGATCAACTCTGCTTCAGCTTTGTCTACACATCAGACTAAAACACAATCATGGCTGCGTTTATAGAGGATGTCGTTGCTCAGGAAGAACTTGGCCGCAAATCTCCTTAAGAACTTCTTGTCATTGACGGAAGCTCCTTCAGGGTATTCTCTAGTCTGGAGATACCTTTTGATTTCGTGAAACCAGGGTTGTTCCACTACTTCTTCGGTATTAATCTCATGACAATGCGCAGGTTCGTCCATTCGCTTGATGGTGATTTGGGGAGCCTCATTATCCCAGTTGAGTTTAAACATGGAAGACATTGTAGCCAAAGCATCTGCTAGCTGATTCTCTTCTCGCGGGAAATGCTCGAAGGTGATCTGCTCGAAATGAGGCAACAATGTCAGGACATGTTCTTTGTATGGGATAAGATTAGGATGCTTGGTATCCCACTCTTCTTTGATTTGACTGATAACCAAAGTCGAGTCCCCAAATACGATCAAAGATTTGATCCCCAAGTCTATAGCAGCCTTGAGACCAAAGATGCAAGCTTCATATTCGGCCATGTTGTTGTTACAGCTGAAACAAAGTCAGGATGTGAAAGGTGTATGGCAACCTTCCGGGGAAATGAGTACCGCACCGATACCGTTTCCAAGTGCATTTGAAGCACCATCAAAGTACAGGGTCCATCGGGATCCATTTTCAGGTCCGTCATACGGTCTGTTACCTTCGATGTTGTCCAAAGTCATGATGTCCTCGTCTGGGAAGTCGAATCTCATGGATTGATAATCTTCGATAGATTGATGAGCTAGATGGTCAGCTAGTACACTCCCTTTTATAGCTTTTTGGGTAGTATAGTGGATGTCATACTCAGTCAGGATCATTTGCCATCTAGCGATTCTTCCAGATAAAGCAGGCTTCTCGAAGATATACTTGATAGGATCCATTTTGGAAATCAACAGAGTGGTATGAGTTAACATATACTGCCTTAGTCGGCGAGCAACCCATACCAAAGCGCAACAAGTTTTCTCGAGCAGTGAGTAGCGAGTCTCACAGTCGGTAAACTTTTTGCTAAGGTAAGAAATGGAATGCTCTTTTCGACCAGACTCGTCATGCTGGCCCAGTACGCACCCTATTGAGTTATCCAAAACGGTCAGATACATGATCAGCGGCCTTCCTTCGACGGGTGGCATCAGAATAGGAGGTTCTAGCAAATACTCCTTGATCTTATCAAAAGCAATTTGACAATCATCGTTCCATTCGACTACCTGATCTTTCTTCAATAGTTTGAAAATTGGCTCACAGGTAGACGTCAGATGAGAGATGAATCTGGCAATATAGTTCCAGCGCCCCAAGAACCCTCTAACCTCCTTTTCAGTACGGGGAGCAGGAATTTCTTGTATTGCTTTCACCTTTGCTGGATCGACCTCAATGCCTTTGTTGCTGACAATAAATCCCAGAAGTTTACCAGAACTAACTCCAAAAGTGCACTTACTTGGATTTAGCCTGAGTTTGTACTCCTTCAACCTGGCAAATAGCTTCTGCAAATGTTCAAGGTGTTCCTCCTCTGTTTGTGATCGAGCTATCATGTCGTCTACGTAAACTTCGATCTCATGATGTATCATATCGTGAAACAAAGCTACCATGGCGCGTTGATAAGTTTCCCCTGCGTTCTTCAGTCCGAACGACATCACTTGTAGCATAAGGTACCCCATTGTGTAACAAAGGTTGTTTTCTCCATGTCCTCGGGGGCCATTTTGATCTGGTTGTAGCCCGAGAATCCGTCCATGAAGGAGAACACCTTGTGCTGAGCCGTGTTGTCAATCAAAATGTCGATATGCGGTAGCGGAAAATCATCTTTAGGGATAGCCCTGTTCAAATCCCGGTAGTCCACACACATTCTGACCTTGCCGTCTTTTTTAGGAATGGGCACAATGTTAGCAACCCATTTTGGATAGGATGTAACAGCCAGAAATCCAGCGTTGAATTGCTTCATTACTTCAGCTTTAATCTTCTCAGACATGTCGGGCCTCATTCGGCAGACTTTTTGCTTGATCGGTGGACAGTCTTCTCTTGTAGGGAGACGGTGAACCACAATGTATGTGTCTAACCCTGGCATGTCTTCATAAGACCAGGCGAAGATTTCAACGTATTCATTCAACAGCTGTATTAAGCGCTTCTTTACACTTAATTCCAGATTGGCACCCACTTGTACTTCTTTCTTGTCTTCCTCTGTTCCTAAGTTGACTGTTTCCAACAACCCTTCATGAGGTAAGATGGCCCTCTCTTCTTGTCGTAGAAGTCTGGCTAGCTCTCCTAGTACTTCACAATCTTCGTCATCTTCGTACTCAGCCTGATTGACCAAATCTTCAGAGTTATTGAAGGATACAACAGAATAGTCACCCATAGAATCCAGAGTGGATGGGTACCTGCATTTGTGAGTGTGGGTGTGTGTAAGGGATAGCCATCCTTAAACAAACAAAAATGCAAAAGGAAAGAAAATGAACACAGCAGTTTATAAATGAAAAACGTCCAATGATTCATTAAACATGGCATATGAATATGAAGATAATCAAAACCCTTACAAATGGACCTACATGCCCCGGGCAAGGCATCAGGTGAAAAATAGTGTGCAGAATGTTTTAGTAATTATTACAGACCAACAGAAAATGTTCGAAAGATAAATTACTGATCGATGAAAGTAATGGGAACGAAGTCTTTCGCCTCTCAGTTGTGTAGTCCCCCTTCGATGGTTGGGAAGATCCAATCTTCAATGTTGGCCTCTTCGTCTTCGTCTTCCAAAGCATTGATTCCATGAGGAGAAATCTTGATGGGTGTTCTTTCAATTTTTGAGCGACGCATAACTTTTTTCCCCGCAGCGGTAAATCCCAACCCAAACTTGTCTGTCTTGTGAGGAAAGTCAGGCAACTGACCCCACACTGTGCTTTTTCCCTCCTTCAATGCAGCCTTTGCGTCTTTCATAGATGCCATCCTGGCCACCTGCTTGGGTACCTCAACTACTGCCTTTGCTACTGCAACCTCGGGAGCAATTTCCTCGAAGTGTTGGAACGGTGTTTCGATGAGTTCGCCCTCCACTTCCACATACCTAAAGGAGTTTAGATGACTAATCATGTACTCCTCTTCACCGTGTACGGTTATGATCTTACCCTTGACAGGGTATTTCAGCATCTGATGTAGGGAGGAAGTGACTGCGCCAGCATTATGTATCCATGGTCTTCCTAGCAAGCAAGAGTATGATGGGCGGATGTCCATCACATAGAATGTGGAGTGGAACACCTCAGTGCCTACCTTGATGGGAATGTCGACCTCCCCATGCACCATCCTTTTATACCCGTCAAAGGCCCTGACAATGATATTACTTGGTTTCAGCTCCAAGCCTTCACAATCCAATGGATCCAGAGCTTTCTTAGGCAGCACATTTAAAGAAGAACCAATATCGACCAAGACATGGGCGAGAGTAGTTCCTCGGCATTCAAATGACACATGCAATGCGTCATTGTGCTTTCTTCCTTTAGGGGTCAGGTCAGCATTAGAGAAACCCAGGTTGTTGTCGGTGGTAAGGTTGGCTACACAATCCTGGAATTGATCGGCTGAGGTTTCTTGGGGCACATGGGCTGTCTTCAAAAACCTTATCAAGGCTTTGGCATGAGCCTCCTAACAAAGCAGCAAAGCTAACATGGAGATCTTCGAGGGGGTTTGCCCCAGTTGCTCCACCACATCATAATCACTCTTCTTAATTATTTTCAGAATCTCCTCCATTTCTTTCTTAGAGGTTTCGGGGATGACCAAGGGTTGAGCCCTTGTCCTGACGAGCTCTTCTTGGATCCCTTTCCCCTTATCAGCAAAAGTAGGAGGGACAACCACAGGAGTAACAACTTCTTCAATCAACGGAGTTCTTGCAGAAAGTTTTATCGGTGCAGGGGTAACCTTGGGAACAGCTGAGGGTCCAAAGATTGCCTTTGGAGGGGCAATCTCTGGAGAGAAAATTCTCCCACTTCGGGTAATCTTGCTCGTACCGGAAATGTTTCCAATGTCGGTAGTTTCTTCGTCAGAGCTCTCTTCAGTTATCTCAATTTGTTTAACACCGTGGTAGTAGATTTCTCCACCATAATTACACGGTATTGATTTCTTAGATTTGTATGGGACGGGCCCAGGCATGGTTATCTTCAAGGGTACAATCTTCGTAGCGGATGTAATCTTAACAGGCCTTTTGGGGACCTTGGAAAGATTGGTGGAAATGGTGATTATTGAAACTTCATTGATAGGGGCTGGAGTAACGGGAGTTTTTTCGAAAAGAATTTGTTGGTTGTCCATTAGGCGTTGGATGCCTATCTTCATTAATGGACAGTCGATTGGTAGGGAGGAACAAAAGTAGCAATCTTCTTTACATCCTGGGAAAATCCAAGCCTTCAATAGATTCAACTTGATTGTCAGTAGTGTAGTTACCAAATGATCAACAGTAGAAACAAACATATCTTCTTCAACAGCATGGACATTGCGACCATGCTTTGGCATCAGAGCGGATATTACATTCGGCTTTTATGGGGCGTTGAACTCAACCTCTTTTGCATCTATTAAATCTTGAATTTTATGCTTAAGCGCCCAACAATCGTTGGTGTCATGCCCGACGCTGTCAGAATGATAGGCACATTTAGCATTGGGATGATAATGTGGGGAAGTTGTATTCACATTTTTTGGTGCCTCTTTGATATTGGTGAGATTCAGTTTCAATAAATGGGGAAGAACTTGTGCGGGCGTCATATTGATGCGGGTGAACTGCCGTTGTGGCCGTTCTCCCCATTGCTGCTTAGGTCTGGACTGATTGTTACGAGGCTGATCATTTGACGAATTTTGAATCATCACGGCCCCTACGGTCGGCCGATGCTCAGTTCTTCCCGATCCTTTCTGAGAGTACACAACAGCTGCTTCCTTCTTGGCCGGAAATGATTTCTTAACAGTTGTGGATGCAGAGGCATCCCTTTGAATCTTCCCACTCTTAATAACAGCTTCTACCCGTTCGCCAGTCAGAATCAATTCAGTAAACCCTGCGGAAGAGCTCCCGATCAAATGGTTGAAGAAAGGGCCAGATAGGGTTCCCAAGAACATATCAACTAGTTCCCTATCTGAAAGAGGTGGCTGCACTCTTCCGGCCAAGTCGCGCCATTTCTGGGCGTATTCTTTGAATCCCTCATTTGAGGCCATCCCCATACTTTTCAATTGAGTACGGGTTGGCGCCAAGCCAGCGTTATATTGATACTGGCGATAAAAGGCAGCTGCCAAGTCTTCCCAGTTATGCACTTATGACCTCTCAAGCTGGTAAAACCAGTCTAGCTGTGTACCGGACAAGCTGTCCTGAAAGAAGTGTACCCAAAGATTTATGTCGGATGTATGAGGTTGAATTCTTCTGACATATGACCTCAGGTGCATCTTCGGGCAAGACAGCCCATCATATTTTGCAAAAATTGGCACCTTAAACTTTGGAGGGATCACAATCCCAGCAATCAATCCCAATTCTTCAAAATCTAGCCCAGGAACCCTTTGCAGCTCCATAGCTGCCAGTCTATCCTCCAGGTTTTTGTACTTGTCGTCCGCTGGAGGGTATTGCTGCTCTGAGTAGTCTTCATCTTCCTCAACCTCTTCCTCTTCAGCCTCAGACTCAGAAGGTAATGCATTTCCTTTTCCCTTACCGGTCCCCTCATCATATGTGGAGGGGAATTCAAGAACTCTCCTAGCTTCATTCTCAAATCTTCTTCCCAGTGTAGCTACCCCGACTCTTTTCTTCTTCTTTTTTCCTTTTTCTTGCTATTTATTCCCTAACAGTGCTTTAAGATCCTCCTGACCCTTTGCCAAGGTCATAAGGAGCTGTTGAAACTGTGAGTTTTGTGACTGCAGATCTTTGACCGTCTGTTCAAGATCCATCTTACTGAAATAAACAACAGAAAGATAAGGAAACCTAGTGTGAAGACTTGTTTATGCATATGATGAATGATATGTTTATTCATGCAATGCATTCAAGGATTTAGAAATTCAAAATTGTTGCAAACAAAAAGAACACACGTCATATTAATAAGAAGAAATTTTGTCAGTACATAAATGCCCCATGGGCCAAATATTACAAAAACTTCTTAAGGTAAAAAGACGTTGCGCGTCCTCTTTGGTGCGATGTAAGTGTTGAGGGTCTCCTCCTCGTGAAGTCGGCGGGTAAGCTCCAAAACCTTCTTCTCACTGGCGTAGAAGCTGGCTTCAAAGGTATCCCTTTCTTCCTTGAGTTGGATCCAACTCTTTTGCATTTCCTCCCATGATGTTGGCATGTCAGGATGTAGGATGGTGTATGGAACCTCTCCTTCCTTAACAAGCTCTTTAATCAAAGGGAGAATGTGGGGGTAAGGCATCATAAGACTCTGGGCTCGGGTTCGTACCCACCTGAGGTAAGGCTCAAGAGGGATGGAATTCTTGTGCCCCAGTGTCTTGCTATCTACCTTGTTAGGCATCCTCCAAGCTCTGATGAATCTTTGGCGAAGTCCTTGCGTATCATTGTCGAAGTCAAAAACTAGGTCAGGAATCAGCATGTCATGAGGGCCATCCCTCCGTGCATATCCAAATTGTCTTAAAGCTAGACAAGGGTTGTAGGTAATGCCTATTCTAATGCCAAGTAATGGAACATTAGGGAACTCACCATAGCGATCGATGATGATGACATTTTCTCTGGACCGAGAACACCAATGTACATCAGAGTGTGTGAGGGTCATCAACCGTTGTGACAACCTTAAGCCTTGTTCATTCTTCAACACTGATTATGGAAGGTGAGGAATAAACCACCTTGCAAGGAAAGGAGTACAGCACATGAGAACACCTCTCTTCCTCATTGTTCGTGTGTAAAATGAGTGGAGGATGTCCCCAAGCAATGTAGGTATGGGATTCTTGGATAGGAAAATCTTGACAGCATTGACATCTATAAGTTGGTCAGGATTTGGGAACAAGACCAACCCATAAATAAGGAGTGCCTTAATCTCTTCAAAGGCTTGCAGATCCAAAGAATTCCAACACTCTTGTGCCTTCTCAAACAAGAATTTTGCTAAGAAGCCCTTGACACCACTTCTGGTTTCCCAATGCCCCTTGATGTCAGATGGTTGCAAGTGTAGTGCTTGAGCAACATCTTCAGGTTTTGGTTATTTTTCCGCACCGTTGTAGGGTAGTTGATTAAGAATAGGAATTCTCAGGAGCTGAGAAAATTCCTCCAAAGTAGGCACCAATTGATAGTCGGGGAACGTGAAACAGTGGTGAAGGGGGTCAAAGAACTGGAATAACACTTTCACCATGTCTTCTTCAATGTTGGCGTTGACTAGGTTGAGCAATCTACCATGTCTTTCACTGAAGAGAGAGCTTTCTGGAATTCTGGATGTAAGCTCCTTGAGTTGAGGAGGGATTCTCACAAGGTTGACTTGGATAGTTTTCCTGCGAAGAATTTCCATGACCTACAAAACAAGAACAAAGATGAAGATCCAAACCCTTGAAATGGTTAGTGGATGCATATGATGCTTTATGATGTCCATGATGTATGCACAAACATATGTACAAGCAAGTCACACAAAACCCTAGTTTCAGGCTTGCATGGGGTTTCATAGGTAAGTACCATCTTGAGTGTAGTTGGCTTAAAAACATGTCCTATAAATAGTAACCGGGTTCTAAGGAGCTCAATATCATTGGATTGTTTTCCATGTTCATTGTTTTGGTTTAGCCACTTAACTAGTGACCAAAATATTCCAAGAAAACAACCCTCAATGAGTGTAGTATCGAGTATCTACCAACTTCGGACTGCACCAAAGCCGGTCATCTCACTACCCCTAATAAAAGGCCAAGATGGTCAAGTAAGGTTCTAGGTCATTAGTGCTTAGTGACATCACTCACCGGCCCCGTACTCTCCTTGATTGAACTCAAGGGTTACCGGTACTCACAAATATGTCGCACTAATATAGCTATTGCTTCAACCGTGTCGGTATACCCCGCACAGTTTCCACAACATATTGCTATCTATGAATGTTTCCCAAATCCGGGTGTAGGATTTCAAGCCCAAACAAGAGAACCAAAATGTAAAGCAATCAAAGCAAACAATTAGTCATGCAAAAGGGTGATCTAAGCCCTAAGGTTACTCCACTTTTAAGTTTGTCCCCAGCAGAGTCTCCAGTTCTGTGATACGGTGGGAGAACTGACTTGAGGTTTTGCGTTTGTGTTCGCACTTGTTCGGTTTAGCAAGAGTTGCCACCTACTTTTTATTTTATCCTAAGGAAAGGTTAAAAAGCACAGGAAAAACCTTTGAGTTGCCACCTAATTGTACGACATTTGAATAAATACAATAAATATGCAAAATGTATTATGCACAAAATGATTTTTTATGTATGTGAAAGTGTTTTTCAATGTGAAATATAAACAAAAATAAAAAGGTCAAATTTTGAATATTTTTATGGTTTAGGGCAAAACCCTAGTTTTTTAAATAAATGGTATTTATTTATTAATTATACAATATTTATATATTAATTTATACAAAAATAAAAAAAAGAAGTATATTGTAAAAAAAAGTATTTTTTAGTGTCATATATTAATAAAAATAAAAATGTATTATTTTTATATTTTTGCCCTAATTATCTAATAAAATATACAAGTATTTATATATTATATATTAAATATACTAAATATATACAAGAATAAAATATTAATTATTTACAAAAAAAAGTATATTTTAGAAAAATGTTTTCAAAATGTAAACAAAAGATAATAACTGAAAAATAAATATTTTTGCATTATTTTCTAGGGTTTTTAAAATAAAAAGTATATATATTTATTTACATACATATGTTAAATAAAACAAATAATTGCCAAATAAATGCAAAAAAAGGTGGCAAAATATTTTTAATGTTTTTTTATGTTTGGACAAAAATATCAAGTCAGAATAAAAAATAAAAAGTCAAAAATAATGAATATTTCACACAATGGGCCAGGGGGGTGCAAATGGAAAAAAGGGGTGTGAACAGCAAGTTGACTCAGGCCCAGCCCAAGTCAACTTTGTCTTCAACATCCAGCAACCTGTTTGAAACAAAAACACGCAGTTCTTCTTGTCCAACACAAATCCTGATTCCTTGACTTTTAGCAAAAACTCATAACACAAATAATGTAGAGCATCAAGTCACGATTCCAAATATGTAAGAAACTTAACCTAACTCTAAGAAACCAGGGAGAATTTCTTCACCCCCAATTTCTGACCTAATTTTTCTTCAATGTTCATGGCCAAAATTCTCACAGCATGCTTAACATAAATGAAAAGTAATCACATGTATGGCTTCATGGCTATGAGTAGAGCATGTCTCATTCACAAACCTAAGCCTAACTCTTCCTAGATTAAGAGATAGAAGTCCATGGTTTTACCTGTTTCAGCTTGAGTCGTGTACATCAATGTGGCCAACTTCAATGGAGTTTGAGCTTTTGTACAGCTTGCCTGAAGTCCAAGGATGCTTCCCAAGTACCTAGCTTGCCTTGAAACTCTCTGAATCGTGCTATGGAAGTTCACCTGCAAAACTGAAAAGTGAAAATGGAAACAGAGGTTAGGGATGTTACAGTTTGTACTTAGGGCTTGGGATAATTTCAATGGATGGTAGGGAATGTGTTTGAACAAGCTTTGGCCAAAACGTACGAGTGGATTGAGTTATGGAACTCAATCTGCAACAGGTACTCTGTTTTGCAGCAAAACTATGATTTGGTGAATGAGGAGGTATTGAGGATGAAGGAATCGTGTTTTAGGCTTGCTTGGATGTATGAAAGATGTTTGCAAAGTTTGTGTTTTACTGTGTTGACAGGAATGAGAGAGTGGCCTCAGTTTGCAAGCTTTCTTCCAATGTAAGCAAAGAAATGTCAAGTTGTGATATAGGCCTGTACCAAGCTCTCAAGCATGTTGCACACTTTGCTCTTGATCAGTGTGATTTGTGTACAAACTCTTTCCTCAAAGATCTGGCCCATGCCTCTTGGATTTGGTATTTGACATAAAGCACTACTTTTCAAAAATGGCAAGTTTGCTTTTTCTACTTAATGGATAATTCTATGTGTAATGACCAAATGCACAAAACAATGCTTGAACATAATGGTTAGACATTTAATTATGGAGTTCAAACTTGTTTTAGAGGCCTGCAAGCAAGTACCAAGCATGCTGATTTGAAAATGAAACTTGTATGAACATGCATTTGGTTATGAACAAAAGTGAATTTTGCCCAACTTTGCAAATTCGATTCTCCCTAACCACAAGGGTGTTTGAGAAGTTCTTTGACAATTTGGAAAGCTTGGAATGTGTACTACAATCCATATTTGTAATGAAAATTGAAACTCCAAGTGGAAGCATGTGAAAAATGGCCAAGAAGTTGGACAAAAATCCTGCCTAGAATAGGTCAAAATTTCTCTAAGTTAAAAATGTTTTGCACCCTTGTTCCAAAAATCATAACTTGAGATACAAGCTTCCTTTGAGAAAACTTTGTGAATCAAAGTTGTATATTTTGCAATAGAATACAACTTTAATGTTTCAAGTTTTGTTTGAATCCATTTGCATCTTGGTGAAATAATGGGACAAAGTTAGGGAAAAAATAAGGAAGTTTCATAACTTAGAAAAATTCTAAGTTATGAAATTTTCTCATTTTAAACCCTAATTTGCAAATTTGGATTTCTTGATGAACAAGTTTCATAATTTGACATGTCTTGATGAAAAATGAATCTTGGCACTTGATTTTGACCAAAAAGTCAAAGTTTGACTTTTCAGTATAGAGTCAAATTTTGATCAGTTGACTGAAAAACTCATCTGTCAATCCTATGCATTTGAGATCTTTTGAGCTTGTTGAATGGATCAAGACAATGCCATTGAGTCCTTGAGTCCATATGTGAGCTTTGTTTGCCATTGGTTAGGTCAAACAGTCAAAAATTGCCTTTGTGCAGTCAAAACCCTAAAAATGACCATTTTGCCCTTTTGGTGATCTGATCAAATTTCTTGTGGAATTGTGATCCAAACTTGACCAAATGGTTCATATGAGTTCATGATGTTGATGTGGGTCAAAATTCATGAGATTTGACTGTCAATTGGCCATAGTTGACTTTTTCCCAATACAATTGATTTCTAGGTCAACTGTCCAATTGACTGGGCCAAGATTGGAATCAAGGCTTGAAACTTGGTATGGATAAACTTGTAAGTCCAACATGAAGCATGAAAGTCACTTTGGGAATTTTAGGTCAAAACATCGTAATGCAAACTCAAACTCTAATTTGGGTCAGCAATGCAAGGAGGTGTCTTGAGCAGAGCAAACCCTAACTTAATCTTGAGCTCCAAGAGTCTTGTGGTGAGAAAATGTTGATGAAAAGGGAGGGCAAATTTTGGGGTATAACACCAGGTCTATGCTGATAAGGTGCACATACCTCCAGTCCCTCTGAATTTTTTGACAGCACATTGGCCTTTTGCAATGTGGGGCATTGATATGATCGGCGAGATCAGACCTACGGTATCCAACGGGCATCGTTTCATCCTGGTAGCAATCGATTACTTTACAAAATGGGTTGAAGCAGCTTCCTTTGCTACTGTAACCAAGAACGTCGTGGCACGATTCATTCGGCATAACCTGATCTGTCAATACGGTGTACCAGAAAGGATCATTACGGACAATGGTACCAATCTTAACAACAAGATGATCACTGAGCTCTGCGAGCAATTCAAGATACAACATCATAACTCTTCTCCCTACCGGACAAAGATGAATGGGGCTATCAAAGTGGCGAATAAGAACATTAAGAAGATTGTGCAGAAGATGACAGTGACATACAAAGACTGGCACGAGATGTTACCATTTGCTCTTCATGGGTACCGTACCTCAGCACGGACGTCAACAGGGGCAACACCTTATTCCTTTGTTTATGGCATGGAGGCAGTCTTGCCCATCGAAGTTCAGATACCCTCTCTCTGGACCATGAAGGATGCAGGTTTGAGCGAAGATGACTGGATTCAGACCCGACTTGATCAACTGAACCTAATCGACGAAAAGAGACTTACTGCTATTTGTCATGGTCAGACGTACCAAAAATGGATGATCAAGGCATTTAACAAGAAAGTTAGACAACAAGAGTATCAAGTTGGGGACTTGGTAATCAAGCGCATTATTCTACCTCAAGGTGATCCCAGGGGCAAATGGACCCCTACTTACGAAGGGCCATTTGTGGGTAAGAACATCTTCTCAGGAGGAGCTATGATTTTAACCACCATGGATTGTGACGACCTTCCTCACCCCGTCAATGCAGACATAGTAAAAAGATACTACGCATAATCAAAGACCCTCTAGGTTGACTGGCCAAGGCAAAAATAAGGGCTTCCCGGTGAACCAAAAGGGTTCGGGCAAAAATAAGGGATGAAATGAAAAAAATATGTACACCCGGCAAGTCGAAAACCTGAAAAGGCGGCTTGGGCAAAAATGGGTATCCCGGTGGACTGAAAACCAGAAAGGGAGGTCCAGGCAAAAGTTAGGGATTAAAGCGTAACACTATGTCTCATTGGATCACCTCGCATCCAAACTTCGGTATCAACTGTCAAGCTCGAACGACACCAATCAATCAGATTCATCTTCAACTAAGCAGCAAAGTGATGAGATGCCCGAAGATATAAAGGCAATAGCAGAGTTGGAACCCAGTGGGATTATTCACATAGCTGTTTTGTTTTCCTTTCACAAAATTGTAAAAATTCTATTTTTTCGACGGCGTTCTCTTACTAGGACGTCAGCCTCTTGTACGAAAACGCCTATTTACAGGCAAACTTCAAAATCAATACAAATTCATTTTTCAGACAAATTTCAAAATTGTTTTTCCTTTATCTGTTTTGTTTTGCAAAGAACGTCCAATGTTCATTTTTGATATATGCATTTGACATTAATTGCTTCTCATAAATAATTACATGTGAAACAAAGGACGAATCAGTGGTAATATCAGAAACAGGGGCATAAGAAATGTCCAAACTGTGTGGTTACTTTGTCCACCAAGGTACCAAGGTAGGTTCAGTTGAAGAATACGACCAAGATACTTTCACTCCCCGCAGAGTAAAACAGTAATGATAGCTCTCCCCATTGATACTTGCAACCATGAACGAATCAACAATGCTCTCCCCAAGCAGAGTTATTCTACCATCAACCCCAAGAAGGTTTGGTATCCCCAGAAAGTCTTAATATTCCTCAGCAGAGTATAAAGACATTCCCCAGCAAGTATAAGAATACCCCCGGCAGTCTTAATATTCCTCAACAAAATATAAGAATGTTCCCCGGTGGAATATAAGATACCACAGTGGAGCCATTTCCCCAGCGCAGTCTAAAAAGCTCCCCCGTCAGAGTTGAATCATTATCCCCAGTAGACTCTGGAAGCCTATCCCCTGCAGAGCGCAAATAAGTCTCCCCAGCCAAATTCAGAAGGTTATCCTCACAAGGGTCTAACTGGTTTATCCTCAGCAAATTGCAACTGAAAGATCATCCCCAGCGAAGTTCTTTCTATCCCCAGCGGAATTCATCATTAAAATCCCCGACGGAGCTTATCAACAGAATCCCCAACGGAGTTATCGTCGAAATCTTCAGCAGAATGTCTCTTCCCCACAGAGTAGTTCCCCTCAGAATAACCTCTTCATCAGTTTATTCCCCCAATGGAGTTCTTCTCTCCTACAGGTTTAGCATCTTCGTTCATCATCCCCAGCGGAAACGAAGAACTCAGCTCTATTCTCCAGCAGCTCTGAGATTTATTTTTCCCCAGCTAAAACATCACATTTTCATACATCATGATACATGCATATACGCATCATACCATGCAATCTCATTTATGTTGAGAACATCATTGTTTGATCCATATCATGCATTGCATGTGACTGACCTTTTACCTTTCAGGAAAGATGAAGTTAAGTCCCCAGTTTAGTCGAAGACCTGACCAGTTCTTAAATCTCAATTGAATTATCCTCGGTTGAATTTCAGATAAGGTTCTCAATCTCGACAGCTTCCCTACATCATAGTATTGACGAGTACTATAACCTCAACGGTATACTCCATTGAGCACGAGTCAATTACTAGATCTTGATATTTTCCTCCGTCATAGTGTGGACGAGTTCTATAACCTCAACGGTATACTCCATTGAGCACGAGACAGTTCTTAGATCTTGATGAAGATGTTTCCCCTCCGTCATAGTATGGCAAGTACTATAACCTCAACGGTATACTCCATTGAGCACGAGTCAGTTCCTAGATCTTGATGTTTTCCTTCGTCATAGTGTGGACGAGTTCTATAACCTCAACGGTATACTCCATTGAGCACGAGACAGTTCCTAAATCTTGATGAAGATGTTTCCCCTCCGTCATAGTATGGACAAGTACTATAACCTCAGCAGTATACTCCATTGAGCACGAGTCAGTTCCTAGATCTTGATGTTTTCCTCCGTCATAGTGTGGACGAGTTCTATAACCTCAGCGGTATAATCCATTGAGCACGAGACAGTTCCTAGATCTTGATGAAGATGTTTCCCCTCCGTCATAGTGTGGACAAGTACTATAACCTCAGCGGTATACTCCATTGAGCACGAGTCAGTTCCTAGATCTTGATGTTTTCCTCCGTCATAGTGTGGACGAGTTCTATAACCTCAACGGTATACTCCATTAAGAACGAGACAGTTCCTAGATCTTGATGAAGATGTTTCCCTATGTCATAGTGTGGACGAGTACTATAACCTCAATGGTATACTCCATTGAGCACGAGTCAGTTCCTAGATCTTGATGTTTTCCTCTGTCATAGTGTGGACAAGTTCTATAACCTCAGCGGTATACTCCATTGAGCACGAGACAGTTCCTAGATCTTGATGAAGATGTTTCCCTACGTCATAGTGTGGACGAGTACTATAACCTCAACGGTATACACCATTGAGCACGAGTCAGTTCCTAGATCTTGATGTTTTCCTCCGTCATAGTATGGACAAGTTCTATAACCTCAACGGTATACTGCATGGAGCACGAGACAGTTCCTAGATCTTGACGAAGATGTTTCCCTACATCATAGTATGGACGAGTACTATAACCTCAACGGTATACTCCATTGAGCACGAGTCAGTTCCTAGATCTTGATTTTTTCCTCCGTCATAGTGTGGACAAGTTCTATAACCTCAACGGTATACTCCATTGAGCACGAGACAGTTCCTAGATCTTGACGAAGATGTTTCCCCCCAATTGAATTATGGACAGGTTCTTAAGACTCAGATGAAGCATTCTCTCATTTGAAGTACAGGCAAGTTCCTCAAATCTCAATAAAAGTTAGACTTCCCTAGTGGAATCTTTTACAATAACAAGTATGCAAGTTCTCGCCAAGGAATCTCTTATGCGATCGACACTCCTGCAGATGGCATCTGTAAGCCCATCCTCCTACCAACAATCTCCTAATGGCAACTGTAAGCCCATTCCCGACATCACAATGCTGACACTACACCATTTGAGTGCAAATTTTTGGGCACTCTAGTGTTCAATTATCTTCCACCTTCGGATCACGAAAGGCTCAAAAGCCAATCTATATCCTCAGGTTTAAGAAAATTGAACAGGGGCAACTGCTGTACCCCAAAATTTGCCCTCCCATATTTCTCAAGACATGTCAAGAATAATCTTCAAATTGCTCAAGTTGGCTCAAGGTATGGACAGTCAAATCTCCTCCTAAAGCAGTCAAGTCAAAATTAGGGTTTTGTGTTGCATCAAGGTCCTTACATCCAAATGGCCTCAAGTGTTCCCCAATGTCCTAATATGTTCTTAAGTTCATCCATGTCAAATTTCAAGCCTTGTAGAGGAAGTTTGGTCAGTCAATTGCTCAAGAGACCCAAAAATCGATTGTGCTAGTTCAAAAGTCAATTGTGTCCCAAATACAATCAAACCTAAATATTTTTTGTCAACATTCTCATTTTGAAGGATAATTCATAATTTTATCAAGGGTTGATCATGATTCATCAAGGATTGCTCAAGATTCATCAAGATTCAAAAGTTGCTAAATTAGGGTTTTGTAGGAAAAGTCAACTCAACATTGACCAAGCATAACTTTCTCATACTTTATGAGAAATGACCCATACAAAGCTCATTTTGAATATGATGAAATTTCCTACAATCCATCTTCACACCCCAAGATCAAGAAATGCACTAACAAGAAGTTACAAATTTGGACATTATAGGTCATTTTTGAAAGTCAACAAAAACACCTTTTTTTCCAAAACTTATAACTTGAGAATGGAAGATCAAAACTATATGAGACTAAAAGGGTTGGTTAGAGGACATCTCAAGGTTTCTAAAAAGTCCAAGAACACCTCCAAAAGTTACAAATTGAAGAAGTTATGCATTGTTGAAGTTGGGCTTTTTTCCAAATTTGCCAAAAGTCAACTATCCTCAAAACTCCAATTTTTGACAAAAGGACCCACTTTTTTCCACTTGATTTGGTCTTATCACACCACACACGTGTCCCATCTTTAATTTCATGACCAAACATTTATTTTTCCATTTTATTTAATTTTTATTGATTTAATTCATTTTAAATCTATATTAATTCAAATAAAATCCAAAAATTAATGTAAAAGGATTCTTGTGATTTGTACAGCTTGCAAATACCATGTGACACTTAACCAATTCGTATCAAGTCAAAACAAGCACAAAAAATCAGATTTGGCTTATTTTTGGAAAGCCTTTCAATGGTGATCAAATCCAATCTTCAATCTTGAATGCACTTGATTTCAGATCAAAAGACCAACCCTAATTCACTCTATAACACTTACATAAGCAAGCAAAACCAACGACACGCATAGAACTCTGCAGAAACGGCCACACAACTTTGAGAAAAAAAGCTTGAAAAGTGAGAGATCAAAAACAACTTTGGAGGCCAATTCAGACCAAAAGCAAAACGTAGCTCCCTTCCTTGACATCCAGTGGAGCTATACCAATCAAAAGGAAGCCTTTTCATCGCCTATAACACACTTTAAGTCTCCATGAACCTTGCTCTAAACATGAAATCGAAAACATCCATTCTTGCATCTTTTCTTCAAAATATTGGCATATTTGTGATTGTTATTTGATTTAGAACGTTTTTGCATTATTCAATTTCATTCTTAGGCCTTGTATCATGATGCTCGAACCTAGGGTTCTTGTTCTTGTTTTTTAGGCGTTTCTTATACAGGATAAACTGAGACAAACAATGGTTATAAGAATGATGAGGAGGCAGAGACGAACATGTCTATGTTCTTGAATAGCATTTTCATGGCCTAGAGCGAGTTTTAGAACCATCCCATGAAACTTCTCGCGGATAAAAATCCGCAGGTAAATAACCAGGGTTGCGTTGAAGAAGATGATGGCGTGTCTTTGTGTCATTGGTTCATTCGAATCAGTGGCGCGCTTTTTTATTTTTGCAGGCTTAGTGTTTTGTTTATTATATAATATTTGATTCTTATTACAATAACAAATGAAGCAGTTGGTTGAGTGGTAAGCGCGTTGGCATATGAGCATTGGGACCTGGGTTCAAATCCCAGGTCCCCCAAAACCTTATTGCAATTTTATTTCAGGCGTTCACGTGCAGCACTTCCAGCAAGGAGTACCATATACCTCCAGATCTCAAAGGCTACGTGGCTACCAAGGCAGATCCAATGGCTCAGGATGGAGACTCATCATACTCCCTAGTCAACAAGCACACAGGGAAGCACCAAGGTCAAACAGACTGAAGCGAATATGGGCCTGAAAATTGCAATTCATACACCTTCCTCAGGCCCATACCCCCTGAGTTTGTCCTTATTTTTATTTTCTTTTCATTATTTTTCCTATTTTGTTTTATTATTATTATTATTAATTAATTAACCAACTAACCCTTTTTCATAAAATCAGAAAATAACCAAAAAAATAATATTTATTAATTTCACTATTTTATTTTTGTAAATAAACCATTAATTAATTTATTTAGTTTAAGTAGGTTTAATAACAATATATTTTGCAATAAATTAAAATTGATTTATAATTAGGTTTTTAATATTTTTACCATTCTCATTTTATTTCCTTAATTAAAATAAAAAACCCAAAAATATTTTCTTTTTATTAATTAATTCAATTATTAATTTAGATTAGCCTTTTTTTAATTCAAAAAGAACAAAAATATGCTTTATTCAATAAAAAGGGTCAAAACCCTAAAAACACTCTGATTTAATTTTCTCGCGCGCGAATAATTTTTGATCCATATTTCAATATTGTAACTGCTTCGGGAATGTAATAGTTTTTTAATTAGGATTTTATTTATCGTTTTTATTTACTTTCCGCAATTTAATTTTAAAGGGTTTGTTTTTGGCGATGTAAATACCCGACGCCTTGTAATAGCTTAGATTTATTTTCTGCAATTTAATTTCCACAACCATTAACTGTTAGATGTTTGAATAATAGGCAATGCATGACAAGATCAATTTTAATTTAAAATCAACAGTAGCTCACCTCAACATGTACAAAGATAAATAACTGAAAATTAATACACTCGCACATGCCACTCTTAGGGTACATCTCACTTGGTTGCCTCAAACGTGGTCATTAAGTATAGGAAGTTTTAGAGGTCGCTCTCTTGTCCAAAGATCATAAGTTTCCTCGAAACGGTTGCCTCGGAAAAAATGATCTAAGACATAAGGGTTACCGCTAAGGCATTCTAACATTGCTTTAGTGACCACACGTCCCTTAATCTAATTGACCCAAAAACTCCAACGACGATGCTACTTGCTCCTCAATAGTGGGATAGCATTGTCTAAAGGACACTTGTACAATTTAATTCCTTTTTGAGTAGATAGATGGTTCTTAAGTACTTGCTCCTTTTAAAACAAAACAAAACTTTTCGCACTTACACTCTCTTAAAAAACAAAACTCTTTTCAAACCCACAATCACAAAGAAAAGCAAACTTTTGAAAACACAAATGAGCAAGTACCTAAGAGCCTGTGGATAACCACGGATAGAAAGGGTGCTAACACCTTCCCTTTTTATAATCTACCTCCCGAACCCGAGAAATATCTCAAAAAGGAATTTTTCTGTGCTTTTGTCCTTTCCTTGTTGGATAAAATAAAAGACGGTGGCGACTCTTGCTTACCGCGACATTTTGCGAAAACGAACGCAAACGCGAACCAACATTCCAAAACAGTCAGTTCTCATTCCCACCGTATCACACCTACACTAGAGGAGTATTCTTATCTTTTGGATTTACCTGTTACCGATCGTGTTCCTTTTACTGGTTTGGAGGGTGAGCCAAAACCACACGAGATTGCTACTTTGATCCATATGGGGAAGTATGAGGTTGAAGCTCATATGACTGCTAAAGGAGGGATTATAGGATTACCAGCTCAGTTCTTATTGGAGAAAGCTCGTTACTCTTCCAGGATGAAGAGTACAGTCGCTTTTGAGGCCATCTTTGATCTGCTTTCTTACGGGTTGTTTTTGTTTCCTAATGTGGACAAGTTTGTTGACGTTAATGTTATCAGGATCTTCATGATTGGAAACCCAGTTCCTACATTGTTGGATGATCCTTATTAATTTATTCATCTTCAGAATTCTTATCATGGAGGGATGATTATCAGTTGCACGTCTCTGTTGTACCGATGGTTTATTTCTGATATGCCTCAGTCTGATGCTTTTTGGGTTGTTAGGAAGGAACCTCGTTGGGCTCCTAAGATCATGGCACTTACTCACTCGGATATTGATTGGTATCATCAAGCTTACAAGGATATAGAGATTGTCGACAGTTGTGGTATTTTCCCCAATGTACCTCTTCTTGGTACAAAGGGAAGAATTAACTACAACCCTGTTCTTGCACGACGGAAACTAGGTTATCCGATGAGGGATAAACCAAATAGTATTCATTTGAGCAGTTTCTTTCTGAAGGAGGGAGAAGAGCATAAGGAAGCTAGGGAGCAGATTGCGAAGGCCTGGCGTCACATTCATAAGAAGAGTAGGAATGACTTGGGACCTAGGGGGCTGTTTCTTTGGAGCCTTATCTGCAGTGGGTCCAAACAAGAGATATTCAGTTAAAGATGTCGTATTCCTGGGAAACACCTATGCCTGATTTGTTTGTGAAGACCATTCCTCCCTTATTGGATGATGTGGAAGAGCTATAGCTTGCTTTGGTCAGGATGCAACAGGAAAAGGATGCTTGTAAGAATAAGTGTCAAACTTTAGAGATTTCCCATAGAGCAGACTTGAAGGAGAAAGACGACTTGATTGAGATTCTTGAGAGTCAGGCTGTATAGACCATGGAGAGGCAAGGGGATTTATTTTCTCCTAAGCCTTAGTCAGATGCTAGTTGCTCACTTCTTGATTCAGGTGATTGGAAGGAGGTTTCCACCAGGTATGCGGAAGAAAACCAGAGGTTGAAGGCTCATATTGAAACTTGTAACCTATTTTGAAGTTATTATAATAAAAAAAATTATGTATTTCAAATGTGTTACTACTTTGATATTTGCAATGTGTCTATAAATCTTTAAGTCCCTTGAAATATTAATAATAAAATAAATCATGTGCATTGCATATCATGCATCATATTGCACATATTTCTTGCATTTCTTTGCATATCCAAGTGTCTTACCAAGCTTCTTTACTTTGTTCAGCAAGCTGTCTCAACACTACAATACTCGAGCTAATTTCAGAAGGAAGATGGATAACTTAGAACAAGAGAATCGCGAGCTGCGCGAGGAAGTTTCTTCTCTGAAGGCCGGCATGGCCAATCTTTCTGCTCTGATGGAATCTCTGGTAGCTGCTCAGAATCAGCCACCGAGTGTTCAACCTCAACCAACAAGGGTTAGTACTGAAGCTCCGACTGCTCCATTGTCTGCTACTCCAACTATTATTCAGAATCGCATGCCTCAAGGTTGTCCATGGGGAATGCCAGAGAACTTTTCACCTGAAGGTTTCAATCTTGGTCCTCAAGATACTCCCGTTGTTCAGACTACTGTTACTCATGCACCTCATGTGGTGCATGCTGCTCCTATTGCACCTCCTTCAGTGAGTATGGTTCCATTTGATAATGATGATAGGTATCGTCCTTTTCCTCCACCAAGTGAAGACTTGGGTCTCTATGATAGAATGGATTATTTTCAAGAGTAGTTTGACAAGATGCAAAGGAAAATGAAGGCCCTCAGGGGAAAGGAATTGTTCGGGCAGAATGTGAATGATTTATGCTTGGTCCCGAATGTCAAGATACCTGCGAAGTTTAAAGTCCCAGAATTCGAGAAGTACAAGGGGAACACTTGTCCTCATGCTCATCTTGTGATGTATGTAAGAAGAATGTATACCCATACTGATGATCAACGTCTGCTGATTCACTTTTTTCAGGATAATTTGACTGGTGCTACGCTGAAGTGGTATATGAGTTTGGACAATGTCAATATCTATATGTTCAACGACTTGGGAGAACCATTTATCAGACAATACAAATACAACATGGACATGGCTCCTGACCGTGATCAACCCAGGGCCATGGTCCAAAAAGATAGGGAATCATTCAAATAATATGCACATAGATGGCGTGAGGTAGCCGCCCAAGTGATTCCTCCCATGGAAGAGAAGGAGATGACTAAGATTTTCTTGAAGACTCTGGGTGCTTTCTACTATAAGAGGATGGTAGCGAGTGTGCCAAGTGACTTTACTGAAATGGTGGGAATGTGTATCCGCTTAGAAGAGGCTGTAAGAGAGGGTCGTCTAACAAAAAGTGAAAGTTCCGGAAGTACGAAGAATCCATCCTATGGGTTTTCCAAAAATAAGGAAGGAGATATAAATGGTGTTATGCAAGAGAGGAGGGTACACTCCTAGAAGAAATTATCAGCGTCATCAATAAGTCGCCTCAGTTACTCTAGTTATTGGTGTAGCTCCAACCACCGTTTCTTATCCGAGACCATCCCATCAGGGGAATCAAGGATATAATCAGAGAAGGGAGAGTTATCACCCTATCCATATGAGCTATACAAAATTAACCCTGGTGTTAATTCAGAAGAAGTTGGTTCAGAACAGACCACCTCTCGGTGTACCATCACCATTGCCTTGGTATTACAAGGCATACTAAACATGTGCTTTTCATCAGGGAGCACCAGGGCACAATGTTGAGAATTGCTATCCTGTGAAGACTGAAGTACATAAATTGGTGAAGTCTGGTATCTTATCTTTCAAGGATGTTGACCCTAATGTGAAAGATAACCCTTTGCCCAAGCATGGAGGAGAGAATGCTGTGAACATGATGGTCAGTTTTCCAGGCGACTTCCGAATTTTTTATGTTAATCTGGTTAGAGGAGATTTGGTAAAAATGCATGCATTCCTCTGTGAATTTAGCTACTATACGCATGACCATGTTGGTTGTGCTATTTGCAGTACATATATACAGGGTTGTGACAAGATAAATGCTGATTTGCAAGAGATGATGGATGAGGGCCTCATCCACATAATCAGGCCTAGGGCAGAGTATGAAGAGGAAGTAAACATGGTTTCTGGATGTCCTGGAGAGTTTAGAATCTTTGATGTGGAATATATGAATGAGGATCTTGTACAATTGCATGCTACTTTCTGCCACATGGCTGGTCAGGTAGAACATCAGTGTGGATCTTGCCGAATTTGTTGTCGGGACCCCAGAGGATGTTAAATTTTAAGGAAAGGTGTTCAGTTGTTGTTGGATAATGGAACTATCAAGGTTATGGGACAAAGGGATGATTACCATGAAGTTGTTGTGATTAAGATTTGTTTGGCTGAAGAAGAGTCCGGTGATGAGTATGCCTCTGCAGATGAGTTCTTCTCCTCAAATGAAGATATATTTTCCAGAGATGACTCTATAATGACTGATTATGTTGAAGGTGGAGTAAATGTTATTGTGCCTTTCTTTGGTGCACCTACCCCTTTTGAAGTTGAATATCATAGCAAGCCAGTTATTATTCCATTGGTGATTAGTTTGCCGGGTCCTGTCCCCTACAAGTCAGATAAGGCTATACACTACAAATATAATGCTACAATTTTAGAGGATGGTGTGGAAGTTCCTATCCAGCCAATGCCTAATATTGGAAATATTGTTGAGACTAGCAGAGGGACCCGCAGTGGTCGTGTATTTGCACCAGTTGTTCGTGGAGATGTTAGTACTGGAAATAAAACTGTTGAAGATGTTGAACGCAAGAAGGCAATTGGTGAATCTAGTGGGGCTATGCTGGAAAAGGAAGTGGATGATATTTTGAAGATAATAAAGATGAGCGACTACAAAATTGTAGATTAGCTACTGTAGACTCCTTAAAAAATATCTATCTTGTCTTTATTGATGAACTCCTCTGCTCACAAAGAATCTTTAATGAGGGTATTGGAACAAGCTTTTGTGGAAAGTGATATGCCTGTAGATTAATTCAGCAGTATAGTAGGAAACATTACTTCATGTAATAACCTGAGTTTCTGCAATGATGAACTTCCCGAGGAAGTAAGGAATCACAATCTGGCCCTCCACATCTCTATGAACTGCAGGAATGACTCATTATCTAATGTGCTGATTGATAATGGATCTGCATTGAACGTTATATTGAGGAGCATGCTTATGAAGTTGAAATATCAAGGAACTCCCATGCGCCCAAGTGGAATTATTGTGAAAGCGTTTGATGGATCAAGGAAATCTGTTATTGGTGAAGTGGACTTGCCTATTCATATAGGCCCATATTGTTTCAGATTACTTTCCAGGTCATGGATATTGTACACGCTTATAGTTGCTTGCTGGGACGGCCATGGATACATAAGGCAGGGGCTGTCACTTTAACTTTATACCAGAAGTTAAAGTTTGTACATGAAGGAAAATTGGTAATTATAAATGGAAAACATGCATTATTGATATCTCATTTGTCCTCTTTCAACATTGTGGAGGTGGATGAAGCTACTGTTGGAACCCAGTTCCAAGCTTTATCCATTGATAATATAAGAGGAAATGAGAATTCTATGGCTTCATTCAAGGATGCTCAGTAGGTTGTGCGTAGTGGCTATATCGATGTATGGGGATAGATTGTTGATCCACCTGTAAACAAGAATAGAGTTGGCTTGGGGTTATTTGTGAAGAATGATAAGGGTGAGAGCTTGAAGCTGAAGTGTGCTGCGGGCAGGTATCAAGATATCTTTCGTAGAAGGGGTTATCTTCATCCAACTGTTTCCGATATTAATTCCATTCTGGAAGATGAAGCAGAGCCAGAAATGCCAAGTTATGTGACACACGGAGTTAGAGTTCAGAATTAGATCACCATTGATGTTCCCTCTTGCATACATGTTTCGAAGTAATTTGTTTTTTGTTAATCTTTTTGAAAAAGCATTCACTTTGCCCAAGGTGAAAGTATTAATTTGTATGGGCTTATCTGTTTGCTTTGATTTTTAAAATCAATAATAAAAGTTGTCTTTGTTTCCCAAATTGTGTTTTTATTTTTTGCTTTTTTCTTGGAAAATGGTAATCAGAAAAAAAAAACTTTTCAAAATAAGTAATAACTGCAATTCAATCTGCATGATCACTTGTTATATGTCTCATTTTCTAAAAGCAATCATAAATCATATGTGCAGATTAATTAAAAAACCGTTGAATACAATGGCCCTGCACCCTCTCCCAACTTTGAATCTCCTGTGTATGGGGCCGAAGAAGAAGACTATGATGAGATTACGAAAGAGGTCTCACGGTTGCTTGATCGCGAGGAAAATTCCATTCATCCATATAAAGAGCCATTGGAAGTAATCAATTTGGGTTCAGAAGAAGATCCAAAAGAAGTCAAGATTGGAGCATTGCTGCATCCTGATGTGAAGAGCAGGTTGATTGAGATGTTAAAAGAATATGTGGATATTTTTGATTGGTCTTACCAAGATATGCCTGGTCTAGATACATGTATTATAGAGCACCATTCTCCGCTAAAGCCAGAGTGCCCTCCAATCAAATAGAAGTTGCGAAAAACTCACCCACATATGGCGGTGAAGATCAAAGAAGAAGTTCTAAAGAAGATTAATACGGGTTTTCTTGTGACATCAGTGTACCCTCAGTGGATTTCCAATATTGTCCCAGTACCGAAGAAAGACGGAAAATTTCGCATGTGCGTATATTACATAGATCTAAATAAAGCTACTCCAAAAGATGATTTTCCATTGCCGCACATTGATACGTTAGTGGATAGCACAACAAAATTCAAAGTTTTATCGTTCATGGACGGATTTTCCGGGTATAATCAAATAAGGATGGCTCCTGAGGACGTGGAAAAAACAACGTTTATCACACTCTAGGGAACATTCTGTTACAGAGTGATGCCCTTTGGGTTGAAGAACGCTGGTGCAACGTACCAGAGGGCTATGACAACCCTATTCAATGATCTGATGCACAAGGAAATTGAGGTATATGCTGATGATATGATTTCTAAATCCCATACCGAAGAAGGGCATGTAGAAGATTTGTTGAAGTTGTTTCATTGTTTGAGGAAGTATCATCTCCGCTTGAGTCCAAATAAACGTACCTTTGGTGTTCGGTCAGGGAAATTGTTGGGTTTCATTGTTAGCCAGAGAGGGATTTAAGTTGACCCTGATAAAGTCAAATAAATTCAAGAAATTCCAGCACTGAGAACTGAAAAGAAAGTCAGAGGGTTCCACGGGCGTTTGAATTATATTTTCAGATTCATTTCCCACGTGACCGCAACGTGTGAACCGATCTTTAAGTTGTTAAATAAAGATCAAGGTTGTGTGTTGACAGATGACTTCCAAAGGGCATTTGAAAGTATTAAAGAATATCTGCTTGAACCTCCTATCTTGCTCCCTCCTGTTGAAGGAAGACTATTGATTATGTATCTGATAGTGTTAGATAATTCCATGGGCTGTATTTTGGGACAACAAGATGAAATAGGGAAGAAAGAGTATGCAATTTATTATCTCAGTATTAAATTTACTGATTGTGAATCATGGTATTCCATGTTGGAAAAGACATGTTGTGCTCTGGCCTGGGCGGTAAAATGATTGTGGCAGTATATGTTGAATCACACTACTTGGTTGATCTCCAAAATGGATCCAATCAAGTACATTTTTGAAAAGCCTGCTCTTACTGGGAGAATTGTCCGCTGGAAGATGCTGTTATCTAAATATGACATCGAATACCACACTCAAAAATCTCACCAACTAGTTGATGATTATCAGTTTGTGATGTATGATTTCCCCGATGAGGATGTGATGTTTCTGAAAGTGAAAGATTGTGATGAACCATTGCCTGAGGAAGGTCCTGATCCTGAATCTCGCTGGGGCATGATATTTGACGGAGCTGTGAATGCTTATGGTAAAAGAATTGGTGTTGTGATTGTCACTCCACATGGATTACACATTCCTTTTACTGAAAGGTTGAAATTTGATTGTACTAGTAATATGGAAGAATATGAGGCTTGCATCATGGGTCTCGAGGAAGCTATTGATCTCAGAATTAAAATTCTAGATGTCTATGGCGATTTAGCTTTGGTAATAAATTAGATTAAAGGAGAGTGGGATACTCGTCACCCCGGCTTGATCCCTTACAAAGATTATGCTAGAAAATTGTTACCCTTCTTTAATAAAGTTGAATTCCATCACATCCCTAGAGATGAAAATCAAATGGCGGATGTCCTGGAAACTCTGGCTTCTATGTATCAAGTGAATACTTGTAATGATATACCTCGAATTATAGTTCGGTGACTGGATAGGCCCGCTCATGTGTTTACAAAAGAAGAGGTAGCATATGAGAAACCTTGGTATTATGATATCAAGCGTTTCTTTCAGACTCAGGAATACCTGATTGGTGCATCGAATAAAGATAGAAAGACATTGAGAAGATTGGCTGGCAGCTTCTTCCTCAGTGAAAATGTGTTGTACAAGTGAAATTATGACATGGTCTTGCTCATATGTGTCGATAGACACGAAGCAAACATGTTGATGCATGAGATTCATGAAGGTTCATTTTGCACTCATAACAATGGCCATTCGATGGCTAAAAATATGCTAAGGTCGGGTTACTATTGGTTGACAATGGAATCTGACTGTTACAAATTTGCAAAGAAGGGCCATAAATGCCAGATTTATGCAGACAAGATTCATGTGCCTCCAACTCTTCTCAATGTTATTTCTTCCCCGTGGCCCTTCTCTGTGTGGGGTATTGACATGATTGGAATGATAGAACCCAAAGCATCAAATGGACACCGCTCTATCTTAGTAGCAATTGATTACTTCACCAAATGGGTGGAAGCTACTTCATATGCTAATGTTACTAAGCAGGTGGTAGTGCGCTTCATTAGGAAAAATCTCATATGTCGGTATGGTTTGCTGAGCAGAATTATCACCGACAATGGCTCGAATTTGAAAAACAAGATGATGACAGAACTTTGTGAAGAATTCAAGATTGTCCATCACAATTCATCTCCGTACAGGCCAGAGATGATTGGGGCTTTTGAAGTTGCTAATAAGAATATCAAGAAGATCATTCAGAAGATGGTTGTTACTTATAAAGATTGGCATGAAAAGCTCCCTTTTGCTTTACATGGATATCAGACATTTGTCTGCACTTCAACAGGAGCAACCCCGTTCTCCCTTGTGTATGGAATGGAAGCGGTACTCCCAATCGAGGTTGAGATTCACTCTTTGCGTGTGATAAAGGAAGCCAAGTTGTCAGAGGCTAAATGGGTCCAGAACAGGTTTGACCAATTGAATTTGATCGAAGATAATGACGACTTTGTGTCATGGGCAGTTATACCAGAAGAGAATGAAGAAAGCTTTTGATAAGAAGGTTAAACCTTGTGAATTCAGAGAAGGCGGCCTCGTGCTTAGGAAGATCATGTCTTTTAACGCTGATTCTAGGGGCAAGTGGACTCCCAATTTTGAAGGCCCATATGTTGTCAAGAAAGCCTTCTCTGGCGATGCATTAATTCTTGAAACTATGGATGGCGAGGAGTTCCCACGTCCCATGAATGATGATGCAGTCAAGAAATACTTCTCCTAAAGAAATAAAAGAATAATTCACTATGTTGAAAACCCGAAACGACGGCTTAGGCAAAAAAGTGCGTCTTCGTAGGCCGAAAACCCGAAATTGCAGTCTAGGAAAAAATTAGAGACATAAACAGAATAAAATTTCCCGCTAAGTTGAAAATCCGCAAGGGCAGCTTAGGCAAAAGTTAGGGACTTTCTTGGCAAGTAACTGCATCAGGCAAGACTTGATCATTGAAGCAACAATCTTCTTGGATCTTCACCATACTTCAACAGAAGCTGATGCTTAGAATTTAAAAGTTGTTAGAGGGAATAATGGTCATTGTATCTCAATGTATCTTTTCCATTATATATTACCATTTTCCAAACTTTGTAATTATCCATGGAGTCTCGACATTTGCAGACTACTATTCTATCAATAAAATTTGAGCTTTTACCCAATTCATTGTAATTCCTATTTTATTTATCTTACAAAGAATCCACTTATTATTGATAATAATTTTCAAAGAAAAAAGATTAAATAACAAAATTGTTTTTCAAAAATAATTTACAACTTACTTTTACTTTAGATTTTATGATTCAAGAGGAAAATAAAAGTGGTGATCCAAGGAATGGACGAACTCCAGTAAATTTGAGAAGTTTTGTTCCCCCCGAGAAGCTTTTCTCAGGTCATTTTCGCTGGTATGCACTTGATTTTTATATATTGAAGATGATACCAATTAGTGTAAGGTGTGGTATCAGGTTTGTGATCCCAGTGTTCCTAGTCAAGCCTTGGTTCATTTTTTATGATTTTTGGGTTTGCATGGTCTGAGGCCTCTATCCCAGATTCCCCGGTGAAGTTTTACCTCATATGACGAAAGGTATTTTTCCCTTGGTGTGCTGAGATGGAACTATTTGCAAAATGTCGCTTTTTTTTCTCTACAGTATTGGCATTATTGTTGGTATTTATTTCCCAGGAAGCTAGACCAAGGAAGTATATTTTCTAAGAAAGTGTGGACACAGTTGTCAACTTTTGGGTTTTCACCTGCCCAATGTTAAGGTCAATTTAAAATCCCCATGAGTTTGACCTTTTTCTATAATATTGACTTCTTGATTCCCCAGGAAGGTTATCCTAGGGCATCTTTT
This sequence comes from Vicia faba, assembly GCA_948472305.1. NCBI lineage: Eukaryota > Viridiplantae > Streptophyta > Magnoliopsida > Fabales > Fabaceae > Vicia > Vicia faba. The sequence goes on from OX451736.1 coordinate 1,113,695,656, forward strand.
GTTTGAATAAGTTTGCATGATATGAAGACTCAATCCAGGTTTGCCCAGTGAAGGCTTTTCTATTTGATAGAAGTCTTTTCTCCCCGTGCATGTTGAGATTTGACTCATTTATGAAGCATCTCCCTTTCAGAAGTACTTGCATTCTGTTTGATTGCCCGATAATCAGGCAAGGGCAATGTTTTATTTAAGAAGTGTTGAGGAATTTGTGAGTGTTTGGGTTTTCACCCGCCAAGTGTTGGGTTTGATTTAAAATCCCCATAAGATTGATTTCTTGCTATAATGTTTGACTTCCTAACTCTCCAAGTTGTTGTCACCATGAGGTTTCATACTTTTTCCTCAGAGAAGTTGGTGTAATACTTACTCTGAATATTGAAGAACGTATCTATGGTTTCCCCAGTGAAGGACGTATCTTGGTTTCCTCTCTTCGATGTGGTGTTGACCTCCCCAATATCTCGATGATGAGGCACTATCTCCCCTAGTGAAGTCTGTATGATATTTCTCCATTGAAGTCAGCTCGAAATCCTCAGTTGATATTTTGCCAATATGGTTTCCACCCACCTTATTTGAAATCAGTATTGTAATCCCCAGTAGAAGTGAGGACCGTGAAAGCATATGTTTTTCCATTAAAGTCTGAGTGCTATTCCCTGGTTAAGCCTGGAGAAGGATGTTATATCCATGTATATGTACTATTTTGTCGCTAAGATTTGATTATTTCCGGATTATGTTCCTTCCTAGTGAAGTTGAGCCGCGAAATAGGATTTTGTTTCCTCGTTCGGTGCTTATTTTCTTATGGAATGTTCATCTTGGATGTGATTTAGCCGAGTATTGACTGTACCAGAGTTGGTTTTGTCTGGTTATTCCCTATGATATATGTCTGTTTTGTCAACATATGCATAATAACACTCATACATTCATGCGTACATCATGCATAGTTAAATTTAGTAAATCATTGCTCATTCACCTTCGTTAATATTTTGTTGACATATTACCTTGTTTTGAAAATTTGTGTTATCCTCTCTCCAATAGAGTGTCATCCATAAGCAAAAAGTGTATATTCTTTCAATTTCCCCACTGAGTTATCCCTCGTTGTAGATTTTTGCTTTAGCCTTCCTGTACACCTCTTTGTTTGGATGATTTGGGTTTCCCTCTTGAGTTTATTTCTCAAAGAATGTATTTTGGTAGACTGTTTTACTCCACTTTATTTCTGGTTTGAATCTCTGATCCTCAACAATATTATTACTTTGGATTTCTGCAAGCTTCGAGCCTTGGTTTGAGAATGTGCATTTATTTTGCACGAGAAGACTTTATCTCCTCAGCAGGAATATATTGGCATTTCCCCAGGAAGTCATGATTCATTACCCAGGAAGTCATATTTCATTCCCCGGGAAGTCATGATTCATTCCCCAAGAAGTCATATTTCATTCCCCAGGAAGTCATATTTCATTCCCCAGGAAGTCAATTTGCATTCCCCGAAAGTCATTTTTACAATCCTTCCTATAACAACAAGTAGCATGTCTCTTTATTTGAGTAACTTGTACTTCCCCGTAAAAGTCGACATTACTTTTTTTCTATCTTCTCTATGAGTGGATAGTTTGTAGTTCATTGTCAAATTACTCTAGTGGATGGCAAGTCTTTTCAATATGACAGAGACATTTCATTATGAAATCTTTGCAAGTAGTAGTCTCTTTATTTGAGACAGCTTATATATTACCCTTTCCAGGAGGAGTGCCTTGTTTAAAGAAAAAGTTGAGACCTGTTCTAGGCGAAACACCATAATTTCAGAGAAACTTGTTATTTCTTTTCTCTCTACCTTCAGTGAAAGTTGGTAGTTCACCATCAGTGAAAGTTGGTGATCGTTATCTTTTTTCTACCTTCAGTGAATGTTGGTAGTTCACCGTTAGTGAACGTCGATGCTATGATATTTCTTTTCTCTCTACCTTCAGTGAAAGTTGGTAGGTCACTTTCAATGAAAGTTGGTGATTGTTATCTTTTTGCTACCTTCAGTGAACGTTGGTAGTTCACTGTCAGTGAACAGAAATGCTATGATATTTCCTTTCTCTCTACTATCAGTGAAAGTTGGTAGTTCATCATTAGTGAACTTCGATGATTATTATCTTTTTGTTGCCTTCAGTGAATGTTGGTAGTTCACTGACAGTGAACGTCGGTGCTATGATATTTCTTTTCTTCTACCTTCAGTGAAAGTTGGTAGGTCACCTTCAGTGAAAGTTGGTCATTATTATCTTTTTGCTACCTTCAGTGAATGTTGGTAGTTCACTGTTAGTGAACGGAAGTGCTATGATATTTATTTTCTATCTACCTTTAGTGAAAGTTGGTAGTTCATCGTCAGTGAACGTAAATGATTGTTATCTTTTTGCTTCCTTTAGTGAACGTTGGTAGTTCACCGTCAGTGAATGTTGGTGCTATGATATTTCTTTTCTCTCTACCTTCAGTGAAAGTTGGTAGGTCACCTTTAGTGAAAGTTGGTGATTGTTATCTTTTTCTACCTTCAGTGAACGACAAGGCTATGATATTTTCTCTTACTACCTTAAGTTAAAGTTGGTTGTTCATCGTCAGTGAACATCGATGATCGTTATCTTTTTGCTAACTTCAGTGAACGTTGGTAGTTCACTGTCAATGAACGAAAGTGCTATGATATTTTCTCTTAATACCTTCAGTGAAAGTTGGTAGTTCATCGTCAGTGAATGTCGATGATCGTTATCTTTTTTCTACCCTCAGTGAATGTTGGTAGTTCACCGTCAGTGAATGGCAGTGCTATGATATTTTCTCTTATTACCTTCAGTGAAAGATGGTAGTTCATCGTTAGTGAATGTTGATGTTTGTCTCACTACCTTCAGTGAACGCTGATAGCTTACCGTCAGTGAACATCAGTGTTTTTATTCTTTTCTCTTTCTACCTTCAATGAACGTTGGTATTTTCGCCATCACTAAAAGTTGGTGTATCCTTTGACCTTTTACCATCCTCTATGAGTCGGGTATTTCTGATTCACCAGTGATTTATTTTCCTGGTTGGGTTTCTCTTTTGATCCTTTTTTCCTTTTCTACACCCCCAATGGTTTTTTGCGTACCTTTGAAGTTGTTCATATGCATTCATACTCATAAGCATTGCATGGCATCTTAGGGCAAAAAATAGGGTTTGTTTTATATTTAAGTATCTTTGATCACGTCGACACGAAGATTTTTAACCTTCATATCTCCGGATAGAAGAAACTTAAATGAGGGCCGTCGTTGTACTCTAATTTTTGCCCCTAAGATCCCTTCATCATACCATATTTATTCAATCCCAACAAGGTCACATTAGGGCTTTTGGTTCTCCTCCCTATCTTTAGCTTTGCTCTTTGAGGAATCACCAAGCACCTTGACTTGTTTTTCTTTTGTGATTATGTATGTTTTGTTTTGACTTTCCTTTTAATTAATAAAATGCAATTTTGGTTTGTCTTACTTGTTAATAATGTAGGTAAAGGCAATGTGGCTTAGCAAGTTGATCCATGGGTTCATGAGTTTATTTCCATGCCCTAGTCAACAAAGCTTGAGAAGTTCAAACCTCACCAATGAAATTATTTTGGAAGAAATGGCATGGCAAGGTTTATTTTGGTTCACCACATTTAAAAGTTATCAAGATTGATTCAAAAGTACAAGGGGTTGATTAAAGAAGTTGTCATGGTTGGACAAGGCCTTGTTCCCATTGGTCACAAATGTATATTTATCTCAATTCTCAAGATATGGAAGTTGTTTTGGTGGCTATGAGTTCTCATTATCATCCTCAACAACTTCTATTTACAAATAAAAAGTGTTGGTACAAGAAGGTTGTTCAAAATTGGTAAAGTTACTCAAAGCATTTTATTGATCTATGAGCTAGGGTTTTAAACTTCAAAGAAGTATATATTGCCCGTCTTTTGGAATTATTGAGTGATTCCAAATAAATACTTATCTTTAAAGGGTTATTAACAAATCACTTCAAAAGTTTCAAGGAGTTTTCATGTGGAAGAAACTTGATGATGAAGAAAGATTACAAGTCCTCTAGATGAACCCCCAATTTCCCATATGTGACTTCAAATGATCATAACTTGGTCAATTTTTATCACCTTGAGCCCACTCCTTTTCCATAATAATCTTGAGGATGTGAACTTTATTCTTTCTTTAATGTGCAAAGTGAGAAAATGGATGGAAGATGCCCTAAGGATACAAAAGATTATACGTCATTTCATGATTTTTTTTCAACTTCATCAATTCATAACTCTCTCAGTTTTTGGATATTTTGAATGGTTCAAGTTTCAAAATGTCATTCAAGAGGTCTATTTCATGCCATATTTTTTGGTCAAGAGCAAATTCCAGGAGGAAGGCCATGTTTGGATGCAGAACATTATAGGTCACTTTTGAAGTAAAACTTGAAATATTTCTTAGTATGGAAAGTCAACCTTTTTTCCCAACTTTGACTCATTGCAACTTTCATCTCAAACATCCATTTGATTCCATTCTTTTCCCATTGAAAATCTTGGAACCTCATCTTTCTAAAGCATCAAGAAGCATGCCCTAATACCCCTTGAGCTGAGAATGCCATTCATTTTAACTTGGTAACATGAAATTGAAGTTTCTTCAAAAGTCAGAATTTGAAATCCTTGTTTTAGCTTCTAAACACATTGTTCCTGGTTCTAGTTGCAATTCTTGCTTTTATCTGGAAACACGTTTTGACCTTGAAATTTCAAATCCCTTTTCAAAACTTTCCTTCTAAATTGTTTGAGCTATAATTTATATAAATTTATCGCGAAGGTGTGGTTGTCTTCGTCTTGAAGACACGAAGCGAATGACATAGGTCTCGCGCTCTAATTATAAAGTTTGAGTGACCTGGTTTTGGGACTGGCTGGAGGTTGAAGATGACCAACGTGTCATCTTCCAACCAATGATGGCGTGCCATTTGTATTTTTTGAATTTCTAATTTTACATTTGATTCAGTGCTTTATTCACTAAAGTCCATAACATGCACAACGCGCCAGGTCCATTTGAACTGTTTACTAACGCGTTTTGACAATGATCAGATGGCCCACATTTTATGGGTTTGATATTTTATTTTCTGATTTTTATTTTAATTATTTTAAACTTCAAAAAATCCTAGAAAATTCATTTTAAGTCCAAAAAATCAGAAAAAATTATGAAAAATATTTTTGATTTTTCTCATTCTGATTTTTATTTTTTCACAAATTTATTTTGTGTTTTGATATTTTTTATAAATTTTTAGTTTATTTGAATTGTTTTAAATGTTTAAAAATACTTTTATGCATTTTCAAATGTTGAAAAAATTATGGAATGATCGAATGATATTGTGACAAATATTGGTGACCTCATTTATTTTTTATTTCTGACTTTGTTATTTTTTACTATTTTTGTTTTATTTTACTCATTTCTTTTAATTTTAAAAAATAGTTTCTGACTTTTAGTAATTTTTTAAAGTCAGAAACTATTTTTAAAATTAAAAGAAATGAGTAAAATAAATCAAAAACGATAAAAAAATACCAAAGTCAGAAATAAAAAATAAACAAGGTCACCATATCATTGGATCATTCCATATTTTTTTTCAGAATTAAAAAATGCATAAAAGTATTTTTAAATATTTAAAACAATTCAAATAAAGTGAAAATTTTAAAAAAATATCAAAACACAAAATAAAATTGGGAAAAAATAAAAATTAGAAAGAGAAAAATCAAAAATATTTTTCATAATTTTTTTAGATTTTTTGGACTTAAAATGAATTTTCTATGATTTTTTGAAGTTTAAAACAATTAAATATAAAAATAAGAAATAAAAAATAAAGTCAAAAATGTGTGGACCATTGGATGAGAGTCAAAATGCGTTAGTAATCAAATCTAAGGGATCTCGCGCGCCATACATATCATGGTCATTAGTGAATAAAGCATAGAATCAAATATAAATCAGATTTTCAAAAAAAAAAACAAGTGGCAAGCCATCATTGGTTGGAAGATGACACGTTGGTCATCTTCAACCTCCAGCCAACATGAATTATAGGTCTCTCAAACTGTAAAATCAGGAGCTCATACCTATGCCATTCGCTTCGTCTCTTCAAGATGAAGACAATCACACCCTCGCGACAAATTTATATAAACTGTAACTCAAGCAAACTGAAAGGAAAGTTTTGAAAAGGGATTTGAAATTTCATGGTCAAAATGTGTTTTCAGATAAAAGAAATTGTTGCGACTAGAACCAGGGCAATGAGAGCTTCACAATGATATCAAAGTTTTGAAGAATTGATGGAGAAATCTACCTATTGAAGTTGAGTTGCAGAGCTCTAAAACTAGACTTCTATGGATCAATATACGGCACGATTCTTGAAGGTAATTGTATGGTTAACTTCAGGGAAGATCAAGGAAGGTGAGTTGATGGAGAAATTTGATTGAAAAAGGCTTGAACACTGATTTCAAAGTTACAGAAAAATGGGTTGTTGAGCAAGTTTGGCAGGGTGATTCTGGTTGTTCAAGCTTGAGGAAATGAATGAGGGATGAACCTCTATTTATAGAGAATCAAATGGAATGTTAAAGCGTGTGAAATGATGAAGGTTGGAGGGAAATCGTGTGAACCTGATACACAAGTAAGGTGTGATTTGTGTTGCATCAAAACTCATCCAAGCCTTGTGTTTTAAGGCTCTAATCCACTTTGGCAACTTGGTTAAACAATTTTAGATCACAAACGCGTGCTAATTTGATGTTTAGAAGCCAAAACATGAATTTCAAATTTTGACTTATGAAGAAACTTCAGTTCCAAGTTACCAAGTTCAATCCAATGGAATTCTCAACTCAAGGGGTCTTAAGGAATGATTCTTGATGCTTTAGAAAGATGAGGTTACAAGCTTTGCAATGGGAAAAGAATGGAATCAAATGGATGCTTGAGCTGAAAGTTGCAATGAGTCAAAGATGGGGGGAAAATGTTGACTTTCCATACTTAGAAATATTTCAAATCTTTCTTCAATATCAAGTTTCTTCCACATGAAAACTCTTTGAAACTTTTGAATTGATTTGTTAATAACCCTTTGAAGAGAAGGATGTCTTTGGAATCACTCAAAAATACCAAAAGATGAGCAATATACACTTTTTGAAGTTCAAAACCCTAGCTCTTAGATCAAGAAAATGCTTTGAGGAACTTTGACAATTTTGAACAGCCTTCTTGTACCAATACTCTTGCTTTATAGATAGAAGTTATTGAGGATGATAACGAGAAATCATAGAAACCAAAACCACTTCCATATCTTGAGAATTGAGAGAAATATGCACTTGTGACCAATGGGAACAAGACCTTGTCCAACCATGACAACTTCTTCAATCAACCCCTTGTATTTTTGAATCAATCTTGATAACTTTGAAATGTGGTGAACCAAAATAAACCTTGCAATGCCATTTCTTCCAAAACAACTTCAATGGTGAGGTTTGAAATTCTCAAGCTTTGTTGACTAGAGCATGGAAATAAAGTCATGAACCCATGGATCAACTTGCTAAGCCACATTGCCTTTACCTACATTATTAACAAGTAAGACAAACCAACATTGCATTTTATTAATTAAAAGGAAAGTTAAAACAAATTATGCATGATCACAAATGAAAAACAAGTCAAGGTGCTTGGTGATTCCTCAAATAGCAAGACTAGAGATATGGAGGAGAACCAAAAGCCCTAATGTGATCTTGTCGTGATTGAATCAATATGGTATGATGTAGGGATCTTAGGGGCAAAAATTAGGGTGCAACATATGTACTTATTTAAGTTTCTTCTATCCAGAGATACGAAGGTTAAAAATCTTTGTGTCGACACGATCGAAGATACTTAAATATAAAACAAACCCTATTTTTGGCCCTAAGATACCATGCAATGCTTATGAATATGAATGCACATGAACAACTTCAATGGGACACAAACATCGTTGGGGATGTAGAAAAGGAAATAAGGATCAAAAGAGAGACATGACCAGGAAAATAGGTCACTGGTGGATCAAAAGACTCTACCCATAGAGGACGGTAAAAAGGTCAGAGGATACACCAACTTTTACTGAAGGCGAGACTACCAACGTTCATTGAAGGTAGAAAGAGAAAAGAAATAACAACACCGACGTTTACTGACGGTGAGCTACCAATGTTTGCTGAAGGTAGGGAGAAATAATACATCATAACATCGTCGTTCACTAACGATGAACTACCAACGTTCACTGAGGGTAGCAAAAGATGACAATCACCAACTTTCACTAATGGTGATCTACCAACTTTCACTGAAGGTAGAAGGAAAATATATCATAGCACCGCCGTTCACTGACGATGAACTACCAACATTCACTGAGGGTAGCTGCCCCTGTTCAATCTTCTTAAACCTGAAGAGTTAGATTGACGAGTTTTTCCATTTGCGACTCGAAGGTGAAAGTTGATTGGACACTAGAGTGCCCAGGAATTTGCACTCAGCGATGCGATGATAGGAGGAATGAGCTTAAAGATGCCATTTGGAGAGGTGATATAATCTTGTTGGAGATGGGCTTGTAGATGCTATCCAAGAATGCTTGTTGAATTGTAATTTGTAAGTTGAAAGAATGAGTATCAGAATTGCGTCCATGTCTGGAGTGTATATGAGTTGTATCTGAAAACTGAATCTGAATGAGTATTAGGGTGGCATCCGTATCTGGAGAGTATCTGAACTGTATCTAGAAGCTGGATCTGAATGAGTATCAGGGTGGAATCCGTATCTGGAGTGTATCTGAACTGTATCTGAAAGCTGAATCTGAATGAGTATCAAGATGGCATCTGTATCTGGAGCGTATCTGAACTGAATCTGAAAGTTGAATCTGAATGAGTATCAGGATGACATCCGTATTTGGAGCGTATCTAAACTGTATCTGAAAGTTGAATCTGAATGAGTATCAGGATGGCATCCGTATCTGGAGCGTATCTGAACTGTATCTGAAATCTGAATCTGAATGAGTATCAGGATGGCATCCGCATATGGAGCATATTTGAACTGTATCTGAAAGTTGTCTTTGAATGAGTATTAGGGTGGCATCCATATCTGGAGCGTATCTGAATTGTATCAAAAGTTGAATCTGAATGAGTATCAGGATGGCATCCGTATCTGGAGCGTATCTGAACTGTATCAAAAGTTGGAATCTGAAGGAGTATCATAATGGCATCCGTATCTGGAGTGTATCTGAATTGTATCTGAAAGCTAAATCTGAATGAGTATCAGAATGGCATCCATATCTGGAGCGTATCCGTACTGTATCTGATTTCATATTGTTAATGGTAGCTGTTAATCTTATCCTGAAAAGGGTAAAATGTTAGCTGAAACACAAAGTTATATTGCATGAAATGTATGATGCAATGTATTTAATTTATCAATGTTTATGATATATGGATGCAATGTATGCGTATGTAAGCTAATTTGTTGTATTGCTGTTTGATTGAGGAAAATAAATCCTTGAAAGTTGTTAAGGATATGTTGAACTTTTATGTCTTGGAGTTGAAGTATTGACGAACTCTTGTTCGAGAGAAGTAAATTCTATTGTGAGGGCAATGCCATGTACTGCTTGTAAGATTTGTTTGGGGAATCTTGAGAAATTTGACGATTTCTACTGGGAATTAATAATTTAAAGTTTAGTTCCGCTGGGGATTCAAATGACGTACTGTGGGGATTTCCTGGATAATAGCCTAGAGACATTTTCCTATTCTTTTCACCTATAAGTAATTGTCTTTCTCATTTTGTTTATTTGTAAATAGTAATTATGTTCAAATGCATATGTTCATCAATGAATCATTAGACGTTTTTGCAAATAAAACACAATCGTAAAGAAAAAGACAAATAGTTTTCTGTACTTTCAAAGAGATATCTTTGTATTGACTTTGAATAAGTTATTTGTACAAAGGGGACAAACATTCTAGTAAGAGAATGGTGCCATAAAACAAGAAGAATTTATACAAAGAAAGATAACTATGTGTAATAATCCCATGGGGTTCCCATTTTGCTATAGCCTTTATATCTCTAAATATCTTGTCTATTTGTTGCTTCGTCTGAAGATGATTGAATTGATCAGAAACTCCGAGTTTGTCAGTTAGAAGTCAAAGGTTGTCCGTAAAGTGATCCGACGGGACATAGTCATACACTTTGATTCCCTAAATTTTGCCTAGACCGCCCCTTCGGGTTTTCAGTCCACCGGGAAGCCCTTTTTTTCCCAAGTCTCCCTTTCAGGTTTTCAACTTGCCGGGTGTGATACGGTGGCCAGAACCGGGACTTGGTTTTTTAGGAATGCTGGTTTGTGTTTTGCGTTTGTGTTTGCAAAATGTCGCGGTAAGCAAGAGTCATCACCGTCTTTTATTTTATCCAACAAGGAAAGGAAAAAAGCACAGAAAAATTCCTTTTTCGAGATATTTCTGAGTACGGGTGGTAGATTATAGAAAGGGAAGGTATTAGCACCCTTTCTAGCCATAGTTATCTACGGGCTCTTAGGTACTTGTTCATCATTTTCAAAATTGCTTCTCTGTGTTTGTGTGCTTTGAAAAGTTTTTGTTTTGACTTCGATTTAACTCTTGCTTTTGTCTTCAAGAGTGTAATGAAGTGTCTTTGAAAACTTTGTTTGTAAGGAGTGTAAGTGTAAAAAATTTGTTTTAATTGAGCAAGTACTTACGAGCTAATCTACCTACTCGAAAAAAGAATCGTTCTATGTTTGTTTGCTTTAGACAGCGCTATCCCACTATTAGTGAGTAGGTAGCACCGTCGTTGTAATTTTGAGGGTCAATTCGAAAGGGACGTACGATCACCAAAGCAACGTTAGGACGTCTTAGTAATAACCCTAATGTCTTAGATCAATTATCCGAGGAAACAATATCCGAGGCAACCATTTTGAAGCAACTTTGATCTTTGGACAAAAGGACGACCACTAAATCATCCTATACTCAATGACCGTTTACCGAAGGCAACCAAGTGGGAGTGTACCTTAGGAGTGCGCATGTGCGAGTGATTCAGTTTCAAATTTATTTATCTTTGCACATTTAGGGGTTATCTAACTGTTTTAAAATTAATCATACATTCTTGTCATGCATCCTAATATCATACCTCTAACAGTTTAATATTTTGCGGAATTTTAAAGTGAGGAATTTAAACTAGCTATTACAAGGCTTCGGGTATTTACATAGCAAAAAACAAACCCTTAAACAATAAAGGGAAAAATGACAAGTAAAAGTCCTAATTAACTATTACAAACTTGTGAACAGTTAAATTAATATGGTAAAAATAAAATAAAGTACGCGCGAAGAAGTTAGATCTGGAAGAAATTAGGGTTTTGACCCTTCTATCCTAATCAAAAGAAAAATTGTTTTTTTGTTGTTTTTAATTATTTTTTTAAGAAAATAATTAAGTCTCAAAATTAATTACAAAAATTAATTAGTGATTAAATTAATTAATAAAAATAATTACATGGCCTTTTTTGGTTTTTGGTTATTTTTAAGAAAAAGAAAATGTAATTAAATTAGACAAAACCCTAACTTTCTAATTATTTTTATTTATTTGCAAAAAAGAATTAAAGTCATCTAAATTAACATCCTAATTAATTTAAATTTTTTGATAAAAAATAAAATCTAAACCTAAATTGATGAAAAGTATAATTTTGTGATTTTTTTGATAAAAAGGAATTATTTAATTGGTTAGTAAAATAAAATAAATAAGTTAAATTAAATAAAGTAAATGTAAAAAAGAATAGAGAAAGAAGTTTGGGCCTGAGCAATTATGGGGGATGCAAGAATCAGAATTCTGGACCCAAAGATGGAAGTCCATGTTGACTTCCTGGATTCAATGTGTTGTGTTGACTAGGCCTCATGATGGTCTCTCATATGCTTGCCTTCTGATCTAGCTTCCAGGAGGTCCAATGGCTGGATGATGAGGATATATGGTGGTCCCTATTGTTGTGCACGCATGAGATTTCCTGAAAGAAAATAATATGAGAAAAGTGGGGGACCTGGGATTCGAACCTAGGTCCTGAGGCAATTTCCAACACTTGGCAACCAGCTGAGCTATTTGTTTTTTGTTGTACATAATATACACAAGAATTATTATATAAAGAGCAAGCAGAATAATAAAATATTAGCGCGAAATTCAAATGGACGAGTGATGGCTTGCCACGTCTTCGTTTCCCTCCTTGCACCGTTGGTAAAAGTGAAACACTTTTACCTACGGACGTTTGTCCGTCACTACAAACAGAGCTCGTTCCAAAATCCTCCATGAGCAATATAAATGACATCTAATGCCATGGTTGGATTCGTCTTGTCATTCTGAACATGATGGTACCCTTCATAAAGACTAATTTTTCCTGTATACAAAAACCCTAAAACAGAACCAAAAAACCTAACAATGGCAATTATCGATTCAGTCTATGAAAACGCAATTGGGTATTACAGAAAGCTTGCAATTGTCATGGTGAACAAGAATCTATGATTATATTATGCTATACATGCCATAATTTTGCAAACAGAATTAAAGAAAGAAGCGATGTCGTGATGGACTTACAGCGCAATATAGGGCTTGGGAATGCTTGCTTTGGATTGCTTTTGCTTGCTGATGACCTCCGGAAACGATTGGGATGGTCAAAGGACCTTGAATTTGCCTCTAAGTGTGAATTCGTGTTTGCACTTTTTCTTGATTTTTCAAGTTTGTGTTCTTGATCACACGCCTCTTTCTAACCTAGTTTTTGGTCTGCACGCACTCTATATGTATTGAGGAATAGATTAGGGTTGATAACTGATCTCAATCTTCCTCCATCAATGAATTGGATTTTGATTTGATACACCTTGAATGTCTTTCCAAAAATGGCCTAATTCAATCTTTTTGTGCACCTCATGCTTTTACACGAATTTGATTTGATGCTAGCTGGATATTAAGACCTGAATCATGTAAAAAATCTTGAGTCTTCAAAGTTTTGGATTTTATATGATTTGTTTTGATTTTAAATTATTTAATTTAAATAAAAATCAAAATAAATAATATAAATAAGATAATGACAAGTGGAAAATGAGAGGGCTCGTGGACCATGTTGCCAACTCAAAACAAGTGAAAAAGATTGGGCCCATTTGGAAAAAAATTGAAGTTTTAGGCATATTTGACTTTTGACAATTTTGCAAAAAAGGTTAACTTCACCAATTCATAACTTCCTCAATTTTAACTCTTTGGAGGTGTTCTATGACTTTTTAGAAATCTTGAGATGTCCTCTAAGCAACCCTTTTTGTCTAATTTCAATTTGATATCCCATGATCATGTATAAAGCTTTGACAAAAAAGGTGTTTTTGTTCACTTTTCAAAATGACCTCTAATGTACAAATTCATAACTTCTTGTGAGTGCATATTTTGAACTTGGGAGATAAATATGGATTATAGGGCATGTCATCCTATTCAAAATGAGCTTTGTATGGTTCATTTCTCATAAAGCACGAGAAAGTTATGCTTGGTCAAAGTTGAGTTGACTTTTCCTATAAAACCCTAATTTAGCAACTTTTGGTTCTTGAGGAATTATGAGAAATCCTTGATGAATCATGATCAAACCTTGATCAAATGATGAGATATACTACAAAATGAGGATGTTGACCAAAAATATTGAAGTTTGACTGTATGTGGGCCATAGTTGACTTTTACCCTAGCACAGTCGATTTTCAGGCATTTGAGCAATTGACTGAGCAAACTTTCTCTGCATGGCTTGAAACTTGACATGGATGATCTTGAGAACATATTAGGCCAATGGTGAGAATTTGGGATTCCTTGGACTCAAGTATCTTGATGCAACATAAAACCCTAATTTTAGGTAGACTACCTTAGGAGAGAGCTTGTTTAGCCAACCCTTGGACTACCTTGAGCAACTTGAGGATCTTTCTTAAAATGTTTTGAGAAATATGAGAGGGCAAATTTTGGGGTACAACAGCTGCCCCTGTTCAATCTTCTTAAACCTGAAGATTTAGATTGGCTTGTCTGCCTTTCGTGATCTGAAGGTGGAAGATGATTGAACATTAGAGTGCCCAGAAATTTTCACTCGCATGCAGTGGTACTTGTCTTGTAATGTCGAGAATGGGCTTACAGATGCCATTTGGAAATTGCCTACGGGGAATGGGCTTAAATATGCCATCCGAAGGAGTGTCGATCGCATAAGAGATTCCTTAGCGAGAGCTTGTATACCTGTTATTGAGGAAGATTCCGCTGTGGAATGTTGATCTCTGTCTTGGGAGAAATATAACTTTAGGAGCTTCGGTCGTCCGTTATTCTACTAGTGAATCGTCTCTGTTTGAATTTGAGGAGCTTCGATCGTCCGTTATTCTACTGAGGAATCGTCTTTGTTGAAGAGGTGAGAGTGAACTACTATCTGTTTGTAATCTAGGCTTCATAGTGATAAGACCGACTGCTATCTGGTCGTAATCCAGGCTTTACAGTGACTTACTGGGGAGATGAGATTAAACTTGATATCCGGTCGTAATCCGGGCTTCGCAATTTCTCGATTCTTATCTGGTCGTAATCCAGGCTTCATAATGAATTCAGTTGTTATCTGGTCGCCTCTAGGCTTCAACTTGAATTTAGGGCACACTAATATCTGGTCGACTCCGGGCTTCTTAGTAATTATCCATGTAAATTGCTATTTGGCCGAAATCCAAGCTTCACAGTGTCTTATACCGCTATCTGGTCGTAATCCAGGATTCACGATGTATCATACCATTATCTGGTCGAATCCAGGCTTCATGGTGTTCTGTACTGCTATCTGGTCGAAATCCAGTCTTCACGATACCTCACTTCTTATCTGGTCAAAATCCAGGCTTCAGAAGAAATCAAGTGGTTATCCGGTCGCATCCGGGCTTCCCTTTGACTGTTGGGCCTACTAATATCCGGTCGAATCCGGGCTTCATAGTAATTGGCTGAGTAAACTGTTATTTGGTCAAAATCCAAGCTTCACAGTTTCCTTTACCGCTATCTGGTCGTAATCCAGGCTTCATGGTCTTGTATTGCTATCTGGCCGTAATCCAGGCTTCACAATAACTTATTAAGTTGTTATCTGGTCGAATTCGGGCTTCACGGCTGGTGTTTATGATATACCACTATCTGGTCGGATCCAGGATTCATAGTAACTTGCTAAGCTGCTATCCGGTCGTAATTCGGGCTTCACGGCTTGCTGAGGATTAAAACTATTATCTGGTCGAATCTGGGCTTCATAGCTAGGTTTTAAGAGATACCACTATCTGGTCGTAATCTAGGCTTCGCGATAGTCTGATACCGTTATCCGGTCGTTCTCCAGGATTCACAATATGCTGTAGAAATTAAGATACTATCCAGTAGTACCCGGGCTTCATAGCTTGAGTTTTTGTGAGAATTTGATTGTATCTTTCCTGAAAGGTAAAGGTTAGCCGTATGTAATGCATGATATGTATCAGGTGATGATGTTCTCGAAATAAATGAGATTGTTTTATATGATGCGTATATGCATGTCATGATGTATAGATGTGCAATGTTTTTATGATGTTCTCTAGCTGGGGAAAATAAATCCCGAATTGCTGCTGAAGAGAAGAGTTGAATTTTTCGTATCCGCTGGGGATAGCGAATGAATATGATCGTGAGCATAATCCTGTAGGAGAAAATAACTCCGCTGGGGAATAAACTGACGAGGAAATAACTCTGTGGGGAATAAAATGTTTTGTTGAGGATTTGCTAATCTTGGAGAAATACCCTCGGTTGTTGATGAATTATTGTTGCTGGCGATAATGAACCTTGTTGGGGATGAATTTCCCATTTGTGAAAGAAATGAACTCCGCTGGTGATAATTTTTTTTGGTGGCGATTTCACTGGGGATAATCTTTTAGACTCCACTGGGGATGGTTTTCTAGACTCCGCCGGGGATGGTCTTCTAGACTCCACTGGGTATGGTCCTTCAGACTCCACTGGGGGTAACCTTCCAGTGTTGGTGATGGATAAACTCTGCTTGGGGAGAGTCTTACCGACTCATTCGCGATTGCGAACCTCAGCTGGGGAGAGTTGATAATATTGTATTCTCCTTACTCTGCGGGGAGTATATGCCTTTTTAGTCATATTCTTCAGCTGGATCTATCCTTGTACCTAGTGAATAGAGCAACTGTAGGGTTTGGACATTTCTGTTTGCCCCTGTTTCTGATCTTACAAGTAATCGTCTTTTGTTTTGCATGCAAATATTTATGAACAACAATTATTGTCAAATGCATATATCAAAAATGAACATTGGACGTTCTTGCAAAACAAAACAGAAAAAGAAAAACAATTTGAAATTTCTTTGCGAAAATGAATCGTATTGATTTGGAAGTTTGGCCTGTAAATAGGCGTTTTTGTACAAGAGACTGACGTCCTAGTAAGAGAACACCACCGAATGATAAAATTTATACAATCTGTGAAAAACAAAGAAAAACAACTATGTGAATGATCCTATTGGGTTCCAACTCTGCTATTGCCTTTATATCCTCGAGCATCTCATCACTTGCTACTTGGTTGAAGGTGGATCAGACTGATTGGCGCCGTCCGAGCTTGATAGTCGATACAAAAGTCTGGTTGTAAGATGATCCAATGAGACATAGTGTTACGCTTTTATCCCTAATTTTTTCCTGGACCGCCCTTTCGGGTTTTCAGTCCACCGGGATACCCTTTTTTGCCCAAGCCGCCTTTTCAGGTTTTTGACTTGCCGGGTGTACAGTTTTTTCATTTTCATCCCTTATTTTTTCCCTAACCCTTTTGGTTCGCCGGGAAGCCCTTATTTTTGCCTAGGCCAGTCAACCTAGCGGGTGTTTGATTATGCGTAGTATTTTTCACTATGTCTGCATTGACGGGGTGAGGAAGGTTGTTACCATACATGGTGGTTAAAATCATGGCTCCTCCCGAGAAAATGTTCTTAACCACAAATGGCCCTTCGTACATAGGGGTCCATTTTCCCCTGGGATCACCTTGAGGTAGGATGATGTGTTTGATCACCAGATCCCCGACTTGATATTCATGTCGTCTAACTTTCTTTTTAAATGCCTTGATCATTCGCTTTTGATACGTATGGCCATGACAAATAGCAGTAAGTCTCTTCTCGTCAATTAAGTTCAGCTGATCAAGCCGGGTCTGAATCCATTCGTCTTCGCTCAATCCTGCATCCTTCATAATCCGAAGAGAGGGTATCTGAACTTCAATGGGTAAGACTGTCTCCATGCCATATACCTAGGAATAGGGTGTTGCCCCTGTTGACGTCTGCGCTGAGGTACGGTACCCATGAAGAGCAAGCGGTAACATCTCGTTCCAGTCTTTGTATGTCACTTTCATCTTCTGCACAATCTTCTTGATATTCTTATTAGCCGCTTCAACATCCCCATTCATCTTCAGCCGGTAAGGAGAAGAGTTGTGATGCTGTATCTTGAACTGCTTGTAGAGTTCGACGATCATTGTATTGTTGAGATTTGTACCATTGTATGTAATGATCCTCTCTGGTACACCATATCGACAGATCAGATTGTGCCGAATAAACCGTGCCACGACGTTCTTGGTCACTGTAGCAAAGGAAGCTGCTTCAACACACTTTTTAAAGTAATCAATAGCCACCAGAATGAAATGATGCCCGCTGGATGCAGTAGGTCTGATCTCGCCAATCATATCGATGCCCCACATCACAAAAGGCCAAGGAGCTGTCAAGATGTTCAGAGGAACTGGAGGTATATGCACCTTATCAGTATTGACTTGGCACTTATGACAGGTCCGAGAATGCTCTAACAGTCGGCTTCCAAAGTAGACCAATAGTATCCTGCCCGTAGGATTTTCTTTGCCATGGTATATCCACTGGAATGAGTTCCGAAGGTACCTTCATGTAATTCTGCCATGATCCTTTCTGCCTCGTTCTTATCTACACATCATAGTAAGGTGGAATCATGGTTACGCTTGTAAAGAATACCATTGCTAATGAAGAACTTCGCGGAGAACCTTCTCAAGAATTTCTTATCATTAACAGATGCACCATCGGGGTATTCCTGAGCCTCAAGATACCTCTTTACCTCGTGAAACCAGGGTTTATCTGTTACCTCTTCAGTCTCAATATCATACTAATGTGCGGGTTCGTCCAACCTTTCAATGGTCATCCAGTGAGCCTCATTGTCCCACCTAACCTTGAACATAGAAGACATAGTAGCTAGCGCGTCCGCCAACTGATTCTCCTCTCTTGGGAAGTGTTCAAAGGTTATCTCCTCGAAGTGTGGAAGCAACGTCAATACATACTCTTTGTAAGGAATAAGATTTGGATGTTTCGTATCCCACTCGCCTTTGATCTGACTGATCACGAGAGCAGAATATCCGAACACACTCAAGAACTTAATCCTTAGGTCAATAGCTGCTCGAAGGCCCAGGATGCACGCTTCATACACCGCCATATTGTTGGTGCAGTTGAAACATAATCGGGTGGTGATCGAAGTATGATAGCCTTCAAGGGATATGATCACGGTGCCAATGCCATTACCCAAAGCGTTTGAAGCTCCATCAAAGTACATAGACCATATGGATCCTTCCTCAGGTCCTTCATCCGGTCCAGCTTCTTCACAATCAGTCACCAACATGATGTTCTCATCTGGAAATTCGAACTTCATGGATTGGTAGTCGTTTACAGCCTGATGCGCCAAATAATCTGGAAACACACTTCCCTTGATTGCTTTTTGGGTTGTGTATTGAATGTCATACTCATTCAAGATCATCTACCATCTTGCTATTCTTCCGGACAAGGCAGGCTTTTCGAAGATATACTTGATTGGATCCATCTTTGATAACAATAGGGTAGTGTGAGTCAGCATATACTGTCTCAGCCGACGAGCAGCCCATGCCAAAGCGCAACAAGTTTTCTCAAGCAACGAGTATCGGGTCTCGCAGTCGGTAAACGATTTGCTAAGGTAATAAATAGCATGCTCTTTTCGGCCAGACTTGTCATGCTGCCCCAACACGCACACCATTGAATTGTCGAGTACTGTCAAGTATAAGATCAAAGGTCTCCCTTCAACTGGGGGCATCAGAATAGGTGGCTCTTAGAGGTACTCTTTGATCCTTTCGAAAGCGGCCTGACATTCATCATTCCACTTTACCACTTGATCTTTCTTCAACAGCTTGAAGATTGGTTCACAAGTAGCAGTCAGATGTGAAATGAATCGGGCAATGTAATTTAAACGTCCCAAAAAGCCCATGACTTCTTTTTCTGTTCGGGGAGCTGGAATCTCCTGTATAGCCTTCACCTTTGCAGGATCCACTTGAATACCTTTATCACTAACAACGAAACCCAGTAACTTACCAGACCTCACCCCGAAGATGCACTTGTTCGGGTTTAACCTCAGCTTGTACAACTTCAACCTGTCAAACAACTTCTGAAGATGGTTAAGATGTCCTTCTTCAGTCTGGGACCTTGCAATCATGTCATCAACGTATACCTCAATCTCATGGTGAATCATGTCGTGGAACAAAGCGACCATGGAGCGCTGATACGTTGCCCCGACATTCATCGACCCGGAAGGCATTACCTTGTAACAAAAGGTACCCCACTGTGTAACGAAGGTTGTCTTCTCCATATCCTCGGGAGCCATCTTAATCTGATTGTAACCGGAAAAACCATCCATAAAGGAGAAGACCTTATGTTGTGCGGTGTTGTCAACCAGAACATCGATATGAGGAAGAGGGAAATCATCCTTGGGACTTGCCCTGTTCAGATCCCTATAGTCCACACACATATGAACCTTACCATCTTTCTTCGGCACCGGAACCACGTTGGCCACCCACTGTGGGTAAGAAGTAACAGCTAGAAAACCGGCATCAAACTGTTTCATCACCTCAGCTTTGATTTTCTCAGACATCTTTGGGTGCATTCAATGAACTTTCTGTTTCACTGGAGGGCAGTCTTCTTTGGTTGGCAAGCGGTGAACCACAATATCGGTATCCAACCCAGGCATATCTTCATAAGACCAGGCGAAGATCTCAACATAGTCACGCAGCATCTGTATCAACTGTTTCTTAACACAAGGCTCCAGATCTGCACCTATCTTGACCTCTTTCTTATCTTACTCGGTACCCAGATTTACTGTTTCCACTGGCTCTTCATGCGGCTGTATGGCCCTCTCTTCCTGAAGTAACAGTCTAGCAAGTTCCCCAGGCACTTCACAATCATCATCAACTTCATCCTCGGCTTAGTTGATCGGACTTTCGAAGTCATAATTGGCAGTTGCAGGGTCGTTATCAGTGGGATCCAGAGTGGATGTGGACCTGTATATGTGAGTGTGTGTAAGACAAATAGCTGCTTTGATAAAGTGCAAGATAGAAAATAAAAACAAGGAGCGCAAAATTTGTAATGCAAGAAAAATGTCCAATGCTTTATTGATGATATCTGGAAATGACACATGATAAACCCTCACAAAGAAAGCCACGGTGTCTTGGGCAAGTCACCGGGCCGTAAAAGTTTCAAATTGTCTGTTACAAGTCTCAAAACAAAAGTCTATTACTGTGTAATAAAAGAAACGGGCACGAAGTCCTTCGCCGTCCAATTTCTCAAGCCACCGTTGGTAGTCGGGTAAATACAGTTGTCAAAATCTGACTCTTCATCTTCATCTTCAATCACATTCACTCCCGGATTACTGATACACAGGGGAGGTCTTCCAATCCGCGCACGTCGAACAACCCTTTGAGATTCTGCAGTAAAACCCAAACCAAACTTTTCAGTCTTGTGTGCAAAGTTAGGGATTTAGCCCCAATTCGCACACCCACCTTTTTCAACAACAACCCTGGCATCCTTGAGGGAAGCCATCTTCATTGGAGGTTCGTGAGCAGCAATTTTAGTCGACGCCAGAGTCTGGGGGACTTCTTCAAAGTTCTGGCATGGGGTTTTAATGAACTCCCCATCCATCTCTACATACCAAAAGGAATTAAGGTGACTCACCATGTATTCCTCCTCACCTGCACCGTAACAATCTTCCCCTTCACTGGGTATTTCAACATCTGATGGAGCGCAGAAGTCACTGCCCCAGCCTTATGAATCCACGGGCAACCCAGCAAACAAGAATAAGATGGTCATATGTCCATCAAATAGAATGTAGACGCAAAAGTCTGGGAACCAACCTTAACAGGGACATCCACCTCTCCATGTACCATCCTTTTGGATCCGTCAAAGGCCCTAACCACAATATTACTTGGCTTCAGAACCAACCCTTCACAATCCAACCGATCTAATGCTTTTTTGGGTAAAACATTTAATGAGGACCCAATATCCACCAGCACATGGGCCAAAGTAGTTCCCCTGCACTCTATTGAGATGTGAAGCGCATCATTGTGATTCCTTCCTTTGGCAGTTAGATCTGCATCAGAGAAACCCAACCCGTTGTCAGTGGTCAAAATAGCTACACAGTATTTGAATTGATCAGTAGATGTCTCCTGCGGCACATGCACAGTTTTAAGGAAAGCAATTAAAGCCTTAGCATGGGCTTCTGAGCACAACAATAAAGACAACATATATATCTTCGATGGGGTTTTCCCCAGCTGTTCGACTATGTTGTAGTCGCTTTTCTTGATAATCTTCATAATTTCCTCTATCTCCTGCCTAGAGGTTTCAACAATGACTTTTTTAGGTGCCTCCATCCAGGCAGGCCCACCTGTAACTTCTTTGCCCCGAGTGTCAGATGACTCGGCGATAGGGGTGATAACTGCAGTAAGAATTGGAGCAGTAGCTGGCGTACTGGCAGACAAAATAACAATAGGCTTTCGAACAGTTGGAGGAGAAATCTCAGGAGAGAAGAGTCTTCCGCTTCGGGTGACCTTGCTAGACCCGACAATATTACTGACATCAGTATCAGCCTATTCAAGCTTCAAGTCTTGTTTAATCCCATGACAATACACATCGGCCCCATAGTGCCACGGGACAACTTTGTCCGAAGTGTAAGGGATAGGTCCAGGAATAATAATGATCAATGGAGCGACTCTCAGAACGGATGTAATTCTAACATGCTTTCTCGAGGAAGCCTTGGAAGAATTGGCAGAAATGGTTATGAAGGAAACATCTTCAATAGGAATCAATGGAATCATAGTTTTCTCGAACAAGATATCTTTGTTATCCATCAGGCGCTGAACACCTGATTTCAACAAATGGCAACCAGCAGGTAGGATGGGACATAAGTGGCAACCTTCGCCACAGCTTGGAAATAAACCGGACAACAATAGGTTCTTCTTAACGGTCAACAACGGAGTAGAAATGTCTTCTACGGAGGTCACAAATGAATCATCATCCAAAGCATTCACTCCATGCATGGGCATAGGAGCAGTCATGACATTGGGTTTCTCCGGAGCTTCAAACTCAATCTCATTAGCTTCAATCAGATCTTGCACTTTATTCTTCAAAGCCCAGCTGTTGTTGGTATCATGCCCTGGGCTATCACAGTGATAGGCACAGTGGGCGTTCGGATTGTACAGTAGAGAGGTGGTACTGGGATTCTTCGGGGCTTCCCTCAGAGTTACCAGGTTAGTCTTCAACAATTGCGGTAAAATTTGAGATAAGGTCATACTGAACCGAGTATACTGTCTTTGCGGTATCTCTACTCTTTTCTGATTGTTGCGTTGTGGGGCAACAGTAGGTCTTGATATTACCACCGCATTCACTGCTTGGTGGTGCTCAGGTCGGTTTTGGCTCCTCGAGCTGTAAACTGCACTAGATTCCTTCTTGAAAGGCTTCTTCTCTGTACTCAATGAAGCACCTTTCTGTATCTTGCCACTTTTGATACCAGCTTCCACTCTCTCCCCAGTCATAATCAATTCAGTGAACCTAGACGATAAACTTCCGATCAAATGATTGAAATATGGACCAGACAAAGTCCCAAGAAACATATCCACCAACTCCCTATCAAACAGTGGGGGTTGTACTCTTCCAGCCAGATCTCTCCACTTCTTAGCGTAGTCCTTAAAACCTTCGCTCGCACCCATAGACATACCCTGAAATTGGGTACGCGTGGGAGCAAGGTCGGCATTATACTAGTATTGCTTGTAAAAAGCAGCAGCAAGGTCCTCCCAGTTGCGGACATTAGCTCCTTCCAATTGATAGAACCATTCAAGTTGAGTCTCTGACAGACTATCTTGAAAGAACTGAACCCAGAGGTTCCTATCAGCAGTATAGGGTTGAATCTTTCTGACATATGAGTGGAGGTGAAGATTTGGGCAGGATGCCCCGTCATACTTAAAAAAGACAGGAGCTTTAAACTTGTGAGGAATCACCACCCCAGATGCTAATCCTAGATCTCCAAAATCCAAACCGGGGACCTTCTGAATCTCCATGGTACTCAGACGGTCTTCAAGTTTCTTATACCTATCCTCAGCAGGAGGATACTGGTCTTCATCAAAATCAGTGTCATTGTCAGAAACCACGGGGCTAGGAGCCCTCCTTTCTTCTTGATTCTCTCCTCTTCTAGATGAATGAGACAAATCAACCTCTTGTTG
This sequence comes from Vicia faba, assembly GCA_948472305.1. NCBI lineage: Eukaryota > Viridiplantae > Streptophyta > Magnoliopsida > Fabales > Fabaceae > Vicia > Vicia faba. Next base: position 1,113,719,160 of record OX451736.1, read on the forward strand.
CAACCTATTCCCAAATCTGTGACCCATATTCAGCAGAACCACTTTCTTCTTCTCCTTCTTTTTGTCCTTCAAGATGAGAGTCTTCAAATCTTGTTGAGTCTTGGCCAAGTTCAAGAACATCTCCTGGAACTGAGCATTTTAAGCTTGAAGAGCCTTAATAGCTTGATCAGTAGGTGTTTTAGAAGACATGATGTGCTGAAATAAATAGCGAAGAAGATAATAAACCTGTAATGGTACCTGTGATGAGGTGCATGGTAATGGAATGCGTATGAAATGATTTCAAAGATTTAGGGAGATTCAAATTTGTAAACCAAAATGAAACACACTTTATTAGATAAAAACTTGTAACAATGATTAACAAATGCCTTTAAGGCATTACAAAAGAAATACTAGAAAAAAAAATCTAAACTAGAAACAATAAAAGTCATCAGAACTCCCATGGTCGTTTTCCTTTCGTGCTGACATAATCGTTGATTGTCCTCTCATTCTCAAGATGTCTTGTAAGCTTCAGGATCTTCTGCTCCTGCTCATGATACTTCTCTCTGTAGGTATCTCGTTCTTCTCTTAACTGGATCCAAGATCTCTTCAATGCCCCCAGATCAGTAGGCATATAGGGATGGAGGATTGTATAAGGAACACCTTCTTCATCAGTATGCTCTATAATCACCGGTAAAACAGCTTCATATGGAATCCCCATCTTTTGAGCACGGGCTCGAACCCACTGGAGATACAGTTGCATTGGGAGAGAAGTCTTCATTCCTAGCTCATGCGGATCAGACCTGTTCACCCTGCCCCAAGCTCGTGTAAACCTGCGGCGATGTCCTTCAACATCCCCTTGTAGTCAAAGACAATGCATGTAAGCAACAGCTCTTGGGGACCATCCCTCCAAGCTCATCCAAACTGTCGTAAGGCCAAACAAGGATTATAGGTTATTCCCCCTGTTGTACCCCAAAATTTTCCCTCCCATATTCTTCAAAGAAATTGCCAAGTCAAGCTTCAAAGTTCCCCAAGGGTTGCATAGTGCAAAGATCTCCTAAGCAGTCAAAACTAGGGTTTGTGTTCTGATCAAGAAAATGAAGTCTTCAGAGGTCCAATCAAGTCTCACATGCCTACAAAGATGGTCAAGCATCCTCATATCAAGTTTCAAGACATTCAGCTCAAAATTGCACAGTCAAAAACCCTAAATTGCACTACAGTCAACTGTAGGGGCAAAATGGTCATTTGACAGTCAAAAGTTCAAATTTTTGGTCAACATATCATTTTTGAAGCCACAAACATCATTTGATCAATGCTTGATCATGATTCTCAAAGTTTGGCTCAGAAATCATCAAGATGCAAAAGTTTCCTTATTTGGACAGCTGAAAAAGTCAACTGTAAATTGACCAGGGCATAACTTCCACATGGATTATCAGAAAAATTCCATCCAAAGCTCATTTTGAAGAGAAAGACATTTCCTACAACTCATCTTCATACTTCAAGTCCAAGAAATTCTCTCACAAAAAGTTATCAATTTCAACATTATAGGTCATTTTCAAAAGTCAACAAAAAGGGACTTTCAGTCAAAGGCCATAACTTGAGATTGGTAAATCAAAATGACAGGGGACCAAAGACATTGGTTAGAGGACTCAAAGACCTTTCCAAAATGTCCAAGAACATGAGAAAAGCTTAAGAATTGAGCAAGTTATGCCTTGTGGAAGTTGGGAAATTTTTGGATATTTTGAAAAGTCAACATTACTTCAAATGACCTAAAATTGCTAATGGGCCCATTTTTCTTCCATGATTCATCATCCATGACATGTGCACGACCACTTGGCCCAAAGGGAAGTATTTTTTTCATTTTTTATTTATTTATGTGAATTTTTATTTATATTAATTCATTTAAATCAAAATAAATATATGGAAAATACTTAACCTAAAGTTTTAAATCTTTTTGTGCATGTTTTATACTCAAGATTTCGTGTACAACTAAATAGGGAAAGATTTGGACTGATTGATCATGATTTGAACAAAAAGCACATGGAAAATATTTGGAAAATAATGATGGAAAATCAAATCTTCAAAACCATCATTGCAAGGGATTTGATTTGTTTTTCTTAACCTAATTGATTCATACATAAGCCAGGAACACAACCCTAATGATCATACACACGCAGCTGCCCAAAAACCAGAAAATCAAACTTGGAATTTTGTCTAAAAAACTCAAAACTGCAAACTCACTTCCAGGGCGATTCAAGGCATAATACCTATCCCATTAGCTTCCTTGAGCAATATAGGACGTATTCCAATCAAAAACATCAATCAAAACGCTGTGAAACGGTATCCAGAAGTCACACTTTTTTCCTTTTTTTTTCATTATCGTGTTTTAACATTTACGCACATTCATGGCATTTTGATTATATATTCATGATCAGTGAAGGGTTTGCAAGCTAACCATATGCCTTAATTTGATTATCATGCGCTATAGGCAAATATACCATGTTCGTTTTTTAGGGTTGCAGGAGTTATAATTTGGGGCTTTCCACCCAAAGAAAAATTAGCCTTCAAGACCTGTGCCATTAGATTCAGCAGGTTTGGACGATTAGGAATCCATCATCGCACTCAATTTATGAGTGTCCTAGGCTTATTCGCTATTTTCTGGAAAGTGGCCTAAGAGAACACATCCAAAACCGTTGCCTATGTTTCTCTTATTTCAGGAAAATAAAACACGGGAAGAAGACGACCTCGTGGCGAATGGTGATAGGCTGGTTCAAATTTCCGCGCGCAGGCCCACTAACATTCTTGTTTTTATTTATTATATTTGTTGATTATTATATATTAACATGTGCAAAGTGGTTCAGCTGGCAAGCGTTGTGTGTGTTAACGTCCAAGACCTGGGTTCGAGTCCCAGGTCTGCATTATCTCAATATTATTTTTCCATGTACGTTCACATGCAACTTCAGCGTTGTGGTCCACCATATGCCTTCCAGAATCCAACATCCACGTGCCCCTGGAGATCCAATCAAAGGCTACAATCTGAAGCACATCATAAGCCTGGTCAACGCTTCAGCATGCTACCAGAAAAAGTCCAACAAGGCCATGCTCAATGGGCCAGAATTGCTTGGATTTAACCTCCACTTTGGGGACTACCACCCCCCTAGGTTTGCATATTTTTCACTTTCTTTGTTTTTTTATTTATTTAACTCTATTTCTTTTAATTATTGTTTGTTTAAATTAATTACTTATTTTCATAAATATAAAAAAATGCATAAAAATCAGAAAAAAGTTAAAACAACAAATAATCTTTATTTTAGTATTTTCTTAAATAAATTTGCATGTAAATAAAATTAGTTTTAAATTAGGTGTTAATTTTAATTCTTTTAACAATAAATTAAAAAAAACATAGAATTAGGTTTGATTAAATTTTATTCCTTTTTATTTTTCTTTTATAATAATTAAAATAACTAAATATTTATTTTCATAAATTAAATTGCATGTAAAAATTAGGTTTAAATTTAGGTTAAAAAATTCAATATCTTCTTCTTAAAAAGTTAAAAAATAATTAGAATTAGGGTTTGCATCTTATTTTAATTTTAATTAATTCTTTTCTCATATTAAGTCTTAAAAATCATAAAATACCAAAATACCAAAAACAAAAAACAATTTCTTTTCTTAATTAATTAATTCATGTAATTTTAATTTTTTGTAAAAGGGTCCAACGCCCTCGTTCTTAATTTCTCATTAATTCGCGTATTTATTTTATTCCGTTTAAATAATTATGTACCTCTCCCGAAGCCATGTAAATTCCTCCTCGCACTTTCAATTCTTTTATTTCCTTTGCTTTCTTTATTTTTTCTGTCAAATCGGGTCCTGGTTAATTTTGGCGATGTGGACCCGCGCCGTGTGTAATAGCTTAGAATTTACTTTTCCCGCAAATATTTTAACTGTTAATCAAAAGCATGAAAGAATGTATGGACAAAATAAAAACAAGCGTAGAACACCAATAACATGACAAGATAAATGCAAATGAAAACGACACACGAATCGCACACACCACCCCTAGGGTACGCCTCACTGTTGCCTTGCCTCGAAAGGTGATCGTCGAGTAGAGGATGTCTTAGTAAGTCCTCATGATCCGGGAACCTGGCATGAGGGTAGCTTCTAAGGTGTCTTCCCATTGCTCTGGTGATCACCATGTCCCTACAACCTCGAATTGACCCGAACACCTCCAACGGTGGTGCTACCTACCTCTCAATGGTGGGATGGCACTACTTTAAAGGACATTTACACAGACGAATTCCTTAGGGTAGGTAGACGACTCTAGATACTTGCTCTAATTTCAAAACAAATCAAAAATACTTTTCACACCGACACCTTTTCAAAAAGCTTTCGAAAGCAATTTTTCAAACACTCTTGAGGACCGATACAAGAGTCGAACTGGAATTTTCAAAGAAACTTTTTAAAACCCACAGTTGAAAAGCAAACAAACCATTTTTGAAAACACAAATGAGCAAGTATCTAAGAGCCCATGGATAACCATGGATAGAAAGGGTGCTAACACCTTCCCTTTCTATAATCTACCTCCCGAACCGAGAGCAATCTCTTTAAGGAATTTTTCTGTGCTTTTGTCCTTTCCATTTGGAGAAAATAAAAGACGGTGGAGACTCTTGCTTCCGCGACATTTTGCGAACCAGCTTTAAACAGTCAGTTCCAGATCCACCGATCACAGAACTGGCGACTCTGCTGGGGATACCTTTATAAAGTGAGGTGTACCTTAGGACTAAGATCACTGTGTTTTCAATTGCTTTCCTTGTTTGCTTTATTATCGTGGGACTGTCTTGGGAGTTCTATAGATCCTAACCCGGATCTGGGGATACCTTCTTAGAAAGTAGCAACAAGGCTGTAAGGGAACTGTGCGGGGTATACCGACATGGTTGAAATAGTCTGCTACGTTGATGTGGCACTTTAGTGTGTACCGGTAACCCTTGAGTTCAGTCAAGGAGAGTACGGGGCCTCCGCGTGGTGTCGTGAAGCATCAACAGACCTTAGGAACCTTAATTGAACTATCTTGGCCTCTTTAGGGTAGTGAGATAACTGACTTTGGTGCAGTCCGAGGTTGGTTGATACTCGATACTACACTCAATTGAGGGTTGCTTTCCTGGAATATTTCGGTCGCCAGTTCAGTGGCTAAATCGAAACGATGAACAATGAAAGCAATCCCGTGATATTGGGACTCTTAGAACCCGGTTACTTCTAATAGGACAGGTTGAACCCACCAACTTCAAGAGGGTACTACCCAGACCCCATGCTGGCCTAAACTCTAAGGGCTTCTCTTGTGTGACTTGTGTGCCTTCGTACTTGACTATTTGCATGCTTGTTATCTAACACAAGTTTCTTGCAGGTTTTTGTTTTAGTCCTTAACTAGGACTCATAACAAGGCTTACTAAGCTTCTTGCAGGTTTTTGTTTTAGTCCTTAACTAGGACTCATAACAAGGTTTACCGAGTTTCTTGCAGGGTTTGTTTTAGTCCTTAATTGGGACTCATAACAGGGTTTACTGAGTTTGCTTGCAGGTTTTGTTTGCAGTCCTTAATTGGGACTCATTACAGGGTTACTTACATTACCCCATGCATCATGACATCATACCATTGCATACATCCTAACCCATTTCGAGGATCTCAAAGGCTTGTGATGCAGGTCATGATGAATCAAACATCTAGCAAGGGGTAAAGAGGATTTATTTTCCTCTAGCTCAGGTTGTCAGGGGCTATGACCCACTTGATATGGTGAGCTTTGACTCCTGGAGAAGGTTCCCCTAACCAAGGTTGTTTGGAAGCCAGAACTAAACCTGATGACTAAAGTCAGGGGCTATGACCCACTTGATATGGTGAGCCTTTGACCCTTGGAAGAAAGACTCTCAACAAATATGAAGTTCTTTCAGTCAAGCTACCGGATCCAAATGCTAACAAATTTTCTTGTTTACCCCGCGAGGTCCTTGAAAACATTGCATGCATATCATACATATCATTGCATAACAGGTACCCTTTGGACATGTCACTTACCGTCTCCGCTGTTTATTTCAGCAATGGCTTCCCAACAAGATAACCAGGACCTTCACGCTCAAGAGGCTCAGTTCAAGGAGATCTTTCTAAGCCTATCCAAGGGGCAGGAAGAGTTGAGGACACTCCTCATGGGGAATCTGATCAGAAAGAGTCCTGAAGATGACAAGGACGAACAGCTGAAACGTCTACAAGCTGAGGTAGACACATTGAAAACCCAGATGCTGGGGAAAAGGGCCCTCATTCAAGGTTTAGCTCAGGAACAAGGAGAGCTGAGAGCCATGATCAACCAGCTTCCTCAAGGCATGAAGCAACCAGCCCAAATCAGGGACCAGGTCATGGAACAGCTTCCAAGAGGGCAAAGGTTGGGTCCAATGAATAGACCTCTCCGAGTTGCTACTACTTCTCAGGTCCAACAACGACCGCGCCAAGAACAGCGGGTTGATCGGAACAGGTCGGATGAGCCTAAGAGACAATTCACCAATATCAACATGCCATGGTCACGAGCTTTGCAGCACATGTTAAGGATGAACCTGATTGCGGTGATCAACCCTCCTGCAAATCCAAAGACTTCCTCTCCAAATTACAACCCAGAAGCAAGGTGCGCTTACCATTCTGGTAGCCCGGGGCACGATACTGAGGATTGTTGGGCACTAAAGTACAAGATTCAGAACATGATCAATGCTAAAGAGATCGAGTTTGAGCCCGCCGAGACTCCTAACGTGATCACTGCTCCCTTGCCAAAACATGGCTAAGACTGAAAAGACTTTTGTTCATTCGAATGTTCAAGTTGCAATTTTCTTTTGTTCAAACATTTACTCATTGTTAAAATATTGTTATTTCATTAATGCATCGCTTATGTCTATTTTGAATCAATATATTCGTATTCACTATACGCAAATTATTTTCATATTTTTTCTGATGATCAACTCTCAATCAATAATTCTAAGCCTCTTGAGGGAGGATGACAAAAACGATACCATGATCTTTACAGTATGCTTTTGAACAAACCCCGCTGATAAGGTACAGGCATTGTTTCAATTCCTAAACACTGGAGTAATAAGGATGATAATCCCTCGTCAACCCATCTGAGCCAAAGAAGTAGGAGTTTTTCTTTTCGAAATTTAAAACCCTTAATCATAACCCGGGGCAGGGTAGTCTTCTCAGTTGATTCCAGTGCACAATGAATGGCACCAAATGAGTTTTTCCAAAAAAAAACAAAAGACAGTGATGGTTCCGAACAATCATAAGGACAGGCAGTCATTATCAAAAAAAAAATCATAAATGAAAAGCCCATTAAGTCAAAACCCATGAAGGAGACTTACAAAACTGGGGCATCCCGCTGAATGTAATTCCAAAAAGGAGACAGTTCAGGCAAAAAAAATAGGGATAACGAAATCAAAAAGAAAGAGGTCCTACAAACCTTCAACAAAAAAGGAAATGACTGCCTAACCAAAATATACTGTCAATATCCGAACCATCGCTGGTATATCAAAGCAAGGACTCAACCAAGGTCTAACGCACGATCAACTGGGTTTAGGTTTGAAGAACATCACGAAGAGCGGGTGGGTACAAATAATTTGAGCCTTTATCCTTTGTTTCTTAAACCGTGAACCAAGCCACGTTATAACCCTTAAAAGTACTAGATGAAGCATGGGTTAGTTCGAAAGCATACTGTTACGAAAAGGTATCCTGACTCCTTAAGGCTTACGGTAAATACGGAGTTGACATCACGTTTTACAAACATTCACTTGTTTTATGAAAAAGAATGCATTTTCAAAATCTTCAAGACAGACATAAGCTTGGCATTTTTAACATAACTTTGTTTGCATATGACTTTTTGTTTGAACAACAGGAAATTCGCACGATGAATACCTAGTGAACAAAAGCACTTCCAATCAAGGGGCAGACAAGATCATTGTCCATCATCTGGGGCAGTCCAATCAAGATTCGGAGGATCTCTCAAAAGGCCAAATAGCCTGGGGCAAATCTATGCTTGAATCACTTGGGGCATTTCAACAACGAATCTTGTCTGATCAAACACCTTCCGGTGGCATGACAAAACACTTCTAACAGGGGCAACTCCTTACATTCTGAAAGCACGGACATAGTCGAAGAAAAAATACTACGCGTAATCAAGGACCCGCTAGGTTGACACACCTAGGCAAAAACAAGGGATTTCCGACGAACCAAAAGGGTTCGGGCAAAAATAAGGGATGAAAATGAAAAATCTGTACACCTGGCAAGTCGAAAACTTGAAAAGGCGGCTTGGGCAAAAATGGGTATCCCGGTGGACTGAAAACCCGAAAGGGCGGTCCAGGCAAAAATTAGGGATCGAAGCGTACGACTATGTCCCGATATCTCGTCACTTGCCTAGCGGAAGAAGATTTGTCAAACGGCGGTCGTCAAACACCTTCACATGTACCTTCTTCTCCAACAGAAACAGGGGCAATGATGAGTGGTCTAAGCGATCTAATGGCTCCATCCGCCAAGGTACCAAGGTAGGTTCAGCTAAAGAATATGACCAGTACATCTTAATTCCCTAGAGAATAAGTCAGCAGTCAGTGTATTCTTCTCCAAACAGAGTTCTCAAATCTTAAGGAAGTTGGGTATCCTCCCGCAGATCTCAACATTCCCCAGCAGCATACATATTCTTAACAAGCATCCCCGGCATTCTTGGTCTAAAGATTGTTCCCCGGCGGTATACCAATATTCAAAGGAATCACTTCCCCAGCATATCAAAACTTCCCCAAGAGAGAATCCAATCCAGTTTCCCCAGGAAAGTTGGAATTCATCTCCCCAAGCAGTAAGCTTATCCCCAGTAGATTCTGGAAGCTTATCCCTCGCAGAGCACGAACGCGTCGTCCGGCTTTATTTAAAGAGTTATTTCCGTAACAGGATATAACTGGGTTATCCTCAGCCAAAAGCCACGGAAAGAGCGTCCTCGACGAAGTCTTCTTACCCCAGCGAAGTCTATTCATACTTCCAATACAACAAAGATATCCTCAGCAAGTCATTCTCAACAATTCAGCAAAAGCATCTCTATCCCCACAGAGTGTCACTCCCCAGCATGGTCGCTAGAGTATTTTTCTCCCCGCAGAATCTTTCATTTGCCAAGTTTATTCCTCAACGGAGTCATCTTCTCCTACCGGTATTCTTGCAGTTATCATCCCCAGCGGAAGCAAAATCTATTCTTCAGCGTCAGCCCAGGATATGACTTCCCGGCACCCGTCAAGGATTTACTGTCCTAGACGAAAAACACATTCATAAAACATCACATACATCATTATGGCATGCATATACGCATCATATCATATAAATCTCATTTATGTTGAGAACATCATTGCTTGATCCATATCATGCATTGCATATGACTGACCTTTACCTTTCAGGAAAGATGTAGTTGAAATTCTCAATCATATTTCAAGACCTAGACCAGTTCAGTTAATCGACTCCAAAGATTTCTTATCCAGTCCCAGGCCTTCTCTAGTCCAGCTAAATTGACTCCCAACAGATTTTTCTGATAAAGACTCAGTAGAAGTTATCCCAGGTTATAATTTCCTATTGGTTCTCTCTCCGACGGTGCATGAGATTTCCATTTTAGGGTTTTCTTTAAGATTATAATTCCCTATGGTTCCCTCTCCGACGGTGAGTGAGGTGATAATTCCTTTTCCTATGGTTCCCTCTCCGACGGTGAGTGAGGTGATAATTCCTTTTCCTATGGTTCCCTCTCCGACGGTGAGTGAGGTGATAATTCCTTTTCCTATGGTTCCCTCTCCGACGGTGAGTGAGGTGATAATTCCTTTTCAGATGGTTCCCTCTCCGACGGTGAGTGAGGTGATAATTCCTTTTCAGATGGTTCCCTCTCCGACGGTGAGTGAGGTGATAATTCCTTTTCAGATGGTTCCCTCTCCGACGGTGAGTGAGGTGATAATTCCTTTTCAGATGGTTCCCTCTCTGACGGTGAGTGAGGTGATAATTCCTTTCAGATTATAATTTCCTATGGTTCCCTCTCCGACGGTGAGTGAGGTGATAATTCCTTTCAGATTATAATTTCCTATGGTTCCCTCTCCGACGGTGAGTGAGGTGGTAATTCCTTTTCAGATTATAATTTCCTATGGTTCCCTCTCCGACGGTGAGTGAGGTGATAATTCCTTTCAGATTATAATTTCCTATGGTTCCCTCTCCGACGGTGAGTGAGGTGATAATCCCTTTCAGATTATAATTGCCTATGGTTCTCTTCCCGATACTGCGAAGATGGTAATTCCCACCAAGATTTTCTCAACGAGCGTAGTTGAAGTTAGAGTCACCCAAGGTTCTCTTACCATTCATGCTAAGATAGTAACCATCCCTGGTTCATTCATCATCTTTTGAAGCTCCAGACCCAGCTCCTGTAACCAGTCAAGATATATCTATACCAAGCATCTAAAAATCAGCTCCTGCAACGTGTGAGGTACTCATTTTCTGTTTTGCAGGTATGCAAGTTCTCGCTAAGGAATCTCTTACGCGATCGACATCCAGATGGCATATATAAGCCCATCATCCTATCCATAAATCTCCAAATGGCATCTATAAGCCCATTCCATCATCACACTTCTACTATGTGAGCGCAAATTTCTGGGCACTCTAGTGTTCAATCATCTTCTACCCTCGGATTACGAAAGGCACGTCAGCCAATCTGCATCCTCAGGTCTAAGAAGATTGAACAGGGGCAACTGTTGTACCCCAAAATTTGCCCTCCCATATTCTTCAAAGAAATTGCCAAGTCAAGCTTCAAAGTTCCCCAAGGGTTGCACAGTGCAAAGATCTCCTAAGAAGTCAAAACTAGGGTTTGTGTTCTGATCAAGAAAATTAAGTCTTCAGAGGTCCAATCAAGTCTCACATGCCTACAAAGATGGTCAAGCATCCTCATATCAAGTTTCAAGACATTCAGCTCAAAATTGCACAGTCAAAAACCCTAAATTGCACTACAGTCAACTGTAGGGGCAAAATGGTCATTTGACAGTCAAAAGTTCAAATTTTTGGTCAAAATATCATTTTTGAAGCCACAAACATCATTTGATCAATGCTTGATCATGATTCTCAAAGTTTGGCTCAGAAATCATCAAGATGCAAAAGTTTCCTTATTTGGACAGCTGAAAAAGTCAACTGTAAATTGACCAGGGCATAACTTCCACATGGATTATCAGAAAAATTCCATCCAAAGCTCATTTTGAAGAGAAAGACATTTCCTACAACTCATCTTCATACTTCAAGTCCAAGAAATGCTCTCACAAAAAGTTATCAATTTCAACATTATAGGTCATTTTCAAAAGTCAACAAAAAGGGACTTTAAGTCAAAGGCCATAACTTGAGATTGGTAAATCAAAATGACATGGGACCAAAGACATTGGTTAGAGGACTCAAAGACCTTTCCAAAATGTCCAAGAACATGAGAAAATCGTAAAAATTGAGCAAGTTATGCCTTGTGGAAGTTGGGAAATTTTTGGATATTTTGAAAAGTCAACATTACTTCAAATGACCTAAAATTGCTAATGGGCCCATTTTTCTTCCATGATTCATCATCCATGACATGTGCACGACCACTTGGCCCAAAGGGAAGTATTTTTTCATTTTTTATTTATTTATGTGAATTTTTATTTATATTAATTCATTTAAATCAAAATAAATATATGGAAAATACTTAACCTAAAGTTTTAAATCTTTTTGTGCATGTTTTATACTCAAGATTTCGTGTACAACTAAATAGGGAAAGATTTGGACTGATTGATCATGATTTGAACAAAAAGCACATGGAAAATATTTGGAAAATAATGATGGAAAATCAAATCTTCAAAACCATCATTGCAAGGGATTTGATTTGTTTTTCTTAACCTAATTGATTCATACATAAGCCAGGAACACAACCCTAATGATCATACACACGCAGCTGCCCAAAAACCAAAAAATCAAACTTGGAATTTTGTCTAAAAAACTCAAAACTGCAAACTCACTTCCAGGGCGATTCAAGGCATAATACCTATCCCATTAGCTTCCTTGAGCAATATAGGACGTATTCCAATCAAAAACATCAATCAAAACGCTGTGAAACGGTATCCAGAAGTCACACTTTTTTCCTTTTTTTTTCATTATCGTGTTTTAACATTTACGCACATTCATGGCATTTTGATTATATATTCATGATCAGTGAAGGGTTTGCAAGCTAACCATATGCCTTAATTTGATTATCATGCGCTATAGGCAAATATACCATGTTCGTTTTTTAGGGTTGCAGGAGTTATAATTTGGGGCTTTCCACCCAAAGAAAAATTAGCCTTCAAGACCTGTGCCATTAGATTCAGCAGGTTTGGACGATTAGGAATCCATCATCGCGCTCAATTTATGAGTGTCCTAGGCTTATTCGCTATTTTCTGGAAAGTGGCCTAAGAGAACACATCCAAAACCGTTGCCTATGTTTCTCTTATTTCAGGAAAATAAAACACGCGAAGAAGACGACCTCGTGGCGAATGGTGATAGGCTGGTTCAAATTTCCGCGCGCAGGCCCACTAACATTCTTGTTTTTATTTATTATATTTGTTGATTATTATATATTAACATGTGCAAAGTGGTTCAGCTGGCAAGCGTTGTGTGTGTTAACGTCCAAGACCTGGGTTCGAGTCCCAGGTCTGCATTATCTCAATATTATTTTTCCATGTACGTTCACATGCAGCTTCAGCGTTGTGGTCCACCATATGCCTTCCAGAATCCAACATCCACGTGCCCCTGGAGATCCAATCAAAGGCTACAATCTGAAGCACATCATAAGCCTGGTCAACGCTTCAGCATGCTACCAGAAAAAGTCCAACAAGGCCATGCTCAATGGGCCAGAATTGCTTGGATTTAACCTCCACTTTGGGGACTACCACCCCCCTAGGTTTGCATATTTTTCACTTTCTTTGTTTTTTTATTTATTTAACTCTATTTCTTTTAATTATTGTTTGTTTAAATTAATTACTTATTTTCATAAATATAAAAAAATGCATAAAAATCAGAAAAAAGTTAAAACAACAAATAATCTTTATTTTAGTATTTTCTTAAATAAATTTGCATGTAAATAAAATTAGTTTTAAATTAGGTGTTAATTTTAATTCTTTTAACAATAAATTAAAAAAAACATAGAATTAGGTTTGATTAAATTTTATTCCTTTTTATTTTTCTTTTATAATAATTAAAATAACTAAATATTTATTTTCATAAATTAAATTGCATGTAAAAATTAGGTTTAAATTTAGGTTAAAAAATTCAATATCTTCTTCTTAAAAAGTTAAAAAATAATTAGAATTAGGGTTTGCATCTTATTTTAATTTTAATTAATTCTTTTCTCATATTAAGTCTTAAAAATCATAAAATACCAAAATACCAAAAACAAAAAACAATTTCTTTTCTTAATTAATTAATTCATGTAATTTTAATTTTTTGTAAAAGGGTCCAACGCCCTCGTTCTTAATTTCTCATTAATTCGCGTATTTATTTTATTCCGTTTAAATAATTATGTACCTCTCCCGAAGCCATGTAAATTCCTCCTCGCACTTTCAATTCTTTTATTTCCTTTGCTTTCTTTATTTTTTCTGTCAAATCGGGTCCTGGTTAATTTTGGCGATGTGGACCCGCGCCGTGTGTAATAGCTTAGAATTTACTTTTCCCGCAAATATTTTAACTGTTAATCAAAAGCATGAAATAATGTATGGACAAAATAAAAACAAGCGTAGAACACCAATAACATGACAAGATAAATGCAAATGAAAACGACACACGAATCGCACACACCACCCCTAGGGTACGCCTCACTGTTGCCTTGCCTCGAAAGGTGATCGTCGAGTAGAGGATGTCTTAGTAAGTCCTCATGATCCGGGAACCTGGCATGAGGGTAGCTTCTAAGGTGTCTTCCCATTGCTCTGGTGATCACCATGTCCCTACAACCTCGAATTGACCCGAACACCTCCAACGGTGGTGCTACCTACCTCTCAATGGTGGGATGGCACTACTTTAAAGGACATTTACACAGACGAATTCCTTAGGGTAGGTAGACGACTCTAGATACTTTCTCTAATTTCAAAACAAATCAAAAATACTTTTCACATCGACACCTTTTCAAAAAGCTTTCGAAAGCAATTTTTCAAACACTCTTGAGGACCGATACAAGAGTCGAACTGGAATTTTCAAAGAAACTTTTTAAAACCCACATTTGAAAAGCAAACAAACCATTTTTGAAAACACAAATGAGCAAGTATCTAAGAGCCCATGGATAACCATGGATAGAAAGGGTGCTAACACCTTCCCTTTCTATAATCTACCTCCCGAACCGAGAGCAATCTCTTTAAGGAATTTTTATGTGCTTTTGTCCTTTCCATTTGGAGAAAATAAAAGACGGTGGCGACTCTTGCTTCCGCGACATTTCGTGAACCAGCTTTAAACAGTCAGTTCCAGATCCACCGATCACACCCCCTCTAATTCCAAGAAATGGAACATTGGGGTATTCCCCACACCGATCAATGACAGCTACCTTTTCCATGTCTTTAAAACTCCAAAGGATATTCGTATGAGCAACGGACATGATCCTGTAAGCCCAACCTACACCTTCCTCATTCTTCAATACAGATTTGGGGAGGTGAGAAATAAACCACCTCGCCAGCAGCGGTGTACAACACATGAGAGTTCCCCTTCTCCACACAGTACGGGTATAAAGAGCATGCAGGATGTCACCTAGAAGAGTAGGCACTAGGTTACGAGACATGAAGATCTTGACTGCGTGCACATCTATGAAGGCATCCGGATTTGGGAAAAGAACCAAGCCGTAGATGAAGAGAGCCAGGGTGTCTTCAAATGCTTTAAAGTCCAAACTATCCCAGAACTATTGAGCTTGATCGATCAAAAACTTAGCCAAGAAAACTTTAACCCCACTCCGAGTCTCCCAGTTAGATACTACATCAACCATTTTTAGATGTAGGGCTGAAGCAATATCCTCTGGCCTAAGAGCTATCTCCAAACCTGTAAAGGGTGTCTGCTCAAGGATAGATATGCCTAGTAAATCAGAAAACTCCTCCAAAGTAGGGAATAACTGATAGTTCGGGAAGGTAAAACAATGATGCAGCGGGTCAAAGAACTGGAACAACACGCTCATCATTTGCTCATCCAACTTGGAAGTGACCAAGATAAGGAGATGACCATAACTTCTAACAAAGGAAGAAGTATCAGGAACTTTTGAAACTAACTCTCTGAGTTGAGCAGGTATCTGCACGAAGTTGACTCGAATGGTATTTCTGCGCATAGAAGCCATAATCTGTAAAACAGAACAAAGATGAATCCCCTCGGTCTTTGAAATGGTTAGTCTAATGAAATATGCATGCGATGTCATGATGCATGATGTCATGATAATAACACACCACAGGTATCACAGATAGCAAACATGGTAAGGGCAAACAAGTTACACAATAGCCCTTAAATTTCAGGCTGGCATGGAGTATAGATATTACCCTCTTGCAGTTTAGTTGGTTCAACCTGTCCTAATAATAGTAACCGGGTTCTAGAGGTTCTCAATATCACTGACCATCCTCCATCGGTCATAGTTTCAGCTCACGCAATCTTTTCTTGTAGCTGGAACCATCGCAAGAGTATGGTCTTAATGAGTGTAGCATTCTGCTACTTTCAATGGCCAAGTTGGTCAATTATAGGTTCTAAGGTCAGTTGATGCTTAATGACCCATATAGCAGCCACATGCTCTCCTTGTTCCTCCATAAGGGATATCGGTACCAACTAATGTGCCACATAAACGTAGCTACTGCTTCAAACGTATTGGTCTACACCATACAATTCCCTCACAGTCTATTGCTACTTACCTAAAAGGTGTCCCCAGATCCGGGTTAGGATCTATAGTAACTCTGATACAAAGCCCACAAAGATAAAGCAAACAGATCAAACAATTGAAAACAATATGATGAACTAATCCTAAGTGTGATACGGTGGGAAAGAACTGACTGTTTTTGGAATGCTGGTTTGCGTTTTGCGTTTTTTTCGCAAAATGTCGCGGTAAGCAAGAGTCACCACCGACTTTTATTTTATCCAACAAGGAAAGGAAAAAAGCACAGAAAAATTCCTTTTTCGAGATGTTTCTCGGGTTCGGGGGGTAGATTATAGAAAGGGAAGGTGTTAGCACCCTTTCTATCCGTGGTTATTCATGGGCTCTTAGGTACTTGCTCATATTGTTTTCAAAATTTCTTTTCTTTGTGCTTGTGGGTTTGAAGAAGTTTTTGTTTGAAAAGAAGTGTAAGTGTGAAAATTTGTTTTGTTTTGAAAGAGGAAGCATCTAAGAACCATCTACCTACTCGAAAAAGGAATCGTTCTATGCTATCTTCCTTTAGACAATGCTATCCCACTATTGATGAGTAGGTAGTACCGTCATTGGAGTTTAAGGGTCAATTCAAATAAGGGACATGCGGTCACCAAAGCAATGTTAAGACGCCTTAGCGGTAACCCTAATGTCTTAGATCATTTTATCTGAGGCAACCGTTTCGAGGCAACTATGATCTTTGGACAAGAGGATGACCTCTAAAACTTCCTATACTCAATGACCGCGTACGAAGGCAACCAAGTGGGGTGTACCCAAAGAGTGCACATGTGCGAGTGTGTCATTTTCAGTTAATTTTATCTTTGTACATGTTAAAGGTGATCTATGTTGATTTTAGGTTAAAACATTCAATCTTGTCATGCATACCTATTATCAAACATCTAACGGTTTATAAGTTGCGGAAATTAATTTGCGGAAATTTAACTAACTATTACAAGGCGTCGGGTATTTACATCGCCAAAAGCAACCCTTTGAAATTTAAATGCGGAAAATAAATAAAGTGATAAAATAGTCCTAATTATCTATTACATTCCGGGAACAAGTACAATAATATGGTAAAAGAAAATAAGTCGCGTGCGAGAAATTAAATCGAGTGCGAGTTCTAGGGTTTTGACCCTTTGTTATTTAAAGAAAAGATTTTTTTTGTTTGTTTTTAAATTAAGAAAGAAATTAATCTAAGTTAATTATTAAATTAAATTAAATTAACTAATTAATAAAATAAATATTTTTGTTTTTTTTTATATTTAAAGAAAGAAATAAAATTAATCAATAGTAGTAAAAACCTAATTAATTCTAAGTTAATTTAATTATTTACAAAATATATTAAAGTTATCCTAATTAATGGCCTAAATTAATTAAGTTAGTATTTATTAATAAAATGTACAATTTTATTTTATAAAGAAAATATTTTTGGTTTTTAATTTTATTAAAGAAAAAAAAGAAAATTGATTGGTTATAAAATAATGAAAATATTTAAATAAAACAAGAATAAAATAAATATAGAGAAGAGAGTGTTTGGGCCTGATTTTTGAAGGTCTGGATAGCAATTCTATGGCCCAATTGAGTTGGCCCCTTGTTGACTTTCCTGATTCAGTGTGCGCTGGTTGACTAGATCCCATAGTAGACCATCATCCCTGGATAGATTTGGCCTTGGGCCATCTGGCGCTTGATATTTAATGGTGTATGGTGTGCCACTAACCTGGATTTGCACTTGATTACATGAAGAGAAAAAATAACAAGGGATATGGGGGACCTGGGATTCGATCCCAGGTCCTGTTGGATATTAGATGCACGCCACTACCACTGCGCCACTTTGTTCTATTTGTCAATATATTAATCAATAATAATAATATGCGATAATGGATTAATATGCCAGACTAAAAAATAAAAACGCGCGAATAATGAACCAGCTACTAGGGAGATGACACGCCATCATCCCCTACCTCCAACCTTGTAACTTTACCTGCGGATTTAGATCCGCATCTAAATTCGCAGGTCGTTCCCAAAATAAATTCTAGGCCATGAAAATGACCCCCAAGGACATGGTTAGGTTCGTCTCCCTCTCCTGAGTGCAACCATGTCCATCACGAGATCCAATTTCACCTGAAATGCAAATTCCTAAAATCTAACACAAAACCCTAGCCATACGATTATGGGGTTACAGTCCATATAAATGAAATCAAATATTGCCAAAAGTTCAGAAATCTCATAAGCATCACAAATATGTCAAAGATTTGCCAGAAAGATGCAAGAATAGAAAGTTAAGGTTTTGGAAACAGGGCCAAGAAACGGGACACTTACAACACGTTTTGATGGATATGAGAGCTTCCTTTGGATTGATTCTGACTCAGTGAACCTCAAGGAAACGATTGAGACCGTTCTTGGCTTCTGAATTTGCCTCTAAGTATGATTTTGGTTTCACACTTTTTCCACTTTTTTTCAAGTTTTGTTTTCAATGTTCTTGCAGCCTCTCACCTAGTTTTCGTGTGCCTTGACTTGTATATGTATCATGGAATGTGTTAGGTTAACATTTGTGGATTGAATCTTTGAACATCAATGCCATTGAATTTGATTTGATCCACCATTGAAAGCTTGCCTAATTTGTCAAAAATCCAATCTTTTTGCACATGGAATGCTTGATACGAGTTTGATGCTGACCATGATGATGATTAAGTCCTAAAAATAGCAAAAATCAAATAGGTTAACATTTTTGGATTGAATCTTTGCACATCAATGCCATTAGGATTTTATTTGATTTAATTTGATTTAAAATGAAATAATTCAATAAAAAATCAAATAAAATTGATAAATGGACACAAGGCTGAAGCTAGGACACGTGTGCAATGTGGCAAGTTCAAATCAAGTGTAAAAGAATGGGCCCATTTGACAAAATTTGAAGTTTTGGGGATAGTTGACTTTTGGCAATTTTGCAAAAATTCCCAACTTCAACAATGCATAACTTCTTCAATATTGAACTTTTAGAAGTGTTCTTTGACTTTTTAGAAATCTTGAGATGTCCTCTAACCAACCCTTTTGGTCTAATCTAAGTTTGATATTCTATTCTCAAGTTATAAGCTTTGGAAAAAAGGTGTTTTTGTTGACTTTTAAAAATGACCTATAATGTCCAAATTTATAACTTCTTGTGAGTGAATTTTATGATATTGGGGTATGTAGATGGATTGTAGGAAATTGCATCCTATTCAAAATGAGCTTTGGATGGGTCATTTATAATAAAGTATGAGAAAGTTATGCTTGGTCAAAGTTGGTTTGACTTTTCCTACAAAACCCTAATTTAGCAACTTTTGAGTCTTGATGAATTTTAGGCAATCCTTGATGAATCATGATCAACCCTTGATAAAATGATGAAATATACTTCAAAATGAGAATGTTGACAAAAAATATTGAAGTTTGACTATTTGTAGGTCACAGTTGACTTTTGCCCTTGCACAATCGATTTTTGGACCCTTTGAGCAATTGACTGAGCAAACTTCCTCTGCAAGGCTTGAAATTTGACATGGATGACCTTGAGAACATATTAGGACATTAGGGAGAAATTTAGGTCATTTGTATTCAAGGATCTTGATGCAACACAAAACACTAATTTGGGGTTGACTGCCTTAGGAGATGATTTGTCTGACCCACTCTTGAGCAAGCTTGAGCAACTTGGAGATTTTTCTTGCAATGTTTTGAGAAATATGAGAGGGAAAATTTTTGGGTACAACAGCTTCCCCTGTTCAATCTTCTTAAACCTGAGGATATAGATTGGCTTTCGTGCCTTTCGTGATCCGAAGGTGGAATATCATTGAACACTAGAATGCCCAGAAATTTGCACTCGCATGAAGTGGTATCAGCCTTGTGATGTCGGGAATGGGCTTACAGATGCCATTTGGATATTGTTGATAGGAGGTATGAACTTCGACTGGAATAAGAATCAAGGAGATCTTAGCGTCGATCTGACTGAACCAGAGAAGGTCTTGGATTAACTTTGACGGGATAAGAATCAGAAAATTCTTAGAATCGATTTAACTGAACCGAACGAAAGTCTTGGAATATCTTCAACTGGAATAAGAATCAGGGAGATCTTAGCGTCGATCTGACTGAACCAGAGAAGGTCTTGGATTAACTTTGACTGGATAAGAATTAGAAAAATCTTAGAATCGATTTAACTGAACCTGACGAAAGTCTTGGAATATCTTCAACTGGAATAAGAATCAGGGAGATCTTAGTGTCGATCTGACTGAACCAGAGAAGGTCTTGGATTAACTTTGACTGGATAAGAATCAGAAAAATCTTAGAATTGATTTAACTGAACCAGACAAGATTCTTGAAATATCTTCAACTGGAATAAGAATCAGGGAGATCTTAACGTCGATCTGACTGAACCAGAGAAGGTCTTGGATTAACTTTGACTGGATAAGAATCAGAAAAATCTTAGAATCGATTTAACTGAACCAGACGAAAGTCTTGGAATATCTTCAACTGGAATTAGAATCATGGAGATCTTAGCGTCGATCTGACTGAACCAGAGAAGGTCTTGGATTAACTTTGACTGGATAAGAATCAGAAAAATCTTAGAATCGATTTAACTGAACCAGACGAAAGTGTTGGAATATCTTCAACTGGAATAAGAATCAGGGAGATCTTAGCGTCAATCTGACTGAACTAGAGAAGGTCTTGGATTATCTTTGATTGGATAAGAATCAGAAAAATCTTAGAATCGATTTAACTGAACCAGACGAAAGTATTGTGAGAGCATATTTCTGAGTAATCCGCTGAAACAACCGTTAATAGATGTAGTTTTTGAGGGGACTACCGGGTTATATAAGTAGTCAATGGTGTTTATTGATTCGTCTTTCCCTGAAAAGATAAAGAGTTAGTCATATGCAATGTCATGATGCATGATATATATCAAGCAATGATGCTCTTAAAATAAATGAGATTGTGTGGTATGATTCGTATATGCCTGTATCATGATGTATGGAAATGTAATGTTTCTAGATGGGGAAAATAAATCACGGATAGCTGCTGAAGAATAGAGCTGGATTCTTCGTTTCCGCTGGGGATGGCGAACGAAGAGAATAAACCTGCAGGAGAGGATGACTCCGTTGGGGGAATAAACTGATGAGGAGATTACTTTGTGGGGAAGAGATGTTCTGCTGAAGATTCCACTGATAAATTTCTTCGGGATGAATTATCGTTGTTGGTGATATTGAATCCTAATGGAGATTGAATTCCTATTTGTGAAAGGAAATAACTCCACTGGGGATGATCTTCAGTTACGAATTCTTTGGGAATAACCTTTTAGACTCTTATGGGGATAATCCTTTGAGTTCTGATGGGAATGATCCTTTGAACTCGGTTGGGGAGATTTATTTTTGTACTCTGCTGGGGATAAACTTCCAGAGTCTATTGGGGATGATTCTTCAACTCCATTGGGGAAGCTTTTTCAGACTGCGCTGGGAAAATTTTAACTCCATTGGGGATATCTTGTACCCTGTCGGGGAGCATTCTTATACTCTGTTGGGGAATATTAAGACTACCGGGGATATCAAGCCTTTTTAGTGTTGATGGTAGATAAACTCTGCTTGGGGAGAATATTACCGATTCATTTACAGTTGCAAGTCTCAGCTGGGGAGAGCTATCATTACTGTCTTACTCTGCGGGGAGTGAAGGTATCTTAGCCATATTCTTCAGCTGAATCTACCTTTGTACCTGGTGGACAGAGCAACTGTAAAGCTTGGACAAATCTTATTGCCCCTGTTTCTGATGTTACCAGTAATCGTCTTTTGTTTCGCATGTAAATATTTATGAGCAGCAATTAATGTCAAATGCATATATCAAAAATGAACATTGGACGTTCTTTGCAAAACAAAACAGATAAAGGGAAAACAATTTGAAATTTCTTTGAAAATGAATTGTATTGATTTTGAAGTTTGGCCTGTAAATAGGCGTTTTTGTACAAGAGGTTGATGTCCTAGTAAGAGAATGCCGCCGAACGTATAGAGTTTACACAATTTGTGAAAATCTAAACAAAACAGCTATGTGAGTAATCCCATTGGGTTCCAACTCTGCTATTGTCTTTATGTCCTCGAGCATCTCATCACTTTGCTACTGGTTGAAGGTGAATCAGATTGATTAGTGTCGTCCGAGCTTGATAGTCAGTACCGAAGTCTGGATGCAAGGTGATTCAATGAGACATAGTGTTACGCTTTGATCCCTAATTTTTGCCTGGACCGCCCTTTCGGGTTTTCAGTCCACCGGGATACCCTTTTTTGCACAAGCCGCCTTTTCAGGTTTTTGACTTGCCGGGTGTACAGATTTTTTCATTTTCATCCCTTATTTTTTCCCGAACCCTTTTGGTTCGCCGGGAAGCCCTTATTTTTGCCTAGCCCAGTCGACCTAGCGGGTCTTTGATTATGCGTAGTATTTTTTCACTATGTCTGCATTGACGGGGTGGGGAAGGTCGTCACCATCCATGGTGGTTAGAATCATAGCTCCTCTTGAGAAAATGTTCTTAACCACAAATGGCCCTTCGTAAGTAGGGGTCCATTTGCCCCTGGGATCACCTTGATGTAGTATGATGCGCTTGATAACCAGGTCCCCAACTTGATACTCTTGTCGTCTAACTTTCTTGTTAAATGCCTTGATCATTCGTTTTTGGTACGTCTGACCATGAAAAATAGCAGTAAGTCTCTTTTTGTCGATTAGGTTCAGCTGATCAAGCCGAGTCTGAATCCAGTCATCTTCGCTCAAACCTGCGTCCTTCATAATCCTAAGAGAGGGTATCTGAACTTCAATGGGCAAGACTGCCTCCATGCCATATACCAAGGAATAGGGTATTGCCCCTGTTGATGTCCGTGCTGAGGTACGGTATCCATGAAGAGTAAATGGTAACATCTCTTGCCAATCTTAGTATGTCACTGTCATCTTCTGCACAATCTTCTTAATGTTCTTATTAGCCGTTTCGACAGCCCCATTCATCTTCGGCCGATAAGGAGAAGAGTTGTGATGTTGTATCTTGAACTGCTTGCAAAGCTCAGTGATTATCTTGTTGTTGAGATTGGTACCATTATCCGTAATGATCCTCTCTGGTACACCGTATCGACAGATCAAATTGTGCCGAATGAACCGCGCCACGACGTTCTTGGTTACAGTAGCAAAGGAAGCTGCTTCAACCCACTTCGTAAAATAATCAATTTCTACCAGGATGAAACGATGCCCGTTGGATGCTGTAGGTCTGATCTCGCCGATCATATCAATGACCCATATTGCAAAAGGCCAAGGTGTCATCAAGACGTTTAGAGGAACTTGAGGTATGTGCACCTTATCGGCATAGACTTGGCACTTGTGACATGTCCGAGAATGCTGATAACAGTCGGCTTCCATTGTGGACCAATAATATCCTGCCCGTAGGATTTTCTTTGCCATGGTGTGTCCACTGGAGTGAGTTCCGAAAGTACCTTCATGTAACTCTGCCATGATCCTTTATGCTTCATTCTTATCCACACATCGTAATAAGGTTGAATCATGGTTACGCTTGTAAAGGATGCCATTGGTGATGAAGAACTTTGCTGCGAACCTCCTCAGAAACTTCTTGTCATTAACAGATGCACCCTCGGGGTATTCTTGAGCCTCAAGATACCTTTTTACTTCGTGAAACCCGGGCTTTTCTGTTACCTCTTCAGTCTCAATGTCACAGCAATGTGCAGGTTCATCCAATCTTTCAATGATAATTCGGGGAGCCTCGTTGTCCCAATTGACTTTGAACATAGAAGACATCGTAGCCAGCGCGTCCGCTAACTGATTCTCCTCTCTTGGGAAGTGTTCAAAGGTTATCTCATTGAAATGTGGAAGCAACGTCAATACATACTCCTTGTAAGGGATAAGGTTTGTGTGTTTCGTATCCCATTCGCCTTTGATCTGACTGATCACGAGAGTGGAATCTCCGAAGACACTCAAGAACTTAATCCTTAGGTCGATTGCTGCTCGAAGGCCCATAATGCATGCCTCATACTCCGCCATGTTGTTGGTGCAGTTGAAACATAATTGGGCGGTAAACAGAGTATGAGAGCCTTTAGGAGATATGATCACGGCGCCAATGCCATTGCCCAAAGCGTTTGAAGCTCCATCAAAGTACATAGACCATTGGGATCCTTCCTCAGGTCCATCATCCGATCCAAGTGTCTCACAGTCAGTTACTAGCATGATATTTTCATCCAGAAATTCAAAGTTCATAGACTGGTAATCATCCACTACTTGATGTGCCAAATGGTCTACCAACACACTTCCCTTGATTGCCTTTTGGGTTGTATAATAGATGTCATACTCAGTCAAGATCATCTGCCACCTTTCTATTCTTCCAGAAAAGGAAGGCTTCTCGAAGATATACTTGATTGGATCCATCTTTGATATCAATAAAGTAGTGTGAGTCAGCATATACTGTCTCAGCCGGCGAGCAGCCCATGCCAAAGCGCAATAAGTTTTCTCGAGCAACGAGTATCGGGTCTCGAAGTCGGTAAACATTTTGCTAAGGTAATAAATAGCATACTCTTTTCGGCCAAACTCGTCATGTTAACCTAGCACACACCCCATTGAATTATCGAGTACTGTCAAGTATAAGATCAAATGTCTCCTTTCAACTGGAGGCATCAAAATGGGTGGCTCTTAGAGATACTCTTTGATCCTTTCCAAATCGGCCTGGCATTCATCGTTCCAACGTACTACTTGATCTTTCTTCAGTAACTTGAAGATTGGTTCACAAGTAGCGGTCAGGTATGAGATGAATTGGGCAATGTAGTTTAGTCGTCCCAGAAAGCCTTTGACTTCTTTCTCTATTTTGGGAGCCGGCATTTCCTGTATAGCCTTTACTTTGGCAGGATCCACTTGAATACCTTTATCGCTTACAACGAAACCCAACAACTTACCAGCCCTCACCCCGAAGGTGCACTTGTTCGGGTTTAACCTCAGTTTGTACAACTTCAACCTGTCAAACAGCTTCTGAAGGTGGTCAAGATTTTCTTCCTCCATCTAGGATCTTGCAATCATTTCATCGACGTATACCTCAATCTCGTGATGGATCATGTCATGAAACAAAGCAACCATGGCACGCTGGTATGTTGCCCCAGCATTCTTCAATCCAAAAGGCATGACCTTGTATTAAAAGGTACCCCATTGAGTAACAAAGGTTGTCTTCTCCATGTCTTCTGGAGCCATTTTAATCTGGTTATAACTGGAGAAACCATCCATAAAGGAGAAGACCTTATGCTGAGCGATGTTGTCGACTAGAACGTCGATCTGAGTTAGAGGAAAATCATCCTTGGGACTCGCCCTGTTCAGATCCCTATAGTCAACGCACATTCGAACCTTACCATCCTTCTTCGGTACAGGAACCACATTGGCCACCTGTTGCACCCCAAAATTTGCCCTCCCATATTCTTCAAGGTTTGCTAAGATCATGTTTCAAAATCTCCCAAGAGTTGCATAGTCCAATGGTCTCCTAACAGTCAAAATTAGGGTTTTGGTTCTGGCAAAGAAGTTGGAGTTTCCAAGGGTCCAATCAAGTCCCACATGCCTACATACATTGTCAAGCATCCATATGCCAAGCTTCAAGACTCACAGCACCAGATTGCACTGTCAAAAACCCTAATTGCTTCACAGTCAACTGCAGGGGCAAAATGGTCATTTGACAGTCAAAAGTCAAAATTTTTGGTCAACATCTTATTTTGAAGCCACAAACACCATTTGATCAATTCTTGATCATGATTCTCAAGGCATGGCTCAAAAAGTCTCAAGATGCAAAAGTTTCTATTTTGGGACAGCTGAAAAAGTCAACTGCAAATTGACCAGGGCATAACTTCCACATGGTTTATCAGAAAAATTCCATCCAAAGCTCATTTTGAAGAGAATGACATTTCCTATAACTCCTCTTCACACTTAAAGTCCAAGAAATTCTCTCACAAAAAGATATCAATCTCAACATTATAGATCATTTTCAAAAGTCAACAAAAAGGCACTTTAAGTCAAAGACCATAACTTGAGATTGGTAAATCAAAATGACATGGGACCAAAGGCATTGGTTAGAGGACTTCAAGACCTTCCCAAAATGTCACAGAACATGATCAAAGCTTAAATATTGAGCAAGATATGCCTTGTGGAAGTTGGGAAATTTTTGGGAATTTTGAAAAGTCAACTTTGCTTCAAATGCCTCAAAATTGCTAATGGGCCTCAATTTCTTCCATGAATCATCACCCAAAAGCTATGCACGACCCATTAAGCTAAAAGGGAGTTATTTTCTTATTTTTAATTAATTAATTGAATTTTTAATCCTATTAATTCATTTAATTAAAATTAATTATGAGAAAAATACTAAAACATGTTTTCCAAATCTTTTTGTGCAGCATATTCTCCCATTAAGACCTAAATATTTCGTGTACCACATCAAGGGACAAAATCTTCCATAATTGGCAATGATTGGCATGAAAAAGATTTGGAAAAAGATGCTTGAAAATCAAATATCAAAAACATCAATGCATGGATTATGGGCCAGTTTTCTTGACCTAATTCACTCACATACATATGCACATTGAAAACCTAATGCATTGGACAAGCAAGCTGCGCCCAAGATCAAGAACAAAACTTGCATTTTTTGACAAAAAGTGAGAAACTGTTTTCATAGTTGCAGTGTGATTCAAAGCTCAAAAAGCATTCCAAACGCTTGCTGGGACCTTCCTGAACGTGTCTCAATACCTTTCCAGCCTCCATACTCAAGGAATTGGTATAACCGAGTCACCCTGTCCATAAAATATTTCATATTCGTATTTGAATTTACATGCATTGTTCATACGTTTTTAATGTTGATTTACACTAACATGGACCTTCTGAAGCTAATGACATAACTCAATTGGATTAATATTGCCTGTATCACGATTCACCATTAACGATTGCTAGGGTTGCAGAAGCTTTGAATTGGGGCTTTCCTCATCTGGAAAAATTGGCCATCCAAACTAGTACCAATAGAATCAGGACGTCCAGACGAAACAATTGGACTACTCGCGCCCTCTTTATAATTAACCATGCTCTAATCGTTATTTTTGTGCATTGTAGTTAGTGGGGGTTTAAAACCCCCGCTATTTGCTTTCTATTTACAGGAAATATGAGGAAGAAGATGGACGTGTCCTCAGGTGATAGCAGGGTTCAAATAATTGGCGCGATTTTTCTTTTGTTCTAGAATAATTGCACTTTTCACATATAATGATCACGTTCCATTATAATAACGAATAGACGCGCTGGCTCAGTTGGTGGAAAGGGATAGTTGCAAGCATTGGGACCTGGGTTCGATTC
This sequence comes from Vicia faba, assembly GCA_948472305.1. Taxonomy (NCBI): domain Eukaryota; kingdom Viridiplantae; phylum Streptophyta; class Magnoliopsida; order Fabales; family Fabaceae; genus Vicia; species Vicia faba. The sequence continues at coordinate 1,113,746,417 of OX451736.1, forward strand.
CCAGGTCCCCCATATTCTCAATATTTTTTCTTGTAACGTGTTCAGGTATTGCTTCTCTCTAGTGGTCCATCATACACCCAACGCTTGTGCTTGCCAAATGTCCCAGGGGATCAATCCAAGGGTCAGGATGTGAGGTCCATCATGCGCGCTAGTCAAATACCCCATACACAATCACAAAAAGTCAACAAAGGCCTGGATTGCAGTGGGCCTGATTGCTTCAAAGACCTCCCTTTGGGTCCAGACACCCCTAGGGTTTGCTCAATCTTTTTATTCTTTTTCTTTTATTATTTTTTCCCTTTTTATTCTTTTTAATTTGTTTTATTGTTTTAATTAATTCACCAAAATGATTTTCATAAAACCAAAAAAAATTAGAAATCAAGAAAATAAAAAATGTTTATTTAATATTTAATGCATTAATATTTTTTGTAAATAAATTTAATAATCAATTTAGGTTAATTTAGGTTAAAATTTTAATTTTTTTTCTTAAATAACTAAAAATGTAGAAATTAGGTTTTTTAGAATTTTTATTCTCTTTTCTTAATAAATAACTTTTTCTCATTATTATTACTATTAACTATTAATTTACTTTGTAAATATTCATGTAATTAAATAATTAGTATAAATTAGGTAAAAACTTAAATATTTTTCTTTAACAATTAAAAATAATTTAGAACTAGGGTTTTATATAATTTCTAATTTAATTAATTTCCTTTATTTCATAAATACAAAAAAAAAACATCAAAAAATAACTTCTTTTCTTATTAAATAATTAATTGCCTCTTAATTTCAATTTAATTTCTTTAAAGGGTCCAACGCCCTCGCATATTCGTTTCTAATTTCTTTTTGCGCGTTTGTTTCTATTTTTCATTTTTAATGTTATGTAATGACCCCAAAGCTTTGTAATAGATAATTAGGAATTTATTTATTTTTCGTATTTTATTTAAAATCGGGTCTTTGTTAATTTGGTGATGTATAGACCCGCGCCTTGTAATAGCGTAGGACATTTATTTTCCGCATTTTAATTTCCGCACCTATAAACTGCTAATCACATGAAAGAATGAATGACCCAAAATAAAATCAAAGTGTAGCTCACCCAATGCATGATCAAGATAAAACATAACTGAAAATGACACACAATTCACACACCACTCTTAGGGTACGCCTCACTGCTGCCTTGCCCCTCGGAACGTGGTCGTCGAGTATAGGACGTCTTAGTGAGTCCTTATGTCCATTGATCTAGTTGCCTCGAAACGGTTGCCTCGGATTAAAAAAGGATCAAGGACATATGGGTAGCTTCTAAGGTGTCCTACTGTTGCTTCGGTGACCACACTGTCCCTACACTCGAATTAACCCGAACACCTCCAACGGTGGTGCTACCTACCTCTCAATGGTGGGATGGCACTACCTTAAGGAATTCTACACAACTTAATTCCTTAGGGTAGGTAGATGACTCATGGATACTTGCTCTCTAAAAAACCAAATCAAAAATCTTTTCGCACTGACACTTTCAAAATATTTCAAAACAATTTTTCAAACACTCTTGAGGACGGATACAAGAGTCGATCTGAAACTTTAAACGAAACTTTTTCAAACTCGCTCACCTTGAAAAGCAAACAAACATTTTGAAAACACAAATGATCAAGTATCTAAGAGCCCATGGATAACCATGGATAGAAAGGGTGCTAACACCTTCCCTTTCTATAAATCTACCTCCCGAACCGAGAAACAATCTCATAAGGAATTTTTCTGTGCTTTTGTCCTTTCCATGTTGGAGAAAATAAAAGACGGTGGCGACTCTTGCTTCCACGACATTTTGCAAACCAGCGTTAAACAGTCAGTTCCAGATCCACCGATCACAGAACTGACGACTCTGATAGGGATACTTAAAGTGAGGTGTACCTTAGGACTATGATCATTTGTGTTTTCAATTGTCTGAATTGTTTGCTTTATTATTGTGGGTACTGTCTTGGGAGTTCTATAGATCCTAACCCGGATCTGGGGGATACCTTCTTAGAAAGTAGCAACAAGACTGTGAGGGAACTGTGCGGGGTATACCGACATGGTTGAAGCAGTTTGATACGTTGATGTGGCACTTTGGTGTGTACCAGTAACCCTTGAGTTCAGTCAAGGAGAGTACGGGGCCTCCGCGTGGTGTCGTGAAGCATCAACTGACCTTAGGAACCTTAATTGAACCATCTTGGCCTCTTTAGGGTAGTGAGATAACTTACTTTGGTGCAGTCCGAGGTTGGTTGATACTCGATACTACGCTCAATTGAGGGTTGTTTTCTTGGAATATTTCGGTCGCCAGTTCAGTGGCTAAATCGAAACGATGAACAATGAAAGCAATCCAGTGATATTGGGACCCTTAGAACCCGGTTACTTCTGATAGGACAGGTTGAGCCCACCAACTTCAAGAGGGTAATACCCAGACCCCATGCTGGCCTAAACTCTAAGGGTTGTGGTGTGACTTGTGTGCCTTATCATCTTTGCCTTTGTAAATATTTGTGGTGTGTTTAATCATAGCATCATGACATCATACAACATCATATGCATTGGCTAACTATTTCGGGGGTTCGAATCTTCATCTTTGTTCTTGTTTTGTAGGACATGGAAACTGTTCGCAGAAAGACAATTCAGGTTAGCCTTGTAAGGATCCCTCCTCAGCTTAAGGAACTCATATCCAGGATTCCTGAGAGCTCTTCTTTCAGTGAGAGGCATGGAAGACTCATCAGCTTGGTCAACACCAACATTGAGGAAGATATGATAAAGGTCCTATTCCAGTTCTTTGACCCTCTGCACCATTGCTTTACTTTGCTGGATTATCAACTGGTACCTACATTGGAAGAGTTCTCCCGGCTCCTGAAGATCCCTATCCTTGATCAACTACCCTACAACGGTACAGAAAAGGAACCCAAGCTTGAAGAGATTGCTAAAGCCTTACACCTACAACCATCTGACCTCAAGGGACATTGGGAAGTTAGAAGTGGTATCAAAGGGTTCTTAGCCATGTTTCTGTTTGAGAAGGCCCAAGAATGTTGGAACTCCCTTGACCTACAAGCTTTTGAAGAAGTTGTGGCCCTCCTTGTCTATGGTTTGGTGTTGTTCCCTAATCCAGATCAGCTTATAGATATCAGTGTTGTCCAGATCTTCATGTCCAGGAATCCTATACCTACGTTGCTTGGGGACATCCTTCACTCATGTTACACTCGAACCATGAGAAAAAGAGGTGTTCTTATGTGTTGTACTCCTCTCCTGGGAAGGTGGTTTATTTCGCACCTTCCGCAATCAGTTTTGAAGAACGAGCGGGGTTTGAGATGGTCACAACGATTGATGACTCTTACACATGCTGATATACATTGATCAATGAGTTCCTACAACAAATTTGAATTTTCGAACCCTTGAATGCATTGCATAAACACATATCATTCATCATGTGCATAGCAGGTACTCTCCTTTTCAGGTTGCTTACTGTTCTTCGCTGTTTATTTCAGCATCATGAACCCTGAATCATCTACCGAGCTGTCTATCAAATCCCTTCAAGCGCAGAACGCGCAATTTCAAGAGCTGATCATGGGTTTGGCTCAAGGTCAAGAGGAGTTGAAGGCTCTGCTGGTTAAGAAGAAGAAGAAGAAGAGAACTGTTCTATTTAACACGGGCCGGAGATTTGGTAACACGCTGCAGAATGAGGAAGCTGGTTCTTCTGTAGGCAAAGACAGTCCCCAGGGGGGAAGGGCTCCTAGTCCGGTGGTCTCAGACAATGAGACTGATTTTAATGAGGAACAGTATCCTCCGGCTGAAGACAGATACAAACAGTTGGAAGACCGTCTGAACGCCATGGAAATTCAACAAGTGCCTGGTTTGGATTTCAGAGACTTGGGTTTATCTTCTGGTGTGATCATCCCTCACAAGTTTAAAGCACCATCTTTCACCAAGTATGACGGGGCGTCTTGCCCTAAGCTACACCTCAGATCTTATGTGCGGAAAATTCAGCCGTATACAGTGGATAAGAACTTGTGGATCCACTTCTTCCAGGAGAGTCTTTCAGGGACTCATCTCAAATGGTTCTATCAGCTGGATGGAACCAAGGTTCGTAACTGGGAGGAGTTGGCTACTTCTTTTTACAAGAAGTATCAATATAATGCCGACCTTGCTCCTACACGTACCCAACTCCAGGGTATGTCGCTAGGATCAGGCGAAGGTTTTAAAGAGTATGCGCAGAAGTGGAGGGACCTGGCTGGCAGGGTGCAGCCACCATTAACTGACCGTGAATTGGTAGATATGTTCTTGGGGACCCTATCCGGGCCATTCTTTAATCATCTTATCGGTAACTCGTCTGCAGGGTTTACTGACCTTATTCTGACTGGGGAGAGGATAGAGGCTGGCATGAAGTCAAGAAAGATTCAGAAAGGTGCATTTTCAAGTTCTGAGAAGAAGACCTTCAAAAAGGAGGCCAGTGCTGTGTATGGGCCTAGGAGGCAAGATAAACCAGAGCGCCGTTAATCTGTCAACGCGGTAGTGATTGCTAAACCTGCTGCTGCTCCTCGGCAAACCAATCAACCAAGGGCTGAAAGACCCAGAAGAGAATTTACCCGGCTGAGTATGACCTTGTCGCAAATCTTACTGCAACTGCTATCAACCAACTTGGTGACCGTCAGAGAGGCTCCAAAGGTTGTGAATACTGCATCCCCCAAGTATAATCCAAATGCCCGCTGTGCTTATCACTCCGATAGCCCGGGGCATTCTACTGATGACTGCTGGGCCCTAAGAAATAAGGTACAGGACCTTATTGATGCGAAGGAGATACAATTTGAGGCGCCTGAGAGGCCAAATGTGGTGACTGCTCTTATGCCCCAGCATGGAGTAAATTCCGCTGATGAAGACTTGTATGCCGTTTCTGTGAATGATGTAGCTACTCCTCTGTTGACTGTTAAGAGGAACCTGTTGCTAGCCGGTTTATTTCCGGGTTGTAGCGAGGGTTGCCTTTTGTGTGTTGTTTCCCTTACTGGTTGTCCGTTGCTGAAGTTAGGCATCCAAAGCCTGATGGACAACAAAGAGATTTTGTTCAAGAAGACCGATGTTTCTTTTGTTCCTGTGGAAGAAGTATCCGTCATTACAAGTTTCAATAATCCAATCAAGGCTCCCCCGAGGAAGCCAATTAAAATCATGACTGTTGCACCCATTGTTATTACTGTTCTGGGGCCCCTCCCCTATGAATCTGATAAGGCTGTCCCATGGCACTATGGGGCAGATGTATATGTACTTGGAATAAAGCAAGAGTTCAATACCGGTACCAGCATCAGCAATATCACCGGTCCAGCTAAAGTAACCCGCAGTGGCAGGCTCTTCTCGCCTGACATTGCACCACCAGCTATTCGAAGACCTATCATAATAACGCCTGCAAGTGCGCCTGTTTCCACTTCTGATCAAGTTGCTTCCCCTGCTGCCGAGTCATCTAATGCTCGGGGCAAAGGGATTGATGATGAGCCTGCCCGGATGGAGGCACCAAAGTCTGTGAATGTTGAAGCCTCCCAGCAAGAGATGGAGGAAATTCTTAAGATAATCAAGAAGAGCGACTTTAACGTCGTTGAACAGCTGGGGCATACCCCCTCCAAGATCTCTATGCTCTCATTACTGCTGTGCTCAGAGGCCCATGCTAAGGCTCTGATTTCATTTCTGAAGACGGCCCATGTGCCACAAGAGACCTCTGCAGACCAGTTTACTGATTGCGTAGCCAATTTGACAGCCGACAATGGTTTGGGTTTCTCGGATGTTGACCTTACCGCCAAGGGAAAGAACCACAATGATGCCCTGCATGTCTCTATAGAATGCAGGGGCACTACTCTCGCGCATGTGTTGGTGGACACCGGTTCTTCCCTGAATGTGTTGCCCAAGAAGGCCTTAGACCGGTTGGATTGTGAGGGCCTGGAGTTGAAACCTAGCAACATCATTGTCCGAGCCTTTGACGGATCGAAGAGGATGGTTCATGGAGAAGTAGACATTCCTATTCGTGTGGGTTCTCAAGTCTTTGACTCAATTTTCTATGTAATGGATATTCGTCCATCTTATTCCTGTTTGCTGGGTCGACCTTGGATTCACAAAGCTGGGGCAGTGACCTCTACCCTACACCAGAAGCTCAAGTACCCTGTCAGAGGGAAGATTGTCACTGTGCAAGGGGAGGAAGAATATATGGTGAGTCATCTGAATTCCTTCCGGTATATCGAGATGGACGGGGAGTTTATTGAAACCCCCTTTCAGCATTTTGAAGAGGTACCTCCAACATTGGCAGCAGCAGAAACAGTGGTTGAAGAGGACTTTCCTTTGAAGATGGCTTCCTTGAAGGACGCCCGGGCTGTAATCGAGAAAGGTGAATGTGCTAACTGGGGCAGGCTCCCTGATTTCACTCCTAAAACTGACAAGTTTGGATTGGGTTTTACTGCAGAGGCTCAGAGGGCTGTGCGCAAAGCTAGGATCGGAAGACCTCCTGTGCTCATCACTAATCCAGGAGTGAATGCTATTGGGGATGAAGACGAAGTGGAAGAATCGGAGTTCGATAGCTGGATCTACCCGACGACTGACGGTGGATTGAACAATTGGACTGTAAAAGATCATACACCTGTTACTTTTGTTACGCAGTAATGAATTCCTTTGTTTTTGTTATTTGTAATAAACAATGAACTGAAACTTTATAGCCCGGTGTCTTACCCGGGGCACCGTTGGCTTCATTTGTGAGGGCTTATAACTGTCATTTCCATATATCATGAATAAAGACCTTGGACGTTTTTTTTCGCATTTCAAATCTTGTGCTCCCTTTCTTTCTTTCTTTCTTTATATATTGCAAAACAGCTGTATTTACACACACTCACTTATACAGGTTCCAATCCACTCTGGATCCCACTGGTAACGACTCTGCTACTGCCAGTTATGACTTCGAAAATCCGATCAACTTAGCCGAAGACGAAGGTGAAGATGATTGCGAAGTGCCTGGTGAGCTTACAAGACTGTTACTCCAGGAAGAGAGGGCAATTCAACCACATGAAGAGCCGGTGGAAGCAATAAATCTGGGTACTGAGACAGACCGAAAGGAAGTTAAGATTGGTGCCAACCTGGAGCTCAGCGTGAAGCAACGGTTGATTCAGATGTTACATGATTATGTGGAGATCTTTGCCTGGTCCTACGAAGACATGCCTGGGTTGGATACCGACATCGTGGTCCATCATTTGCCTACCAAGGAAGACTGCCCTCCGGTTAAGCAAAAGGTCCGCCGTATGCGTCCAGAGATGTCTGAGAAGATCAAAGCTGAGGTTATGAAACAGTTTGATGCCGGGTTTCTTGCAGTGACTTCTTACCCTCAGTGGGTTGCTAATGTGGTGCCAGTACCGAAGAAAGATGGTAAGGTCAGAATGTGTGTTGATTACAGGGATCTGAACAGGGTAAGACCCAAGGACGATTTCCCTCTACCTCACATTGACGTTCTTGTTGACAATACTGCTCAGCACAAGGTGTTCTCCTTCATGGACGGTTTTTCAGGTTATAATCAGATCAAGATGGCTCCTGAAGACATGGAAAATACTACCTTTGTCACTCAGTGGGGCACCTTCTGCTACAAGGTCATGCCATTCGGGTTGAAAAATGCTGGGGCAACCTACCAACGTGCCATGGTTGCTTTATTTCATGATATGATCCATCATGAGATTGAAGTATATGTTGACGATATGATCGCAAGGTCCCAAACTGAGGAGGAACACCTTGACCATCTGCAGAAACTATTTGACCGTTTGAAACTGTACAAGTTGAGGTTGAATCCAAACAAGTGCACCTTCGGGGTTAGATCTGGAAAATTGCTAGGCTTCGTCGTAAGTGACAAGGGTATTCAAGTGGACCCTGCCAAGGTTAAAGCTATTCAAGAGATGCCAGTTCCCAGGACAGAGAAAGAGGTCAGAGGCTTTCTGGGACGTCTGAATTACATTGCCCGGTTCATCTCGCATCTAACTTCTACCTGTGAGCCAATCTTCAAGCTGCTGAAGAAAGATCAGGTAGTACGTTGGAATGATGAATGTCAGGCTGCTTTCGACAGAATCAAAGAGTATCTCCAAGAACCACCCATTCTTATGCCACCGGTTGAAGGGAGACCTCTGATACTATACCTGACAGTACTTGACAACTCAATGGGGTTTGTGCTGGGGCAGTATGACGAGTCTGGCCGAAAAGAGCATGCCATTTATTACCTTAGCAAAAAGTTTACCGACTGTGAGACCCGATACTCACTGCTCGAGAAAACTTGTTGTGCTTTGGTATGGGCTGCTCGCCGGCTGAGATAGTATATGCTGACTCACACTACCTTGTTGATCTCAAAGATGGACCCAATAAAGTACATATTTGAAAAGCCTGCTCTGTCTGGGAGAATAGCAAGATGGCAAATGATCTTGACAGAATACGACATCCAGTACACGACTCAGAAAGCCATCAAAGGAAGTATATTGGCAGACCACTTGGCGCATCAGGCAGTAGACGACTATCAGTCAATGAATTTCGAGTTTCCCGACGAGAGCATCATGATAGTGACTGATTGTGAAGTACCTGGACCGGATGAAGGACCTGAGGAAGGATCCCGATGGTCTATGCACTTTGACGGAGCCTCCAATGCTTTGGGTAACGGTATTGGCGCCGTGATCATATCTCCTCAAGGCACTCATACTCCACTCACCGCCCGGCTATGTTTCAACTGCACCAATAACATGGCAGAGTATGAGGCATGCATCATGGGTCTTCAAGATGCGATCGACTTAAGGATCAAGTTTCTGAGTGTCTTCGGAGATTCCGCTCTCGTGATCAATCAGATCAAAGGCGAGTGGGATACGAAACATCTGAATCTTATTCCTTACAGAGAATATGTGTTGACATTGATCCCCCATTTCACAGAGATAAATTTTGAACACTTTCTGAGAGAGGAGAATCAGTTAGCGGACGCGTTAGCTACGATGTCTTCCATGTTCAAAGTCAAATGTGACAATGAGGCTCCTCGGGTCATCATCTGGAAACTGGACGAACCGGCATACTGTTGTGATCTTGAGGCTGAAGTAGTGACTGAGAAACCTTGGTACCATGAGGTGAAGAGATACTTGGAAGCTCAGGAATACCCTGAAGGTGCGTATGTCAATGACAAGAAGTTTCTGAGAAGGTTCGCATCGAAGTTCTTCCTCAGCAACGGCATTCTGTACAAGCGAAACCATGATTCGACCTTACTGCGTTGTGTGGACAAGACTGAAGCAGAAAGGATCATGGCGGAGCTACATGAAGGTACCTTCGAAATGCATTCCAGTGGACACACTATGGCAAAGAAAATCCTTCGGGCAGGATATTTCTGGTCCACAATGGAAGCCGACTGCTACCAACATTCTCGGACATGTCACAAGTGCCAGATTTATGCTGATAAGGTGCACGTTCCTCCAGTACCTCTGAATGTCTTGACAGCACCTTGGTTGTTTGCAATGTGGGGCATAGATATGATCGGCGAGATTAAACCTACGGCATCCAATGGGCATCGTTTCATCTTGGTTGCGATTAATTACTTTACAAAGTGGGTTGAAGCCGCTTCTTACGCCACTGTAACCAAGAATGTTGTGGCACGGTTCATTCGGCATAACCTGATCTGTCGATACGGCGTCCCCGAAAGAATCATTACAGACAACGGTACCAATCTCAATAACAAGATGATCACTGAGCTCTGCGAGCAATTCAAGATACAGCATCACAACTCTTCTCCCTACCGGCCGAAGATGAATGGGGCTGTAGAAGCAGCGAATAAGAATATCAAAAAGATTGTGCAGAAGATGACAGTGACCTATAAAGATTGGCACGAGATGTTACCGTTTGCCCTACATGGGTACCGTACCTCAACAAGGACGTCAACCGGGGCAACTCCTTTTTCCTTGGTCTACGGCATGGAGGCAGTCTTACCGATCGAAGTGCAGATACCCTCTCTCCGGATAATGAAGGATGCAGATCTGAGCGAAGATGATTGAATCCAGACACGACTTGATCAGTTAAACCTAATTGACAAAAAGAGACTTATTGCTATATGTCATGGTTAGACGTACCAAAAGCGGATCATCAGGGCATTTAACAAGAAGGTCAGACCACAAGAATATCAAGTTGGGGATCTGGTAATCAAACGTATCATCCTTCCTCAGAGTGACCCAAGGGGCAAATGGACCCCTACGTACGAAGGGCCATTTGTGGTTAAACATGTGTTCTCAGGAGGAGCCATGATTCTAACCACCATGGATGGTGACGACCTTCCTCACCCCGCCAATGCAGACATAGTAAAAAGATACTACGCATGATAAAAGACCCGCTAGGTTGACATACCTAGGCAAAAATTAGGGCTTCCCGGCGAACCAAAAGGGTTCGGGCAAAATGAGGGATGAAATGAAAAAAATCTGTACACCCGGCAAGTCGAAAACCTGAAAAGGCGGCTTGGGCAAAAATGGGTATCCCGGATGACTGAAAACCCGAAAGGGCGGTCCAGGCAAAAGTTAGGGATAAAGCGTAATACTATGTCTCATTGGATCACCTTGCATCCAGAATCCGGTATCAACTGTCAAGTTCAGAAGGCATCGATCAATCAGCTTCATCTTCAGCTAGGTCATCAAGTGATGAGACGCTCGAAGATATAAAGGCGATAGCAGAGTTGGAACCCAGTGGGACTTTTCTTTTCACATAGCTGTTTTGTTTTCCCTTTGTACAAAATTGTATAAACTTTTGTTCGGCGGCGTTCTCTTACTAGGACGTCAGCCTCTTGTACATAAAACGCCTATTTACAGGCAAATTCAAAAATCAATACAAATTCACTTTTCAGACAAATTGCCAATTGCTTTCCCTTTTTCTGTTTTGTTTTGCGAAGAACGTCCAAGGTTCAATTTGTGATATATGAATTTGACAATAACTGCTAACTCATAAATATTTGCATACGAAACAAAGGATTAATTACAGGTAACATTAGAAACAGGGGCAATAATGAGTTGTCTAAGCGATCTAATTGCTCTGTCCACCAAGGTACCAAGGTAAGTTCAGCTGAAGAACATAACCATGATATCTTAAATCCCCAGAGAGTGAGCCAGCAAGTCAATACACTCTCTCCAAGCAGAGTTATCCTGTCAGCCTTAAGGAAGTTGGGTATCCTCCAGCAGATCTCAATGTTCCCCAGTGCAATATACGAATATTCTTAACGAGCATCCCCAGCAATCTCGATCTAAGATTGTTCCCCGGCGGTATACCAGACATTCAGCGGAGCCACTTCCCCCATATATCTCAAAAATTTCCCCAGGAGAGCCCAGTCTGAAGGTTTCCCCAGGAAAATTTGAATCCATCTCCCCAGCAGGAAGCTTATCCCCAGTAGATTCTGGAAGCTCCCCCCTTGCAGAGCACGAACGCGTCTCCCGGCTTTATTCAAAGGTTATTTCCCTACCAGGATATAAATGGGTTATCCTCGGCCAAAAGCCACGGAAAGATCGTCCTCGGCGAAGTCTTTTTATCCCCAGCGGAGTCTATTAAAACATTTAACACATCAACGGTATCCCCAGCGAAGTTACCATCAACATCTCAACAAAGTACCTATCTTCCCACAGAGTATTGTTCCCCAGCAAGATCGCTAGAATAATTTTCTCCCTGCAGAGTAATCCAATCTCCAAGTTTATTCCCCAACGGAGTCATCTTCTCCTACCGGTGTTCTTGCAACCATCACTCCCCAGCGGAAACAACAAAGAACTATTCTTCAAACATCAACCCAGGATGTGACTTCCCGGCACCCGTCAAGGATCTATTTTCCAAGACGAAAGCATACATTCATAAACATCGCATTTTCATACACTATAGCATGCATATACGCATCACGAACACTTATCACATCTCGCATGTCATACACCATGACATCTCATACAACTAACGTTTTGTCTTTTCAGGACAAAGGTTAATATAAAGATAATTACTATCAACGGTCGCAACTAAAGATCCGATTCCTGTATCTCGCCAGGGTGTATCTGTTGACGATCGATTCCAGACCCGATTCCTGTATCTTGCCAGGGTGCATCTGAAGAGTTTGAGGATCCGATTCCTGTATCTTGCCAGGGTGTATCCGTTGAAGACTAATAGTACCAGACCCGATTCCTGTATCTTTCCAGGATGCGTCTGAAGAGTTTGAGGATCTGATTCCTGTATCTTGCCAGGGTGTATCCGTTGAAGACTAACAGTACCAGACCCGATTCCTGTATCTTGCCAGGGTGCGTCTGAAGAGTTTGAGGATCTGATTCCTGTATCTTTCCAGGGTGTATCCGTTGAAGACTAACATTACCAGACCAGATTCTTGTATCTTGTCAGGGTGTGTCTGAAGAGTTCGAGGATCTGATGCCTGTATCTTGCCAGGGTGTATCCGTTGACGACTAAAAAAAAAAGATCCGATTCCTGTATCTTGCCAGGGTGTGTCTGAAGAGTTCGAGGATCTGATGCCTGTATCTTGCCAGGGTGTATCTGTTGACAACTAGCATTACCATACCCGATTCCTGTATCTTTCCAGGGTGCGTCTGAAAGATTCTCTCATCATCCTGTTGAGATTGTAATCGCCCAAAGGTTCTCTCATCGTCCCGTTAAGGTAGTAATCGTCCCAAGGTTCTCTCATCGTCCCATTGAGATTGTAATCGCCCAAAGGTTCTCTCATCGTCCCGTTGAGGTAGTAATCGTCCCAAGGTTCTCTCATCATCCCGTTGAGGTAGTAATCGTCCCAAGGTTCTCTCATCGTCCCGTTGAGGTAGTAATCGCCCAAAGGTTCTCTCATCACCCCGTTGAGGTAGTAATCGTCCCAAGGTTCTCTCATCGTCCCGTTGAGGTAGTAATCGCCCAAAGGTTCTCTCATCACCCCGTTGAGGTAGTAATCGCCCAAAGGTTCTCTCATCGTCCCGTTGAGGTAGTAACCATCCCTGATTCATTCATCACATCATTATCAACAAAAACCTTTTGAAGCTCCAGACTCGATTCCTGTATCTCTCCAGGGCACGTCTGAAGAGTTCAAAGATTCGATACCTATATCCAGCCAGGGCGCGTCTATATAAAGAATTTTAAGGTCAACTCCTGTAACAGGCCAGGTAATTATCTTTCTTTTTTCAGGTACGCAAGTTCTCGCTAAGGAATCTCTTACGCGATCGACACCCAGATGGCATCTATAAGCCCATCCACCTATCCATCAATCTCCAAATGGCATCTGTAAGCCCATTCCCCACATCACATTGCTGATACGTCGCTATGTGAGCGCAAATTTCTGGGCACTCTAGTGTTCAATCATCTTCCACCCTCGGATTATGAAAGGCACGACAGCCAATCTACATCCTCAGGTCTAAGAAGATTGAACAGGGGCAACTGTTGCACCCCAAAATTTGCCCTCCCATATTCTTCAAGGTTTGCTAAGATCATGTTTCAAAATCTCCCAAGAGTTGCATAGTCCAATGGTCTCCTAACTGTCAAAATTAGGGTTTTGGTTCTGGCAAAGAAGTTGGAGTTTCCAAGGGTCCAATCAAGTCCCACATGCCTACATACATTGTCAAGCATCCATATGCCAAGCTTCAAGACTCACAGCACCAGATTGCACAGTCAAAAACCCTAATTGCTTCACAGTCAACTGCAGGGGCAAAATGGTCATTTGACAGTCAAAAGTCAAAAATTTTGGTCAACATCTTATTTTGAAGCCACAAACATCACTTTATCAATTCTTGATCATGATTCTCAAGGCATGGCTCAAAAAGTCTCAAGATGCAAAAGTTTCTATTTTGGGACAGTTGAAAAAGTCAACTGCAAATTGACCAGGGCATAACTTCCACATGGTTTATCAGAAAAATTCCATCCAAAGCTCATTTTTAAGAGAATGACATTTCGTACAACTCCTCTTCACACTTCAAGTCCAAGAAATGCTCTCACAAAATGATATCAATCTCAACATTATAGGTCATTTTCAAAAGTCAACAAAAAGGCACTTTAAGTCAAAGACCATAACTTGAGATTGGTAAATCAAAATGATATGGGACCAAAGGCATTGGTTAGAGGACTTCAAGATCTTTCCAAAATGTCCAAGAACATGATCAAAGCTTAAAAATTGAGCAAGATATGCCTTGTGGAAGTTGGGAATGTTTTGGGAATTTCGAAAAGTCAACTTTGCTTCAAATGCCTCAAAATTGCTAATGAGCCTCAATTTCTTCCATGAATCATCACCCAAAAGCTATGCACGACCCATTAAGCTAAAAGGGAGTTATTTTCTTATTTTTAATTAATTAATTGAATTTTTAATCCTATTAATTCATTTAATTAAAATTAATTATGAGAAAAATACTAAAACATGTTTTCCAAATCTTTTTGTGCAGCATATTCTCCCATTAAGACCTAAATATTTCGTGTACCACATCAAGGGACAAAATCTTCCACAATTGGCAATGATTGGCATGAAAAAGATTTGGAAAAAGATGCTTGAAAATCAAATATCAAAAACATCAATGCATGGATTATGGGCCAGTTTTCTTGACCTAATTCACTCACATACATATGCACATTGAAAACCTAATGCATTAGACAAGCAAGCTGCGCCCAAGATCAAGAACAAAACTTGCATTTTTTGACAAAAAGTAAGAAACTGTTTTCATAGTTGCAGTGTGATTCAAAGCTCAAAAAGTATTCCAAACGCTTGCTGGGACCTTCCTGAACGTGTCTCAATACCTTTCCAGCCTCCATACTCAAGGAATTGGTATAACCGAGTCACCCTGTCCATAAAATATTTCATATTCGTATTTGAATTTACATGCATTGTTCATATGTTTTTAATGTTGATTTACACTAACATGGACCTTCTGAAGCTAATGACATAACTCAATTGGATTAATATTGCCTGTATCACGATTCACCATTAACGATTGCTAGGGTTGCAGAAGCTTTGAATTGGGGCTTTCCTCATCTGGAAAAATTGGCCATCCAAACTAGTACCAATAGAATCAGGACGTCCAGACGAAACAATTGGACTACTCGCGCCCACTTTATAATTAACCATGCTCTAATCGTTATTTTTGTGCATTGTAGTTAGTGGGGGTTTAAAACCCCCACTATTTGCTTTCTATTTACAGGAAATATGAGGAAGAAGATGGACGTGTCCTCAGGTGATAGGAGGGTTCAAATAATTGGCGCGATTTTTCTTTTGTTCCAGAATAATTGCACTTTTCACATATAATGATCACGTTCCATTATAATAACGAATAGACGCGCTGGCTTAGTTGGTGGAAAGGGATAGTTGCAAGCATTGGGACCTGGGTTCGATTCCCAGGTCCCCCATATTCTCAATATTTTTTCTTGTAACGTGTTCAGGTATTGCTTCTCTCCAGTGGTCCATCATACACCCAACGCTTGTGCTTGTCAAATGTCCCAGGGGATCAATCAAAGGGTCAGGATGTGAGGTCCATCATGCGCGCTAGTCAAATACTCCATACACAATCACAAAAAGTCAACAAAGGCCTGGATTGCAGTGGGCCTGATTGCTTCAAAGACCTCCCTTTGGGTCCAGATACCCCCAGGGTTTGCTCAATCTTTTTATTCTTTTTCTTTTATTATTTTTTCCCTTTTTATTCTTTTTAATTTGTTTTATTGTTTTAATTAATTCACCAAAATGATTTTCATAAAACCAAAAAAAATCAGAAATCAAGAAAATAAAAATTGTTTATTTAATATTTAATGCATTAATATTTTTTGTAAATAAATTTAATAATCAATTTAGGTTAATTTAGGTTAAAATTTTAATTTTTTTTCTTAAATAACTAAAAATGTAGAAATTAGGTTTTTTAGCATTTTTATTCTCTTTTCTTAATAAATAACTTTTTCTCCTTATTATTACTATTAATTATTAATTTACTTTGTAAATATTCATGTAATTAAATAATTAGTATAAATTAGGTCAAAACTTAAATATTTTTCTTTAACAATTAAAAATAATTTAGAACTAGGGTTTTATGTAATTTCTAATTTAATTAATTTCCTTTATTTCATAAATACAAAAAAAATATCAAAAAATAACTTCTTTTCTTATTAAATAATTAATTGCCTCTTAATTTCAATTTAATTTCTTTAAAGGGTCCAACGCCCTCGCATATTCGTTTCTAATTTCTTTTCGCCCGTTTGTTTCTATTTTTCATTTTTAATGTTATGTAATTATCCCAAAGCTTTGTAATAGATAATTAGGAATTTATTTATTTTTCGCATTTTATTTAAAATCGGGTCTTTGTTAATTTGCCATGTATAGACCCGCGCCTTGTAATAGCATAGGACCTTTATTTTCCGCATTTTAATTTCCGCACCTATAAACTGCTAATCACATGAAAGAATGAATGGCCCAAAATAAAATCAAAGCGTAGCTCACCCAATGCATGATCAAGATAAAACATAACTGAAAATGACACACAATTCACACACCACTCTTAGGGTACGCCTCACTGCTGCCTTGCCCCTTGGAACGTGGTCGTCGAGTATAGGACGTCTTAGTGAGTCCTTATGTCCATTGATATAGTTGCCTCGAAACGGTTGCCTCGGATTAAAAAAGGATCAAGGACATAAGGGTAGCTTCTAAGGTGTCCTACTGTTGCTTCGGTGACCACACTGTCCCTACACTCGAATTGACCTGAACACCTCCAACGGTGGTGCTACCTACCTCTCAATGGTGGGATGGCACTACCTTAAGGACTTCTACACAGCTTAATTCCTTAGGGTAGGTAGATGACTCATGGATACTTGCTCTCTAAAAAACCAAATCAAAAATATTTTCGCACTGACACTTTCAAAATATTTCAAAACAATTTTTCAAACACTCTTGAGGACGGATACAAGAGTCGATCTGAAACTTTAAACGAAACTTTTTCAAACTCGCTCACCTTGAAAAGCAAACAAACATTTTGAAAATACAAATGAGCAAGTATCTAAGAGCCCATGGATAACCATGGATAGAAAGGGTGCTAACACCTTCCCATTCTATAAATCTACCTCCCGAACTGAGAAACAATCTCATAAGGAATTTTTCTGTGCTTTTGTCCTTTCCATGTTGGAGAAAATAAAATACGGTGGTGACTCTTGCTTCCGTGACATTTCGCGAACCAGCGTTAAACAGTCAGTTCCAGATCCACCGATCACACCACCCACTGCGGGTAAGAAGTAACTGCTAGAAAACTGGCGTCAAACTGTTTCATAACTTCAGTCTTGATTTTCTCAGACATCTCTAGGCACATTCGGCGGACCTTCTGTTTCACGGGAGGACAGTTTTCCTTTGTAGGCAGGCGGTGAACCACAATATCGGTATCCAACCCAGGCATATCTTCATAAGACCAGGCAAATATCTCAACATAGTCACGCAACATCTGAATCAACCGTTGCTTCACAATAGGGTCCAGATTCGTACCGATCTTAACTTCTTTCTTGTCTACCTCTGTATATGTGAGTGTGTGTAAAATAGCTGTTTTGCAATATGTAATAAAAGAAAAATAAGGAGCACAAAATTTGAAATGCAAGAAACGTCCAATGCTTTTATTAATGATATATGTAAATGACACACATAAAGCCCTCACAAATGAAGCCACAGTTCCCCGGGTAAGACATCGGGCCATAGAGTTTAAAACATTGTCTGTTACAAATTCAAAACAAAAGTATCATTACTGGGTGATGACAGAAACGGGATAGAATCCTTCGCTGTCCAATTGCTTAGTCCACCGTTGGCAGTCGGGTAGATCTAACTATCAATATCAAACTCTTCATCATTGTCATCCCCGATTGCATTTACCCCTGCGTCTTGTTTAGGTTTTTCTGGTGCTCCGAACTTGATCTCCTTAGCATCAATCAAGTCTTGTACTTTGTTCTTCAAAGCCCAACAATCATCTGTATCATGTCCCGGGCTATCTGAGTGAAAAGCACAGCGGGCATTAGGGTTGTGCTTAGGCGATGCAGTGTTGGGATTCTGCGGAGCCTCCCTTGGAGTTACTAGATTGGTTTTCAATAACTGCGGCAGAATCTGAGACAAAGTCATGTTGAGATAGGTGAATTTCCTTTGAGGTCTCTCGGCCTTTTGTTGATTGTTGCGTTGAGGAGCCCCAACAGGTATTGAAATAACAACCGCATTAAAAGCTTGGCGGCGTTCAGGTCTATTCTGGCTTTTCGAACTGTAAACATCACTGGACTCCTTCTTAAAAGGATTTTTCTAGATGCTCGATGAAGCACCCTTTTGTATCTTACCAGACTTAATACCAGCCTCAATCCTTTCACCGGTCATAATTAACTCTGTAAACCCAGACGAAGAGCTTCCAATCAGATGGTTGAAAAACGGACCAGACAAGGTCCCCAGAAACATATCCACTAGCTACCTATCAGCCAAGGGTGGTTGCACTCTTTCAGTGAGATCCCTCCACTTATGAGCATAATATTTGAAACCTTCACCCGTTCCCATAGACATACCCTGGAGTTGGGAATGCGTGGGAGCAAGGTCGGCATTGTATTGGTACTGCCTATAGAAAGCAGCAGCCAAATCTTCCCAACTGCGGATACTGGCTCCTTCTAACTGGTAAAACCATTCAAGCTGAGTCCATGAGAGACTGTCTTGAAAGAAGTGGTTCCATAGGTTCTTATCAGTGGTGTACGGCTGAATCTTCCTTACATACGACCGGAGGTGCAGTTTCGGGCAAGAAATTCCGTCGTATTTAGCAAAGGCTGGTGCTTTGAACTTGTGGGGAATCACCACCCCAGATGACAGACCCAGATCGCCAAAGTCCAGACCAGGCACCTTCTGTACTTCCATCGCACTCAACCGATCTTCCAGTTTCTTGTATTTATCCTCAGTCGGAGGATACTGGTCTTCGTCGAAGTCCGTCTCATTGTCTGAAACCACAGGGCTAGGAGCCCTCCTTTCTTCTTGACTATCTTTCCCTCCAGATGAGGTAGTCAAATCAACTTCATCTCGTAGCCTATTTCCAAACCTGTGACCCGTGTTAAACAGGACTGTCCTCTTCCTCTTCTTCTTCTTCTCTTTCAGAATAAGGGTCTTCAGATCTTGCTGACCCTTAGCTAAATTCATGAACAACTCTTGGAACTGGGTGTTTTGGGCCTACAGAGCCTTGATTGCTTGTTCAGTTGATGGCTCAGAAGACATGCTGCTGAAATAAACAGCGAAGAAGATAAGAGACCTGTAAGGGTACCAGTTATGAAGTGCATGGGAATGATATGCGTATGATATGATGTCAAAGACATCAAGAGATTCAAATTTTTAAACCAAACAGGAAACACACTTTTATTAGATAAACTTGAAATTCAAATTGTTCAACAAATTGCCCTTAAGGCGTTACAAGAAAGGAAATACTGAAAAGTAAATAAAAACTGGAAAGGAAATAATCAAAGGACAATCAGTGCTCCCATGGTCTCTTCTTGTCGGTGCGAACATAGTCATTGAAAATCCGCTCGTTCTCCAACTGTGTTGTCAACTTCTGAATCTTCTGCTCTTGCTCGTTAAACTTTTCTCGATAAGCATCCCGCTCTTCTCTCAGCTGCATCAAAGACCTTTTCAGTGCCCCAATGTCAATGGGCATATAAGGATGGAGGATGGTCGGAAGAACCCCTTCTTCATTAGCAATTTCAACAATGATAGGCAGGACGGCTTCATACGGCATACCCAGGTTTTGGGCACGGATACGAACCCATCTGAGGTATGGCTCCATCGGAAGAGAAGTCTTTAGACCCAGCTCATGCAGATCAGATATGTGAACTCTATCCCAAGCCATTATGAATCTGCGGCGTTGCTCGTCACTATCCCCTTGAAAATCAAATATGATATTAGGCATTAGCAGCTCATGAGGTCCTTCCCTCCTAGCATGCCCAAACTGACGTAAGGCCAAGCACGAATTATAAGTGATCCCTCCATTGGTTCCTATCAGTGGAACATTGGGGTACTCCCCACATCGATCAATAATAGCCACCTCGTCCATACCCTTGATAGTCCAGATGATGTCATTATGAGAGAGAGACATAACCCTATAGGCCCAGCCCATGCCTTCTTTATTCTTCAAAACTGACTTGGGAAGGAGAGAAATAAACCACCTTGCCAACAATGGAGCACATCACATCAAGGTCCCCCGCTTCCGAGCAGTACGGGCATAAAGCTGATGAATAATGTCACCCAAGAGAGTGGGTACAGGATTACGAGAGATGAAGATTTTCACCGCATTCACATCAATAAAGGAGTTAGAGTTCGGAAACAATACCAAGCCATATATCAAAAGAGCCAGAATATCTTCGAATTCCTGGAAGTCTAGACTAGCCCAGAAATAATTAGCCTTACCAACCAAGAACTTAGCCAAAAAACCCTTTGCTCCGCTTCTAGTCTCCCAATTAGACATCACTTCAGCCTTTGTCAGGTGGAGGGCTGAAGCAATCTCTTTCGGCATAAGGATCTTCTCCCAACCTGTGAACGGGGTCTGCTCCAGAATAGGGATACCCAGCAGGTCAGAGAACTCTTCTAAGGTGGGGACCAACTGGTAGTCCTGAAAAGTAAAGCAATGGTACAGTGTATCATAGAATTGGACCAAGACACTCATCACCTGCTCGTCCAATTTGGAAGTGACCAAACCCAAGAGGTGACCATGTCTCTTGATAAAGGAGGTAGTATCTGATATCTTTGCAACCAATTCTTTAAGCATAGTGGGAACTTGGACAAAGTTGATCCGGATGGTGTTCCTACGCATGGGTATCATGACCTACAAAACAAAACAAAGATGAATCCCTCCTGTCTTTGAAATAGGTTAGTCTAATGCAAGATGTATGCAATGTTATGATGTCATGATGTCATGATAGAAAGCACACCACAAGTATCCACAAATAGCAAACATGGTAAAGGCATACAAGTCACACAGAGAACCCTTAGATTTCAGGCTGGTAAGGAGCTTAGGTACTACCCTATTTCAGTTCAGTTGGTTCAAACCTGTCCTAAAAATAGTAACCGGGTTCTAGAGGATCTCAATATAACTGACTACCCTCGATCAGCCATAATTCCAATTTAGCAACCTTTTCTTGCGGTCGGAATCATCGCGAGAGTTTAGTCTCAATGAGTGTAGCATACTGCTACAGTTCTATGGCCAAGTTGGTCAATTTAAAGGTTCTAAGGTCGGTTGGTGCTTAATGACCCCTTAGAAGACCCATATTCTCCTCGTTCCAACACAAGGGATATCGGTACAAACTAAAGTGCCACACCAACGTAGCTACTGTTTCAACCGTATCGGTCTATGTCGCACAGTTCCCTCACAGTTTATTGCTACTTACCTAAAGGGTATCCCCTAGATCCGGGTTAGGATCTATAGTAACTCTGATACAAGCCCACAAAGATAAATCATACAAATCAAGCAATTGAAAACATTATGATGAACTATTCCTAAGGTACACCCCACTTATAATGCTCCCCAGCAGAGTCGTCAGTTCTGTGATACGATGGGAAAGAATTGATTGTTTTTGGAATGCTGGTTTGCGTTTTGCGTTTGTTTTTGCAGAATGTCGCGGTAAGCAAGAGTCGCCACCGACTTTTATTTTATCCAACAAGGAAAGGAAAAAAGCACAGAAAAATTCCTTTTTCGAGATGTTTCTCGGGTTCGGGGGGTAGATTATAGAAAGGGAAGGTGTTAGCACCCTTTCTATCCGTGGTTATCCACGAGCTCTTAGGTACTTGCTCATATTGTTTTCAAAATTGCTTTTCTTTGTGCTTGTGGGTTTGAAGAAGTTTTTGTTTGAAAAGGAGTGTAAGTGTGAAAATTTGTTTTGTTTTGAAAGAGCAAGTATCTAAGAACCATCTACCTACTCGAAAAAGAAATCGTTCTATGCTATCTTCCTTTAGACAATGCTATCCCACTACTGATGAGTAGGTAGTACCGTCATTGGAGTTTAAGGGTCAATTCGAATAAGGGACATGCGGTCACCAAAGCAATGTTAGGACGCCTTAGCGGTAACCCTAATGTCTTAGATCATTTTATCCGAGGTAACCGTTTCGAGGCAACTATGATCTTTGGACAAGAGGGCGACCTCTAAAACTTCCTATACTCAATGACCGCGTACAAAGGCAACCAAGTGGGGTGTACCCTAAGAGTGCGCATGTGCGAGTGTGTCGTTTTCAGTTAATTTTATCTTTGTACATGTTAATGGTGATCTATGTTGATTTTAGGTTAAAACATTCAATCTTGTCATGCATACCTATTATCAAACATCTAACGATTTATAAGTTGCGGAAATAGAATTGCGGAAATTTAACTAACTATTACAAGGCGTTAGGTATTTACATCGCCAAAAGCAACCCTTGGAAATTTAAATGCGGAAAATAAATAAAGCGATAAAAATAGTCCTAATTATCTATTACATTCCGGGAACAAGTACAATAATATGCTAAAAGAAAATAAGTCGCGTGCGAGAAATTAAATCGAGTGCAAGTTCTAGGGTTTTGACCCTTTGTTATTTAAAGAAAAGTTTTTCTTGTTTGTTTTTGAATTAAGAAAGAAATTAATCTAAGTTAATTATTAAATTAAATTAAATAAACTAATTAATAAAATAAATATTTTTGGTTTTTTTGATATTTAAAGAAAGAAATAAAATTAATCAATAGTAGTAAAAACCTAATTAATTCTAAGTTAATTTAATTATTTACAAAATATATTATAGTTATCCTAATTAATGGCCTAAATTAATTAAGTTAGTATTTATTAATAAAAAGTACAATTTGATTTTATAAAGAAAATATTTTTGGTTTTTAATTTTATGAAAGAAAAAAAAGAAAATTGATTGGTTAGAAAATAATGAAAATAATTAAATAAAACAAGAATAAAATAAATATAGAGAAGAGAGTGTTTGGGCCTGATTTTTGGAAGTCTGGATAGCAATTCTATGGCCCAATTGAGTTGGCCCCTTGTTGACTTTCCTGATTCAGTGTGCGCTGGTTGACTAGATCCTATAGTAGACCATCATCCCTGGATTGCCAGATTTGGCCTTGGGCCATCTGGCGCTTGA
The DNA here is from genome assembly GCA_948472305.1 of Vicia faba. Classification (NCBI taxonomy): domain Eukaryota; kingdom Viridiplantae; phylum Streptophyta; class Magnoliopsida; order Fabales; family Fabaceae; genus Vicia; species Vicia faba. The sequence continues at coordinate 1,113,769,502 of OX451736.1, forward strand.
TATTTGATGGTGTATGGTGTGCCACTTACCTGGATCTGCACTTGATTACATGAAGATAAAAATAACAAGGCATATGGGGGACCTGGGATTCAAACCCAGGTCCTGTTGGATATTGGATGCACGCCACTACCACTGCGCCACTTTGTTCTATTTGTCAATATGTTAATCAATAATAATAATATGGGATAATGGATTAATATGCCAGAACAAAAAATAAAAACGCGCGAATTATGAACCAGCCACTGGGGAGATGACACGCCATCGTCCCCTACCTCCAACCTTGTAACTTTACCCGGGGATTTAGATTCGCAGCTGAATTCGCAGGTCGTTCCCAAAATCAATTCTAGGCCATGAAAGCGACCCCCAAGGACATGGTTAGGTTCGTCTCCCTCTCCTGAGTGCAACCATGTCCATCACGAGATCCAATTTCACCTGAAATGCAAATTCCTAAAATCTAACACAAAACCCTAGCCATACGATTATGGGGTTACAATCCATATAAATGAAATCAAATATTGCCAAAAGTTCAGAAATCTCATAAGCATCACAAATATGTCAAAGATTTGCCAAAAAGATGCAAGAATAGAAAGTTAAGGTTTTGCAAATAGGGCCAAGAAACGAGACACTTACAGCGTGTTTTGATGGATATGAGAGCTTGCTTTGGATTGATTCTGACTCAGTGAACCTCAAGGAAACGATTGAGATCATTCTTGGCTTATGAATTTGCCTCTAAGTGTGATTTTGGTTTCACACTTTTTCCACTTTTTTTCAAGTTTTGTTTTCAATGTTCTTGCAGCCTCTCACCTAGTTTTCGTGTGCCTTGACTTGTATATGTATCATGGAATGTGTTAGGTTAACATTTGTGGATTGAATCTTTGCACATCAATGCCATGGGATTTGATTTGATCCACCATTGAAAGCTTGCCTAATTTGTCAAAAATCCAATATTTTTGCACATGGAATGCTTGATACGAGTTTCATGCTGACGATGATGATGATGATGATTAAGTCCTGAAAATAGCAAAAAATCTCATGTAATCAAGTTTTAGGATTTAATTTGATTTAAAATGAAATAATTCAATAAAAAATCAAATAAAATAATAAAATTGATAAATGGACACAAGGATGGAGCTAGGACACGTGTTCAATGTGGCAAGTTCAAATCAAGTGGAAAATAATGGGCCCGTTTGACAAAATTTGAAGTTTTGGGGATAGTTGACTTTTGGCAATTTTGCAAAAATGCCCAACTTTAACAATGCATAACTTCTTCAATTTTGAACTTTTGGAAGTGTTATTGGACAATGCATAACTTCTTCAATTCTAATCAACCCTTTTGGTCTCATCTCATTTTGATATTCCATGCTCAAGTTATAAGCTTTGAAAAAAAAGGTGTTTTTGTTGACTTTCAAAAATGACCTATAATGTCCAAATTTATAACTTCTTATGAGTGCATTTTTTGATTTTTGGGTATGAATATGGATTGTAGGAAATTGAATCCTCTTCAAAATGAGCTTTGGATGGGTCATTTCGCATAAAGTATGAGAAAGTTATGCTTGGTCAAAGTTGGTTTGACTTTTCCTGCAAAACCCTAATTTAGCAACTTTTGAGTCTTGATGAATTTTGATCAATCCTTGATGAATCATGATCAAACCTTGATCAAATGATGAAATATCCTTCAAAATGAGAATGTTGACAAAAACTATTGAAGTTTGACTATTTGTAGATCACAGTTGACTTTTGCCCTAGCACAGTCGATTTTTGGACCCTTTGAGCAATTGACTGAGCAAACTTCCTCTGCAAGGCTTGAAATTTAACATGGATGACCTTGAGAACATATTAGGACATTAGGGAGAATTTGAGGTTATTTGTATTCAAGGATCTTGATGCAACACAAAACCCTAATTTGGGGTTGACTGCCTTAGGAGATGATTTGTCTGACCCACTCTTGAGCAAGCTTGAGCAACTTAGAGATTTTTCTTGAAATGTTTTGAAAAATATGAGAGGGAAAATTTTGGGGTACAACACAAGGTACACCACACTTATTAACTCCCCAACAGAGTCGCCAGTTCTGTGATACGGTGGCCAGAACCAGGACTTGGTTTTTTAGGAATGCTGGTTTGTGTTTTGCGTTTGTGTTTGCAAAATGTCGCTGTAAGCAAGAGTCGCCATCGTATTTTATTTTATCCAACAAGGAAAGGAAAAAAACACAGAAAAATTCCTTTCGAGATATTTCTGAGAACGGGGGGTAGATTATAGAAAGGGAGGGTATTAGGACCCTTTCTATCCGTATTTATCTACGGGCTCTTAGGTACTTGCTCATCATTTTCAAAATTGCTTCTCTGTGTTTGTGTGCTTTGAAAAGTTTTTGTTTTGACTTCGATTTAACTCTTGCTTCTGTCTTCAAGAGTGCAATGAAGTGCTTTTGAAAACTTTGTTTGTAAGGAGTGTAAGTGTAAAAAATTTGTTTTGATTGAGCAAATACTTAAGAGCTAGTCTACCTACTCAAAAAAATAATCGTTCTATGTTTGTTTCCTTTAGACAGCGCTATCCCACTATTAGTGAGTAGGTAGCACCGTCGTTGGAATTTTGAGGGTCAATTCGAAAGGGACGTACGGTCACCAAAGCAACGTTAGGATGTCTTAGTAATAACCCTAATGTCTTAGATCAATTATTCGAGGCAACAATATCCGAGGCAACCATTCCGAAGCAAATTTGATCTTTGGACAAAAGGACGACCACTAAAGCATCCTATACTCAATGACCGTTTACTAAAGGCAACCAAGTAGGAGTGTACCTTAGGAGTGCGCATGTGCGAGTGATTCAGTTTCAGATTTATTTATCTTTGCATATTTAGGGGTTATCTAACTGTTTTAAAATTAATCATACATTCTTGTCATGCATCCTAATATCATACCTCTAACAGTTTAATATTTTGCGGAATTTTAAAGTGCAGAATTTCAACTAGCTATAACAAGGCTTCGGGTATTTACATAGCCAAAAACAAACCCTTAAATAATAAAGCGATAAATGAAAAGTAAAAGTCCTAATTAACTATTACAAACTTGTGAACAATTACACTAATATGGTAAAAATAAAATAAAGCGCGCGCGAAGAAATTAGATCGGGAAGAAATTAGGGTTTTGACCCTTCTATCCTAATCAAAAGAAAATTTGTTTTTTTGTTGTTTTTAATTATTTTTTTAAGAAAATAATTAAGTCTCTAAATTAATTACAAAAATTAATTAGTGATTAAATTAATTAATAAAAATAATTACATGGCCTTTTTTGGTTTTTGGTTATTTTTAAGAAAAAGAAAATGCAATTATATTAGACAAAACCCTAACTTTCTAATTATTTTTAATTATTTGCAAAAAAGAATTAAAGTCATCTAAATTAACAACCTAATTAATTTAAATTTTTTGATAAAAAATAAAATCTAAACCTAAATTGATGAAAAGTATAATTTTGTGATTTTTTTGATAAAAAGGAATTATTTAATTGGTTAGTAAAATAAAATAAATAAGTTAAATTAAATAAAATAAATTTAAAAAAGAATAGAGAAAGAAGTTTGGGCCTGAGCAATTATGGGGGTGCAAGAATCAGAATTCTGGGCCCAAAGATGGAAGTCCTTGTTGACTTCCTAGATTCAGTGTGTTGTGTTGACTAGGCCTCACGATGGTCTCTCAAATGCTAGCCTTCTGATCTAGCTTCCAGGAGGTCCAATGGCTGGATGATGAGGATATATGGTGGTACCTAGTGTTGTGCACGCATGAGATTGCCTGAAAGAAAATAATATGAGAAAAGTGGGGGACTTGGGATTCGAACCCAGGTCCTGAGGCAATTTCCAACGCTTGGCAACCAGCTGAGCTATTTGTTTTTTTTTTGTACATAATATACACAAGAATTATTATATAAAGAACAAGTGGAATAATAAAATATTAGCGCGAAATTCAAATGGACGAGTGATGGCTTACCACGTCTTCGTCTCCCTCGTTGCACCGAAGTGAAACACTTTTACCTACGGACGTTTGTCCGTCACTACAAACAGAGCTCGTTCCAAAATCCTCCATGAGCAATATAAATGACATCTAATGCCATCGTTGGATTCGTCTTGTCACTCTGAACATGATGGTACCCTTCATGAAGACTAATTTTTCCTGTATACAAAAATCCTAAAACAGAACCAAAAAACCTAACAATGGCAATTATCGATTCAGTCTATGAAAACACAATTGGGTATTACAGAAAGCTCTCAATTGTCATGGTGAACAAGAATCTATGATTATATTATGCTATACATGCCAGAATTTTGCAAACAGAATTCAAGAAAGAAGCGATGTCGTGATGGACTTACAACGCGATATAGGGCTTGGGAATGCTTGCTTTGGATTTCTTTTTCTTGCTGATGACCTCAGGAAACAATTGGGATGCTCAAAGGACCTTGAATTTTCCTCTAAGTGTGAATTTGTGTTTGCACTTTTTCTTGATTTTTCAAGTTTGTGTTCTTGATCACACGCCTCTTTCTAATCTAGTTTTTGGTCTGCACGCACTCTATATGTATTGAGGAATAGATTAAGGTTGATAACTGATCTCAATCTTCCTCCATCAATGAATTGGATTTTGATTTGATACACCTTGAATATCTTTCCAAAAATGGCCTAATTCATTCTTTTTGTGCACCTCATGCTTTTACACGAATTTGATTTGATGCTAGCTGGATATTAAGACCTGAATCATGTAAAAAATCTTGAGTCTTCAAAGTTATGGATTTTATATGATTTGTTTTGATTTAAAATGATTTAATTCAAATAAAAATAAAAATAAATAATATAAATAAGATAATTACAAGTGGCAAAGGTGAGGGCTCGTGGACCATGTTGCCAACTCAAAACAAGTGAAAAAGATTGAGCCGATTTGGCAAAAATTGAAGTTTTAGGCATAGTTGACTTTTGACAATTTTGCAAAAAAGGTCAACTTCACCAATGCATAACTTCCTCAATTTTAACTCTTTGGAGGTGTCCTTGGACTTTTTATAAAATTGAGATGTCCTCTAAGCAAACCTTTTGGTCTCATCTCAATTTGATATCCCATGCTCATGTATGAAGCTTTGACAAAAAAAGGTGTTTTTGTTGACTTTTCAAAATGACCTATAATGTCCAAATTCATAACTTCTTGTGAGTGCATATTTTGAAATTGGGAGCTGAAGATGGATTTTAGGTCATGAAATCCTCTTCAAAATGAGCTTTGGATGGGTCATTTCTCATAAAGCATGAGAAAGTTATTCTTGGTCAAATTTGAGTTGACTTTTCCTACAAAACCCTAATTTAGCAACTTTTGGTTCTTGAGGAATTATGAGCAATCCTTGTTGAATCATGATCAACCCTTGATAAAATGATGATATATACATCAAAATGAGGATGTTGACCAAAAATCTTGAAGTTTGACTATATGTGGGCCACAATTGACTTTTACCCTAACATAGTCGATTTTCAGTCTTTTGAGCAATTGACTGAGCAAACTTTCTCTACAAGGCTTGAAACTTGACATGGATGATCTTGAGAACATATTAGTATAATGGTGAGCATTTGGGATTCCTTGGACTCAAGTATCTTGATGCAACATGAAACCCTGATTTGAGGTAGACTGCCTTAGGAGAGAGCTTGTCTGGCCAACCCTTGGACTACCTTGAGCAACTTGAGGATCTTTCTTAAAATGTTTTGAGAAATATGAGAGGGAAAATTTTGGGGTACAACACCGGGTATACATATTTTTATTTTATCCCTAATTTTTTCCCGAACCTTTTTTGTTCGTCGGGATGCCTTTGTTTTTCTTAGGTGTGTCAACCTAGCGGGTCTCTTATGCGTAGTATCTTTTGACTATGTCCGCGTTCGCAGGGTGTGGCAGGTCGTCGCCATCCATGGTGGTCAAGATTATTGCCCCACCAGAGAATATGTTCTTGATTACAAATGGTCCTTCATAGGTAGGAGTCCATTTGCCCCTGGGATCACTTTGTGGCAAGATGATGCGTTTGATCACTAGATCCCAAACTTGATATACTTGACGCCTGACTTTCTTGTTGAAAGCCTTGATCATCCGTTTTTGATACATTTGACCTTAGCAGACATCGGTAAGTCTCTTTTCATCAATTAAGTTCAGTTAATCAAGTCGAGTCTGGATCCAATCGTCTTCATTCAAACTTGCATCCTTCATAATCCTCAGAGAGGAGATTTAGACCTCAAGTGGCAAAACAACTTCCATGCCATATACCAAAGAATACGGTGTTGCCCTAGTTGATGTGTGAGTCGTGGTACGGTACCCGTGGAGAGCGAATGATAACATCTCCTGCCAGTCTTTGTATGTGACTGTCATCTTTTGTATGATCTTTTTAATGTTTTTATTTGCAGCTTCAACAACACCATTCATCTTTGGCCGGTAGGGAGAAGAATTGTGATGTTGAATTTTGAATTGCTCACACAAGGCGGTGATCATAGTGTTGTTAAGATTTGTACCATTGTCAGTGATGATACTTTCCGGGATACCGTACCGGCAAATGAGATTTTGCTTGATGAAGCAGGCAACAAGAATCTTAGTAACGGAAGCGAAGGAAGTTGCTTCGACCCACTTTGTAAAGTAGTCAATGGCCACTAGGATGAAACGGTGTCCATTGGAGGCTGTAGGCTTAATCTCTCCAATCATATTAATTACCCACATAGCAAAGGGCCAAGGAGCTGTCAAGACATTCAGAGGAACCGGAGGTACGTGCACCTTGTCAGCATAGATTTGACACTTATGACAGGTTCGGGAGTATTGATAGCAATCTGCTTCCATAGCAGACCAATAATAGCCTGCCCGTAGGATTTTCTTCGCCATCGTATGCCCACTGGAGTTAGTGCCAAAACTACCTTCATGTAATTCAGCCATGATCTTTTCCGCTTCAACCTTATCCATACACCGAAGTAGAATGGAGTCATGATTACGTTTGTACAGGATGACATTACTCAGAAATAATTTAGCATAGAATCTCCTTAAGAACTTTTTGTCATTGATTGAAGCTCCTTCTGGATATTCTTGAGCCTCGAGATACCTCTTGACTTCATGAAACCAAGGCTGGTCCACTACCTCTTCAGTATTAATCTCCTGACAGTGCGCCAGTTCGTCCATTCGTTCGATGGTGATTTGGGGAGCCTCATTATCCCAATTAAGTTTAAACATAGATGACATTGTGGCTAGAGCGTCTGCTAACTGATTTTCTTCTCGCAGGAAATGCTCGAAGGTAATCTTCTCAAAATGTGGTAGCAATGTCAAAATATGTTCTTTGTAAGGGATAAGGTTTGGGTGCTTAGTATCCCATTCCCCTTTGATCTGACTGGTGACCAAAGCTGAATCTCCAAACACAACTAAAGATTGGATTCCCAAGTCTATGGCAGCTCTGAGACCAAAAATGCATGCTTCGTATTCCGCCATGTTGTTCGTACAGTTGAAGCAAATTTTGGCAGTAAAGGGAGTATGACACCCTTCCGGAGATATGAGTACAACACCGATACCATTACCAATTGCATTGGATGCTCCATCAAAGAACAGGGTCCATCGGGATCCTTGTTCAGGTCCGTCATATGGTCTGATTTCTTCGCAGTTGTCTAATGTCATGATGTCTTCATCCGGGAATTCAAACTTCATGGACTGATAGTCTTCTATAGCCTGGTGAGCAAGGTGATCAGCCAATACACTTCCCTTTATAGTTTTCTGGGTAGTATTTTGTATGTCATATTTTGTTAGGATCATCTTCCATCTAGCTATCCTCCCAGACAGGGCAGGATTTTCGAAGATGTATTTTATCGGATCCATCTTAGATATCAACAAAGTAGTATGAGTCAGCATATACTGTCTTAGCCGGCGAGAAGCCCATGTTAGAGTGCAACAAGTTTTCTCGAGCAGTGAATGTCTGGTTTCACAGTCGGTAAACTTTTTGCTCAGGTAATAAATAACGTGCTCTTTTCGGCCAGACTCGTTATACTGCCTCAATACACACCCCATTGAGTTTTCTAAAACAGTCAGATACATGATCAGTGGTCTTCCCCCGACTGCTGGCATCAAAACAGGAGGCTCTTGTAAGTACTCTTTGATCTTGTCAAAAGTAACCTGGCATTCATCGTTCCATATGACTACCTGGTCTTTCTTCAATAGTTCGAAGATTGGCTCACAAGTAGCCATTAGGTGAGAAATGAATCTGACAATATAGTTCAGGCGTCCCAAGAATCCTCTTACTTCCTTCTCCATGCGAGGAGCGGGCATTTCTTGTATTGCTTTAACCTTGGTAGGATCGACCTCAATGCCTTTGTTACTGACGATAAAACCTAAGAGTTTACCGGACCGTACTCCGAATGTGCACTTGTTTGGATTCAACCTTAGTTTATACTTCTTCAATCTTTCAAACAACTTTTGCAAGTGATCAAAGTGCTCTTCTTCTGTTTGTGATCGAGCTATCATATTGTCTACGTAGACCTCTATTTCATGATGTATCATGTCATGAAACAAAGCTACCATGGTGCGCTGATAGGTTGCCCCAACATTCTTCAGTCCGAATGGCATCACTTTATAGAAGAATGTCCCCCACTGTGTGACAAATGTTGTTTTCTCCATGTCCTCAGGTGCCATTTTGATTTTGTTGTAACCTGAGAATCTGTCCATGAAGGAAAACACTTTGTGTTGGACTGTATTGTCAACCAGGATATCAATGTGGGGAAGTGGAAAATCATCTTTAGGGCTGGCCCTATTCAAATCTCTATAGTCCACACACATTCGTACTTTGCCGTCTTTTTTAGGCACGAGAACGATGTTGGAAACCCATTGAGGATAGGAAGTGACAGCCAAGAATCCATCATTAAATTGTTTCATGACTTCCGCTTTGATCTTCTCTGACATGTCAAGTCTCATGCGGCGGACCTTTTGTTTTACTGGCGGACAATCTTCTCTTGTAGGGAGACGATGTACCATGATTTTGTATCGAGTCCCGGCATGTCTTCATATGACCAGGCAAAGATCTCAACATAATCATGCAACAGCTGAATCAGACGCTCGTTGACACTGGGCTCCAGATTGGCACCAACCTTGACCTCTTTTTTATCCTCCTCGGTACCTAGATTGATTGTATCCACAGGTTCCTCGTAAGGCTGAATGGCTCTTTCCTCTTGTTGTAGTAGTCTGGCCAGTTCCCCTGGTACTTCACAATCTTCCTCACCTTCATCTCCGGCTTGGTAGATTAGATCCTCAGAGTCACAAAAGGACATAGCAGTATCGTTACCCATGGGATCCGGAATGGAGGGGTACCTGCATTGGTGAGTGTAGGTGTGTGTAAGGGTATAGCCATCCTTAAAAATAAAAATGTAAAAGAAAAACAATGAGCACAAATGTTTGTATGTGAAAAACGTCCATGATTCATTGAATGTCATATGAAGATGAAATAAAAAACCTTACAAATGGACCATTGTGCCTCGGGCAAGACACAAGGTTTTAAATGTGCGAATTGTTTGTGAATATTACAAGTCCAACAGAAATGTAAAGATAAATTACTGAGGGATGAAAATTATTGGGACAAAGTCTCTGGCCTCCCAATTGAGAAGTCCTCCATTGATGGTAGGAAATATCCAATCCTCCAAGCTGCAATCCTCTTCACCATCTTCCACCGCATTGACCTCTCGGTTGCTAATCTTCAAGGATGGCCCTCCAGCACGGGCACGACGCACAGCCTTATGAGCACTTGAAGTGAGCCTTAAACCAAACTTGTCAGATTTATACGGAATATCCGGAAGTTGCCCCCAGATGGTGCATCCACCCTCCTCTACTACTGCTTTGGAATCCTTCAGAGATGACATCTGGAGTGGAGGTCTTGTGATCTTGGGAATATGGGTCGCAGTCTTGGTCATTGCTACCTCTTGGGGAACCTCTTCGAAATGTTGAAACGGAGTTTCAATGAACTCGTCGTCCAATTCCACATACCGGAAGGAATTGAGGTGGCTAATCATATACTCTTCCTCTTCGTGGACAATGATAATATTTCCATGGATCGAATATTTCAGCATCTGGTGTAGTGTAGAGGTGACAACACCGGCATTATGGATCCACGATCGTCCTAGAAGACAGGAGTAAGAGGGGAAGATGTCCATTACATAGAAGGTTGAGTTGAAAGTTTGAGTCCCAACCTTTATGGGGATATCCACCTCCCCGTGCACCATCCTCTTTGAGCCATCAAATGCTCTCACGACTATGTTACTGAGTTTCAACGTCAGACCTTCACAGTCTAGTATGTCGAGAGCTTTCTTTGGTAAAACATTCAAAGATGAACCAGTGTCCACCAAGAAATGGGCCAAAGTTGTTCCTATACATTCCACAAATACATGCAATGCCTCGTTGTGCTTTCTTCCCCTTGGTGTCAGATCAGCATCCGAGAAGCCTAGGTCGTTATCTGCCATCAAGCTGGCCACGCAATCTTGAAATTGGTCAGCAGATGTCTCTTAAGGCACATGGGTTGTCTTTAGGAATTTCACCAGGGCTTTCTCATGTTCCTCAGAACATAGAAATAATGCTAGCATGGAGATTTTGGAGGGAGTTTTCCCCAACTGTTCAACTACGTCATAATCGCTCTTCTTTATTATTCTCAGGATCTTCTCCATTTCCTTCTTGGAGGTTTCGGGGATAGTCAGTGGTTGAGCCTTCATTCGGACAGGCTCTACTTGAATACTTTTTCCTCGAGTTTCAGCAATAGGAGTGTTGGTAGGGATAACATCAGGGGTTGTGTCGTCTTTGTCAATAGGGGCACTTGCAAATATGTTTATTGGTACGGAGGTAACCTTTAGAGCAGCCACGGATCCAAAAACTGCCTTTGGAGGGGCAATTTCTGGAGAGAAGATTCTACCGCTTCGGGTAATCTTATTGGTTCCGACAATATTGCTAATGTCGGAGTCTTCTTCTTTGGATTTTATCTCTTCAGCGGCCAGCCTATCTTGTTTGATACCATGATAGTAGATGTCTCCACCGTAATTCCACGTACCGTTTTGTCTGATTCATACGGGACTGGCCCGGGCATTGTGATTATAAGAGGAGTAGCTTTTGGAACCGGTCTAATTCTAACGGGTCTTTAGGCAACCCTGAAAGAATTGGCGGAGATGGTTATGATTGAAACGTCTTCAACAAGAAGAGGTGAAACAGGAGTACTTTCGAACAAAATCTCTTTGTTGTCTATCAAGCGTTGAATGCATGTCTTCAACAAAGGGAAAACATTTGGTGAGGATAAGAAAAGATGGCAGTCTTCATTACAACCCGGGAATACACCGGCTTTCAACAAGTTTATCTTAATGATTGGGAGTGGAGTCAAGAGTTCATCAATTGTGCTATCAAACAAATCTTCTTCAACAACATTGGTGTTATGGCCATGTCTAGGCATAGGAGCAGAAATGACATTTGGCTTCTCGGGCGCATCAAACTCAATCTCTTTTGCTTCTATAAGGTCTTGAATCTTATTTTTCTGGGCCCAACAGTTGTTAGTGTCATGACCCGGACTTTCAGAATGATATGCGCATCTGGCATTTGGGTGATAATGAGGGGACGCTGTGTTGGGGTTCTTTGGAGCTTCCTTCAGAGTTGTCAAATTGGATTTCAGAAGATGTGGTAAAACCTGGGCTAGAGTCATATTGAATCTGGTGAGTTTCCGGACTGGCCTTTCCACCCTCGGTTGATTACTCCTTGGTTGATCAGATGTAGGCTTTGGGATCATAACAGCCCCTACCATTGGTCGTCGTTCGGCTCTCCCTTGGTTCCTTTATGGATAAACAGAAGATACCTCCTTCTTCCTAATGAAAGGCTTTCTCACAGCTGTAGAGGCAGATGAATCCTTATGAATCTTTCCACTTTTTATGCCAGCTTCCACCCTCTCTCCGGTCAGTATTAACTCAGTAAATCTCGCAGATGAGCTCCCAATCAGATGGTTGAAGAAAGGGCCCAATAGAGTTCCTAAGAACATGTCCACCAATTCCCTTTCAGACAGAGGGGGTTGCACTCTCCCAGCTAGGTCTCTCCATTTCTGCGCGTAATCCTTGAAACCCTCATTGGAAGCCATAGCCATACTCTGAAGTTGAGTACGTGTAGGCGCCAAATCAGCATTATATTGGTATTGCTTATAGAAAGTTGTGGCGAGATCTTCCCAGTTGTGGATGTTGGCCCTTTCCAATTGGTAAAACCAATCGAGTTGTGTTCCTGATAGGCTATCTTGGAAATAATGCACCCACAGGTCTTTATTGGCGGAGTGCGGCTGAATCTTTCTCACATATGATCGGAGGTGCATCTTAGGACATGACAACCCATCATATTTTGCAAACAATGGCACTTTGAACTTTGGTGGGATCACAATTCCCGACATTAGTCCCAATTCTTCAAAGTCTAGACCTGGCACCTTTTGTATTTCCATAGCACTCAAACACTCTTCAAGATGTCTGTACTTATCATCTGCTGGAGGATACTGTTCCTCAGAGTAGTCTTCCTCTTCTTCCTCCTCTTCAGATTCTGATGGAACCGCTGTTTCCTTTCCTCTCCCTTCTCCTTCACGGGAGGTTGTTGCGAAATTCAAGGTTCTTCTAGTCTGTCCCTGAAACCTTCTCCCCATGTTCAAAATCCCAGTGACCTTCTTTGCTTTCTTCTTTCTTTCTTTAGCTAACAGAGTCTTCAACTCTTCCTGCCCCTTGGCTAGGGTCATGAGTAACTGTTGAAATTGCGTGTTTTGAACTTGAAGATCTTTGACTGTCTGTTCGAGATCCATCTTACTGAAATAAATAGTAGAGAGATGAGGAAACTCGTTGCAAAAGACCTGTTTATGTTATGATGAATGAAGATGCAATATGCAAATGATTCCAAGGAAAATTAGAGATTTAAATTTGTTCAAACCAAAAAGGAACACACGTCAGATTAAAAATCCAAGTTTGAATACATCATGCCTCCTTGGGCTTATAATGAAAGAAACAAAATACAACCGAACTCCTAAGACAAAAAGAGTGAACACATCCTCTTTGGAGCAATGTAGGAATTTAGGTTTTTCTCTTCATGAAGCAGTTTGGTGAGCTCCAGAACCTTCTTCTCACTGGCGTAATACTGGGCTTCAAAGGTGTCTCGCTCTTCCTTAAACTGAACCCAAGCTTTCTGCAGGTCTTCGAGAGAGGTAGGCATGTCGGGATGAAGAACGGTGTATGGGACGTCTCCTTCAATAACAGGCTCAATGATGATAGGAAGGATGGGAGGGTAAGGCATCAAGAGACTCTGGGAACGAGCCCGTACCCACTTAAGATAAGGCTCGAGAAGGATAGAGTTTTTATGTCCCAAAGTCCTACTGTCCACCTTGTTCACCATTCCCTACACACGTGTAAACCTCTGGCGGTAACATTGGTCTTCTTTGTCGTAGTCGAACACCAGACCTTGGATGAGCATCTCATGAGGGCCGTCTTTTCGGGCATACCCAAACTGTTGAAGAGCTAAGCATGGGTTGTCGGTGATACCTCCCCTAATTTCAAGTAGAGGTACGTTAGGGAACTCCCCACAGCGGTCAATGATAGAGACATTTTCCAAGGATCTCGAACACCAACGGATATCAAAGTGGGTGAGAGACATCATCCTTTGAGACCAAGTCAGTCTTTGCTCGTTCTTCAATGCTGACTGAGGCAGGTGTGAATTGAACCACTTAGCGAGTAGGGGGATACAACACAAAAGAGTACCTCTTTTGTTCATGGTGCGGGTATGAAGGAAATGCAATATATCTCCTAGTAAGGTAGGTATAGGATTGTGAGATAGAAAGACTTTGATGGCGTTAACGTCTATGAATTGGTCTGAATTGGGAAACTGAACCAAACCATAAATGAGAAGAGCCAGGACATCTTCGAAAGCTTGGAAATCCATGTCGTCCCAGAATGAACGAGCCTTTTCCAATAAAAACTTACTAGAAAGCCTTTAACCCAGCTTCTTGTCTCCCAATTGGTTATGATGTCGGCCCTCTTCATATGAAAAGCTTCGGCGATGACTTCAGGTTTTGGAATCCCTTCTAGACCGGTGAATGGTATTTGATCAAGCACAAGCACCCCTAAGAGTAGAGATAACTCTTCCAGTGTAGGTACCAATTGATAGTCCGGGAAAGTGAAACAATGATGTACGGGATCAAATAATTGGAATAGTACACACATCATCTCTTCTTGGAAGTTGGATGTAGCCAAACTGAGGAGTCGACCATATTTCTTAGTAAAAGGAGAATCCCCAAGCACTCTTGAGGCTAGCTCTTAAAGTTGAGGATATGCTTTTACAAAGCTGATTCAGATGGTTCTTTCTTCGGAGGGAATTCATGTCCTACAAAACAAAAACAAAGATAAATTTCTAAATCCTTGAAATGGTTAGTGAACATTCATCTAATGTTCATGATGTTTATGATGTTTATGTACAAGTAAATATATACACACACCACAAACAAGTCCCTATGTTTTAGGCTTGCATGAGTTTTGTAGGTAAGTACCCTCTTGAAGTCTAGTTGGCTCAACCTGTCCTAGCAATAGTGATCGGGTTCTAAAGGATCTCAAATTCACCGACCTTTCTCTTAGGCATTGTCTTAGCACAACAATCTTTTCTTGCGGCCGAGATATCCCAAAAGTCTAGCCTCAATGAGTGTAGTATCGAGTATCAACCAATTTTCAGCTCTACACTGAAACCGGCTATCTCACTACATCCTAATGGCCAAGTTTGTTCAAGTAGGGTTCTGAAGTCAATTAGTGCTTCATGACGCCACTCAGCGGCCCCATATTCTCCATAATTCACCACGAGGGATACCGGTACCCACAAATGCGTCACACTAACACAGCCATTGTTTCAACCATATCGGTCTACGCCATACAATCTCTACAATCTATTGCTATTTACCTAAAAATGTGTCCCAGATCCGGGTGGAGGATCAAAGCAAACCCAATACAAAGAACTGAATATAAAGCACACAAATCAAATAATGAAAGCGAGTAAAGGTGATATAACCCTAAGGTAACCCCACATTTATCAATCCCCAGCAGAGTCTCCAGTTCTGTGATATGGTAGGAGAACTACTTTGGTATTTTGCGTTTGATCGCAAATGTTACGGATAGCAAGAGTCGCCACCGACTTTTCTTTTATCCAAAAGGAAAGGTGAAAAAGCACAGGAAAGACCTTTAGAGATATTTTCTTGATTACGGGGGGTAGATTATGAAAAGGGAAGGTATTAGCACCTTTTTCATCCATGGTTTTCCATGGGCTCTTATTTTCTTGCTAGATCACTTGCTTTTGTTTGAAAATGTGCTTTGTGTGGTTTTTGAAAGTATTTTAAAAAGGAGCCATCGTTTTGGAAAACTTTGTAATAGTTCTCTTTCGTAAGAATGTATACAAAGTGTTGATGTTTTGAAAATGTTTTCAAGTTTTAAAGATGTGTTTTTGAAAGTGATTTTGAAAATGTGTCTTTGTAATGATTCTCGTCTCTATAAGAACGCATACAAAGTGTTGTCTTTTGAAAATGTTTCAAAGTGAGAGTGTTGGTGTATAGAATGTTTTTGTTGTGAGCAAGCAAGCAACTAGGAGCGAATCTACCTACTCAAAAGGTCTTAGGTGTTCTTTTCCTTCTCCTTTAGATGTTTCTATCTTACCATTAATTTGGCAAGGGGTTTGTGCATATGATCTGATTAGGTTTATAAGACAGCATGTTATGGTTTGGTTGGATTACAAAGATCAAACTAAGTCAAGTACTCCATAGTCCCAAGATGAAGTACCAAAGTTGCTGGTATTGAGGAGCTAATTCCCATGATTTATGGTGAAGTAAAATCAGCAACCAGCAAGGTATGGGCTCAAGACAAACTTTGTACAAAAAGCTTGCTTTTCAAGAATAGCAATGGTGCCTTTATGCCATAAATGGAAAGATCTTTTGGACAATGGTTTAAACACTTGGGTAATAACTCAAGAGTGGGTGTAAGCATTAAATTATGATGAGATTTGCAAGCAAAGAAACCTACAACATAAGATTATGCAGCAAACTATGAGAGTTTTGTTATGTGTTCTTCACTTAGAATGACTTGCAATTCAAAGATGGATGGCCAACTTCAAGCCCTTTAATATTCTAGCTCAAGTATGAAAAATTTATGCTCTTGGATGTTTTGGAAATATTGAAACATCCTCTATAACTTTTATGTTTGCCATTTTGACAAAATCATCTTGGAACTATGTTAAAAAATGCCAAGAAGTTGGGATAAAAACCTGACCAAAACTGATGAATATTTCTCTAAGTGTTAAATGAAAATGACATGACTTCATGAATTTATAACTTGAAATCCAAGAATATTTAGGATAAGTTGTTTAAAGAAATGTTGTAGATATCATGGAGATCTAAAACTTTCATGTTGGAAGTTTCTCTTGAATCATCTTGCATCATGGTGAGAATTTTGCTCAAAGTTTATGAAAAAAACATGAAATTTCCAACACTTAGAAAAAATTTATAATTTTAGAAATTTTGACTTTTCAAAATGAAATCTTGACTTTTTGATTTCTTGATGAATAAGTTTCATATTTTGCACTTGAATTTGACCAAAGAGTCAAAGTTTGACTTTTTAGTATACAGTTGACTTTTGATCAGTTGATTGCAAAATTCATCTGTCAATCCAATAGATTTGCAATGTTTTGAACCATATTATTAGGTAAAATGATGCAATTGGACTCTTGAGATCATGCCTTAAACCAATTGATCATTTTCTAGGTCAAAAATCAGAAATTGCCCTTTCCCAGTCAAAACCCTAATTTTGACCATTTTTCCCTTTTGATGATTCCAAGCCTAAATTGATGTATCAGTGCTGCAAGCTTGATGTCATAAAAGATCTTGTGAGAAAATCCTTGAGAAATGAGAGGACAAATTTTGGGGTACAACAGTAGCAAAAAGATGACAATCACCAACTTTCACTAATGGTGATCTACCAACTTTCACTGAAGGTAGAGAGAAAATATATCATAGCACAGTCGTTCACTGACGATGAACTACCAACATTCACTGAGGGCAGAAAAAAGATAACAATCACCAACTTTCACTGATGGTGATCTACCAACTTTCATTGAAGGTAGAGAGAAAATATATCATAGCATCGTTGTTCACTGACGATGAACTACCAATGTTCACTGAGGGTAGCAAAAAGATAACATGTTTTTTGCCTAAAATTCTGGCGTTTCACCTAGAACGGGTCTCAACTTATTGTTTAACCAAGGCATTCCACTTGGAAAGGGTAGTATATAAGCTGTCTCAAATAAAGAGACTACCACTTGCAAAGATTTCACAACAAACTGTCTCTGCGATATTGAAAGACTTTCCATCAATTGGATTAATTTGACAATGAACTTCAAACTATCCATTCATAGAGAAAATAGCAAAATCCGTAACGTCGACATTTTCGGGGAAGTATAAGTTACTTAAATAAAGAGACTTGTTACTTGTTGTTATAGGAAGGATTGTAAAAAATGACTTTCTGGGGAAAACAATATGGCTTCCTGGGGAATGAATCATGACTTCTTGGGGAGAGAATTATGGCTTCCTGGGGACATGCCAACATATTCCTGCTGAGGAGATAAAAGTATTCTCGTGCCAAAATAAATGCACATTCTCAAACCAATGCTCGAAGCTTGCAGAAATCCAAAATAACAATATTGCTGGGAAACAAAGATTCAAACCAGATATAAACTGGAGTGAAACAATTTACCAAAATACATCCTTTGAGAAATAAACTCAAGAGGGAAACCCAATCTATCCAGATAAAGAGCTGTACAATAAGGCTAAAGAAAAAAATATTCCACGAGGGATAATTCAGTGGGTAAATTGAAAGAATATACACTTTCTGTTAAGGCTAACACTCTACTGGAGAGAGCACAACACAAATCTGCAAAACAGGGTAATATGTCAACAAAATATAATGAGTGCAAATGAGCAATGCTTTGTTAAATTCAATTATTCATGATGTATGTATGAATGTATGAGCGTTATCATGTATATGCTGACAAAACAGACATATAATACTAGGGGTAAACAAGCAAAGTCAACTCGAGCACAATCAACACTCGTCTAAATCACATCCAAGATGAGCATTCCATAAGAAAAATAAGCACCAAACGAGGAAACAGAATCCTATTTCGCGGCTTAACTTCACTGGGAAGGAACATAATTCGGAAGTAAACAAATCATAGAGGCAAAACAGTATAGATACATGGATACAACTTCCTTCTCCAGGCTTCAACGGGGAATACCACTCAGACTTCAATGGGGAAACAAATGCTTTCATGGTCCGCACTTCTATCGAGGATTGCAATACTGATTTCCAATAAGGCATATACAAACCAAAACAGTGAAACACCAATTGAGGATTTCGAGATGACTTCATTGGGGAAATAACATACGGACTTCAATAGGGGAGACAACACCTTATCATCAAGACATCATCTGGGGACTTCGTGCGGACTCCATTGGGGGTGTCAACACCACATCGAAGAGAGGAAACCCATATACGTTCTTCAATATTGAGAGTAAGCATCACACCAACTTCTCTAGGGAAAAAGTATGAAATATCATGGGGATAACAACTTTGAGAGTTAAGAAGTCAAACATTATAGAAAGGAATCAATCTTATGGGGATTTTAAATCATACCCAACACTTAGCGAGTGAAAACCCAAAAAGTTGATAACCAATTCAACACTTCTTAAATAAAACACTGCCCTTTCCTGATTATCGGGTAATCAAACAAAATGCAAGTACCACTGAAAGGAGATACTTCACAAATGATTCAAATCTCAGCATGCACAGGGAGAAAAGAATTCTATCAAATAAGGGAGGCCTTCACTGGGGAATTTCGAATTGAGTCTTCATATCACATAAACCTATTCCAACAAAAGGTGGCCCGAGATAGCCTTCTTGGGGAATCAAGAAGTCAACATATAGAAAAAGGTCAAACTCTTGGGGATTTTAAATAAAACTCCACACTGGGCAGGTGAAAACCCAAAAGTTGACAACTGTCTCAACACTTCTTAGAAAATATACAGCCCTGGTCCAGTTACCTGGGAAATAAATACCAACAATAATGCCAACACTTCCAAAAAGAGCAACATTTTGCAAATAATTCCATCTCAGCACACCAAGGGGACGAGGCCATTCGTGATATGAGAGAAGACTTCGCTGGGGAATCCGGAATAGAGACCTCAGACCAAGCAAACCCAAAAAGTCAGAAAATTAACCAACACTTGACTGGGGACACTGGGATCACAAACCAGGTACTGCACCTTATGCCAATTGGTATCGTCTTCAATATACAATAAACATGTGCATACCACGGAAAATAACCTAAGAAAACCTTCTCGGGGAAAACAAAACTTCCCAAAACAACTGGAGTTCGTCCATTCCTAGGATCACCACTTTTGTTTTCCTCTTGAATCACAAAATCTTAAAGTAAAAGTAAGTTGTAAATTCTTTTTGAAAAAACAATTTTGTTATTTAATCCTTTTTGCTTTGAAAATTATTATCAATAATAAACAGAGTCTTTGTAAGCTGAATAAAAATAAGAACTACAAAGAATTGGGTAAAATCTCAAATTTTATTGATAGAATGGTAGTCTGCGAATGGTGAGACTCCATGGATAATTACAAAGTTTGGAAAATGGTAATATATAATGGAAAATATACATTGAAATAAAATGACCATTATTCCGTCTAACAACTTTGAAATTCTGAGCAGCAGCTTCTGTTGAAGTACGGTGAGGATCCAAGAAGATTGTTGCTTCAATGATCAAGTCTTGTCTGATGCAGTTACTTGCCAAGAAAGTCCCTAACTTTTTCCTAAGCTGGTGTTGTACCCCAAAATTTTCCCTCCCATATTCCTCAAGATTTGTCAAGAATGATCTTCAAAATTGCTCAAAATGGCTCAAGGGTTGTACAGTCAGACCACCTCCTAAGACAGCTGAAATTAGGGTTTTGGTTCTTTCAAGGAATTTGGGGTTTTCAATGGTTCAATCAAGTCTCATAGGCCTATATGCATTCTCTAGCACCTACATGCCAAGTTTCAAGACTCACAGTGCTAGTTTGCACAATCAAAAGCTCCATTTGACCTACAGTCAACTACAAGGGCAAAATGGTCATTTTGCAGTCAAAAGTCAGAATTTTTTGTCAACATCTTATTTTGAGTTCACAATCATCATTTGATCAAGTCTTGATCATGATTCCACAAGAATAGCTCAAAAATCATCAAGATGCAAAAAGTTACTATTTTTGGACAGCAGAAAAGTCAACTGTACTTTGACAAGGGCATAACTTTTTCATAGTTTATCAGAAAAATCCCATCCAATGCTCATTTTGAAGGGCATGTCATTTCCTACAATCCATCTTCACACTCCAAGTTCAAGAAATGCTCTCACAAAAAAGTTACCAATTTTTACATTATAGGTCAATTTCAAAAGTCAACAAAAGTGCACTTTGAGTCAAAGGCCATAACTTGAGATTGATAAATCCAAATGACATGGGATCAAAGGCATTAGTTAAAGGACTTCAAGAGCTTTCCAAAATGTCCTAGAACATGGTCATATGATCAAAATTGAGCAAGTTGTGCATTGGAGAAGTTGGGAAATTTTCATGAATTTGCAAAAGTCAACTTTGCTCAAAACACCTTCTTTTTGCTAATGGGCCTCAAATCTCTTGTTGAAACTTCACCCATGACCTATGAACGACCCAACAAGATTAATTGGATTTATTTTCTTATTTTTATTGATTAATTGGATTTTTAATTAATATTAATCCATTTAATTAATTTAAAACATAAGAAAATAGAAGATTTGTTTTTTTAAATCAACTTGTGAAGCAAATATGATCAAAACATGCTGGCAAATTCGTGCACAAGTCAAAGATACAAAAAAAATCCAAATTTGGCAACATTGTTCAATCATGAAAAATCAAGAATATTTGATTTTCAATCAAAGATTTAAACATCAATGCACATGGATTGGATCCAAAACTTTGACCTAATTTGATTCTCTTATATGTATGCAAGCTAACCATACCCTAGCACACGATTGAAAGCTGCAGAAACGGCCATAGCAAATTCAAGAAATTCCAAGAAAACTGAAAATCTGTTATTGCATCCTAGGCCAATTCAAAGCATTCTATTCATTCAAACATATTGCAAGAGGTACCAGGAACGTTTTGCAATCAAATTCAGGCATCAAAGCTTAAGGAATCACTGAACACAGTTTCACGGTTTGCCTTTTTTATTCAGAATTATATCTCCTAATTCATATGCATTTAACATGTTTTTGTGACTGATTTGCATTGCTAGAGACCATACAAAGCTAATGGAATGAATTAATTGGACTATAGTGCCCTGAATCGTAAGATACCATGACTGAATTTCTAGGGTTCTTGAGCTTTTAAATGGGGCTTTTTAATCCAGGAAAAATTGGGACTAATAGGATATAGGGTTGAATTCGTGAGGCCAAGACGGTTGCAACCCACACCTCGTGAAACATTTATATTCACTGTGCTTCTAATCGCTATTTTTCCTTGCAGGAAGTAGTGGGGGTTAAAAACCCCCGCTATCTGATTCTGATTACGCAGAAAAAAGGTTGAAGACGATGATGTGTTGACATCCCATTGGCCAATTTGAAAAGCGCGCGTTATATTTTTATTTACAGCATATTGATTGGTTTTTGTATATAATAATTGCCACTTATTTCAATAACAAATAAAGCAGCTTAGTGGAGTGGTAAAGGCGTTGGCATGTGAAAATTGGGACCTGGGTTCGAATCCCAGGTCCCCCAAAATATTGTTATTTTTATTCTTCAGGTGTAGCTTTCAAAGGGGAGTCTACCATATACCTCCAATTCCCAAGCGCCAGATGTCTTCAAACTCAAATCCAATGGCCAAAGCTGGGTATCCACCATACGCCTTAGTCAATGAGCGTGCAGAGAGTTGCAAAAGTCAAACAGGCTGGAAGCATAATGGGCTTCAGAATTGCTGATTCTATCTCCTGACTTGGGCCAGCACCCCCCTGAGTTTATTTTCTTCTTCTCCTTTTTATTTTTATTTAAATTGTTTTTTATTAATTTTTAATTAACTACTAACTAAAACAAATTAATATTTATTTTCATAATAAATTCAAAAAAAACATAAAAAATATAATATGTTTATTTATTAAATTTAATTAGTTTTTTTTGTAAATAAATATTAACATAATTAATTTAGTTTTAATTAGGTTAATTCTAACTTTTTTGCAATAATTTAAAATCAACGTAGGATTAGGGTTTTTAATAACTTTTGACCGTATTTTATTTATTTCCTTAAAAAACATAAAAAACTCAAAAAATATCCTTCTTTATTTAATTAATTAATTAGTCTAGGTTTAATTTAATCAAATGCAAAAATAACAAAAATCTCTTTCTTTCTCAAAAAAGGGTCAAAACCCTAAAAAACTCTCCGATCCAATTTTTCACGCGCGTGTGATCATTCTTTATTCGTATTTTGATCCATATAATTGTATTTGCTCCAAGGATGTAATAGTTTTAATTAGGAATTTTTATATCTTTCATTTAATTTCCCGCAATTTACTTTTTCAAGGGTTTGTTTTTGGCGATGTATATACCCGACGCCTTGTAATAGTTTAGCTTTATTTTCCGCAACTATTAACTGCTAGATGTATGCTAACTAGGCTATGCATGTCAAGATCTCTCTTAAATTAAAATCAATCGTAGCTCACCATAACATGTACAAAGATAACATAACTGAAACCTGACACACTTGCACATGCCACTCTTAGGGTACGCCTCACTTGGTTGCCTCGACGTGGTCATTGAGTATAGGGTGTTTTAGAGGTCGCCCTCCTGTCTAAAGATCAAAGTTGCCTCGAAACGGTTGCCTCGATAAAAAATGATCTAGGACATTAGGGTTACCACTAAGGCATCCTACCATTGCTTTAATGACCACATGTCCCTAAAAATCGAGTTGACCCGAAAACTCCAACGACGGTGCTACCTACTTCTCAATAGTGGGATAGCACTGTCTAAAGGATATTTACACAGCTTAATTTCTTTTGAGTAGGTAGAGGTTCTCAGGTACTTTCTCTTTCAAAACAAAAATACTTTTCGCACTTACACTTTTCTGACAAGTTTTCAAACAACACTTCATACACTCTTGAGGATAGATACAAGAGTTAAATCGAAGTTTTCAAACAAACTTTTTTCAAAACCCACAAACACAAGAAAAGCAAAACTTTTTGAAAATATAGTGAGCAAGTAACTAAGAGCCTGTGGATAGCCACGGATAGAAAGGGTGTTAACACCTTCCCTTTCTATAATCTACCTCCCGAACCCGGGAAACATCTCGAAAAGGAATTTTGCTGTGCTTTTGTTCTTTCCTTGTTGGAGAAATAAAAGACGGTGGCGACTCTTGCTTACCGTGATATTTTGCGAAACGCAAATGCGAACCAGCATTTCAAAACAGTCAGTTCTATTTCCACCGATCAAAGAACTGGCGACTCTGCTGGGGAATCTCTTATAAGTGAGGTGTACCTTAGGATTAGATCACCATGTTTTCAATTGTATTGCTCTGTATGCTTTAAATTTTGTGGGCTTGTATCGAAGTTTCATAGATCCTAACCCGGATCTGGGGAATACCCTTTAGGTAAGTAGCAATAAACTGTGAGGGATCTGTCTGGCGTAGACCGACACGGATGAAGCAGTAGCTACGTTGGTGTGACACCTTGGTCTGTACCGATATCCCTTGTGTTGGAACGAGGAGAATATGGGTCTTCTGAGGAGTCATTAAGCACCAGCTGACCTTAGAACCCTAAATTGACCAACTCGACCATAGAACAGTTGCAATATGCTACGCTCATTGAGACTAAACTCTCGCGATGGTTCCGGCCGCAAGAAAAGGTTTCCAAACTGGAATTATGACCGATTGAGGGTAGTCAGTGATATTGAGATCCTCTAGAACCCGGTTACTATTTTCTAGGACATGTCTTAACCAACTGAAACTGAAAGAGGGTAGTACCTAAACTTCATGCCAGCCTGAAATCTAAGGGCTCTTTTGTGTGACTTGTGTGCCTTCAAATCTGAACTACTTGCACATTCTTGCTATCTGACAACATGAGTTCCTTGTAGGTTTTGCTTACAGTCCTTATTCAGTGCAGGGCCTACTTACATCACCTCACACATCACTTCATGCATAGCATACACATCATAACATCATACCATAGCATTTCCTTAACCATTTCAAGGATTTCAAGGGTTTGTGATGCAGGTCATGATGAGCCAGACGTCAAACAAGGGGCAAAGGGGATTTATTTTCCTCTAGCCAAGGTTGTCCAGAAATCCAAGCGCGATAACTTGAGTCAGGGGCTATGACCCACTCGATATGGTGAGCTTGACTCTTGAAGAAGGACTCTCAACAACATGAAGCTCCTTCAATCAAGCTACCAGATTCAAACTCTAACAGTTTCTTTGTTTACCCCACAAGATCCTTGAAAACATTGCATACATACATATCATTGCATAACAGGTCACCCTTTACAGGTCTCTCATGTTCTCGCTGTTTATTTCAGCAATGGCTTTCCAACCAGACAACCAAGATCTCCGGGCTCAAAACGCCCAACTTCAAGAAATGTTCTTGAACCTATCCCAGGGGCAAGAAGAAATAAAATCTCTCCTCACAAGGGGCTTGGTCCTAGGGAATCCAGGAGGCGTCAGGAATGATCAGTTGGAAGGGCTACAAATTGAGTTGGCAACAATGAAGATCCAGATGATGGGACAGCTGGTGGGCCAGATGACTCTCATTCAAGACTTAGCTCAAAGACAAGAAGAGCTCAGGGTCCTCGTCAACAAGCTGCTTCAAAATAACCAAGTGAGGCAGACAACTAGGGTTGAAGATCAAGCCATCATTCAACCACCTTTGGGGCAAGAAGACAAGGGAAAAGCTCCTCAGCTTACTCCAGGGTCACAAGCCCAGCATCAACCTCGCCAGCATCAACAGGGTAATCGGCGTAAGTAAACTACGGCTGGAAGACATTTCTCTGAGACTGATATACCATCATCTCTAACACTGAAACGCTTGTTGGAGGTCAATCTGATTGCTTTAAAGGATACTCCCCGGAATCCCAACACCTCTGCTCCTACCTATCATCCCTATGAAAGGTGTGCATACCACTCTGACAGTCCGGGACATGACACCGACGATTGTTGGACTCTGAAGAACAAGATCCAAGACTTGATCGACGGAAGGGTGCTGGAGTTCATGCCGGATGGCGAGATGAAAATCTTCCGCTGAGAATTCTCCATCTGAGATGACTAGTTCAAACTAAGAGACTTTTGTTCATTTGAATTCTGAAGTTGTATTTTTCTTTGCTTATTCAAACAATTATTATCATGTCGAACTCTTTTATTTCATTAATGCATTGCATATGTCTGTTTTGAATCAATCCATTCGCGTTCACTATATTCAAATTCTTTCATTTTTTGTGATGATTCAAACTCTCGATTAAAAAAATTCTAAGCCTTTTGAGAGAGGATGACGAAAACGATACCATGATCTTTACAGCATGCTTTTGAACAGACCCCGCTGATGAAGTACAGGCATTGTTTCAAATCCTAAATAGTGGAGTTATAAGGAAGATAATCCCTCGTCAACCCCTTTGAGCCAAAGAAGTTGGAGTTTTTCTTTTCAAAAATTAAAACCCTTAATCATAACCTGGGGCAGGGTAGTTTTCTCAGTTGATCCAGGTGTACAATGAATGGAATCAAAGAAATCCTTCCAAAACAAGAGACAGTGATGGTTCCGAATAATCATAAAGACAGGCTGTCATTATCTTTCAAAACAAAGCCCGATAAGTCAAAACCTATGAAAGAGACTTACAAAAAATGGGGCATCCCGCTGACTGTAATCACAAAAGAAACAGTTCAGGCAAAAAAAGACAGGGATAATAAAAACCAAAAGGGAAGAGATCCTGCAAACTCTCAACAAAATGACTTCCTGTTCAAAATAAATTGTCAGTATCCGAACCATCACTAGTATGTCAGAGCAAAGACTCAAACAAGATCTAATGCACGATTAGCTGAGTTTAGGATCGAAGAACATCACGAAGAACGGGTGGGTACAAATAAAATTTGAGCCTTTATCCTTTGTTTCTTAAACTGTGAACCAGGCCACGATATAACCCTTAAAAGTCCTAGCTGAAGCACGGGTTAGTTTGAAAGCATACTGTTACAAAAGGTATCCTGACTCCTGTAGGGCTCGCTGTAAAATCCTGAGTTGACATCACATTTTACAAAAATTCACTTGTTTTATTGAAAACTGCATTTTCAAAAAACTTCAAGACAGACATAAGCTTTGCATTCTTAAAATAACATTGTTTGCATATGGCTATTTGTTCAAACAGCAGAGAAATTCGCACGAAGAACATCTAGTGAACAAAAACCTTCTCAAGAGTCACCTCAAGTGGAAAAAACACTTCCAACCAAGGGCAGACATGATCATTTTCCATCATTTGTGGCAGTCAAGTCAAGATTCAAGGAATCTCTCAAAATGCCAAATAGCCAGGGGAAAATATCCATCCGAATCAATTGGGGCATTGGACATGAATTCCAGCAATGAATCTCGCATGATCAAACATCTTCTGGTAGTATGGCAACACAACACTACTGACAGTGACAACTCCCTACACTCTGAGAGCGTGGACATGGTCAAAAAATACTACGCATAATCAAAGACCCGCTAGGTCGACTGGCCTAGGCAAAAATAAGGGCTTCCCGGCGAACCAAAAGGGTTCGGGCAAAAATAAGGGATGAAAATAAAAAAATCTGTACACCCGACAAGTCGAAAACCTGAAAAGGCGGCTTGGGCAAAAAAGGGTATCCCGATGGACTGAAAACCCGAAAGGGCGGTCCAGGCAAAAATTAGGGATCAAAGCGTACGACTATTTCCCGTCATCTCGTCACTTGCCTACCAGAAGAAGATTTGTCAATCGGCAGTTATCAAGCACCTCCGCAGGCACTTTCTCCCGCAGAAGTAGGGGCAATAAGAATTGTCTAAGCGATCTAGTTGCTCTGTCCACCAAGGTACCAAGGTAGGTTCGGCCGAAGAATATGACAAGGATACCTTCACTCCCCAAGAGTAGGACAGTAATGGAAGCTCTCCCCACTGAGACTTGTAACTACGAACAAATCAGCAATACTCTCCCCAAGCAGAGTTGGTCTACCCTCAGCCCAAAAAGTTGGGTATCCCCAATAGATCTTAATATTCCCCAACAGAGTATACAGATATTCCTCAGCAAGCATCTCCGGCAGTATTAATATTCCTCGACGAAATATAAGAATGTTCCCTGGCGGAATACAAGATACCCCCAGTGGAGCAATTTCCCAACGCAGTCTAAAAAAGGCTTCCCCGCCAGAGTTGAATCATCTTCCCCAGTAGATTCTGGAAGCCTGTCCCCTGCAGAGTACAAATGTATCTCCTCAGCCGTATTCAGAAGATATCCCCACAAAAGTCTAACTGGGTTATCCTCAGCAAGGTGCAACGGAAAGATCATCCCCAGCGAAGTTCTTTCTATCCCCAGCAGAGTTCATCATCCAAGTCCCCAACAGAGCTTATCAACGGAATCCTCGGCGGAGTTATCGTTAAAACCTCAGCAAAGCATCTCTCCCAACAGAGTAATTCCCCGCAGAGTAATCTCTTCATCAAGTTTATTCCCCAACGGAGTTCTTCTCTCCTACAGGTTTATTCTCACAATCATCTTCGTTCATCATCCCCAGCGAAAACGAAGAACTCAACACTATTCTCCAGCTATCCGGGATTTATTTTCCCTAGCTAAAACATTACATTTCCATACATCATGATACATGCATAAACGCATCATATCGCACAATCTCATTTATGTTGAGAACATCATTGCTCGATCCATCTCATGCATTGAATATGACTGACCTTTACCTTTCAGGAAAGATGCAGTTAAATTCTCAACCATATTAAAAGGCCTTCTCTGGTCCAATTAAATCGATTCCTAAAGATTTTTCTGATACCGATCCAGTTGAAGATATTCCAAGACCTTCTCTGGTCCAGTTAAGTCGATTCCTAAAGATTTTTCTGATGTCGATCCAGTTGAAGATATTCCAAGACCTTGTCTGGTTCAGTTAAATCGATTCCTAAAGATTTTTCTGATGTCGATCCAGTCAAAGGCCTTCTCTGGTCCAGTTAAGTCGATTCCTAAAGATTTTTCTGATGCCGATCCAGTTGAAGATATTACAAGACCTTGTCTGGTCCAGTTAAATCGATTCCTAAAGATTTTTCTGATGCCGATCCAGTTGAAGATATTACAAGACCTTGTCTGGTCCAGTTAAATCGATTCCTAAAGATTTTTCTGATGCCGATCCAGTCAAAGGCCTTCTCTGGTCCAGTTAAGTCGATTCCTAAAGATTTTTCTGATGCCGATCCAGTTGAAGATATTCAAAGGCCTTCTCTGGTCCAGTTAAGTCGATTCCTAAAGATTTTTCTGATGCCGATCCAGTTGAAGATATTCCAAGACCTTGTCAAAATCAGTTAAATCGATTCCTAAAGATTTTTCTGAGGCCAATCAGTCAATGGAGACAAAAACAGTTAAATCGATTCCTAAAGATTTTTCTGTGGCCAAACCCGTCAATGGAGACAACATCAGTTAAATCGATTCCTAAAGATTTTTCTGAGGCAAAGCCCGTCAATGGAGACAAAATCAGTTAAATTGATTCCTAATGATTTTTCTGAGGCAAAGCCAGTCAATGGAGACAAAACCAGTTAAATTGATTCCTAAAGATTTTTCTGAAGACTAGTCAATGGAGGCAAAACCAGTTAAATCGATTCCTAAAGATTTTTCTGTGACCACACCCGTCAATGGAGACAAAACCAGTTAAATCGATTCCTAAAGATTTTTCTGAGGCGAAACCAGTCAATGGAGACAAAATCAGTTAAGTCGATTCCTAAAGATTTTTCTGAGGCGAAGCCGGTCAATGGAGACAAAAACAGTTAAATTGATTCTTAAAGATTTTTCTGAGGCAAAGCTCGTCAAAGGAGACAACCCGTCAGAAGAGACAACCCATCAACATTTTCAAGTTCCAGATTAATACCTGTAACTAGCCAGGAAAACTATCTGTGGACGATTGATTGTAGCTTAATACCTGAAACCAGCCAGGAAAACCATCTACATGAAGAGATTGAAGATTAACACCTGTAACAGGCCAGGAAACTATCTTTCTTTCTCAGGTCAGAGATTAATACCTGAAACCAGACAGGACAACTATCTCATCGGCTAACCTTTTCAAGTTCCAGATTAATACCTGTAACTAGCCAGGAAAATTTTGTGGATGACTGATCGTTGGTTAATACCTGAAACCAGACAGGACAATTATCTACTTGACAATCATCAAGCAACCCTACACCGGTTCCTTCTCATTTCCAAGATGAAGTTTTACACGGACTCGTCATAAAGCAACCCTACACCGGTTCCTTCTCTTTCCAAGATGCTGTTTTACACGGACTCATCATCAGGCAACCCTACACCGGTTCCTTCTTTCATTCAGATGCAGTTTTACATGGACTCATCGTCAGGCAACCCTACACAGGTTCCTTCTTTCAACTTACAAGATCACAATTCAACAAACAATCTCCAGGTGGCATCTATAAGCCCATCCTCCTATCCATCATCTCTCCAAATGGCATCTGTAAGCCCATTCCCGACACCACATTGCTGATACTGCACCATGTGAGTGCAAATTTCTGGGCACTTTAGTGTTCAATCATCTTCCACCTTCGGATCACGAAAGGCACGCAAGCCAATCTACATCCTCAGGTCTAAGAAGATTGAACAGGGGCAACTGTTGTACCCCAAAATTTGCCCTCCCATATTCCTCAAGATTTGTCAAGAATAATCTTCAAAATTGCTCAAAATGGCTCAAGGGTTGTACAGTCAGACCACCTCCTAAGACAGCTGAAATTAGGGTTTTGGTTCTTTTAAGGAATTTGGGGTTTTCAATGGTTCAATCAAGTCTCATAGGCCTATATGCATTCTCTAGCACCTACATGCCAAGTTTCAAGACTCACAGTGCCAGTTTGCACAGTCAAAAGCTCCATTTGACCTACAATCAACTGC
Organism: Vicia faba; assembly: GCA_948472305.1. Lineage (NCBI taxonomy): Eukaryota > Viridiplantae > Streptophyta > Magnoliopsida > Fabales > Fabaceae > Vicia > Vicia faba. Next base: position 1,113,799,713 of record OX451736.1, read on the forward strand.
AAGGGCAAAATGGTCATTTTGCAGTCAAAAGTCAGAATTTTTGGTCAACATATTATTTTGAGTTCACAATCATCATTTTATCAAGTCTTGATCATGATTCCACAAGAATAGCTCAAAAATCATCAAGATGCAAAAAGTTACTATTTTTGGACAGTAGAAAAGTCAATTGTACTTTGACAAGGGCATAACTTTTTCATGGTTTATCAGAAAAATCCCATCCAATGCTCATTTTGAAGGGGATGCCATTTCCTACAATCCATCTTCACACTACAAGTTCAAGAAATGCTCTCACAAAAAAGTTACCAATTTTTACATTATAGGTTAATTTCAAAAGTCAACAAAAGTGCACTTTGAGTCAAAGGCCATAACTTGAGATTGGTGAATCCAAATGACATGGGATCAAAGGCATTGGTTAGAGGACTTCAAGTGCTTTCCAAAATGTCCAAGAACATGGTCATATGATCAAAATTGAGCAAGTTGTGCATTGGAGAAGTTGGGAAATTTTCATGAATTTGCAAAAGTCAACTTTGCTCAAAACACCTTCTTTTTGCTAATGGGCCTCAAATCTCTTGTTGAAACTTCACCCATGACCTATGCACGACCCACCAAGCTTAACTGGATTTATTTTCTTATTTTTATTGATTAATTGGATTTTTAATTGATATTAATCCATTTAATTAATTTAAATCATAAGAAAATAGAAGATTTGTTTTTTTAAATCAACTTGTGAAGCAAATATGATCAAAACATGCTGGCAAATTCGTGCACAAGTCAAAGATACAAAAAAATCCAAATTTGGCAACATTGTTCAATCATGAAAAATCAAGAATATTTGATTTTCAATCAAAGATTTAAACATCAATGCACATGGATTGGATCCAAATCTTTGACCTAATTTGATTCTCCTATATGTATGCAAGCTAACCATACCCTAGCACACGATTGAAAGCTGCAGAAACGGCCATAGAAAATTCAAGAAATTCCAAGAAAACTGAAAATCTGTTCTTGCATCCTAGGCCAATTCAAAGCGTTCTATTCATTCAAACATATTGCAAGAGGTACCAGGAACGTTTTGCAATCAAATTCAGGCATCAAAGCTTAAGGAATCACTGAACACAGTTTCACGGCTTGCCTTTTTTATTCAGAATTATATCTCCTAATTCATATGCATTTAACATGTTTTTGTGACTGATTTGCATTGCTAGAGACCATACAAAGCTAACGGAATGAATTAATTGGACTATAGTGCCCTGAATCGTAAGATACAATGACTGAATTTCTAGGGTTCTTGAGCTTTTAAATGGGGCTTTTCAATCCAGGAAAAATTGGGACTAATAGGATATAGGGTTGAGTTCATGAGGCCAAGACGGTTGCAACCCACACCTCGCGAAACATTTATATTCACTGTGCTTCTAATCGCTATTTTTCATTGCAGGAAGTAGTGGGGGTTAAAAACCCCCGCTATCTGATTCTGATTACACAGAAAAAAGGTTGAAGACGATGATGTGTTGACATCCCATTGGCCAATTTGAAAAGCGCGCGTTATTTTTTTATTTACAGCATATTGATTGCTTTTTATATATAATAATTTCCACTTATTTCAATAACAAATAAAGCAGCTTAGTGGAGTGGTAAAGGCGTTGGCATGTGAACATTGGGACCTGGGTTCGAATCCCAGGTCCCCCAAAATATTGTTATTTTTATTCTTCAGGTGTTCAGGTGTAGCTTTCAAAGGGGAGTCTACCATATACCTCCAATTCTCAAGCGCCAGATGTCTTCAAACTCAAATCCAATGGCCAAAGCTGGGTATCCACCATACGCCTTAGTCAATGAGCGTGCAGAGAGTTGCAAAAGTCAAACAGGCTGGAAGCATAATGGGCTTCAGAATTGCTGATTCTATCTCCTGACTTGGGCCAGCACCCCCCTGAGTTTATTTTCTTCTTCTCCTTTTTATTTTTATTTAAATTGTTTTTTATTAATTTTTAATTAACTACTAACTAAAACAAATTAATATTTATTTTCATAATAAATTAAAAAAAACATAAAAAATATAATATGTTTATTTATTAAATTTAATTAGTTATTTTTTGTAAATAAATATTAACATAATTAATTTAGTTTTAATTAGGTTAATTCTAACTTTTTTGCAATAATTTAAAATCAACGTAGGATTAGGGTTTTTAATTACTTTTGACCGTCTTTTATTTATTTCCTTAAAAAACATAAAAAACTCAAAAAATATCCTTCTTTATTTAATTAATTAATTAGTCTACGTTTAATTTAATCAAATACAAAAATAACAAAAATCTCTTTCTTTCTCAAAAAAGGGACAAAACCCTAAAAAACTCTCCGATCTAATTTTTCTCGCGCGTGTGATCATTCTTAATTCGTATTTTGATCCATATAATTGTATTTGCTCCGAGGATGTAATAGTTTTAATTAGGACTTTTTATCGCTTTCATTTAATTTCCCGCAATTTACTTTTTCAAGGGTTTGTTTTTGGCGCTGTATATACCCGACGCCTTGTAATAGTTTAGCTTTATTTTCCGCAACTATTAACTGCTAGATGTATGCTAACTAGGCTATGCATGTCAAGATCTCTCTTAAATTAAAATCAATCATAGCTCACCATAACATGTACAAAGATAACATAACTGAAACCTGACACACTTGCACATGCCACTCTTAGGGTACGCCTCACTTGGTTGCCTCGACGTGGTCATTGAGTATAGGGTGTTTTAGAGGTCTCCCTCCTGTCTAAAGATCAAAGTTGCCTCGAAACGGTTTCCTCGATAAAAAATGATTTAGGACATTAGGGTTACCACTAAGGCGTCCTACCATTGCTTTAATGACCACATGTCCCTAAAAATCGAATTGACCCGAAAACTCCAACGACGGTGCTACCTACTTCTCAATAGTGGGATAGCACTGTCTAAAGGATATTTATACAGCTTAATTTCTTTTGAGTAGGTAGAGGTTCTCAGGTACTTTCTCTTTCAAAACAAAAATACTTTTCGCACTTACACTTTTCATACAAAAGTTTTCAAACAACACTTCATACACTCTTGAGGACAGATACAAGAGTTAAATCGAAGTTTTCAAACAAACTTTTTTCAAAACCCACAAACACAAGAAAAGCAAAACATTTTGAAAACATAGTGAGCAAGTACCTAAGAGCCCGTGGATAACCACAGATAGAAAGGGTGCTAACACCATCCCTTTCTATAATCTACCTCCCGAACCCGAGAAACATCTCGAAAAGGAATTTTGATGTGCTTTTATCCTTTCCTTGTTGGAGAAATAAAAGACGGTGGCGACTCTTGCTTACCGCGACATTTTGCGAAACGCAAACGCGAACCAGCATTTCAAAACAGTCAGTTCTATTTCCACCGATCACAGCTGGCCTTGTGGGTTTTAAACTTAGAGGGAAAATTTATTCTATTTATGTCTCTAATTTTTGCCTAGACCACCCTTTCGAGTTTTCGGCCTACCGAGACACTCCTTTTTGCCTAAGCCACCCTTTCGGGTTTTCGACTTAGCAAGTTGTTCTTTTATTTCTTTAGGCGAAGTATTTCTTGACTACATCAGCATTCATAGGACGTGGGAACTCCTTGCCATCCATAGTTTCAAGAATTAATGCACCGCCAGAGAAGGCTTTCTTGACAACATATGGGCCTTAAAAATTGGGAGTCCACTTGCCCCTAGAATCAGCGTTAAAAGACATGATCTTCCTGAGAACGAGGTCGCCTTCTCTGAACTCGCGAGGTTTGACCTTCTTATTAAAAGCTTTCTTCATTCTCTTTTGATATAACTGCCCATGACACAAATTTGTCATTCTTTTCTCTTTGATCAAATTCAATTGGTCAAACCTGTTCTAGACCCATTTAGCCTCTGACAACTTGGCTTCCATTATCACACGCAAGGAGGGAATCTCAACCTCGATTGGGAGCACATATTCCATTCCATATATAAGGGAGGACGGGGTTGCTCCTGTTGAAGTGCCGACAGATGTCATATTCTGATAACAGCATATGCCAACGGGAAATTCTCCCAGTAAGAGCAGGCTTTTCAAAAATGTACTTGATTGGATCCATTTTGGAGATCAACCAAGTAGTGTGATTCAACATATACTACCTTAAACGTTTTGCCGCCAAGGCTAGAGCACAACATGTCTTTTCCAGCATGGAATACCGCGATTCACAATCAGTAAAAATTTTACTGAGATAATAAATGACATACTTTTTCTTTCCTGTTTCATCTTGTTGTCCTAGAATACAGCCCATGGAGTTATCTAACACTGTCAGATACATAATCAATGGTCTTCCTTTAACAGGAGGGAGCAATATAGGAGGTTCGAGTAGATATTCTTTAATACTTTCAAATTCCCTTTGGTAGTCATCTGTCCACACATAACCTTGATCTTTCTTTAACAACTTAAAGATCGGTTCACACGTTGCAGTCATGTGGGAAATGAATCTGGAAATATAATTCAAACGCCCGAGGAACCCTCTGACTTGCTTTTCAGTTCTCGGTGCTAGCATTTCTTGAATTTCTTTGACTTTATCAGGGTCAACTTCAATCCCTCTCTGGCTAACAATGAAACCCAACAATTTCCCTGACCGAACACCGAAGGTACATTTATTTGGATTCAAGCGGAAATGATACTTCCTCAAATGCTGAAACAACTTCAACAAATCTTCTACGTGCCCTTCTTCAGTCTGGGATTTAGCAATCATATCATCAACATATACCTCAATTTCCTTGTGCATCAGATCATTGAATAGGGTTGTCATAGCCCTCTAGTACGTTGCACCAACGTTCTTCAACCCGAAGGGCATCACTCTGTAACAAAATGTTCCCCAGGGTGTGATAAACATTGTTTTTCCATGTCCTCAGGAGCCATCCTTATTTGATTATATCTGGAAAATCCGTCCATGAACGAGAAAATTTTGAATTTTGCTGTGCTATCCACTAACATATCAATGTGCGGCAATGGAAAATCATCTTTTGGACTAGCTTTATTTAGATCTTTGTAATATTTGCACATGCAAACTTTTCCGTCTTTCTTTGGTATTGGGACAATATTGGCAATCCACTGAGGGTACACTGATGTCACAAGAAAACCGACATTAATCTTCTTTAGAACTTCTTCTTTGATCTTCACTGCCATATCTGGGTGAGTTCTTCGCAACTTCTATTTGATTGGAGGGCACTCTGGCTTCAGCAGAAAATGGTGCTCTACAATATCTGTATCTTGACCATGCATATCTTGGTAAGACCAAGCAAAAATATCCACATACGCTTTCAACATCTCAATTAACCTGCTCTTCACATCAGGATGCAGTAATGCTCCGATCTTGACTTCCTTCGGATCTTCTTCTGAACCCAAATTGATTACTTCCAAGGAATCCTTATATGGTTGAATGGCATTCTCCTCGCTCTCAAGAAACCGTGGGATATCTTTTGGAATCTCATCATAGTCTTCTTCTTCGGCCCCATACATAGAACATTCAAAGTTGGGAGAGGGTGCAGGGTCATTGTATTCAACGGGTTTTTTAATTAATCTGCACATATGATTTATGATTGCTTTTAGAAACTGACACATATAACAAGTAATCATGCAGATTGTATTTCAGTTATTATTTATTTTGAAAGGTTTTTTCTGATTACCATTTTCCAAGAAAAAGCATAAAATAAGGACATAATTTGGGAAACAAAGACAACTTTTATTATTGATTTTAAAAGTTACAGCAAACAGATAAGCCCATACAATATTAATACTTTTACCTTGGGCAGAGTGAAAGCTTTTCAAAAAGATTAACAATAACAAATTACTTTGAAACATGTATGCAAGAGGGAACATCAATTGTGATCCAGTTATGAACCCTAACTCTGTGAGTCACATAATTTGGAATTTTTGGCTATGCTTCATCTTCCACAATGGCATTAATCCAGGAAATAGTTAGACGAAGATAACCCTCGCTACGAAAGACATCTTGATACTTGCCTACAGCAGACTTCAACTTCATGCTCTTACCTCGATCATTCTTCACAGAGAACCCTAAGCCAACTCTATTCTTGTTTACAAGTGGATCAACAATCTATCCCCATACTTCACTACGACCATTATACACAACCTGCTGCTCATCCTTACACAAAGCCATAGAGTTCTTATTTCCTCTTACATTATCAATGGATAAAGCTTGGAACTGGGTTCCATTAGCAGCTTCATCCACCTCCACAATGCTGAAAGAGGACAAATGAGATATCAATAATGCATATTCTCCATTTATAATTACCACTTTTCCTTATCGCACAAACTTCAACTTCTGGTATAAAGTCAAAGTGACAGCCCCTGCCTCATGTATCCACGGTCGTCCCAGTAAGCATCTATAAGCAGGTACAATATCCATGACCTGGAAAGTAATATGAAACAAATGTGGGCCTATATGAATAGGCAAGTCCACTTCACCAATAACAGATTTCCTTGATCCATCAAACGCTTTCACAATAATTCCACTTGGGCGCATGAGCGTTCCTTGATATTTCAGATTCATGAGCGTGTTCCTCGGTATGACATTCAATGCAGATCCATTATCAATCTGCACATTGGATAATGAATCATTCTTGCAGTTCATAGAGATATGGAGGGCCAAATTGTGATTCCTTCCATCATCGGGAAGTTCATCGTCGCAGAAACTCAGTTTATTACATGAGGTAATGTTCCCTACTACACTTTCGAATTGGTATACAGGCATGTCACTCTCCACGAAAGCTTGGTCCAATACCCTCATCAAAGATTCTATGTGAGCAGAGGAGTTCATAAGTAAAGCCAAGATAGATATTTTTGAAGGAGTCTGCAGTAGCTGATCTACAATTCCGTAGTTGCTCATCTTGATTATCTTTAAAATATCATCCACTTCCTTTTCTAGCGTAACCCCACTAGATTCACCCACTGCCTTCTTGGGTTCAACATCTTCAACAATTTTATTTCCAGTACTAACATCTCCACGAACAACTGGTGCAAATACACGACCAGTACGGGTCACTCTACTAGTCTCAGCAATATTTCCAACATTAGGCATTGGTTGGATGGGAACTTCTACACCATCCTCTAAGATTGTAGCATTATATTTGTAGGGTACATCCTTATCTGACTTGTAGGGGACAAGACCCGGGAAACTAATCACTAATGGAGTAATAGTTGGCTTGCTATGATATTCAACTTCAAAATGGGAGAGTGTGCCAAAACAAGGCACAATAACGTTTACTCCCTCTTCAACATATTCAGTTATTATAGAGTCACCCCTGGAAAACAAATCTTCATCTAGGGAGAAAAACTCATATTTAGAGGCATACTAATCATTTTACTCTTCTTCAGCCAAACAAACCTCATTCTCATATACTTCATGGTAATCATCCCTCTGACTTGTAACCTTGATAGTTCCATTATCCAACAACAACTGAACACCTTTCCTTACAATAGAACATCCTCGTGAGTCCCGGTAGCAAATTCGGCAAGATCCATACAGAAGTTCCACCTGACCAGCCATGTGGTAGAAAGTAGCATACAATTGTACAAGATCCTCATTCATATGTTCCACATCAAAGATTCTGAACTCTCCAGGACATCCAGAAACCATGTTTACTTCCTCTTCATACTCTGCCCTAGGCCTGATTATGTGGATGAGGCCCTCATCCATCATCTCATGAAAATCAGCCTTTATCTTGTTACAACCTTGTATATATATACTGCAAATAGCACAACCAGCATGGTCATGCGTATAGTAGCTAAATTCACAGAGGTCTGCATTCATTTTCACCAGATTTCCTCTAACCAAATTAACATAAAAAATCTGGAAGTCGCCCGGAAAACCGGCCACCATGTTCACAGCATTAAAAGATAAGATACCAGACTTCACCAATTTTTGTACTTCAGTCTTCAAAGGATAGCAGCTCTCAACATTGTGCCCTGGTACCCCCTGATGAAATGCACATGTTTAGTCTGCCTTATAATACCAATGCAACGGTGATAGGACAACGGGAGGTGGTCGGGTATGAACCAAATTCTTCTGAATTGACACCAGGAGTAATTATGTATAACTCATAGGGATAGGGTCATAACTCTCCCTTCTCTGATTATAACCTTGATTCCCCTGATGGGATGGTCTCTAATAAGCAACGGTAGTTGGAGCTACACCAACTACTGGAGTAACTGAGGCGACTAGCTGATGACGCTGATAATTTCTTCTAGGAGGATTAACCCTCATTTCTTGCATGATACTGTTTGTATCTCCTTCCTTCTTTTTGGAAAACCCATAGGTTGGCTTCTTCGTGCTTCCGGAACTTTCACTTTTTGTTAAACGGCCCTCTCTTTCAACCTCTTCTAATCAGATACCCATGCCTACCATTTCATTAAAGTCACTTAGTGCACTTGCTACCATCCTCTCATAGTAGAAAGCATCCAAGGTCTTCAAGAAAATCTTAGTCATCTCCTTCTCTTCCATGGGAGGAATCACTTGGGCGGCTACCTCACGCCATCTCTGTGCATATTCTTTGAATAATTCCATGTCCTTCTGTACAATGGCCCTAAGTTGATCACAATCAGGCGCCATGTCTACGTTGTATCTGTATTGTCGGATAAATGCTTCTCCCAAGTCATTGAAAGTATGGATATTGACATTGTCCAAACTCATATACCACTTCAGCGCAGCACCACTCAAACTATCCTGAAAAAGTGAATCAGTAGACGCTAATCATCAGTATGGGTAGACATTCTCCATACATATATTACAAGATGAGCACAAGGACAAGTGTTGCGCTTGTACTTCTCAAACTCCGAGACTTTAAACTTCACAGGTATCTTGACATTCGGGACCAGGCATAAATCATTCACATTCTGCCTGAACAATTCCTTTCCCCTGAGGGCCTTCATCTGCTTCTGCATCTTGTCAAACTGCTCTTGAAAATCATCTGTTCTATAATAGAGACCCAAGTCTTCACTTGGTGAAGGAAAAGGACGACATATATCATCATTAACAACCGGTATCATATTCACCGAAGGAGGTGCAGCAGGAACAACATGCACCACAAGAGGTGCAGGGGTAACAATAGTCTGAACAACTGAAGTATCTTAAGGACCAAGATTGAAACCTTCAGGCACACAGTTCTCTGGAATTCCCCATGGATAACCTTAAGGCATGCGATTCTGAACAACAGCTGGAGTAATGGACACAGGAACAGTCGGAGCTTCAGTAGTGACCCTTGTTGGTTGAGGTTGAACACTCGGTGGCTGATTTTGAGTAGCCACCAGAGATTCCATTAGAGTAGTAAGATTGGCCATTCCGGCCTTCAAAGTAGAAACTTCCTCACGCAGCTCGCGATTCTCTTATTCTAAGTTATCCATATTCCTTCTGAAATTAGCTCGAGTGTTGTAGTGGTGAGACAGCTTACTGAACGAAGTAAAGAAGCTTGGTAAGACACCTAGATATGTATATCAAATGCAAGAAATATGTGCAATATGATGCATGATATGTAATGCACATGATTTATTTTTATTATTAATATTTCAAGGGACTTAAAGATTTATAGACACATTGCAAATATCAAAGTAATAGCACATTTGAAGTACTAAATTTTTTTATTATAATAACTTCAAAATAGGTTACAAGTTTCAAAAATCCCAAGTACGAGATGAAAATAAAGTCTAAATCCCTAAGAAGTAAAACTGATGGAGATCACTCTATACGCTGGAGCTTCCCTGTAAGCCTGGCAATCTGAGCCTTCAACCTCTGGTTTTTTTCTGCATATCTGGGGGAAACCTCCTTCCAATAACCTGAATCATGAAGTGAGAAACTAGCATATGACTGAGGCTTAGGAGAAAATAAATCCCCTTGCCTCTCCATGGTCTCTACAGCCCGACTCTCAAGAATCTCAATGAAGTCATCTTTCTCCTTCAAGTCTTCTCTATAGGAAAGCTCTAAAGTTTGGCACTTATTCTTCCAAGCATCCTTTTCCTGCTTCATCCTGACCAAAGCAAGCTGTAGCTCTTCTATATCATCCAATAAGGGAGGAGTCGTCTTCACAAACAAATCGGGCATAGGTGTTTCCCAGGAATATGGAATCTTCAACTGAATAGCTCTCGTTTGGACCCACTAAAGATATGGCTCCAAAGAAACAGCTCCCCTAGGTCCCAAGTCTTTCCTACTCTTCCTATGAATGTGACGCTAGGCCTTCACAATCTTCTCCCTAGCTTCCTTATGGTCTTCTCCCTCTTTCAGAAAGAAACTGCTCAAATGAATACTATTCGGTTTATCCCTCATCGGATAACCAAGATGTCGTAGTGCAAGAACAAGGTTATAGTTAATTCCTCACTTTGTACCAAGAAGAGTTACATTGGGAAAACTACCACAACTACCAACAATCTCTACATCCTTATAAGCCTGATGTGAAACCCAAACCAAATTTGTCAAACTTGTAGGGGGTGTCAGGGAGTTGGCCCCAAATAATACACCCACCTTCTTCAATAACAGCTTTGGCGTCTGTTGTGCCCCAAAATTTTCCCTCTCATTTCTCAAGGATTCTCTCATAAAATCTTCCATGACATCAAGTTTGCAACATTGATACATCAATTTAGGGTTAGAGTTGGCACGAGGGCAAAATGGTCAATTACACACTGGAAAGTCAAACTTTGACTTTTGGATCAAAATCAAGTTTCAAGAATCATATTTCATCAAGATATGTTAAAATTTGAAGTTTGATTCATCAAGAAAATCATAAGTCAAAATTACTTTGGAAAAGTCAAAATTCTAAATACTTAGAAAATTTTTCAAAGTGTTTAGGAAATATGATAAGTTCAGAACTTCTGGCCAGATTTTCACCATGATGCAAGTTGGTTCTGGAAGAACTTCTGACATAAGAGTTGTAGATCTCAATGAGATCTAAAACATTGCAGAACAGAGCTTCTTCTAGAAATGTGTAGCAGTAGAAATATTTAAGACTAAGCCATTGGATTGACTAAACTTATATAGATCAAAAATAAAAATCGCCACCCCGCTTTATTGTTTCCAAAGGAATGTGAAAATAGCGAGTAACCCAAAAAGAGGGGGAATGATTCAAGGTAAGGGGGTTGGTTATGAAAAGGGAAGGTATTAGCACCCTAAACATCTACGGTACTCCACAGGAACCTCTTTGTAAAAATATGTATATTTTGGCTATAAAATGTTGTATGTAAAATAGATGGTGGAGGTGAGAAAAGAAGTATTTTTTAATGATTTTTGAACCCGCCGTGGTTGCGAACCTTTAGTGCCTACGTACCATATTTCGTGCAATAGGGGATCAGGGTACACGTAATTCACCTTTTGAAATTTTTTAAAACACAAGTGTGATGGTTAATTTTATGAGATAAGACATCATTGTCATTGTCCGTGTGGAAAACAAACTTACTACCCACAATTATGAGAAAGGAGAATTTGCATCATCTCAAAGTGGAGGATATGGCTTGGATTTTAAAATCAGCAATGCCTCACTCAACACCCAAGTTGAAAATATCTCTCTTCACTACATATTGTAGAAGTATAGTTGTTTGCATCACTACAAGGATTGATAAGAGTCTAATCTTTTGAGAAAAGTTTTAAAAATAAATCCAAAGTGGCAAAAATGGTTTGAAGTGAGATTGATTGACTTTTAGTCTTCTCACAAAAAAAATGTCAAGGTATTATTAAGTTCATTGAAGTTTATTTATGAAAATATTTTGAAAATGCATGGACATAAGTCCAAGTTTATTATGAAAATGGTTCAAGTTTCAAAACAAGAAGAGTTTTCAAAAGGAGGAAGAAGATTTTTGAAATTAAAGAAGATGGAAGGAGAAGAAGGGACTATCCTAAAGAATAAGGTAAAAGATAGGGATAAGAACCATCTAACCAACAAGAAGCTAATACTTGACATTATGAGTCAAGATTGAATTCTCATTCTTTGGATTGAAACCAAACAAACAAAGATACTAGACCTCTTGAGAACCAAACTTCAAGTGTATTAAGTCTTCACAAAAATTGGGCAGAGTAACGGCTGTATATGAGTGAATTCCAGATTACAAATAAAGAATGTAATCACAATAACCTGCACACAAAACAAACAAATAACCCCATGTCTTGAGGTAAACCTCAAGAACTCCAGACAAAATATCAATTAAGGTCACAAGGTCTCCAACATGGGTCAAGGTTTCTAATCCTAAGTCCGAGAAGTCCAATAATCCATAATGCCAAGGATAGTAACCAAATAGTCCAAGTATCATTAAAGCTTTTTTAGGGTTCATGTTGATTATTAGGTGTATTGAAAAAGAAAAGCAAAAGCTCAAGTGAGAAAAATAAAAATAACAAGAATATAAATGCTCAAGTGAGAAAAATAAAAATGGCATGAAATATAATGATTAAAGTAAATGGTACATAAAGCATAAAAATAAAAGCATAAAATAAAAAATTTAATAATTAGTGGTTAGTTGGATGACCATCTTGAAACTTGCATTTGGAACTCATTAGAGGATTGGTAAAACCAAAGCCTCTACACAACAAGTTGCATTTTCTTTTTGTCAAGTATATCATCCATTTGGAATCCTCAAAAGTAACATGTAATGATCAACGATGTTTAAGTGATCCGCGTTGACCAAAAGTGTTGCAGATCCATTAGAGTATTGGTAGAACCAAAGCCTCCACACAATGAATCTCAAGGTTATTGGATCAAAGAGATAAAATTAACATACTTGGGTTTGCAAACATAGGTTTGGGCCAAGAATGATCATTTATTCGAATGGGGACAAAATTTAGCGCTATGTTAAGCAATCGTAAGTGGACTTATATAGAATTCACACCTATTTTGAGGTCGGTCAATAGCAATATATGCACCATTTATTTTGAGACATGATATAGAGATCATGCTCCAATAACACTTAGTGCAATAAGAAAGGGATGAGATGAAGAGGGGTGGGAAAGAATATACAAACCACATTTGAATTATATTTTAATCAAACTATTATTAAAATCATTCATCCATTTTTGTGGAGTTATACTCAACACCATGGATTCAATGATGTTAATAAAGTTCATGATCAAAATTTAACCCTAGATCAGCCAGAAAATAATCACAAAATAATATTGCATTTAATATATATATTAAAAAGGTTTTAAAAATGTTTTAAAATATAAATAAGAAAGAAAAATATTAACTATGTTCAAACTAATCAAGAAATATTAAGCAAGACCATAAAAAAATCAGAAACTATTTTTAAAGTCAGAAACTACTTTTAAAATTAAAATAAATGAATAAAATAAATAAAAAATGATAAAAAAATACCAAATTCGGAAATAAAAAATAAATGCGGTCACCAATATTTGTCACCATATCATTGGATCGTTCCATATTTTTTTCAAAATAAAAAAATGCATAAAAGTATTTTTAAACATTTAAAACAATTCAAAATAAAGTGAAAATTTATAAAAAATATCAAAACATAAAATAAAATTGGGGGAAAATAAAAATCAGAAAGAGAAAAATCCAAAATATTTTTCATGATTTTTTCATTTTTTTTGGACTTAAAATGAATTTTCTATGATTTTTTGAAGTTTAAAACAATTAAATATAAAAATCAGAAATAAAAAATAAATTCAAAAATATGTGGGCCATTGGAATAGAGTCAAAACGCGTTAGTAATCAAATCCAAGGGATCTGGCGTGCTGTGCATATCATGGTCATTAGTGAATAAAGTATAAACTCAAATATAAATCAGATTTTCAAAAAAAAACAAATGACAAGCCATCATTCGTTGGAAGATGACACGTTGGTCATCTTCAACCTCCAGCCAACATGAATTTCAGGTCTCCCAAACTGTAAAATCAGGAGCTCAGACCTATGTCATTCGCTTCGTCTCTTCAAGATGAAGACAACCACACCCTCGCGAGAAATTTATATAAACTGTAACTCAAGCAAATTGGAATAAAAGTTTTGAAAAGGTATTTTAAATTTCATGGTCAAAACGTGTTTCCAGATAAAAGAAAGTGTTGCAACTAGAACCAGGGCAATGAGAGCTTCACAATGATATCAAAGTTTTGAAGAATTGATGGAGAAATCTACCTATTGAAGTTGAGTTGCAGAGCTCTGAACTAGAATTCTATGGATCAATATAGGGCACGATTCTTGAAGGTAATTGTATGGTTAGATTCAGAGAAGATCAAGGAAGGTGAATTGATGGAGAAATTGGATTGAAAAAGGCTTGAAAACTGATTTTGAAGTTACAGAAAAATGGGTTGTGGAGCAAGTTTCGCGGGGTGATTCTGGCTGTTCAAGCTTGAGGAAATGAATGAGGGATAAACCTCTATTTATAGGGAATCAAATGGAATGTTCAAGCGTGTGAAATGATGAAGTTTGGAGGGAAATCGTGTGAACCTGATACACGAGTAAGGTGTGATCTGTTTTGCATCAAAACTCATCCAATCCTTACGTTTTAAGGCTCTAATCCACTTTGGCGACTTGGTTAAACATTTTTAGATCACAAACGCGTGCTAATTTGATGTTTAGAAGCCAAAACATGAATTTCAAATTCTGACTTATGAAGAAACTTCAGTTCCAAGTTACCAAGTTCAATCCAATGGCATTCTCAGCTCAATGGGTCTTAAGGTATGATTCTTGATGCTTTAGAAAGATGAGATCACAAGCTTTGCAATGGGAAAATAATGGAATCAAATGGATGCTTGAGCTGAAAGTTGCAATGAGTCAAAGTTGGGGGGAAAAGGTTGACTTTCCATACTTAGAAATATTTCAATTTTTTCTTCAAAAGTGATCTATAATATTTTGCATCCAAACATGGCCTTCCACTTGAAATTTGCTCTTGACCAAAAAAGATGGCATGAAATAGACCTCTTAAATGACATTTTGAGACTTGAAACATTTAAAATATCCAAAAATTGAGAGAGTTATGAATTGTTGAAGTTAGCAAAAAATAATGAAATGACCTATAATCTTTTGTATCCTTAAGGCATCCTCCATCGATTTTCTCACTTTGCACATAAAATAAGGGATAAAGTTCACACCCCCCCAAGATCATTATGGAAAAAGAGTGGGCTTAAGGTGAAAAAAATTTACCAAGTTATGATCATTTGAAGTCACACATGGGAAATTGGGGGTTCATTTGGAGGACTTGTAATCTTTCTTCATCATCAAGTTTCTTCCACATGAAAACTCTTTGAAACTTTTAAAGTTATTTGTTAATAACATTTGAAGAGAAGGATGTCTTTGGAATCACTCAAAAATACAAAAAGATGAGCAATATACACTTCTTTGAAGTTCAAAACCCTAGCTCCTAGATCAAGAAAATGCTTTGAGGAACTTTTACAATTTTGAACAACCTTCTTGTACCAAAACTCTTGATTTGTATATAGAAGTTATTGAGGATGATAATGAGAACTCATAGGAACCAAAACCACTTCCATATCTTGAGAATTGAGAGAAATATGCACTTGTGACCAATGGGAACAAGACCTTGTCCAACCATGACAACTTCTTCAATCAACCCCTGTTATTTTTGAATCAATCTTGATAACTTTGAAATATGGTGAACCAAAATAAACCTTGCCATGTCATTTCTTACAAAACAACTTCAATGGTGAGGTTTGAATTTCTCAAGCTTTGTTGACTAGAGCATGGAAATAAACTCATGAACCCATGGATCAACTTGCTAAGCCATATTGCCTTTACCTACATTATTAAAAAGTAAGATAAACCAACATTGCATTTTATTAATTAAAAGGAAAGTCAAAACAAATTATGCATGATCACAAAAGAAAAAAAATTCAAGGTGCTTGGTGATTCCTCAAAGAGCAAGACTATAGATAGGGAGGAGAACCAAAATCCCTAATGTGATCTTGTTGTGATTGAATCAATATGGTATGATGTAGAGATCTTAGGGAAAAAAATTAGGGTGCAACAAAATGCTGGGATTTCAAGTTATAAATCCTTGAAGATACGTCCATGAAACTGAAGCATTCAGTAAATTCTGGACACTTCCAAGATAGAATTTGGTTAGAACTTCTGGGCCAGTTTTCACGTAGGTTCAATCATAATTTGCAAGAGTATTTCAAAGAGGGTCTGCAAATCATGTTACAAGCTTTCTGAAAAGTCGGAGAACTCCTCCAGAACATGCTGGAGCAAGGATATTCAAAGATCAGAAGTTGAATGTTTGTTCTAAGTTACGTTGATGCCTAACTTCTGATCCAGATTAAGCTATGATACATAATTTCATATTGTAGGTTTCCTATTTTGATAAATCTCATCATCATTTAATACTCACACTAACTTTTGAGTCTTTATCCAAAGGATTTCCTCACGTGTGACATAGAAGTACCATTATTGTTCTTGAAAAGCAAACTTTTGTACAAGTTCATGTTGGGCCCATGCTTTGCTTTTGCTTCTGATGGTACTTTTCCTTAATTCATGCTTACAAGTCAGCGCCCTAGCATATGATGGCCGTAATTTTAACTTCTCCAAGCTACTAAATTCTTGCCTATAAATTGAAATTCATTTGCAACTGCAAAAAGGTCGAGAATTTGAGAGAAAAAGCCTTGAAACTTTGCTGAAATTTCAAAGAACTTGAAACTGTAAACACAAATACAAAACCTTCTAATTTATGGCTTTTGCATCCAAGCTCTAATTTTCCTTGTGCATTTCCCAACCAAGTCACCCACACAGCTTCTGATACACATTTGGAAGCCGTCCCAACTTCTGTTTTCAGACTGTAACACAGTCTTCATCCGTCTCCATCTTAAAAACCTAGAAAATTACTTCTTATTTGTTCCCGAACATTTCAGCCAACCACAACTCAAGTTAAGGTTTGCTTCAGCTTTCTAAGAACTTGGGGAAGCTGACCAGAACATCACAACAGTCAGAACCAGGCTCTAGTTCACAAAATATTTTCCAGCTGCAAGGTAAGTTTCTTCTGACTTTTATCTCATTACATAGGCATTGTTAGGCTTGCATGTTGAAAAATACAATGTAGACATCTTGGCTCTGATTTTGTACATATTCATAGATTTCATGTATGTTTGCCTAAGTAGAGAGAATTTTAGTTCAGAACTTCTTGAGGAAATTAGGATTCAGAATTAGGATTAGCAAAATTCATGCTTGCCTCTAATTTACAATTCTGATACTTTATATTTCTGAAACCATGATGAAACCTGCCATAACTGCTATGTATGCATTTTCTGTTTTGTTGAGAAATGGCTAAGTTATAGATGCTCTGACTGGCATGGAGAAGGAGATGAAATTCAGCATCAGAGTTTACTTTGTAATACATGTTTATGTTTTTGCTTCTAATACCAGATGTATAGCCACCCCAGTGGTAGAGAACGTGTGCATAAGACATTAGTGCTAAGGGTCCTAAGTTCTAGCTCCAGAAACACCTTTTTATGTTCACTTCCTGACATTTTTACCCCATTAGTTGGACCAGAACTTCTAGATCAATCCCCTTTAGTTGCTTATCAAAACATGTGATCCTAGACCAGAACTTCTAGATATTCCCATCCAACAGTATTGACACCTCACATATCCATTATCAGAACTTCTAGCTTGCCAGTGACACTAGAACTTCTAGATTTCCAGCTACATCAGAACTTCCAGACATTCTCAATAACAAGAACTTCTGACCTTCCAGTAACCTTAGAACTTCTAGGATGAAAGTTGCATCAGAACTCCTAGGATTTCCCTTGTTCCCAACAACCCCATAACTTCTGACCTTCCCATTTTCGGCTAACATTTTTTTTCTAACTTGCAGTGCACCGAAGTCAGAACTTCTGTTCTCTCCTATTTTCAACAACGCGCGGATTCTGACCCTTTTTTCTCTTATTATTTTTTATCATCATTTTATTTTCATTAATCAAAAACACCAAAAAAAATTTATATTCACATACTTTATTTTATTTCTTTTAAAATCAAAAGACTAAACATATTTTCTTAAGCAAACTTATTTTCTTCTCTTAACAAAAACAAAACAAGTCCATTTCATTTCTTGTACATTATTTCAATATGGTTGTAATAGATAATTAGGACTTTAAATTTCTTGCAATCCCCATTTGTAAATTTGTACACCCCATCCCCCTAATGATTGTAATAGTGTAGAATATTTATTTTCCGCAATTTATCGCTTTCATATAAAAGCTAGTAATTTGGATTTATATGGGAAGATAAAAATCAGTCTTAGAGAAGACTAATCCAAGATAAACCAAGCATGAAATGCAAACACTTTCACACATGCACCATTAGGGTAATTCCACTTGTTGCCTAAAAATGGCCATGTTATACATGTGAGACGTCTTAGCAAAACAATAAAAATACAAGATCATAGTCCCTCGATGACGCTATGAATGTTGCCTTTCAAATGATCTTAGTACCTCAAGGGATATGCTAAGACATCTCACAACATTGATATCACGGCTATACGATGACCCACGCTCATCCCTTTTTACATCCAAAGATAAGGCTTCTTACAAATCAATGGTAAGATGGCAATATTAAAGGAAGAGAGAAATGAATAAAAGACTTTTTGAGTAGGTAGAAACGTTCTTAGTTGCTTGCTCACTTTCAAAAAAACAAACATCCTTGCAAACACACACCAAACACTTTCAAAATATGAAATATTTTCAAAAGTCCAACACTTTGTATACATTCTTATAAAACGAGAACCATTACAAAGTTTGCCTAAACGAATGCGCCTTTCAAAAATACTTTCAAAAACCACCACAAAGAACACTTTCAAACAAAGCAAGGGATCTAGCAAGAAACTAAGAGCCCATAGATAACTATGGATGAAAAGGGTGCTAACACCTTCCCTTTTCATAATCTACCCCCCCCCCCCCCCGAACTTAAGAAATAATCTAAAAGGTCTTTCCTGTTCTTTTCACACTTTCCTTCATTTGGATAAAAGAAAAGTCGGTGGTGACTCTTGCTAATTGCAACATTTGCGATCAAACGCTAAACATCCCAAGTCAGTTCTCCCACTGTATTATAAAACTGGTGACTCTGCTGGGGAAAAGCTGTAAAAAGTGGGGTTACCTTAGGGATAGATCACCTTTACTAGCTTTCCTTGTTTGATTTGTTTGCTTTACATTTTGGTTCCTTGTTTAGGCTTACTTTGATCCTCTACGTGGATCTGAGACACCTTTTAGGTAAGTAGCAATAGATTATGGAAACTGTACAGCGTAGACTGATATGGTTGAAACAATGGCTACGTTAGTGTGATGAATTGTTTGGTACCGGTATCCCTTGTGTTGAATCGAGGAGAATATGAGTCCGCTGAGCAGCGTCATGAAACACTAACTGACCTTAGAACCTTAATTGAAAAACTTGGCCATTGGGACATAGTGAGATACCGGTTTCGGTGGAAAGCTGAAAATTGGTTGATACTCGATACTACACTCATTGAGATTGGACTTTTGGGATATCTCCGCCGCAAGAAAAGATTGATTATGCTGAGAAAATGCTTAAAAGAAAGGTCATTGATATTGAGATCCTTTAGAACCCGGTTACTATTACTAGGACAGGTTTGAGCCAACTAAAACTTCAAGAGGGTACTTACCTACAAACTCCATGCAAGCCTAAACCTAAGAACTTGCCTGCTTTGTGTGAAAATGATTATTTGTATATAACAACTTGCTTACTTTGCATACTTGTACATAACATCATGACATCATACCATAGCATTTTCAATAACCATTTCAAGGATCTCAAGGGCCTATGATGCAGGGTCATGTTGAACCAGACGGCTATCAAGGGGCAAAAGGATTCATTTTCTAGTCAAATGCCATCAAGACCAAAGCATGTTAACTTGTGCCAAGGGCTATGACCCACTTGACATGGTGAGCTTGATTCCCGTGGAAGGGCATCCGCTGAAACAAAGTTCCCCAATCAAAGTTGTAGATCAACGTTCAAATTCTAACATCTTCTTGTGTTTACCCCGTGAGATCGTTGAAAACATTACATCCACATATCATGCATGTCGTCACAATTGGTTTTCTCGTACAGGTTTTCTCATCTTCTTAATGTTTATTTCAGTAGAGATGGCTCTAGAGTAAACAATTAAAGATCCACAAGCATAAAACGCTCAGATCCAACAAGCACTCAAGAACTCGGCCCAGGGACAGGACGATCTGAAAATGCTCTTCATCAAAGAGAGCAAGAAGAAGAAAAATTATGTCACCCTTAATGTAAGGAGAAGGTCCAAGGGGCGTGCCCAACTAGCTCAAAAAGAAAATGATTCTTATAAAGACAATCAAGAAGAGGAAGCTGGAAGAATTAGATCTAACATAACTATTGATGACGAAGACTCTTCTGAGGAGCAGTATCCACCAGTGGATGAAAAATACAAACAACTTGAAGACATACTAAAAGCTATGGAGATCCAAGTTGTTCTTGGCTTGGACTTAGGAGACATGGGTTTGATTTCTGGAGTGGTCATCCCACCAAAGTTCAAAATCCCTACCTTTTCCCTGTACGATGGAGTCTCTTGCCCTAAGATGCACCTAAAGTCTTATGTCTGCAAGATTCAACCATACAAAACTGATCAGAAGCTTTGGATCCACTCCTTCCAAGAGAGTTTAGCTGGGACGTAACTTGAGTGGTCCTGTCAATTAGAGAGTTCCCACATTCACACCGGGGAAGATCTAGCTTCTGCTTTTTACAAGCAGTACCAATACAACACTGATCTTGCACCAACTCGTGTGCAATTATAGAATATGGCCAGCATTCCAACGAGGGCTTCAAAGAATACGCCCAAAAGTGGAGAGACCTGTCTGGAAGGGTGTATCCACCCTTAACTGATAGGGAACTGATCGACATTTTTATGGGAACTTTGACGGGGCCTTTCTTTAATCACCTAATCAGAAATTCCTCAGTCGGGTTCACCGAGATAATACTGACTAGTGAAAGGGTCGAAGTTGGTATCAATAGTGGAAAGATCCAAGGAGCTCCATCCCATGATGCTTAGAAAAAGCCATACAATGGGAAGAAAGAGTCCAATGCTATTTACAGCCAAAAGGGTCTTAACCAGAGCCATCATGAACAAATGTGGGGGAAGTCCTGATCTCCAATCCTGCATCAGTACAACAACAGCAATAGGGGCATCGGCGTAAGGAGGTCGCGCCTAAAAGACAATTCACTAAGATAACATGCCACTGGCTCAAGCACTACAACACATATTGAAAGCATAGTTGATTACGTTAAAGGCTCATCTCTGGAACTCTAACACTTCTGCTCCTACCTATCATCCCAATGAAAGGTGCGCATACCACTATGATAGTCCTGGACACGACACGAACAACTGTTGGGTTCTGAAGAACAAGATCCAAGACATGATTGATTCCAAGGATATTGAGTTTGACCATCCAGGGGCTCCTAACGTGATCACTTCTCCTATGCCAAATCATTGAGAGCGTCCTGTTCATTTAGAATTTTCAATTGTAATTTCTTTTGCTTGTTCAAACACTTAGCTATTAATGTCAAACTTTGTTTCATTAATACATTGCATATGTTTGTCTTGAACTGATCCATTCATTTTCATTACATTTAAAATATGTTGTTTACTCCCTTTATGATATTCAACTCTTGTTTAAAAAAAAAGTGGCAAGCCTTTAGAGGGAGGATGACGAAAACCATGCCTTAATCTCATACAGTATGCTTTTGAATAGACCTTGCTAACAATGTACATGCGTTATTTCAAAACCTAAACACTGGAGTTATAAGGAAGATAATCCCTAGTCAACCCCTTTGAGCCAAAGAAGTAGGAGTTTTTTTTTACACAATTTGAAACCTATAATTAAAATAGGGGGCAAGGTAGTCTCTCAGTTAATTCAAATGCGCGTTCAGTCGCAAACTTTCACTTTGTAATACAACGAATGACATCAAAAAAATTCCTCTGGAATCAAAAGATGGTGATGGTTCCCTATCACATAGGCAGTCATTATCTCTCAAAAATAAAAATCCCACTAATTCAAAACCTACGAAAGAGACTTAAGAAAAACTGGGGCATCCCGTTAACTGTAATCTCAAAAACAAGAACAGTCAGGCAAAATTAGGGATAATAAACCAAAAAAGAGGTAACTACAGATCCTCGACCAATATGAAAAATGTTGAAAAAATGACTTCCTTCCGATAAGATAAACTTGTTTGACCCATCACCAAAACGTCTTTGTAGTTCGAACGCGCAATTAACTAAGTTTATGACTGAAGAACATCACGAAGAACGGCTGGGTACAAATAAAATTTGAGCCTTTATCCTTTGTTTCTTAAAACATGAACCAAGCCATGCTACAACCTTTGAAAAGTCCTAATTAAAGCATGGGTTAATTCGAGAGCATACTATTACAAAAGGTATCCTGACTCCTGTAAGGCTTTACTCTAAATCCTGAGTTGAATTTTCCTACAAAAATTCTTTATATGCTAAAACACATTTTCAAAACTTCAAAGACAAGCATAAACTTTGCATTATTTGAATATCGTTGTTTGCATATGGCTACTTGTTCGACAGTGAAGAAATTCACACAACGAATATCCAGCAGACAAAAACTCTTTCAATGAACAAAGTCACTTCAAATGGGATGACACATCCAATGAAAAATCTCCTATAAGCAGGGGGCATGGCGCACCATTGTCCAAACTCACCTGGGGTAGTCCAATCAAGATTCCAAGAAATGCTGAATATACCAGGGCCAGGTCTGTATCTGAATCACTGAAAGGCATTAATTTCCAACGAGGATTTACGCACAGTCAAGCAAACATATCCTAGCAGTGCTACAAAAATTTGCTACTAGGGGCAATTACAAATATCCCACAAAGTCCTTTTCATAGGATGATCCCTAGCCAGAGTTTCAATCTTTAAAAAATTTCTATCCAACTGAGTTGATCTCAAGAATCCTCGAGGATTTCTACCAAAAGAAAACTCCTCCCCAACAGACTAGCGACAAGGTTTATTTCCCCAACAAACTATAGATTCCCCGGATTGAGTTTGCCTCTCGGACTATTACAAATCAGAGGACCACAACTCCTCTCCCTAGTAGACTGCTCTACAATCCCCAATAATTTACTATGAAGCCTGGAAAACAACCAGATACTAGTTAACTTCAGTAAGTTATTATGAAGCCTGGAAACTGACTAGATAACAATTTAACTTCACTCTCCCAAGAAATTTTCTGCGAAGCCTGGGATATGACCAAATAACAGTTACTTTAATCTTCCCCAAGATAACGCCCCAGTAGAGCAACAGAGACTCCTGAACTCTTTTCCCCAAACAGAGATCAACACTCTCCACAGAGCCTTCTCAAGAAATGCCAGTATACCCCAACAAAGTTTCTCCTCAACCAACAAAACAGGAATCCCCAGTGGAAACATCCTAAAATAAGTTCCGAAGAGGAGCATACTCTTCATCCACAGCAGCGGTCCGGGATTTCATTTCCCAAGGTTCCCCAACATTTGTCAAGGATTTATTTTCCCAGAAAAAGATACATTTCAACAATGCTTCACATTCATACATCATATAACATACATGCAACACATATAACACAATCTCATTTATTTCAAGAACATCATTACGCCGTGCATTCCATACATCATGACATTGCAGGAAGATAACTCTTTACCTTTTCAGGAAAGACTAAACAATAGATAACTATTGGCATCAATTTTCAACAGTTCCAGATTAATACCTGTAACAAGCCAGGAAAGCTATCTACATGAGCAGATTAAAGATTAATACCTGTAACAAGCCAGTAAAACTATCTTTCTTTCTGAGGTCAGAGACTAATACTTGAAACAAGACAGGGCAATTATCTACATGACCAGCTGAGGCTATCCTACACGGGCTCCTTCTCATACACCCTTCTAGAAATAATTCAGATGCGATCCACATATGGCTGACATTCTGATACTTACCCCAGATTCTCTTCTAGAAATAATTCATATGGGATCCAGATATGGTTGACATTCTTATACTTACTCCAAATTCCTTCTAGAAATAGTTCAGATGCAGTCCAAATACGGCTGACATTCTGATACTTACTCCAGATTACTCCTGAAACAATTCAGATGCGATCCAGATATGGCTGACATTCTGATACTTATTTCAGATTCCTTTTAGAAACAGTTCAGATGTGATCCAGATACGGCTGACATTCAGATACTTACTCCAGATTACTCCCAAAACAGTTCAGATACGATCCAGAGGCGGATATTATTCTGATACTTATTCCATATTTTTCTCCTAAATACAGTCCAGATATGATCTAGACACGAATGTCATTCTGCCACTCATTCAACATACCTTTCAAATACGATCCAGATACGGATGTCATTCTAACACTCATTCAGTTCATCTTTTAGATACGAGTCAGATACAATCCATTTATGGATATTATTCTGATACTCATCCCACTACATCTGTTGCTTCAGTTTAAATCTCTCAATGGTTTATCTTGATTCGTTTCCCGCAGACATTTTCTATGGTTCAGATAAATCACTCCAAAGATTTATTCTGATTCTTCTCCAATTGAAATCAAAATTTAGACTTAGTCTAATTTCTGTCAACAATCACCTTTGGATGGCATCTATAAGCCCATCTCCGACAACTCTCCATGATCCCTCCAAATGGCATCTATAAGCCCATCTCTAACAAATCTCCATCATCCCTCCAAATGGCATCTTTAAGTCCATTCCATATACAGTCAAGTAACACATCATCGAGTGCAAATATTTGGGCACTCTAGTGTTCAATCCTCTTCCACCTTCAAGTCACGAATGACAGGCTCGCCAATCTAACTCTTCAGGTTTAAGAAGATTGAACAGGGGTAGTTGTTGTACCCCAAAATTTTCCCTCTCATTTCTCAAGGACTCTCTTACAAGATCTTCCATGACATCAAGTTTGCAGCACTGATACATCAATTTAGGGTTGGAGTTGGCACGAGGGAAAAATGGTCAATTACACACTAGAAAGTAGAACTTTGACTTTTGGATCAAAATCAAGTTTCAAGAATCATATTGCATCAATATATATTAAAATTTGAAGTTTGTTTCATCAACAAAATCAAAATTCAAAATTACTTTGGAAAATTCAAAATTCAAAATACTTAGAAATTTTTCTGTGTTCTGGAAATATGATAAGTTCAAAACTTTTGGCCAGATTTTCACCATGATGCAAGCTGATTCTGGAAGAACTTCTGACATAATATTTGTAGATCTCAATGAGATCTAAAACATTGCAGAACAGAGCTTCTTCTAGAAATGATGGGATTTCAAGTTATAAATCCTTGAAGACACGTCCATGAAACTGAAGCATTTAGTAAATTATGGACACTTCCAAGACAGAATTTGGTTAGAACTTTTGGGCCAGTTTTCACGTAGGTTCAATCAGAATTTGCAAGAGTAATTCAGAGAGGATTTGTGTGATCGGTGGAAATAGAACTGACTGTTTTTTAAGCTGGTTCGCGAAATGTCGCGGTAAGCAAGAGTCACCACCGTCTTTTATGTTCTCCAACATGGAAAGGACAAAAGCACAGCAAAATTCCTTCTTTGAGAATGTTTCTCGATTCGGGAGGTAGATTTATAGAAAGGGAAGGTGTTAGCACCCTTTCTATGTGTGGTTATCCACGGGCTCTTAGGTACTTGCTCTTATGTTTTCAAAATTTGTTTGCTTTTCAAGTGTGGGTGTGTTTTGAAAAAGTTCGTTTGAAATATTTCTAGGTAACTCTTGTATCAGTCCTCAAGAGTGTATGAAAAATTTGTTTGAAAGCTTTTTGAAAGTGTCAGTATGAAAAGATGTTTTGTTTGTTTTGAAAAGAGCAAGTACCCATGAGATCTACCTACCCTAAGGAATTAGGCTGTGTAAGAGTCCTTTAAACAGTGCTATCCCACCATTGAGAGGTAGGTAGCACCGTCGTTGGAGGTGTTCGGGTCAATTCGATTAAGGGACAGTGTGGTCACCGAAGCAATAGTAGGACACCTTAGAAGTAACCCTAATGTCCTAGATGCTTTTTATCCGAGGCAAACGTTTCGAGGCGACTGAATCTTTAGACAGGAGGGCGACCTCTAAAACACCCTATACTTGACGACCACCTCGAGGCAACCAAGTGAGGCGTACCCTAGGAGTGGCATGTGCATGTGTGTCAGGTTCATGTTAAATTATCTTGTACATGTTATTGGTGAGCTACGGGTTGATTTTAATTTTTCATACAAGTCTTGCATGCATAATTAACAGTTAAATAATTTGTGGGAAATAAATTGCGGAAAGTGAATCTACGCTATTACAAGGCTTCGGGTATTTACATCGCCAAAAACAAACTCTTTAATTTAAATTGCGGAAAGTAAAATAAAGCGATAAATAATTAAAGTCCTAATTATCTATTACAAACCGGGAAACAGATACAATAATATGATAAAATGGATCGCATGCGGGAAATTAAATCGGATGCGAGTTTTTTGGGGTTTTGACCCTTTTTTGAAAGAAAGTGATTTTTTTGGTTATTTTTGAATTAAATGGAATTAAATTAAATGAACAATTAAATTAAATTAAATAATGAAAATATTTTTGGATTTTTGAGTTTTTAAAGAAATAAAATAAATTGAATTAATGCTAATAAAAACCTAATATTTTAAATTGATTTTAAATATTGCAAAAAATATTAAAAGTTAAATCTAATTAAAGCTAAATTGATTAAATTAATTTATTTACAAAAATAAAAGTGATGAAGTTAATTTTAATAAATAAAATATTTTTTGTGTTTTTGATTTTATTAGGAAAAAAATGTTAATTGGTTAGTGATTAATAAAAAGAATAACGATTAATTAATTAAAGTAAAATAATAAAAATAGAGAGAGAATTTAGGAGTATACGAGCCTGATTGGAGGGGTGAAACAGCTATTGGCGTCATGTGTAAACTGTTTTGTTTTGGCCATTTGTGTTTTGGCTTTTGGCCATTTGTGTTTTGACCTCAATGTTCCTTAACCTTCTCAGGATGTATGTCTCGCCATGTATTGGTGTCATGTGTAAGCTGTTCTGTTTTGGCCATTTGTGTTTTGACTTTTGGCCATTTGTATTTTGGCCTCAACGTTCCTTAATGAACCTGCATGTGATCCTGTCTAAATATGTAGTGTTGAATCTCATAAACACATTAAATAAACTACTATATATCATAAAATACAAATAAAGCCAATATATGAAGAAATTTAATGTTTAGGTCAATATGGCATGTATGAATGATTATACCCTTTTGATCGTGGAGATCAAATCAACCTTACCCTTACTGGAAAAGTAGTGACATGAATGCTTTTATGCCCTTTTGATCATGGAGATCAAGCCAGCCTTACCCTTACTGAAGAAGTAGTGAGATGTTGGTTTGTAACTGAGATGGCTTGTTTGTAGTGAGAGAGGGATTTGTAATAAGGATTTCAAGGTTTTAGGGTTCTTGAAAGAATTTGATATTCTGACAGTGTTGTGGCAAGGTTTTTTTTTCTCTTGTTTGTGTTAAAATAATGTGATTATATAATGGAAATTAGGGTAAAGAAAATGGGCTTTGAATGTGCAATTGGGCCTCCAATGTTCACTTGAGTTCGTCACTTTCCAGGCTA
Organism: Vicia faba; assembly: GCA_948472305.1. Classification (NCBI taxonomy): domain Eukaryota; kingdom Viridiplantae; phylum Streptophyta; class Magnoliopsida; order Fabales; family Fabaceae; genus Vicia; species Vicia faba. The sequence continues at coordinate 1,113,827,361 of OX451736.1, forward strand.
AATCGCAGGGACTTAATTGCAATTTTTGAAGTTGAAATGTGAAAACAAAATGTAGCCGATATCGAGAACTAACTCCTGTCCGAAAATCGGCTCAATCGGATAAACGGTGAATTAGTTATCAATTTTTGAAGTTTCAGCTCAGACAAACTTATTTTGGGCTCCAGTGTCGACTTTGACACGTTCTTCAATAAAAAACTGGTATTGATCGGAGCATAATCCGGTCTCGACTTTTGAGGCAAAGTTGTAGATCTATGAGTCAGTGATCTTGTGTAAAAATATGAGCCCAATCCGATAAAAATTGACCGAGTTATGAATTTTCGAAGTTTTGGCCCAAATGAAATAATATTCAGCATTCAGGATTTTCAGCGTGTCACGCACTTTGAGCAAAAAACGAAGGCCTTTTGAGTACCGTTTGAACTCAATACCTTCTGTGAAAATGTAGCCAACTCAATTTGTGAAATTTTGGCGCCGGAACCAGCTCGATACGATGAAAATCGACCAAGTTATGATTTTATGAACATGACGCAAATAAACTTCTGTTACAAATTTTCTGTATGAAAATACTTGATAAATCTACATTTTTGAAGACCTTCTTATCGAAATTGGCTTCCAGCCGTGAGAGATGAAAACGTAGATAATGTCAAGACGGAATTTTGGCCACCGGAACGGGTTCAAAACGAGCCACGATCTTCAAGTTATGAATTTTTTAGCGCGTAAAAACTGCACTTTCAGCACACTTTTTCACCATATTTCTTCGAGAAAACTCACACATTCGGATACCTTCTTTAAAGAATTGACTCTTGAGCCGAACCTGAATTTGAGAATATGTTATCAGAGATATCTTGGCGAAAGAACACCTGAATATGACGCGTCGGGTTGGACTTGTGAATTTTTCTTGAAATGTTTTGAGAAATATGGGAGGGCAAATTTTGGGGTACAACAGTTGCCCCTGTTCAATCTTCTTAAACCTGAGGATGTAGATTGGCTTGCGTGCCTTTCGTGATCCGAAGGTGGAAGATGATTAAACACTAGAGTGCCCAGAAATTTGCACTCGCATAGTAGAACATCAGTAATGTGATGTCGGGAATGGGCTTATGGACGTCATTTGGAGATGTGATGGATGGGAGGATGGGCTTATAGATGTCATCTGGAGATGTGACAGAGTCTTGTCGGGAATGGGCTTATAGATGCCATTTGGAAATGTAATGGATAGTTGTGGAGATGGGCTTGAAGATGCCATCGGGGGTGTCGATCGCGTAAGAGATTCCTTAGCGAGAACTTGCGTACCTGAGAAAGAAAGATAATTTACTGGCCTGTTACAGGGGTTGATCATCAAACTCTTCATGCAGATATGCCCTGGCTAGATACAGGTATTGAATCTACAATCAATTGCTCACAGATATGCCCTGGCTAGGTACAGGTATCGAATCTAGAGTTTCAAAAGGTTAATGGGTTGTCTCTACTGACAGGTTATCTCAGAAAAATCTTTAGGAACCGATTTAACTAAACCAGGGGAAGTTTTGTCTTCTTTAACAGTTTGTCTTCATGGACGGGTTATCTTTAACGACGGGTGTCTATAACGACGAGTGTCTATAACGACGGGTGTCTATAACGACGAGTGTCTATAACGACGAGTGTCTATAACGACGAGTGTCTATAACGACGAGTGTCTATAACGACGAGTGTCTATAACGACGGGTTTCTATGACGACGGGTGTCTATAACGACGGGTGTCTATGACGACGGGTGTCTATAATGACGGGTGTCTATGACAACGGGTTTCTATGACGACGGGTGTCTATAACGACGAGTGTCTATGACGACGGGTGTCTATAACGACGGGTGTCTATGACGACGAGTGTCTATGACGACGCGTGTCTATAACGACGAGTGTATATGACGACGAGTGTCTATGACGACGGGTGTCTATGACGACGGGTGTCTATAATGACGGGTTTGCATTAGAAAGATCTTTGATTTGAATGGATTTGTCTTCTTCGACTGGATTTGTCTTCTTTAACTGGATTTGAGAATTTGACTGCATTTTTCCTGAAAGATAAAGGTCAGTCATATGCAATGCATGATATGAATAAAGCAATGATGTTCTCAACATAAATGATATTGTATGATGCGTATATGCATGTGTCATGATGTATGACGATGTGATGTTCGTGAATGTATTTTTCTTCTTGGAAAATAAATCCTTGAAGAATAGATTTCCTCGTTTCCGCTGGGGATGATGATTGCAAGAATAAACCGGTAGGAGAAGATGACTCTGTTGGGGAATAAACTTGTTGGAGAGATTACTCTGCGGGGAATTACTCTGTGGGAAGAGATACTTTGCTGAGGTTTTGATGATAACTCTGCTGAGGATTCCAATGATAAGTTATGGCGAAGATTTGATGAACTCCGTTGGGGGATAGGAAGAACTTCGCCGAGGACGATCTATGGTAATTAGCTGAGGATAACCCAGTTATAAGCTCTGATGAGGGATAACCTTTAAACATGGTCGGGGAGAGATACGTTGTACTCTGCGGGAGACAAGCTTCCAGAATCTACTGGGGAGATTGATTCAACTCTCTTGGGGAAATTTTTGGACCGCACTGGGGAGTGGCTCCACTGAGGTGTCTGTCTTCGGCCGGGGAACAATCTTATATTAAGACTGCCGGAGATGCTTGTTGAGGAATATCTGTATACCCTGCTGGGGAATGTTGAGATTTTCTGGAGGTATCCAACTTCCTTAAGGCTGATAGTAGACTAACTCTGCTTGGGGAGCGTTGCTGACTTGCTGGAGATATTATGCCTTTTCAGGGCTGCTGGGAGATCAACTCTGCTTGGGGAGAGCATTGTTGCATCTTGCCTTGCTCTGCGGGGAGTGAAGGTATCTTGGTTACGTTCTTCAGCTGAACTTACCTTAGTACCTGGGTGGACAGAGCAGTTTGACCTCTTAGACAATTCTGATTTCCCCAACTTCTGTGGGAGAAAGTACCTGTAGAGGTGCTTGATGACTGCCGATCGACAAATCTTCTTCTAGTAGGTAAGTGACGAGATGACGGGACATAGTCGTACGCTTTTGATCCCTAACTTTTGCCTGGACCGCCCTTTCGGGTTTTCAGTCCACCGGGATACCCTTTTTTGCCCAAGCCGCCTTTTCAGGTTTTCGACTTGTCGGGTGTACAGATTTTTCCATTTTCATCCCTTATTTTTGGCCGAACCCTTTTGGTTCGCCGGGAAGCCCTTATTTTTGCCTAGGTGTGTCAACCTAGCGGGTCTTTGATTATGCGTAGTATTTTTTCGACTATGTCCACGCTCTCAGGATATAGGGAGTTTCCCCTGTCAGTAGTGTTGCCATGTTACCAGAAGATCTTTGTTTGATCATGCAAGATTCGTAGCTGGAATTCATGTCCAATGCCCCAAGTGACTCAGAGGGAGGTTTGCCCCTGGCTATTTGGCATTTGAGAGATTCTCCGAATCTTGACTTAATTGCCCCATATGACGGACAATGATCACGTCTGCCCCTTGGTTGGAAGTACTTTTGTTCACTAGATATTCTTCGTGCGAATTTCTTTGCTGTTCGAACAAAAAAGTCATATGCAAACAATGTTATTTTAAAAATGCAAAGCTTATGTCTGTCTTGAAGTTTTCTGAAAATGCATTTTTTCATAAAAACAAGTGAATTTTTTTGTAAACTGTGATGTCAACTCGTTATTTTACCGTAAGCCTTAAGGAGTCAGGATACCTTTTGTAACAGTATGCTTTCGAACTAACCCATGCTTCAGCTATGACTTTTTAAGGGTTATAACGTGGCCTGGTTCACGGTTTAAGAAACAAAGGATAAAGGCTCGAATTTTATTTATACCCACCCGCTCTTCGTGATGTTCTTCAAACCTAAACTCAGCTAATCGTGCATTAGACCTTGTTTGAGTCTTTGCTCTAATATTCCGGTGATGGTTCAGATGTTGACAGTTTATTTTGGATAGGCAGTCATCTCTTTTTTTGTCGAGGGTTTGTAGGACCTCTTTCTTTTTTGATTTTGTTATACCTGTTTTTTTTCCTGAACTGCTTCTTTTGTGATTACAGTCAGCGGGATGCCCCAGTTTTTGTAAGTCTCCTTCATAGGTTTTGACTTATTGGGCTTTTAGTTTGAGAGATAATGACTGCCGGTCTTTATGATTATTCGGAACCATCACTATCTTTTGTTTTGGAAGGACTCCGTTGATGCTATTCATTATGCACTTGGATCAGCTAAGAGAACTACCCTACCCCAGGTTATGATTAAGGGTTTTAATTTTTTGTGAAAAGAAAAACTCCTACTTCTTTGGCTCGAAGGGGTTGACGAGGGATTATCTTCCTTATAACTCCAGTGTTTAGGGATTGAAACAATGCCTGTACCTCATCAGCGGGGTCTGTTCAAAAGCATACTGTAGATCGTGGTATCGTTTTCGTCATCCTCCCTCAAGAGGCTTAGAATTTTTCAATCAAGAGTTGATCATCATAAAAAATGAAAGCATTTTGAATATAGCGAATGCGAATATATTGATTCAAAACAGACATATGCGATGCATTGATAAAGTAATAAAGTTTGCTATGACAATAATTGTTTGAACAATCAAAGAAAAATACAACTTGAACATTCGAATGAACAAAAGTTTTTTTTCAATCCCAGGACTTGTCACTTCAAATGGTGAATCTTGCAGGGATAGTAGAAGAACTCAGCCTGGCCATCTTGGGTGAATTCCACTGCTCCTTCATCAATCAGGTCCTGGATCTTGTTCTTCAGAGACCAGCATTCGTTTGTGTCATGTCCCGGACCATCAGAGTGGTATGCACATCTTCTATTGGGATGATAAGTATGAGCAGAGATGTTGGGATTCCGGGGAGGATCCCTTAGAGTTACCAAATCCAACCTCAAAGTTGTTGTAAAGCTTGAGACAGCGACGTGTTGAGCTTAGTAAATTGCCTCTGGGGCTTACTCTGATCAACCCGTTGCTCTGGGCGAGGTTGTGGTTGGACCTGTGAAGTGGTGGCATCTTGGAGAGGCCTATTCGTTGAACCAAACCTTTGACTTCTTGGAGGCTGATTTCTGGTTTGGTCTCCAACCCTGACTACTTGCTTCATAATGTCTTGCTGAAGCTGGTGAGGTTGATGCTGGATTTGTGACCCTGAAGCAAGCTGAGGAGCTTTTCCCTTGTCTTCTTGTCTCAAAGGGAATTTAATGATAACTGGCTCTTCAACCTTAAATGTTTGCCCCAGTTGGTTATCCCGAAGCAGTTGGTTGATGAGAACCCTGAGCTCTTCTTGTCTTTGAGCTAAGTCTTGAATGAGAGCCATCTGCCCCAACATCTGGGTTCTCATTGTATCCACCTCAGCTTGCAGATGTTTCAGCCGTCCATCCTTACTGTCTTCTGGACTGTTCCTGGCCAAAGTCCCCATGAGGAGTGTTCTCGACTCTTCCTGCCCCTTGGATAGGTTTAGGAGGATTTCCCTGAACCGAGTCTCTTGAGCCTGAAGATCCTGTTGTCTTGTTGGGAAGCCATTGCTGAAATAAACAGCGGAGAAGGTAAGTGACCTGTAACAAGGGTACCTGTTATGCAATGATGTGTATGTATGCATGCAATGTTTTCAAGGATCTCGCGGGGTAAACAAGAAAATTGTTAGAATTTGAATTTCGTAGCTTGATTGAAGGAACTTCATGTTGTTGAGAGTCCTTCTTCAAGAGTCAAAGCTCACCATATCGAGTGGGTCATAGCCCCTGACTCAAGCTATCAACCTTGGCTAGAGGAAACTAAATCCCCTTTGCCCCTTGCTAGACATTTTGGCTCATCATGACCTGCATCACAAGCCCTTGAGATCCTTGAAATGGGTTAGTCCTTATGCAGGATGTATGCAATGATATGATGTTATGCTATGCGTGGAGTAATGTAGGTAAACCCTGTTATGAGTCTAGATTAAGGACTGTAAACAAACCTGCAAGAAACTCAAGTGTCAGATAACAAGCATGCAAGTAGTCAAGTTTAAAGGCACACAAGTCACACAGAGAACCCTTAGAGTTTAGGCCAGCATGAAGTTTGGGATACTACCCTCTTGAAGTTGGTGGGCTCAAAACCTGTCCTATCAAAAGTAACCGGGTTCTAAGGAGCTCAATATCATTGGGTTGTTTTCTATGTTCATTGTTTTGATTTAGCCACTGAACTGGCGATCAAAATATTCCAAGAAAACAACCCTCAATGAGTGTAGTATCGAGTATCTACCAACTTCGGACTGCACCAAAGTCGGTTATCTCACTACCCCTAAAGAGGCCAGGATGGTCAAGTAAGGTTCCTAAGGTCAGTTGATGCTTCACGACACCACGCGGCGGCCCCGTACTCTCCTTGACTTGACTCAAGGGTTACCGGTACTCACCAAAGTGCCACATCAACGTAGCAAACTGCTTCAACCGTGTCGGTATACCCCGCACAGTTCCCTCACAGTTTGTTGCTACTTTCTAAAAGGTATCTCCCAGATTCGGGTTAGGATCTATGAAACTTCCAAGACAGGCCCACAATATTAAAGCAATCAAAACATTCAATTGAAAACATAAGTATGATCTAATCCTAAGGTACACCTCACTTTTATATATCCCTAGCAGAGTCGCCAGTTCTGTGATCGGTGGAAATAGAACTGACTGGTTTTTAAGCTGGTTCCCGAAATGTCGCGGTAAGCAAGAGTCGCCACCGTCTTTTATGTTCTCCAACATGGAAAGGACAAAAGCGCAACAAAATTTCTTCTTTGAGAATGTTTCTCGGTTCGGGAGGTAGATTTATAGAAAGGGAAGGTGTTAGCACCCTTTCTATCCGTGGTTATCCACGGGCTCTTAGGTACTTGCTCTTATGTTTTCAAAATTTGTTTGCTTTTCAAGTGTGGGTGTGTTTTGAAAAAGTTCGTTTGAAAAATTTCTAAGTAACTCTTGTATCAGTCCTCAAGAGTGTATGAAAAATTTGTTTGAAAGCTTTTTGCAAGTGTCAGTACGAAAAGATGTTTTGTTTGTTTTGAAAAGAGAAAGTACCCATGAGATCTACCTACCCTAAGGAATTAGGTTGTGTAAGAGTCCTTTAAACAGTGCTATCCCACCATTGAGAGGTAGGTAGTACCGTCGTTGGAGGTGTTCGGGTCAATTCGATTAAGGGACAGTGTGGTCACCGAAGCAATAGTAGGACACCTTAGAAGTAACCCTAATGTCCTAGATCCTTTTTATCCGAGGCAACCGTTTCGAGGCGACTGGATCTATAGACAGGAGGGCGACCTCTAAAACACCCTATACTTGACGACCACCTCGAGGCAACCAAGTGAGGCGTACCCTAGGAGTGGCATGTGCATGTGTGTCAGGTTCATGTTAAATTATCTTGTACATGTTATTGGTGAGCTACGGGGTGATTTTAATTTTTCATACAAGTCTTGCATGCATAATTAACAGTTAAATAATTTGCGGGAAATAATTTGCGGAAAGTGAATCTACGCTATTACAAGGTGTCGGGTATTTACATCGCCAAAAACAAACCCTTTAATTTAAATTGCGGAAAGTAAAATAAAGCGATAAATAATTAAAGTCCTAATTATCTATTATAAACCGGGAAACAGATACAATAATATGATAAAATGGATCGCGTGCGGGAAATTAAATCGGATGCGAGTTTTTTGGGGTTTTGACCCTTTTTTGAAAGAAAGTGATTTTTTTGGTTATTTTTAAATTAAATGGAATTAAATTAAATGAACAATTAAATTAAATTAAATAATGAAAATATTTTTGGATTTTTGAGTTTTTAAAGAAATAAAATAAATTGAATTAATGCTAATAAAAACCTAATATTCTAAATTGATTTTAAATATTGCAAAAAATATTAAAAGTTAAATCTAATTAAAGCTAAATTGATTAAATTAATTTATTTACAAAAATAAAAGTGATGAAGTTAATTTTAATAAATAAAATATTTTTTGTGTTTTTAATTTTATTAGGAAAAAATGTTAATTGGTTAGTGATTAATAAAAAGAATAACGATTAATTAATTAAAGGAAAATAATAAAAATAGAGAGAGAATTTAGGAGTATACGAGCCTGATTGGAGGGGTGAAACAGCTATTGGCGTCATGTGTAAACTGTTTTGTTTTGGTCATTTGTGTTTTGCCTTTTGGCCATTTGTGTTTTGACCTCAATGTTCCTTAACCTTCTCAGGATGTCTGTCTCGCCATGTATTGGTGTCATGTGTAAGCTGTTCTGTTTTGGCCATTTGTGTTTTGACTTTTGGCCATTTGTATTTTGGCCTCAACGTTCCTTAATGAACCTGCATGTGATCCTGTCTAAATCTGCAGTGTTGAATCTCATGAACACATTAAATAAACTACTATATATCATAAAATACAAATAAAGCCAATATATGAAGAAATTTAATGTTTAGGTCAATATGGCATGTATGAATGATTATACCATTTTGATCGTGGAGATCAAATCAACCTTACCCTTACTGGAAAAGTAGTGACATGAATGCTTTTATGCCCTTTTGATCATGGAGATCAAGCCAGCCTTACCCTTACTGAAGAAGTAGTGAGATGTTGGTTTGTAACTGAGATGGTTTGTTTGTAGTGAGAGAGGGATTTGTAATAAGGATTTCAAGGTTTTAGGGTTCTTGAAAGAATTTGATATTCTGACAGTGTTGTGGCAAGGTTTTTTTTTTCTCTTGTTTGTGTGAAAAGAATGTGATTATATAATGGAAATTAGGGTAAAGAAAATGGGCTTTGAATGTGCAATTGGGCCTCCAATGTTCACTTGAGTTCGTCACTTTCCAGGCTAAATCGCAGGGACTTAAGTGCAATTTTTGAAGTTGAAATATGAAAACAAAATGTAGCCGATATTGGGAACTAACTCCTGTCCTAAAATCGGCTCAATCGGATAAACGGTGAATTAGTTATGAATTTTTGAAGTTTCAGCTCAGACAAACTTATTTTGGGCTCCAGTGTCGACTCTGACACGTTCTTCAATAAAACACTGGTATTGATTGGAGCATAATCCGGTCCCGACTTTTGAAGAAAAGTTGTAGATCTATGAGTCAGTGACCTTGTGTAAAAATATGAGCCCAATCCGATAAAAATTGACCGAGTTATGAATTTTCGAAGTTTCGGCCCAAATGAAATAATATTTAGCATTCAGGATTTTCAGCGTGTCACGCACTTTGAGCAAAAAACGAAGGCCTTTTGAATACCGTTTGAACTCAATACCTTCTGTGAAAGTGTAGCCAACTCAATTTGTGAAATTTTAGCACCGGAACCAGCTCTATACGATGAAAATCGACCAAGTTATGATTTTCTGAACATGACACAAATAAATTTCTGTCACAAATTTTCTGTATGAAAATACTTGATAAATCTACATTTTTGAAGACCTTATGATCGAAATTGGCTTCCAGCCGTGAGAGATGAAAACGTAGATAATGTCAAGACGGAATTTTGGCCACCGGAACGGGTTCAAAACGAGCCACGATCTTCAAGTTATGAATTTTTTAGCGCGTAAAAACTGCACTTTCAGCACACTTTTTCACCATATTTCTTCGAGAAAACTCACACATTCGGATACCTTCTTTAAAGAATTGACTCTTGAGCCGAACCTGAATTTGAGAATACGTTATCAGAGATATCTTGGCGAAAGAACACCTGAATATGACGCGCCGGGTTGGACTTGTGAATTTTTCTTGAAATGTTTTGAGAAATATGGGAGGGCAAATTTTGGGGTACAACAGTTTGCAAAGCATGTTACAAGATTTATGAAAAGTCTGAGAACTCCTCCAGAACATGCTGGAGCAAGGAGAATCAAAGATCAGAAGTTGAATGTTTGTTCTAAGTTACGCTGATGCTGAACTTCTGATCCAGATTAAGCTATGATACATAATCTCATATTGCATGTTTTCTGCTTTGATAAATATCATTATCATTTAATGCTCACACCCACTTTTGAGTCTTTATCCAAAGGATTTCTCCATGTGTGACATAGAAGTACCATTGATGTCCTTGAAAAGTAAACTTTTATACAAGTTTATGATGGGCCCATGCTTTGCTTTTGCTTCTGAGGGTACTTTTCCTTAATTCATGCTTACAAATTCAGATTAAGCGCGACTAAAGCTGTTAACCACCCTACTTTGTGCCTTGAACCATACTTGTTTAAACTTGCTTCAAGAACAAGTCAGCGCCCTAGCATATGGTGGATGTACTTTTGACTTCTTCAAGCAACTAATCCTTGCCTATAAATTAAACTTCATTTTCAACTGCAAAGAGGTCGAGAATTTGAGAGAAAAAGCCTTGAAAATTTGCTGAAATTTCAAAGAACTTGAAACTATAAACACAAATAGAAAACCTGCTAATTTCTGGCTTTTGCATACAAGCTCTAATGTTTCTTGTGAATTTCCCAACCAAGTCACCCACACAGCTTCTGATACACATTTGGAAGTCGTCCCAACTTCTGTTTTCAGACTGTAACACAGTCTTCATCCGTCTCCATCTCAAAAACCTAGAAAATTACTTCTTATTTGTTCCCGAACATTTCAGCCAACCAAACCTCAAGTTAAGGTTTGCTTCAGCTTTCTAAGAACTTGGGGAAGCTGACCAGAATATCACAGCAGTCAGAACCAGGCTCTAGTTCACAAAATATTTTCCAGTTGCAAGGTAAGTTTCTTCTGACTTTTATCTCATTACTTAGGCATTGTTATGCTTGCATGTTGAAAAATACAATGTAGACATCTTGGCTCTGATTTTGTACATATTCATAGATTTCATGTATCTTTGCCTAAGTAGAGAGAATTTTAGTTCAGAACTTCTTGAGGAAATTAGGATTCAGAATTAGGATTAGCAAAATTTATGCTTGCCTCTGATTTACAATTCGGATACATTATATTTCTAAAACCATGATGAAATCTGCCATAACTGCTATGTATGCATTTTCTGTTTTGTTGATAAATGGCTAAGTTACAGATGCTCTGACTGGCATGGAGAAGGAGATGAAATTCAACATCCGAATTTACTTTGTATACATGTTTATGTTTTTCCTTCTAATACCGGATGTATAGCCACCCCAGTGGTAGAGAGCGTGTGCATAAGACATTAGTGCTAAGGGTCCTGAGTTCTAGTCCCAAAAACACCTTTTTATGTTCACTTCCTGACATTTTTACCCCATTAGTTGGACCAGAACTTCTAGATCAATCCCCTTTAGTTGCTTATCAAAAAAATTTATCATGGACCAGAACTTCTAGATATTTCCATCCAATATTATATAAACCTCACATATCCATTATCAAAACTTCTAGCTTGCCAATGACACTAGAACTTCTAAATTTCCAGCTACATCAGAACTTCCATACTTTCTCAATAACTAGAACTTCTGACCTTCCAGTAACCTTAGAACTTCTAGGCTGGCAGTTGCATCAGAACTCCTAGGATTTCCCTTGTTCCCACAACCCCAGAACTTCTGACCTTCCCCTTTTCTGCTAACATTTTCTTTCAGACTAGCAGTGCACCGGAGTCAGAACTTCTGTTCTCTCCTATTTTCAGCAACGCGCTGATTCTGACCCCTTTTTCTCTTATTATTTTTTATCATCATTTTATTTTCATTAATCAAAAGCACCAAAAACATTTTTATATTCACATACTTTATTTTATTTCTTTTTAAATCAAAAGACTAAAAATATTTTCTTAAGCAAACTTATTTTCTTCTCTTAACAAAAACAAAACAAGTCCATTTCATTTCTTGTACATTACTTCAATATGGTTGTAATAGATAATTAGGACTTTAAATTTCTTGCAATCCCCATTTGTAGATTTGTACACCCCATCCCTCTAATGATTGTAATAGCGTATAATATTTATTTTCCGCAATTTATCGCTTTCATTTAAATGCTAGTAATTAGGATTTGTATGAGAAGATAAAAATCATTCTTAGAGAACACTAATCCAAGATAAACCAAGCATGAAATGCAAACACTTTCACACATTCACCCTTAGGGTAATTCCACTCGTTGCCTAAAAATGGTCATGTTATGCATGTGAGGCGTCTTAGCAAAACAATAAAAATACAAGATCATAGTCCCTCGATGACGCTACGAATGTTGCCTTTCAAATGATCTTAGTCCCTCAAGAGAAATGCTAAGACATATCACAACATTTCTATCACGATTATACGATGACCCACGCCTGTCCCTTTTTACATCCAAAGATAAGGCTTCTTACCAATAAATGGTAAGATGGAAATATCAAAGGAAGAGAGAAATAAACAAAAGGCTTTTTGAGTAGGTAGAAACATTCCTAGTTGCTTGTTCACATTCAAAAAACAAGCATCCTTGCAAACACACACCAAACACTTTCAAAATATGAAATATTTTCAAAAGTCCAACACTTTGTGTACGTTCTTATAAAACGAGAACCGTTACAAAGTTTGCCTAAACGAAGGTGCCTTTCAAAAATACTTTCAAAAACCACCACAAAGCACACTTTCAAACAAAGCAATTGATCTAGAGAGAAACTAAGAGCCCATAGATAACTATGGATGAAAAGGGTTCTAACACATTCCCTTTTCATAATCTACCCCCCGAACTCAAGAAATAATCTTAAAGGTCTTTCCTGTTATTTTCACCCTTTCCTTCATTTGGTTAAAAGAAATGTCGGTGGCAACTCTTGCTAATTGTAACATTTGACATCAAACGCAAAACATCACAAGTCAGTTCTCCCACCGTATTACAGCGTCCTTCAGAGAAGCCATCTTCAGTGGAGGTTTGGTAATCTTTGAAACGATAGTAGCAACTTTGGTAGCAGTGATCATTTGAGGAACCTCTTCAAAATTCTGACAGGGGGTTTCAATAAACTCACCGTCCATCTCGACATGTCTAAAAGAATTCAGGTGGCTTACCATATACTCTTCTTCACCACAGACTATAACATTTTTCCATTAACCGAGTATTTTAACATCTAATGCAAAGTGGAAGTAACAACGTCGGCCCCATGAATCCAAGGTCGTCCTAGTAAGCAGGAGTAAGACGGGAGAATATACATCACGTAGAAAGTGGATTCAAAAGTTTGTGAACCAAGTTTGATCAGGATGTCCACCTCCCCATGTACCATCCTTTTGGAACCATCGAAAGCCCTTACCACGATATTGCTGGGTTTCAATATAAGTCCTTCACAATCCAATCTGTCCAAGACACCCTTGGGTAGAACATTCAGAGATGAACTAGTGTCCACCAACACATGAGCTAGAGTATTGCCCATGCATTCAATAGAGATACGCAAAGCATCATTATGTTTTCTTCCCTTCGGAGTCAAATCAGCATCAGAGAAACCTAGTCCATTGTCGGCAGTCAGACTAGTAACATAATTCTCGAATTGGTCTGCAGAAGTCTCTTATGGAACATAAGAAGACTTCGGAACTTCACCAAAGCCTTAGCATGGGCCTCGAAGCATAACAATAAAGCTAGCATTGAAATCTTTGAGGGGGTCTGCCCCAATTGTTCCACAACATTGTAATCGCTTTTCCTATGATTTTCAAAATTTCCTACATTTTTTAATTGGAGGCCTTAAAGATGGCTTCTTTAGGTGCCTCCGTTTGGGCAGGCTCGCTTAGTACTTCTTTTCCCCAAGACTCAGTCGGCTTAGTAGTGGGAATAGCAACAGGAGTAGCAATAATCTTAGGAGATATTTCAGGAGAGAAAATCCTTCCGCTTCCGGTAACCTTACTGGTCCCAACGATATTGTCAATGTTAGGATCATTATCTTCAGTAATTTCATTCTTGATAGCCAATAGGTCTTGCTTGACGCCGTGGTAATAAACATCAGTTCCATAATTCCAAGGAACAGCCTTGTAGGAGGAATATGGTATTGGTCCTGGAGAGGTGATAATTAAGGGTGCAACTTTAGGACTGGTGGTAATCCTCACAGGACCTTTAGAGGAGATCCTTGCAGGATTATTAAAGATGGTAATGATTGATACATCTTCACACAAACTTTTTTCAGAGGGAACCTTCTCAAAGAGGATCTCCCAATCATCTATCAAACATTGAACACCTATCTTCAACAACAAACAACCATCGGGCAGAGACGCACGAAGGTGGAAACCTTCACCACAACCCAGAAATAAACCAGCTCGTAAGAGATTCTTCTTAAAAACTAGAAGAGGAGTAGTTAATTCACCCACAGAAGAAATAAATAGAACATCATAAACAACATTGATACCCCTGTCATGCTTGGGCACCGGTGCAATTATTACATTGGGGGCCTCAGGAGTGTCAAATTCAATCTTCTTTGCATCAATAAGGTCTTGAACTTTATTTTTTTCAGAGCCCAACAATCATTCGTATCATGCCCCAGACTGTTGGAGTGGTAAGAAAATTGTGCATTTGGATTGTAGAGGGGAGAGGAAGTATTTGGGTTTTGGGGAGGATCCTTCAAAGTGACCAAGTTAGCCTTCACTAAATGTTGTAATGCCTGAGACAAAGGCATGTTGATTCTAGTGAATTGTCTTCTAGGCACACCCTACCTGCGATGATTATTTTTCCGTTGAGCTGGAGCTGGTTTGGAGATCATTACAGCTCCTACCGTTGAACGGCGCTCAACTTTACCATGATTTCTTTGACCATAGGAAGCACTAACCTCCTTCTTTCCACTGAACGGCTTCTTCATAGTACTCGACGATGTGGTCCCTTGGATTTTACAACTCTTGATACCAGCTTCCACTCGTTCTCCTATCAATATCAGCTCGGTGAACCTGACTGGAGACCTTCCAATAAAATGGTTTAAAAATGGGCCTGTGAGAGTACCCAAGAACATATCCACCAACTCCCTATCAGACAGGAGAGTCTGGACTCTTCCTTCAAGATCCCTCCATTTTTAGGCATAATCTTTGAAACCCTCACTAGAACCCATAAACATGTTTTGAAGTTGTGTATGTGTTGGAGCAAGGTCAGCATTATATTGATAATGCTTGTAAAAAGCAGCAGCCAAATCTTCCTAATTACGGATGTTGGTTCCTTCTAACTGATAGAGCCACTCTAACTGCGTCCCCGACAAACTCTTCTAAAAGAAATGAACTTGTAACTTCCTATCAGCTGTATGGGGTTGGATCTTTCTGACATAGGACCTCAAGTGAAGCTTGGGACATGAAACACCATCATATTTTCCAAAGGTGGGAACTTTGAATTTTTGTGGGATGACCACTCCTGAGACCAACCCTAGCTCTTCAAAGTCCAAGCCATGTACCCTTTGAATCTCCATAGCATTGAGATGGTCCTCCAGCTGTTTATACATGTCATCAGCAGGAGGATATTGTTCTTCATAATAGTCTGCTTCCTCTTCATCAAACCTGGGTTGTTATCTTCTTCTTTCGTCTTCTTGTTGTCCTCTTCTTGATTATCACCTTCATTTGATGGGGTTGCGAATTCAAGAGCTCGCTTGTATGGTCCTCTAAACCTTCTCCCCATGTTCAGGATGCCAACTGGTTTCTTTTCCTTCTTTGCCATCTCTTTGACAATAAGAGCTTTTAAATCTTCCTGTCCTTTAGCCAGATCCAGAAACATTTGTTGGAATTGAGCGTTCTGTGCTTGAAGATCCTTAACTGTTTATTCAAGAGCCATTTCTTTTTGCTGAAATAAACAGCAAAAAGATAAGAAACCTGCCTTGAAATACTTGCTTATGTAATGATATGCATGATATGCTTATGTGATGTTTTTAAGGACCTAGTGGGATTTAAACTCTTTTAAACAAAACAGAAACAAAACTTTTCATGAGTAAATTCAAATGGGTCAAAAGTTTTACAAATAAATAAAATTAAAAACTTCTAAAACTTCTAAGTTTCCCATGGAAACTTCCTTTTTGTGTTGATATAGGCATTAAGGCTCTGCTCCTCATGAAGCTGCTTTGTCAATTCCAACACTTTCTTATCACTGGCGTAGAATTGAGCTTTAAAGGTATCTCGTTCTTCCTTGATTTGGATCCAAGACCTTTGCAGTTCTTCAAAGTTCGTGGGCATGTCAGGATGAATAATAATGCAAGACTCTCCCCCTTGAGCAACAGGCTCTAAGATCATTGTTTGGATGGAGGGATATGGCACCGTAAGACTTTGAGTACAAGCTCGCACCCATTTGAGTTAAGGTTCCAAAGGTATGGAGTTCCTGTGCCCTAAAGTCCTACCACCAGTCTTCTTAACCATTCCCTAAGCGCGTATGAACCTTTGATGATAACCTTGCAAATCCTTGTCGTAGTCGAACATAATACTCTAGATGAGCATATCATAAGGACCATCTCTTCGTGCATACCCAAACAGACGTAAGGCTAAATAAGGGTTGTAAGTGATGCCTCCTCTAATGCGAAGGAGTGGCACATTAGGAAACTCTCTGCATCAATCAATAATAGAAATGTCTTCTTGAGAGTGGGAACACCAATAAATATCAGAGT
The DNA here is from genome assembly GCA_948472305.1 of Vicia faba. NCBI lineage: Eukaryota > Viridiplantae > Streptophyta > Magnoliopsida > Fabales > Fabaceae > Vicia > Vicia faba. Next base: position 1,113,843,815 of record OX451736.1, read on the forward strand.
GAGAGTGAGAGAGAGACACCAGCCTTTGAGACCACCTTAAACCTAGCTCATTCTTCATTACCGACCGAGGAAGGTGCGAAATAAACCACCTATGGAGCAAAGGTACACAACACATAAGAGTTACTCGTTTCTTCATAGTACGGGTATGGAGAGAATGTAGGATATCCTCGGGCAATGTAGGAACTGGATTGTGAGTAAGGAAATATTGATGACGCTACATCTATAAGTTGGTCCAGATTAGGGAACAACACCAACCCATAGATCAAGAGGGCCAAGATATCCTCAAAAGCATGGAAAATCATAGCGTCTAAGAATACCTGAGCTTTGTCTAGCAGAAAGTTTGCAAGAAGACCTTTAACCCCACTTCTCCTTACCCACTTGGATTCAATGTCAGATGGCTTCAAGTGCAAGGTTGTGGCAACTTCCTCGGACTTTGGATCCTGTTCTAAACCTGTGAAGGGTATCTTCTCCAATATAGGCACTCCAAGTAGTTTAGGGAATTCTTCCAACATGGGCACCAGCTGATAATCAGGGAATGTGAAGCAATGGTGATTATGATCAAAGAACTGGAATAGGACGCTCATCATACCTCATCAAAACTGGTAGTAACCAAGCATGTGACAATTCCTTCTGTTGAATTGTGAACTATCAGGAACCTTTAAGACTAATTCCATAAGCTTGGAAGGTATTCCCACGAAGTTGATCCGGATGGTATTTCTGCGAGCGGGATCCATAACCTATAAAACAGAGAAGAGATAAATCCCCAGGTCTTTGAAATGGTTAGTTCAAATGATATGTTATGATGTTCATGATGTAATGTTCATGCTTAAAACAAAAATAGAAAACACAAACAAGCCACACAAAGACCTTAGGTTTAAAGGCTTGCATGGGGTCCATAGGTGAGTACCCTTTTGAAGTTTTAGTTGGCTCAACCTGTCTTAGCAATAGTAACCGGGTTCTAGGGACCTCATATCACTGATCTTTCTCTCAGGCATTATTTCAGCTCAAGCATCTGAATTGTAGCCGAAATATCTCGAAAGTCCAATCTCAATTAGTGTAGCATCGAGTATCAACCAACTTTAGTCTGCACCAAAGCCGACCATCTCACTACTCTCTAATGGCTAAGATGAGTCAATTTAAGGTTTCAAAGGTCATTTAGCGTTTAATGACACTATGTGGAAGCCTAATGTTATCCTTGACTGACTCAAGGAACATTAGTACAAGCCAGAGTATCACACTAACATAGTTATCATATCGTCCATATCGGTCTACGCCATACAGCCTCTATGATTTATTGTTACTTACCTAAAAAGATGACCCAGATCCAGGTATAGGATCTTTAACAATAACCCAAACATAAACCCGAAAGATAAAGCACACAAAATCAAACAAGCAATTTAGATATGTTCTAGCCCTAAGGTAACCCCACTTTTTAACTTTTCCCCAGCAGAGTCGCCAGTTCTGTAATACGGTGGGAGAACTGACTTTTATTGGTTTTGCATTTTTATTCGCAAATGTTGCGGTTAGCAAGAGTCGCCACCAACTTTTCTTTTATCCAACAAGGGAAAGGGTGAAAAGAACAGGAAAGACCTTTCGAGATTATTTTCTGAGTAAGGGGGTAGGTTATGGAAAGGGATGGTGTTATCACCCTTTCCATCCATAGTTATCTATGGACTCTTAGTTGCTAGCTCATTTTGAAAATTATTTTTTATGTAAGTGTGTTTTGAAGATATTTTGAAAGACGCCTTAGTGCGGAGAACTTTGTAATGTTTCTTGTTTCGGCGAGAACATATCCAAAGTGTTTTTATGTCTTTGAAAGTGTTTAGAGAAAAAAAGTCTGTGTGTATAGAAATTGTTTTGTTTGAGCAAGCAACTAGAAGCTATCTACCTACTCGAAAGGTTTGTTCTTTTCTTCTTTTCCTTTAGACAGTGTTGTTCTACTATTAGTGAGTAGGTAGCCCTATCGTTGGATTTTTGAGGGACAGAAGAGGATCATCGTATAGTCATGAAAGCCACTTTGTAAGATACTTTAGCAATTACCCTAAGATTTTAAGATCTTTTACTGAGGCAACTTCGAAAGGGTCATCAAGGGACTTATGATTTCAAAACCAAAGGGCCATTTCTAAAATTCCCTACGTTCGAAAGACACGACTATTTATTCTGAAGGCAACAAGTGGAGATACCCTAGGGGTGCATATGTGCGAGTGTGTTGTGTTTCAGTTTATTTATCTTCAGATGTTAAGTTTTCTAGTATTTTCTTGTATCTTGCCATACAATTCTATTATGCGTAAATCTAACAGTTAATATTAGTGCAAAATATAAAAAATTGCGGAATTTAAAACTACACTTTTACATGGCTTCGGGGAGGGGGAATTACAAATCCAAAAACGGGAGAAAAAAAAATAAAGGTCCTAAGTTTATAACTATTACATCCTTTTTTCAATTACATTAATATAAAATGTGAAATTTAAAATGAGCGCGCGAATACGGAAAGCAAAGTAAAAACCCTAAAATACTTTTATACTTAGCATATTTTTTTGTTATTTTTATTAAGAAAATATTTAAATTGAATAAAAAACAAATTTTAATTAAATAAAAAGGGATAAATAAATTCAATTAAAATTAATCAAGAGGAAACTAATTCTAACATTTTTGTATTTTTATTTCGAAAAAGATTTGAAATAAATAAACCTAGTTCTATTGGTTTTAAATTAATCAAAATAATTTAATTAATTAATTAATTAATTTACAAAAAATAAATTTAATTGAAAAAAACATAAATCTATTTTTTTGTGATTTTTTCTGATTTTATCATAAAATAAAAATGGTTTTGAAAAATAAATCTAAAACAATTAAATAAATAATGCTAAAAAGAATAAAAAGAAAAATGTATTGGGCCTGATATAAAAAGTAAATGGGGGGGGGTGCACGTCTGAAATTGTTAGGCCCAATTCCAGTACCAGCCCAAAGACCATGTGTTCAATCTGGTGGGAAGTACGCCCTAGGGTGCAATATGGTCTCCAGTCATTGAGAGCGTTGGATTTAACATCTTAGGATTGGATGGCCCAAGTGTGAGGCCCACCATGCGCTTGATATCCCTCTAGTGCACTAGATCTGAAATGAGCTTGTTAGAAAAATGCAAAACAACAACTCCTGGGATCGAACCCAGGCCCTTTAGGAGGGAGTACCTTTGCACGCTTCCTTATCATCGTTAGGCCATTCAAGTCAATTGTTGTTATAATAAAACAATAAAAATATAATGAAATCAAGAAAAATTCCTAATCAAGAAAACACGCGCACTGTAACATTTAAATGAACCAATCAAAACGTGTGATCTTGCCACGTAGATTCCCAACGAAGTCAACACAAGTCAAAGACGCCATAGTAGATCTCGGGTCGTCTTCTTTGGCCCTACAAAAATGAGATATGCAAAAATACGTTGAATCAAAGCCCCAAAAGTAAATGGGGGGTGCACGTCTGAAATTGTTAGGCCCAATTCCAGTACCAGCCCAAAGACCATGCGTTCAATCTGGTGGGAAGTACGCCCTAGGGTGAACTATGGTCTCCAGTCATTGGAAGCGTTAGATTTAACATCTTAGGATTGGATGGCCCAAGTGTGAGGCCCACCATGCGCTTGCTATCCCTCTAGTGCACTAGATCTGAAATGAGCTTGTTAGAAAAATGCAAAACAACAACTCATGGGATCGAACCTAGGCCCTTTAGGAGGGAGTACGTTTGCACGCTTCCTTATCATCGTTGGGCCATTCAAGTCAATTGTTGTTATAATAAAACAATAAAAATATAATGAAATCAAGAAAAAATCCTAATCAATAAAATACGCGCACTGTAACATTTAAATGAACCAATCAAAACGTGCGATCTTGCCACGCAAACTCCCAACAGAGTCAACACGAGTCAAAGACGCCGGAGTAGATCTCGGGTCGTCTTCTCTGGCCCTACAAAAATGAGATATGCAAAAATACGTTGATTCAAAGCCCCAAATTCAGGCTACCCCCTATTTCGCATGCTACGAATTCAATCATGGTACTGGCTTGACCTGAAAAGGCCTATATCACCCAGCTCGACGCTTGGCCGTTTTGAAACACTAAAAATGGCAACCTTCATTCTAAGCCTCTATCTTTTCATTTATCACGTTAGAATGATTCAAAATGATCATATGAACATGAATGTATGTTTAGATCCATTTAAATCGTGTGTATTGAGAGATTCAAATACAAAAAATTTACCAAAAGGAGGTGACTCGGTTGGCCGATTTCAGACTGCTTCAATCATGGATAAAGGTTGATATGGTTTCCTGGGACCTTCAGGAGATCGATGGGACACTTAGTTTGGTCTGAAAACAGTTGAATCACGAAATATAGATTTTCAATATTCCTTTAAATTTTCGAAATTCTCTAGGGTTCATTTTAGGCTGGCTGTGCATGTCCTTTTGAGATGTAAGGCTTGAGTATGTATAGTGAATCACTTTAGGTCAGCCAAGATGGAAAAAATCTTATGCATTCATCATATAATATTTGTTTTGGAATAATATAAATCTTTCCAAAATTGGCCAAATCTAGCACAAATGAGCTCCATGCATTTTTTTCCAGCCTGTCCTAAGTTGTTTGGGCCTTAATCTTGATGGAAACGAAAACTTTCATGCCTTGCATCATACTTTGTATTTTATTTTGATTTAAATGGTATTTAAATGAATAAAATTCAAATAAGTAAAAATAAAAATCACAATGGTACATGAGTGAGTTTAGGGGTCTTTGAATAAGTCATAATCATGCTTGAATCCCAAAAAATAGGTCCATGAACTTAAAAATGCAATTTTGCTCAAAGTTATCTTTTTGCATTATCACCAATTTTCCCAATTTGCATTGGTCATAACTTGCTCAATTTTCATCTTTTTAAGATGATATTGGACTTTTTAGAAAGCCCAAGATATCCTCTACAATATCTATGTTGACCATTTTTTCATTTAGAGAACTTATCTTGATGTAACCTGCCTTGACAAAAAGCGCCTTTTGTTGACTTTCAAAAAGGACCTCTAATGTATTAGCTCATATCTTTCCAATGATGAATTTTTGAACTTGAGGACAAAAGAAAAAGTTGTAGGTAATTGAATTTTCTTTACAATGAGCTTTGGTTAGGGCAAAATGGATGAAGTATGTGAAAGTTATGCCTGGTCAAAGTTCAGTTGACTTTCTCTAGGAAACCCTAATTTAGCCATTTTTTATTCTTAATGATTTGAGAGCATTCCTTGAGGAATCATGACCAACCCTTGATCAAATGATGGATATCACTTCAAAATGTTGATGTTGACCAAAAATCTTGAAGTTTGACTGCATATTGACCATAATTGACTTTTGACCTAATACAATTGATTTCTAGTCATCTCAGCAATTGACTGAGAAAACTTGTGATGCATGGCATTAAACTTGGCATGGATATTCTTGAGGACATATTAGGGACGATGGAAATCACTTGAGGTCTTTGAAACCCAAATTTCTTTGTGAAAAGTGAAACCCTAGTTGGAAATCCAATGCTTAGGAGGAGAATTTGTCTGGTCAATTCTTGGTCAACCTTGAGAATTTGAGGACCTCTTAGGAGCATGTTTTGAGTAAAATGAGAGGGAAAATTTTGGGGTATAACAGTTATCAAGAACTTTCCACCACTGTTAAACGTGAATGGAATCCGAAGCTTTTCGGGTCATGCGGGCTTTTACCGAAGATTTGTCAAAGACTTCTCCAAAATTGCAAGACCATTGAGCAACTTGCTCAACAAAGATAAGTATTTTATTTTAGATGATGCTTGTTTGATAGCTTTTAACAATTTGAAACAAACTTTGACAACTGAACCCATAATCGTTGCACCAAATTGGAAAATGGATTTTGAATTAATGTGTGATGTTAGCGATTATGCCATTGGTGCGGTTCTTGGTCAAAGAAGAGAAAAAAATTTCATCCCATACACTATGCTAGCAAAGTTCTTAATGAAGCACAAATTAACTATGCAAAAACTGAAAAAGAGTTGTTAGCCATAATGTATGCATTGGAAACATTTAGATGTTACCTCATTGGGTCAAAGGTTGTAGTCTACACCGATCATGTAGCGATACGATATTTGCTTACCAAACCGGATTCTAAGCAAATACTAATTCGATGGATACTTTTATTGCAAGAATTTGATCTTGAAATTCGCGACAAGAAAGGTTCTGAGAATTTGGTAGCAGATCACTTATCTTGCTTGGTAATTGTAGAGGTTACTAAACAAGAAAGAGAGATTAGAGAAGAATTTCTTGATGAAAAGCTTTTTATGGTACAAGTTAGACCATGGTTTGCCTATTTTTCGAAGCACAAGGTATCCGAATTGATACCGGAAGATCTAACTTGGGACCAAAAGGGAAATTCTTGGCGGATGCTAAATTTCATGTGTGGGATGAGCCTTAACTCTTTAGGCTAGGAAGTGATAATTTGTTAGGGAGATATGTGTCGTTGGAGGAATCAAAAACCATACTTTGGCATTGTCACAATTCTCCGTGTGGAGGTTATTTTAATAGTTTGCGTACAGCAACAAAAGTCCTTCAATCAGGGTTTTATTGACCGTCTTTGTTCAAATATGCACACATGCATGTTAAGAATTATGATAAATGCAAAAGGATTGGAGGAATTGAGAAAAGAGACAAAATTACTTTGAATAATATGTTGGAGATAGAGGTTTTTGATTGTTGGGGCATAGATTTTGTAGAACATTTCCCCCATCATTTTCGAATGAATTTATCCTTGTTGCGGTGGATTATGTCTCTAAATGGGTTGAAGTGGTGGCTTGTCCTAGGGTGGATGGCAAAACGGTCATAAAATTTCTAAAGAAAAATATTTTTTTTCGTTTTGGCACTCTGTGAGCTTTAATTAGTGATGGTGGATCACACTTTTGTAATGCACCTCTTGAAATTTTTTTGGAAAACTATGGTGTAAAGCATAAAGTGGTGACTCCTTACCATCCACAAGCTAATGGTAAAGCCGGAGTTTCAAATAGATAGGTTAAGAGGATTTTGGAAAAGACTGTGTCAAGTTCACGGAAGGATTGGTCGCTTAAGCTTGATGATGCTTTATGGGTGTATCACACCGCCTACAAAGCTCTGATTGGTTTGACACCTTTTCAAATGGTGTATGGCAAAACTTGTCACCTCCTGGTAGAAATTGAACACAAGGCTTTGTGGGCATTAAAATTCTTAAATTTTGATTCTAACTTGACCGGAGAAAAAATAAAAATTCAATTGCAGGGTCTTGATGAATTGAGAAATGATGTGTATCACTCTAACAAGTTGTATAAAGAAAAAGTCAAATTTTATCATGACAATAAAATCCGTTAGAAAGACTTCAAAGTTGGTCAAATGGTGCTTCTTTTCAATTCGCGGTTGAAACTTTTTCCTAGAAAGTTGAAGTCCAAATGGTCGGGTCCATTCATGATCAAAGATGTGAAAGATTATGGAGAAATTGTGTTGGAGGATCCCATCTCCAAGGAAGTTTGGACTGTGAATGGCCAGAGGTTGAAAGTATACCTTGGAGGAGAGGTAATCCATAAAACAAGTGTGGTCCATCTCGGTGATTTGTAAAATCACCATAGATCATCGAGCTCGAACTGACGTTAGACAAAGCGCTTGTTAGGAGGCACCCTAACAATGTAAGTATTTTGTTTTATGTGTGTTATTTCCTTTAAAAGTGTTGCAGAACAGACTTTTGGAACAAATTTTGCGACATGATTTTTTGTTCAGTTTCTGCCTAGCATTACTGGGCGATGGTAAATGTCATCGGGCGACACTATTTTTTTTCACTGTGTTTCTGCTGTGCGTTTTACTTCACTTTTCTGTGTTGGGTCAAATAGGCCCGCGGGTTAAATCTTACTACAACACTATTTTGACCTAAAAGTTTCCATTGCCTCATTTCCTCCCTTTTCCCAAAATTGTTCTTCAATCATTAATCTTGCACCTCCATTCCACACTCCAAGAATCTAAGGTAAACTTTTCTCTTCTCTTCTTTGTGATTCGATAGGGATAGGTTTTACCGTTATTAAAAAAACTAGGTTAGGAACTTTTGAATTGATGATTATGATGATGATGCATATGGTTAAAAAGGGTTAACATGTATGTTTCACCATGAAAATGCCTTAAAGTTCCTATAAATTGGTCTTTGAGCAAGTGAGATAGTGTGAAAATCTGTAGAATTTTTCAAGATTCGCAGGTTGTCGCCCGATGACAGAATGCATTGCCCGACGATGCTAGTCAGTAGCAACACCTTTAATTGTTTACGTGAAATATGTAGAATTTTTTCAAAATTTGCAGGCTTTCGCCCGGTGACAGGATTCATCACCCGACGATGGAAGGCAGAATCAATATATTTGGTTTTTCATGAAAATTCTGAAAGACTTGTATTATTTTGATTTTTGACATAAAGATGCTCTGTTGTTTTATGTTGGTTTCATGATTTGCAGATGGGTCCAAAAATGGCTTTCCGCTTGAAACCTGTGAGGGAGACCGTAGGAAATAGCTCGAGTCAATCGTGTAGCTTTCATTAGCGTAGGTTTGTAAGCACGGGTGCTGAAGACAGATGCAACATGCTGGTGGGAAGATAGTTTATTTCTAAGAATAAATTTGCTATTGATACTCATGGTCCGCATAGGAAGTCGATTCAAATTTTTCTTTGAAAAAAATGGAATGTGCTTATCGATCCATATGACAAGATTAGCTATGACTTGGTAAGGTAATTTTATGCAATTTCTCTTCTAGCTGAGGGGGAGCAGTTTCTTTTCATAACCATAGTGTAATACAGTGGGAGAAATGACTTTACTGGTTTGGCGTTTTATCACAAATGTTGCGGTTAGCAAGAGTCGCCATCGACTATTATTTTATCCAACAAAGGAAAGGGAGAAAAGAACAGGAAAGACCTTTTTAAAGATTTTGAGTTCAGGGGGTAGATTATGGAAAGGGAAGGTGTTAACACCCTTTCTATTCGTAGTTACCTACAGGCTCTTAGTTGCTAGCTCACTTTTGAAAATGCTTTGTGTTTGTGTGTTTTGAAAATATTTTTGAAAAGACGCCTTAATGCGGTGAACTTTGTAATGTTTCTCGTATCGTCGAGAATGTATACAAAGTGTTTTGTCCTTGAAAATATTTTAGAGAAAAGTTTGTGTATGTGTGAAAAAAATTTATTTGTTTTTGTGAGAAAGAGACTATAAGCGGTCTAACCACTCAAAAGATCTTTGTTCTTTTCCTCTTTTTCTTTAGACAGTGATATCCTACTATTAGTCAGTAGGTAGCCCTATCGTTGGATGTTTGAGGCACATGAGAGGGTCATCGTACAATCATGAAAGTAACTCGTAAGATACTTTAGCAATTACTCTAAGGTTTTAATATAATTTACCTAGGCAACATCGAAAAGGTCATAGAGGGACTTATGATCTCATAACCAAAGGGCCACTGCTAAAATTTCTCACGTTTGAGAGACGTGAATGTTTATTCCGAAGGCAACAAGTGGAGGTACCTTAGAGGTGCGCGTGTGCGAGTGTGTTGTGTGTTGTGTTTCAATTATGTTTATCTTGAGTGTTAGGTTTTCTAACGTTTTCTTTTAGTCTTTCCATACAAGCCTATTATCATACATCTAGCAGTTAATTATATATAAGTACGAAAAATAAAGTGCGGAAAATTGAATCTACGTTATTACAATACTTCGGGATGGGGGGAATTGCAAACCAAAAAATGGGGAAAGAAAAAGTAAAAAGGTCCTAGTTAAATTCTATTACACCCAATGTACAATTACATAATTGTGAAAATAATTCGAATAAATAAACGCGCAAGAAAAAAAAGAGAAAGATGTAAAGAAATCCTAAAAAATCTTAAGTGGAGGAAAATGTTTTTGTTGTTTTTAATTTTTGTTTAGCAAAATAATTAAATTATGAGAACTTAATTCTAACTAGTTAATTAATTAAAAAAGGTGATTAAATGATTTATCAAAATTAATTTAATTAATAAAAACTTAAATCTACTATTTTTCTGATTTTCTGATTTTCTGATTTTTTCTGATTTTTTATGATTTTTTAATAAAAAAGAATTAATTGAAAGAAAAGAATAAAATAGTAAATGAAATGATAAAGTAAATAATATATAAATGATTTGCTACAAAAAAAAGTTAGGGGGTGAATAATAATATTTTGCAAGGCCCAACATCTCAGGCCCAGGGGTTTGTAAAAGGAAATTGGGGGTGCAGTCCCGAGTTTGGCTACGTCCAAGACAACTGAGCCCATGAGCTTTGTTTGATCCAATACATCTGAATTCCCACGTCTATGCTTACATGTAAGACGTTAGATTTGCTGAAAACATCAATAGTAATAAGAATGCATGCATAAAACTGATTTAAATTACATGGTAAGAGAGTTTGAGATTCAAAATTTTACCAAAACTGTGTGATGATTATGAGGATAATCTGGGATGCTTAGGGGTTGAATCTAGACTCTGGAAGACTCCTGGGGATCTCAGGAATGTATTATTGGCCTTGGTTTGGATTGATAGCCCTTGGAAGTGAAGTTACAGATTTTGTAACTTTTATTTGATTTTTGAGAATTTTGAGAGGGCTCTTGTATGCAATGATTTCGTGGTCCATTGCTTCTAAATGTATTGTGTATTTATAGAGTGAAATAGGAGGGTGAGGGTGAACCAATATGGAAGAAAACAATGCATTCATGGCTTATGAAATAAAAATCCAACACATTAAAAACTTTCATCATTGAGATATTCCTTGCCTCTTTTGATTTTTCATGAATCTAGACATGTTGTGGCATGGCTTTCACGAATTTGTTGGGCTTACAAAAGGTTTGAAATCCAAAGGCCCAAGTCTTCACACTCTATTTTCATTTTTTTATTCAATTTTATTCATTTTTAAATGAATAAAAAATAAAATAAAATAAAAGCAATAAAAACCATGAGCATGTGTGAATGTTTTTTATAGGTCCTATCACATCTTATAAACATGTTTGAATATCAAAAACTAGGCCCATTAGTTCAAAATTGCAATTTTGCTCCATTTGCATTTCATGAATTTCTTCAAAACCTCTCAACTTGTGTAGCTCATAACTTGCTCAATTTTCAACTTATGAAGATGCTCTTGGAATTTTTAGATATCTAATGATGTCCTATACAATCTCTATGTTGATCATTTTTGCTTTTGAATACTTTATCTTGACGTAAGTTGCCTTGACAAAAAATGTTTTTTGTTGACTTCTGAAAATGACCTATAATGCTTTAGATCATATCTTTAAAATTAAGCATTTTTTGGACTTAAGCATTAAACAAAGTTGTAGAGAATTTAATTTTCTTCAAAATATGCTTTGGTTGGGGAAAAGTTGATGAAGCATGTGAAAATTATGCCTGGTTAAAGCTCAGTTAACTTCTCCTAAGGAAAACACTAATTTGGCAATTCTTGACTTTTGATGATATAAGGACTTTCCTTGAGGAATCATGATCAAACCTTGATCAAATTACGAATATCACTTCAAAATGTTGATGTTGACCAAAAATCTTGAAGTTTGACTGTATGTTGACCACAGTTAACTTTTTGACAAATACAATTGATTTTCAATCATTTGAGTCATTGACTGAGCAAACTTGTGATGTAGGGCTTGAAACTTGACATGGACCTTGTTAAGGACCTATGAAGAACCATGGAAGCCACTTGTGACCTTTGCAAACCAAATTTTCTTGATAAAGTCCAAACCCTATTTGTAGGCCTTTGGTTTAGGAGGTGCATCTTGATTAATCTACCCTTGAGTGTCTTGACTACTTGAAGAGCCTTGAAAGAGTGCTTTAAGAAAAATGTGAGGGAAAATTTTGGGGTACAACAGCTTCCCCTATTCAATTTTCTTAAACCTGAAGATTTAGATTGGCTTGTTCGCCATTCGTGACTTGAGGGTAGAAGATGATTGAACACTTAAGTGCTCATAATTTTGCACTCGCCTGTGCAAGAAGTAACGTTGTTGTTTGATTGTACCAGGAATGGGCTTAGAGATGCCATTCACAGATGTGACAAAGAATTGTCTTAGATGGGCTTATAGATGCCATCCAAAGGTGATGGAGAGTCATCGGAGATGGGCTTATTGATGCCATCCAAAGTAACGGTTGATATAAATATAAGAATAAGTATATGCTTGACTTGGTCTTTAGGAGATGTATCTGAAAGGGGTCAACGCCCGACTACTACTTTAATAGGTAATGGAAGGAGTCTACGTCCGACTACTACTTCAATAGGTATCAGAAGGAATCTATGGTGACTACTACTTCACAAGGTACTGGAAGGAATCTATGATGACTACTACTTCACAAGGTACTGGAAGGAATCTATGGCGACTACAACTTCAAAGGGTACCAGAAGGAATCTATGGTGACTACTACTTCAAAGGGTACCAGAAGGAATCTATGACGACTACTACTTCAAAGGGTACCAGAAGGAATCTATGGAAACTACTACTTGAAAGAGTACCAGAAAGAATCTATGGAGACTACTACTTTAAAGGGTACCAGAAGGAATCTATGGCGACTACTACTTCAAAGGGTACCAAAAGGATTCTATGGCGACTATTACTTCAAAGGGTACCAAAAGTAATCTATGGTGACTACTACTTCAACAAGGTACCGAAAGAAATCTATGGTGACTACTACTTCAAAGGGTACCAGAAGGAATCTATGTTGACTACTACTTCAAAGGGTACCAAAGGGAATCTATAGCGACTACTACTTCATAAGGTACTGGAAGTAATCTATGCGACTACTACTTCAAAGAGTACAAGAAGGAATATATGGAGACTACTACTTCAAAGGGTACCAGAAGGAATTCGCGCTTGATTTCGTCTGAATGATGCACTAGAAGATGTCTACGTCTGACTTCATCTAGAAGATATATTTTTTAGAATGACTTTCGAGGGAAAGTCTTGTAGGGAAATACTTGTCAGAATTTAGTTTCTGAAGAAATTTGTCTGGTCATGTAGATAGTTGATGATATTCGTCTATTTATAGACTTTACCTGAAAAGATAAAGGGTTAGCTGTATGGAATGTCATGATGTATGAAATGCATTGTGTAACGATGTTCTCAAAATAAATGAGATTGTGCTATATGCGTTTCGTATGCATATGTTATGATTTTGGTAAATGATGGTGAATGTGAAATATTATTGAAATGCATTCACAAATTTGAGCAACATCTTAGTCCGGGGAAAATAAATCTCTGATTGTTGCTGGGGATGAATAGTATGTGTATCTTCGATCTTTTAGGGATTGTTTCTGCTGGGGACTCCCGCTTTCTTGTTTGAGGAAACTCCGCTGGGCAACATTGATTTTTGCTCTTTGTTTGAGGAAACTCGATTGGAGAGTATTAATTCCTTCTTGGGAAGAAGAATCTAAGAACATTGGTTGCTCATTGCTCTATTGGGGAATTTATACCCTGACTGGGGATGGAAGAGGTGGATAACCTTCCGACTTATCTGGGGAAGATAAGGTTGACTGGTATTTGATTTAATTCCAGGTTCCATAGGAACTCGCTAGGGATAGTGGCAACTTCACTGGGGAGAGGATTTTAGCCGGTGATTTATGGTAAAAGCATACTCAAGATGGGGAGTGTTTATGCCTTGATTGTATTTGAAGATGTATTGAATGGGTATCAGAATGATATCCATATTTGGACTGTATCTGAATGGTATCCGAAAGATGTACTGAATGAGTATCAGAGTGAATATGTATCTTGATCGTATCTGAACTGTATCTGGAAGAGAAATTTGGAATGACTGCCAGAATGAATATGTATCTGCACTGTATCTAGAAGTGGATCTGGAATGAGTGTCAAAATGAATCTATATTTAGAATGTATCTAAACTGTATCTAGAAATGGAACTGTAATGAGTGTCAGCATGAGTCTATATTTAGATTGTATCTGAATTGTATCTAGAAATGGATCTGGAATGAGTGTCAGAATGAATCTATATCTAGATTGTATCTTAACTATATCTAGAAGATGATAAACAGTTTAGAGAAATAGACCTTGTTGATGGAGAAATACTCTTGCTGAGGAAACACCTTTGTTAAGGAAATGAACTCGGCTGGAGAGCAGAAATCCAAAGGGGTTTTACATCATTGGAGGAACAAGCTCACCTGGGGAACAGAAACTCCATGAACTGTATTGATCGGAACTCCGTAGGTTGGTGATATTTCTGGGAGAAGATCATACTCCTTTATCAGTCAGAGTGATCTGCCATGGAATTTGCGAGGAATGTATGAACTTGTGAAGACTACTCTATGGGGATAATCTCATGGCAGTGGCTCTGTGGGGATCCGTAGAGACCTGAACATACCTCAATTTCTAGAGCCCTTGGTCAATGTCAATCAGGCGATAAGTCTTCTACTAATAGACAAGCGACGAGATGACGAGACATATTCGTACGCTTTAATCCCTAACTTTTTCCTGGTCTGTCCTTTTAGATTTTTAGTCCACTGAGATACCTTGTTTTGCCCAAGCCACCTTTTCAGGTTTTCAACTTGCCGGGTGTACAATTTTATTTATATATCCCTAATTTTTTCCTGAACTCTTTTGGTTCACCAGGATGCCCTTATTTTTGCCTAGGCCAGTCAACCTAGTGGGTCTTTTTCATGCGTAGTATCTTTTGATTATGTCCGTGTTCACAGGGCGTGGAGAATTGTCACTGTCCATAATAGTAAGTGTTACAGCACTGCCAAAAAATGTTTGCTTGATCGTACACGATCCTTTGCTGAAATTCATGTCCAATTCCCCAAGTGATTCAGACGGAGGTTTGCCCCTGGCTATTCGGAACTTTTGAGAGATTCCTCGAATCTTGACTCGACTGCCCCCAGATTAGTTAGACACCATGTCGTGCCCCTTGATTATGAAAGGCCTATTACTGGAAATGTCTTTCCATCCGAGTTGATTCTATTGAGAGGATTTTCGTTCATTGAATATCTGTCGTGCAAATTTCTCTGTTGTCGAACAATTAGTCATATACAAACAATGGCGTTTAAAAATGTAAAGCTTATGTATGTCTTGAAGTTTTTAAAAGTTCATTTTTTAGTAAAACAAAATTTGCAAGAATGTGATATCAACTCAGGATTTATAGCAAGCCTTATAGGAGTTAGGATACCTTTTTGTAACAGTATGCTTTCGAACTAAGCCATGCTTCAGTTAGGACTTTCAAGGGTTGTAGTGTGGCCTGGTTCACAGTTTAAGAAACAAAGGATAGAGGCTCAATCATTATTTGTATCCACCCGTTCTTCATGATATTCTTCAGTCCTATACTCAATTAGTTGTGCGTTTAGATCGCAATTGAGTCTGGGATTTTTCCCCTAATATTTCGGTGATGGTTCGAATACTGAAAGTTTATTTGAGAAGGCAGTCATCATTTTTTTATAATATTTTTTTTTTTGAGGATTTGTAGCGACCTCTTTTTTATTATCCCTACCTTTTTCCTGAATTGTTTCTTTTGTGATTACAGTCAGCGGGATGCCCCCGTTTTTTTCTTGAGTCTCCTTCATAGGTTTTGACTTAGCGGATTTTTCCTTTGAAAGGTAATGACTGCCTGTTTTAATGATTATGTGTAACCATCACCATCTTTTTTTGGAAGGATACCTCCGACACTACTCATCGTGTACGAAGGGAAATATTGCGATTGAATGCACCATTGAATTAACTGAGAAACTACCCTGCCCCAGGTTATGATTAAAGTTTCAATTTGTGTGAAAAAGAAAACTCCTACTTCTTAGGCTTAAAGCAGTTGACTAGGGATTATCTTCCTTATGATTCCATTGTTTAGGATTTGAAACAAAGCCTGTACATTGTCAGCCAGGTATGTTCAAAAGCATACTGTATGAGATTATGGTATCATTTTCGTCATCCTCCCTCTAAAGGCTTATAGCTTTTAATTGAGAGTTGAATATCACAAAAAGGAAGTAAAAGCATAGTGTAATTTTCGTCATCCTCCCGTCTTTTTCTATGCAACTTCTATATATTTCTTCAAGGATTTATTTTCAAAAAAATTTTATAAATTTTTTTTACTTGTGTGTGCTTATAGCCATCTACTTATTTAAAGAAAGAGCTTTTGCTTCTACAAAAGTTTCACTCACTTACTAAATTAGGATAAACATCTCTAAGCCTTGTCTAATAGATTCTTTTCTATTGACACTTTCTTTGAAATTTCTTTTGACGCTTTTGATGTAATATGTTTGTTTGCCTTTGTCTGATGTATTCATTATGTTGAAACTTTGATTTATTTCTCCTTTTAAGGCTTTTGATATAATATGTTTATTTGCATTTATCTGAAACTTTGTCAATCACATGGCTTGCATCTTTAACCACTTAAGTACATTAGTTGGTTTTCTAAATTATTGCATCTTTACTATGCTGAATGTTATTTTCTATAATGTTTTACAGTTGTTATCATGTTGCATCTTTATCATGTTGAATATCTTTTCTGTTTTTCAAATTTGTCATCATCAAAAGAAAATCTATTACCTGCAAAACAAGGTTCCACACATGAAACACACTGTGAATATTCTAAAGAAGCAAAGGAAAAGCAACTATGTATACCACTTCTCCTAGCCACTTCAAAATCTGATAAGGACCAATGAAACATAGTGTGAGCTTTCAGGATTTCAAAGCATGGCCAACACCGGTCATCAGAGTGACTCTCAGGAACTCATGATATCCCTCTTAGAATTCAAGTGTCTTCCTTTTCTTATCAGGATAACTCTTCTGTCTTCTCTATGATTCTTTCATCTTCTTCTGAATCATCTTTGTAAGTTCCTTGATTTTTAAGGTTGGAATTAATTTTGTAAAATAAATATACAATCAATATGTTAGATAGAATGTGTTAACCTGCTAACAGGAACATGTTGAGCAAGAAGTCATATCTTATGTTAGGACATGTTGAGTTGAAGTGTTTCAAGATCTAGAATAACATGTCAGATAATATGTTTTATGAGGAAGCATACGGCATCACGCCTGAGCTTAACTGGAATGTTATATTTTGTTAAGTCACAAAAATAGATTATACTTTGAGGATAATAAAGTATATATATTATCCTATGTGGCGCTGATTTGTAGATCAAGAAGAATATTTAAGAATATTGACTTTCTAAATATGGAGATAATTTAGGAAGATTTGATAGAAGACCTATTATGTAGCAAAATTTTCTGTTGTTTGTAACAACCAAAGAGATGTCATTTGAAGGCACAAATCCAGTTGGATATAGGTTATAAATAGAAGCTATGTAACCTAGGATTAGTACCAACTGAAATTAGAAAAGATGTAATCATTAGGGCTGAGTCTGTTAGCCACTCTCTAGGAGAGTTGGTGTAAGTGAACCACTCGGGTTGTGAGATGGTCATTGTGATCTCCTCGAAGCTGTGAAGCAAGAGTGAGTATTTTTTTGGAGGAATCTTGTAAGAAACTCCATGTTTTGATCTTAGTCAAGAGTCTTGGCTAGTGATTATCATGGAAATATGTCTTCTGTTTTGTTGTCATAGAAGTGTGTCTTCCCGCTTGTGTCCAATTGTTATCTATAATTGAATAGGGATTGAGGAGGGCCTCATATCTAGGTGATTATTAGGTAGAAATATATGAAGAGTATTGATTAATTGAGAAGTTATAAACGAGGGAGTTTAGCTTCGAATTGATGTTATCATAGTGGATTTGTCCCTGACTTGGTATACCCCCAGAGTAGGAGAGTTACTCCAAACTAGGTTAACAATTTTGGGTGTTGTTTATGCTTTTTCAGTATTGTTTTATTGTTGATACCTTTCCTGTTTGTTTATGTCGGATCATATGTCCTAACATGTCATAGGACATATGAGTTTTGTCATAGTAGAATTTCAATTGGTATCAGATATAGCATCCTGTCTATCTCTGGATGAGATCCAATGGGGATGCTTTTTGGTTATGTGCAAGGTAGATTGGTTCTACTTAAAAGCTGTATGAACTTGGAGAGTTCATATTATTGTTTGAACGATCTCTAGAAGTGGAGGATGTATTATTCATGACAGGATGTATATTGGACATGTATGTGTTGTTTTTAGGAATGTAGCTTAGGTGGAAAGCTATTGCGTTGAGGGTTTGATTTATCTTCAAACCTAGGTTAACCTATTGCACTGGGAGTTTGAAGTGGTTGTGAAAGGGTTACGTTGTTCCTGAAGACCGTTGAGGAGGTTTGTGTTGTTATGTATTCCACTGCATGGTATTTGGTGTAACCTTGGTTGTTCCTTGTATTGAAAGTAAAGGAAAGGCGTTAGGGTTTGGTCTCCTCAGCAGGTGTGGTGTGTAATGTTGCAGTGTATGTAAGAAAATATCAATTGATTCTGTGAATTTTCCAATGATACTTAATTTTTATCTCTCAAGTCCACTCATAAAAGCAATTTTGATGAGTTTTTTGAAGAAAGATTAGAGCCATTTATTTTGGCTTCTTGCAAAGTCTTCCTAATACTTGACCTAATTAGGAATGTGACTCTGAGTCTTGCTGCAGTTTGGTAATAATGAAGCTTGGAATTTTTTTGTGAACCTTGAAAGTGATCAAGGGTTATCTCTTCTCTGGAAGAAGTGTTAGGCTTCAGAACCAAGCCTTGTTTTATGAACTAATGTCCTATAAGATGTTGGGACAATGTGTTAACAGGTATGTGAATTCCTGTTGCAGAACAGATGCTCTGGCTATCATACAAATATGTGTTGATCACATATGTTTGGAACCTACTCCTGACTTGGAAGAGGAGGCATTTGTGATTGTATCTAAGATGTTTTTATCCAGAAACACATATTGGATTGAATTGGTTGAGAGATGATCAACCAATGGTGTGCTTCTTGGGTCAGTTTATTTCTGATTCAAGTTAGTAGAAGTGCAGAGGCTGAGCTTGAGTGTCCAGGAAAAATTTATTATCTCATCCAGGTGCTTGCATATGGAGGTCAAGTTCATATGTCAAAGAATTTTTCTTTGTAAGCTGGAAATTTCTTCTGATCAAAGAAGCCAGGAGTGTGTAAGCATGTTTTGTTGAAACAGAGAGATATTATTTTTGTGGGTGTGCACTAACCACATGTTATACTTCTATTAAGAAGAAGAATGTATAATTATCAAGTTGATCATAGCAGTTGATGAAGTAGAATCCCTAGTCTGGTGTTGGAGATTCTTGAGATGTCAGACGTATTGTCTTGACATCTTTGTGTTGAAAATTTATTTTTCTTAACTTGTTTGACTCATGTTTCTCTCAAACAGGATATGGAGGTTGTTTACTCAAACTTGATATCTCTTATCAAGTATATGATAACATGGAACTCTTGCTCTGCTAAAGTGGAAGAGACACTCTCTGGATTGTGTGCACTGGAGATGCATCAACCCGAGGTAAGTTAATATTCTGGAAGGTTAACTTACAATCATGATGAACTATTCAGAAGAATATGAGAAATATACTCTTCTGGATAGTCTGTTCATGGTATGATGATCAGTGAATACCATGATTGTAATGCTCTACATTTTAGAGGGAATCTCCTCTTTATGAGCAGAAGGATGGCATTTTATAGGAGGCCTGGTTATGATACTTCTGAAGATGCCTCATGAAGTGTGGTACCAGATCCTGATTGGAATATACATATATGACCAGCTGCTGAAGTATGGTTCTCTTGTGTTCTCCCTCAAGAGTGATGTACGAATTACTATAGTGTTGTATCTAGAACTATAGTTAAAAGTGGAATCCAGGCGACTGAGATTGATGTCGGAAGGAATGTTGGAACATCATCTCAGATGTTTATATTGAAGATCATGGGGTGAGAATTTCTGATCGCCAATCGTTTCTGTTGTACCCCAAAATTTTCCCTCCCATATTTTCCAATACATTTCAAGTAAGGTCCTCAAATTGCTCAAGGAAGTCCAAGGGTTAACCAGACCAAACTCTCTCCTAAGGCAGTCTACCTCAAATTAGGGTTTCAGTTTGCATCAAGATGTTTGATTCCAAAGGATCCCAAATGCTCACTATTGCCCTTTATGTTCACAAGATCATTCATGTCAAGTTTCAATCCTTGCAGAGGAAGTTTGCTCAATCAATTGTTCAAAGGCCTGAAAATCGACTGTGTTAGGGCAAAAGTCAACTGTGGCCCACATACAGTCAAACTTCAAGATTTTTGGTCAACATCCTCATTTTGAAGTATTATTCATCATTTGATCAAAGTTTTATCATGATTCCTCAAGGATTGCACACAATTCATCAAAACCCAAAAGTTGATAAGTTAGGGTTTTGTAGGAAAAGTCAACTCAACTTTGACCAAGCATAACGTTCTCATACTTTATAAAAAATGACCCATACAAATCTCATTTTTAAGAGGATGCAATTCCCTACAATTCATCTTCAGCTCCCAAGTTCAAAATATGCACTCACGAGAAGATATAAATTTGGACATTATAGGTCATTTTGAAAAGTCAACAAAAATACCTTTTAGGTCAAAGCTTCATACATGAACATGGAAGACTCAATTGAGATGAGACCAAAAGTTTTACTTATAGGACATCTAATCTTTCTAAAAAGTCTAAGAACACATCTCTAAGGTTAAAATTGAGAGAGTTATGCATTGGTAAAGTTGGCCCTTTTTGCAAAATTGCCAAAAGTCAAATGTGTCCCAAATTGCAATTTTTGTCAAATGGGCCCAACTTTTTATGCTTGCATTAAGTTTGTAATGTGACCCACGACCCATGAGCTCTTCCACTTGTTATTCTTTTATTTTTGTCATTTATTTTGATTTTATTTCATTTAAATCAAATAAAATCAAAATAAAATAGTAAAAATATCAAAAGCTAATCAAATCTTGAGATTTTGTGCATGTTTAGGTCCATTACATAGCTGGAAGTGAGATCAAATCGTGCAAGGTACAAAATGGACACAAAAAGATTAGATTTGATTGATTTGGAAAGATTTGCACAAAGGATCAAATCATGAATCAATAATCATAATTGAGGAAGATTTGATACAAGTTTGCAACCCTAATTCATTCTAGGGTACATAAGGAACAATTGCGGACCAAAAACAAGGGGATTGGAGGCGTACAAAATAGAAAACAAAGTTGAAAAAATTCAAGAAAAGTTGTAAATCAATTTCCAGGTTTCATGCCATCTCAAGCCTTTCTAACCATCTCAATCGTTTGTTGGATATCTCTGGACCATATTGCAACCATAAACAAGCGTCCCCATGTCCAGAATCACACTGTAAGAGTCACGGGTCAATCCCTTTTCTTGAATTTGCATATCTTAATTTTGGCATCTTTAACATGATTTATTAGCATATTCTTAATCCTTGAGTTATTTGCAAGCTAATGGTTATATCCAATTGTATTTTTATTGACTATATAGCAAGTTGCCATGGCTAGGGTTCTAGTTTCGTTTTTAGGCGTTTTGTGTACAGGAACAATTAGGCATGGATAATGGTACCATGATGCTCGTGAGGTTGCAATGAGTTGATTGGTACCATTGGTTGTGATTTATCATGCTTGCACATGTTTTTTGAGATGTACAGGGTTGTACCTACGCACAGCGTCCGTAGGTAAAAGTATTTATCTAAAACAACAGAAGCAACGAGGAAGATGATGGCGTGGCAGGTGGTGAATGGCCAGATTCAAATTTCGCGCGTTTTAAGAATTAATATCTTGTTTTATCATATAATAATTGTTTGTCATTATTTGTATAACTAAGCAAGCCAGCGCATGTGGTAAAGCCATTGGTCTTTGATGTACACATCCTAGGTTCGATCCCAGGCGTGTGCATTTTATTTTCTCAATATTTTCAGGTTGATTCAATGTACCACATGACAAGGCATCAACCATACATCACCAGTGTCCAAACCATCAGATCATCAACAACACAGATCTAAGGCCTTATCCTTGAGGGACCACCATGTGCATAGGTCAAGCATACACACAGGATCCGGAAAAAGTCAATGGGGCAAGGAATTTTTAGGCTCAGATTTGCCATCAACACCCCCTCCTTTTGCTAACACCAGGCCCATTCTTATTCATTCTTTTTTTATTTTATCTTATTTAAATTAATTAGTTTAATTATTTTCTAACCAAAATTAATTTCTTTTTTCAGAAAAAATCATAAAATCAAGTTTTCACAAAATTTAGAATTAGGTTTTTATTTTATCAAATTCAATTTAATATTAGTTTAAATTTAATTTAGGGTAATTTTAACATTTTTTAATTAAAATCAATTAGAAAAATTAGGGTTAGACTTGTGATTTAATTTTTATTTCTTTTCTCAAAAAATATATAAATACCAAAATAGGTTAATTTAATTATTTTTATTAAATAAAATTAATTAGTAATTAGGGTTTTTATTTATTCAATTAAACCTTATTTTCTTAAAATAATCATAAAAAATACAAAAAAAATGATTTTTCTTTTAATTAGGTAGTTGGGGTCAAAACCCTAAATTTCTTGTTCTCGATTCATCGCGCACGTTTACTATTTTTGCAATATTAATGTAACTGCTTACAGTATGTAATAGTTTAAATTAGGATTTTCTTTTTTATCATTTTACGGGTTTTTTTGGCTATGTAATTAATCACTCCCCCGAAGCCTTGTAATAGCGTAGTTTTTATTTCTCGCATTTTAATTCTCGCAAATATTAACTGTTAGATGTATGTTAATAGGATTGTATGACAAGATTGCATGATAATTTTAAAATGGCTAGAAAACCCTAATGTGCAAAGATAATAACTGAAATCCAATCACTCGCACATGCCCACTCTTAGGGTATACTCTCACTTCGGTTGCCTTCGGTAAATGGTCATTAAGTATAGGGTGTCTTAGTGGTGGCCCTCTTGTCTAAACAAAGTTCAAATGTCCCGCTCGGAAATGTTGCCTCAGAAATGGTGCCTCGAATATGATCTTAAGACATTAGGTTTATTACTAAGACGTACTAACATTGCTTTAGTGATCGTACGTTCCTTTCGAATTGACCCTTATAAATTCCAACGACGGTGCTTCCTATTTTTCAATAATAGGATAGCGCTGTCTAAAGGAAACGAGAATAGAAACAATTCTTTTTCGAGTAGGTAGATGCTAGTAGGTACTTGCTCAAAACAAATAAACGTTTTTACACCAAACACTTTTCAAACAAAGTTTTTCAAAATAACTTTGTAACACTCTTAAGGACAAAAACAAGGGTTAAACGAAGTAAAACAAAACTTTTCAAAACAAAGTACCTAAGATCCTGTGGAAAACCACGGATAGAAAGGGTGCTAACACCTTCCCTTTCTATAATCTACCCCCCATACTCAAAATCTCGAAAAAGGAATTTTTCTGTGCTTTTTTCCTTTCCAGTTGGATAAAATAAAAGTCAGTGGCGACTCTTACTTACCGTGACATTTTGAAAACACAAACGCAAAACGCAAACCAACATTTTCAATACAGTCAGTTCTGCCACCGTATCACAGAACTGGCGACTCTGCTGGGGACATATAAGTGGGGTATACCTTAGGATATAGTTCAACATAAATTTCTTCTCTTGTTTGTTTTGGTTTCTTAAATTTTAAGGGTTTTGTTTGGGATTTAGTATAGATCCTAACCCGGATCTGGGGACACCTTTTAGGTAAGTAGCAATAAACTGTGAGGGAACTGTACGGTGTAGACCAATACGGTTGAAGCAGTAGCTACGTTGATGTGGCACATTGGTTGGTACCGGTATCCCTTATGGAGAAACGGGGAGAATACGGATGCCGCTATGTGTGTCGTTAAGCATCAACTGACCTTAGAACCTTTAATAAACCAACTTGGCCATTAGAAAGTAGTGAAATAGTCGGCCTCAGTGTAAAGTTGAGAACTGGTTGATACTCGATGCTACACTCATTGAGACTGTACTCTCGAGATAGTTCCTCCGCAAGAAAAGATTGCGTAAGCTAAAACCAAGATCGGTGGAGGATGGTCAGTGATATTGAGAACCTTTAGAACCTGTTTACTTTTGCTAGGACAGGTTGAAACTAACTGAACTTCAAGAGGGTAATACCTTTGACCCCATGCAAGCCTTAAACTTAAGGGCTTTTGTGTGACTTGTTTTCCTTTGCCATGCCTGTTATCTTTTATACCTGATGTTTATTTTTATCATGACATCATGCATCCAAACATAGCATGCATACTTCATTATTATAACCATTTCAAAGACTAGGGGGATTTATCTTTGTTCTGTTTTGCAAATTATGGCTTCCGTGCGCAGAAATACCATCCGAGTTAACTTTGTACAAATACCTTCTCAACTTAAAGAGTTAGCCTCGAGAGTTTCTGAGACTTCTATGTTCATTAAGAGACATGGTTAGCTTCTTATCCTGGTCACCTCAAAGTGTGATGAGCAGATGATCAGTGTGCTTTTCCAGTTCTTCGATCCAGTGCATCATTGCTTTACCTTTCCAGATTACCAACTGGTTCCCACTTTGGAAGAGTTCTCTCACTTATTGGGCATATCCATCCTTGAGAAGGTACCCTTCTCAGGTATGGAAGAGACTCCTAGACCATAAGACATTGCCTCAGCTCTGCATCTGAAACGGGCTGATGTAGTATCCAATTGGGAAACACAAAGCGGGGTCGAAGGTTTCTTATCCAAGTTTCTGATATCAGGCTCAGCTATTCTGGGATAATTTGGATTTTCAAGCTTTCGAAGATATCTTGGCTCTCCTTATCTATGGTTTGGTCCTCTTCCTGAATCCAGATTCCTTTATAGATGTGAATGTGGTTAAGATCTTCCTGTCTCGTAATCCTGTGCCTACTCTACTGGGTGATACCTTGCATGTCCTCTACACTCGTACTGTGCGAAAAAGAGGGACCCTTATGTGTTGCATGCCATTGCTGTCAAGGTGGTTTATTTCGCACCTCCCTAAGTTTGTGCTGAAAAATGAAGAAGGTTTGGGTTGGTCCTACAGAATAATGTCACTTGCCCATACAGACATTCTTTGGAGTTCCAAGGCTATGGAAGACATTGATGTCATTGATCGTTGTGGGTGATACAATGAGCAACTTCTTACGGATATTGAATTTGACTACAAGGAAGACGTTGACAAGCAACGCCAGAGGTTTATACGAGCTTGGGGCATGGTGAACAGATCTGACCCCCAAGAGCTAGGACCAAGGACTTCCCTTCCTATGCAGCCTTACCTCCAATGGGTCCGAGCTCGTGCCCAGAAGCTTGGGATGCCCTATGAAGCAGTATTGCCGGTAATTGTTGAGCCCACTAATGAAGAAGACATTCCTTACATAGTTCTTTATCCTTACATGCCCACTGATCCTGGGGCATTACAGAGGTCTTGGATTCAGCTGAAAGAGGAAAGGGATACTTACCGGGAAAAGTACCATGAACAAGAGAGGAAGATTTTGAAGCTCACCAGGCAACTCGAGGAGGAAAGAGTGATTAATGACTACTTCAGCACCAAGAGGAAGCGTCCATGGGACTTTTGATTTTTCTTTTCTAGTTTTAGATTTGTTTTCCATTTATTTCTTTGTAACGCCTTAAAAGGCATTGTTGAACCTCTTTACAAGTTAATCTAATAAAGTTTGTTTATTTTTGGTTTGCAAATTTAAATCTCACAAAGTATTTGAAATCATTACATATGCATCCCATTATCATGCACATCATTATAGGTACCATTACAGGTTTCTCATCTTCTTCGTTGTTTATTTTAGCAGAAATGTCTTCTGATCAAGCCATTAAAGATCTTCAGGCACAAAATGCCCAATTCCAACAGATGTTCTTAAGCTTGGCTAAAGGGAAATAGGATCTGAAGACTCTGATTCTGAAAGAGAAGAAGAAGAAGAAGAAGAAGAAGAAGAAGAAGAAGAAGGTCGTTCTTCTGAATATGGGCAAAAGGTTTGGGGATAGGTTGAAATAGCAAGCTGATCTGACCTCTTCATCCAAGGAAGGGAAGAACCAAGAAGAAGAAAAAGGCCCAAGTCCTGCAATCTCTGATGATGATACAGATTATGATGAGGAGCAATATCCTCCTACCGAGGATAGGTACAAGCAGTTAGAAGACCGTCTGAGTGCTATGGAGATTCAGAAGATCCTCGGTTTGGATTTCGGAGAACTGGGACTGGTATCTGAAGTGGTGATCCCTCATAAGTTCAAAGCTCCTGTTTTTTCCAAGTACGATGGAGTATCCTGTCCAAAACACTATCTCCGCTCGTACATCAGAAAAATACAACCCCACACTGCTGATAGAAATTTATGGATGCATTTCTTTCAAGATAGTCTGTCAGGGACTCAACTTGAATGGTTTTATCAATTGGGAGGAGCCAATGTCCAAAACTGGGAAGACCTTGTTGCTTCTTTCTACAGGCAGTATCAGTATAACGCCGACCTTGCTCCCACTCGTACTCAGCTTCAGGGTATGCCTATGGGTGCAAGTGAAGGTTTTAAGGACTATGCTCAAAAGTGGAGGGACTTAGCTGGAAGGGTCCAACCCTCTTTGTCTAATTGGGAGTTGGTTGACATGTTTCTAGGGACACTATCTGGTCCATTTTTCAATCATCTGATCGGCAGTTCGTCATCTGGGTTTACTGAGTTAATCTTGAATGGAGAAAGAGTAGAAGCTTATATCCGAAGTGGTAAGATACAGAAGGATACTTCATCACGTGCATTAAAGAATCCTTTCACCGGTAAGAAAGAAGCTAGTGCAGTCTATGGCTCGAGGGGCCAAAGCAGACCTGAACACCGTGAAGCAGTAAATGCGGTAGTAATATCAAGACCCACAGTTGCTCCACAACGCAACAATCAACAAAGGGTGGAAAGACCACATAGGCAGTACACTCGGCTCAATATGACCTTGTCTCAAATTCTACCACAATTATTAAAAACCAATCTGGTAACTCTGAGGGAGGCCCCGAAGAATCCCAACACTACATCTCCTCACTATAATCTGAATGCCCGTTGCGCCTATCACTCCGAAAGTTCAGGTCATGATACAAACAACTGTTGGGCCTTGAAAAATAAACTGCAAGACTTGATCGAAGCCAAAGAGATTGAGTTTGACGCTCCGGAGAAGCCCAACGTCATAATTGCTCCCATGCCCAAGCATGGTCATGGAGTAAATGTTGTGGACGATGATTTATTTGTGACCTCCATGGAAGAAATTTCTACTCCATTGATGACGGTTAAGAAGAACTTATTATTGGCCAGTTTATTTTCGGGTTGTGGTGAAGGTTGTCACGCGTGCGCAATTCTTCCTGCTGGTTGCCACTTATTGAAATAATATGTTCAGCGCCTGATGGATAATAAAGAAATCCAGTTCGAAAAGTATATGATTTCGTTGGTTCCAATTGAATATGTTGCCATCATAACCATTTACGCTAATCCTTCCTAGGTTTCCTCGAGAAAGCCTGTTAGGATTACACCCGTCCCAAGAATTGCTCTGTTAATAATTATTGTCCCTGGTCCTATCCCATACACATCGGATAAGGTTGTCCCTTGGCACTATGGGGCTGATGTGTATTACCATGGAGTTAAGAAAAACTTAAAGAGTGAGGAAGTTGATGTTGATGTCAGCAATATTGTCGGGGCTAGCAAGGTTACCAGAAGTGGAAGACTCTTTTCTCCCGAGATTTCCCCTCCGACTGTTCATAAACCTGTTGTCATTCCATCTGCTGGTACATCAGCTACTGTCCTAGTTCCTGTTCTAGTTATCACCCCCGTCGCCGAGCCATCTGGGACTCGGGGCAAGGAAATCATAGGTGAGCCTGCCCGAACGGAGGCACCTAAGAAGATCATTGTAGAAACCTCTAAGCAGGAGATAGAGGAAATTTTGAAGATTATCAAGAAAAGCGACTACAACATAGTCGAGCAGCTGGGGTAAACCCCGTCAAAAATCTCCATGTTGTCCTTGTTGTTGTGTTCTGAAGCCCATGCAGAGGCTCTAATCGCATTCCTAAAAACTGCATATGTGCCGCAGGAAACTTCAGTCGATCAATTCAAAGACTGCGTAGCTAGTTTGACTGCTGACAATGGGTTGGGTTTCTCAGATGCAAATCTGACTGCTAAAGGAAGAAATCATAATGATGCTCTGCACGTCTCGATCGAGTGCAGGGGCACTACTATGGCCCATGTACTGGTGGATACCGGGTCCTCATTGAATGTTCTGCCAAAGAAAGCATTAGATCGTCTAGACTGTGAAGGTTTGATTCTAAAGCCGAGCAATATTATGGTCAGGGCTTTCGACGGGTCAAAAAGGATGGTGCACGGGGAGGTGGACATCCCTCTTAAAGTTGGCTCTCATACTTTTGCATCTACTTTTCTACGTGATGGATATCCGACCATCATATTCTTGCTTGCTGGGTTGCCCTTGGATTCATAAGGCTGGGGCAGTGAATTCCATGCTCCACCAAATGTTGAAATATTCGGTAAAGGGAAAGATTGTCATGGTACAAGGTGAAGAGGAGTACATGGTGAGTCATCTCAATTCCTTTCTCTATATGGAGATGGATGGGGAGTTCATCGAAACCCCTTGTCAGAACTTTGAAGAGGTCCCCCAGACTTTAGCGTCAACTGAAGTTGCTACTGATAAACCTCCGATGAAGATGGCTTACCTCAAAGATGCCAGGGATGTAATTGAAAAAGGTGGGTGTGCAAATTGGTGTCAGCTCCCCGATTTCACACACAAAACTGACAAATTTGGTTTGGGCTTTACTACAGGGGCTCAAAGGGCTGTTAGGTGCGCGTGGATTGGAAGACCTCCTCTGCACATCAGCAATCAGGGAGTGAATGCAATTGAGGACAGTGAAGAAGATTCAGACATCGACAGCTGGATCTACCCAACAACCAATGGTTGATTGAACAACTAGACGGCGAAGGACTTCATACATGTTTATTTTATTCCACAGTAATTAACTTTTGTTTTATGAGTTGTAATAGAAAGTTTGAAACTTTACGGCCCGATGCCTTGCTCGAGGCACCTTGGCTTTGTTTGTGAGGGCTTATTATTTGTCATTTTACTATATCATTAATAAAGCATTGGACGTTTCTTGCATTACAAATTTTGCGCTCCTTGTTCTTCTTTTTTCTGTCTCTCGCTTTATCAAAATAGCTATTCTCTTACACACACTCACATATCATAATGCAGATCCATATCCACTCTGGATCCCATTGATAACAACTCTGCTACTGCCAGTTATGACTTCGAAAATCTGATCAACCAAGCCGAGGACGAAGGTGAGGATGATTGTGAGGTGCCTGGAGATCTTTCTAGACAGTTATTACAGGAAGAAAGGGTCATACGGCCTCATGAAGAGCCATTTGAATCAGTGAATTTGGGTACAGAGGAAGACAGGAAAGAGGTTAAGATAGGTGCGAATCTGGAGCCTAATGTCAAGCAACGATTGATACAGATGTTACGTGACTATGCTGAGATTTTCGCTTGGTCTTATGAAGATATGCCTGGTTTGGACACTGATATTGTGGTTCATCGCTTGCCGACTAAAGAAGACTGTCCTCCGGTAAAGCAGAAGGTTCACCGTATGCGCCCTGAGATGTCTGAGAAAATAAAAGATGAGGTCATGAAACAGTTCGACGCGGGGTTCCTAGCTGTCACTTCTTATTCGCAGTGGGTTTCCAATGTTGTTCCAGTACCTAAGAAGGATGGTAAGGTACGGATGTGTGTGGATTATAGAGACCTGAACAGGGCAAGCCCCAAGGATGATTTCCCGCTTCCTCACATCGATGTTCTGGTCGACAACACCGCGCAACATAAGATCTTCTCCTTTATGGATGGTTTTTCTAGTTACAATCAGATCAAGATGGCTCCTGAGGACATGGAGAAGACAACCTTCGTTACACAGTGGGGTACCTTCTGTTACAAGGTAATGCCTTTCGGGTTGAAGAATGCTGGGGCAACTTATCAGCGCGCCATGGTCGCTTTGTTCCACGACATGATTCACCATGAGATTGAGGTTTACGTTGATGATATGATAGCAGGGTCCCAGACTGAGGAAGAACACTTGGACCATCTCCAGAAACTATTCGACAGGTTGAAGACGTACAAGCTGAGGTTGAACCCGAACAAGTGCACCTTCGGGGTAAGGTCTGGTAAGCTGTTGGGTTTCGTCGTAAGTGATAAGGGTATTCAAGTGGACCCTGCCAAGGTAAAGGCTATACAGGAAATTTCGGCTCCCCGCACAGAAAAGGAAGTTATAGGCTTTTTGGGACGTCTAAATTACATTTCCAGATTCATTTCACACCTGACCGTTACTTGTGAGCCAATCTTCAAGCTGTTGAAGAAAGATCAAGTAGTAAAATGGAATGATGAGTGTCAGACTGCCTTAGAAAGAATCAAGGAATACCTCCAAGATCCACCTACTTTGATGCCTCCAGTTGAAGGAAGACCTTTGATCTTATACTTGATAGTACTGGATAATTCAATGGGGTGTGTGCCGGGGCAGCATGACGAGTCTGGCCGAAAAGAGCACGCTATTTACTACCTTAGCAAAAGGTTTACCGACTGTGAGACCCGATACTCATTGCTCGACAAAACTTGCTGCGCTTTGGCATGGGATGCTCACCGGCTGAGACAGTATATGCTGACTCACACCACCTTATTGATATCGAAGATGGATCCGATCAAGTATACCTTCGAAAATCCTGCCCTGTCCGGAAGAATAGCGAGATGGAAGATGATCTTAACTGAGTATGACATCATGGGGAGTGTATTGGAGGATCATTTGGCGCATCAGGCAGTGGATGACTACCAGTCCATGAATTTCGAGTTCCCGGATGAGGATATCATGTTGGTGACTGACTGTGAAGAACTTGGACCACATGAAGGACCTGAGGAAGGATCCTGATGGTCTATGTATTTGGATGGAGCCTTGAACGCGTTGGGTAATGGCATCGACGTTGTAATTATATCTCCTGAGGGCTGTCATACTCCGTTCATCGCCCGATTATGTTTTAACTGCACCAACAATATGGCGGAGTATGAAGTATGTATCCTAGGTCTTCGAACTGCTATTAACCTAAGGATTAAGTTCTTGAGTGTATTCGGAGATTCTGCTCTAGTGATCAGTCAGATCAAAGGCGAGTGGGATACGAAGCACCCAAATCTTATTCCTTACAAAGAGTATGTATTGATGTTGCTTCCGCACTTCGAGGAGATAACCTTTGAACACTTCCCAAGAGAGGAGAACCAGTTAGCGGATGCGCTAGCTACCATGTCGTCTATGTTCAAGGTCCAGTGGGACAATGAAGCTCCCCAGATCACCATTAAGAGGTTGGACAAACCCGCACATTGCTGTGACATCGAGACTGAAGAGGTAGCAGATAAACCCTATTTCCACGAAGTTAAGAGGTATCTTGAGGCTCAAGAGTACCCCGAGGGTGCATCTGTTAATGATAAGAAGTTCTTAAGAAGGTTCACTGCGAAGTTCTTCATCAGTAATGGTATCTTGTACAAGCGTAACCATGATTCAACCTTACTGCAATGTGTGGACAAAAGCGAGGCAGAAAGGATCATGGTAGAGTTACATGAAGGTACCTTCAAAACTCATTCCAGGGGACAGGATATGGCAAAGAAGATCCTACAGGTAGGATATTATTGGTCTACCATGGAAGTTGATTGTTATCAGCACTCTCGGACCTGTCATAAGTGCCAAGTCTATGCTGATAAGGTACACATACTTCTAGTTCCTCTGAATGTTTTGACAGCTCCTTGGCCTTTTTCAATGTGGGGTATCGACATGATTGGCGAGATTAGACCTACTGCGTCCAACGGACATCGTTTCATCCTGGTTGCAATTGATTATTTCATGAAATGGGTCGAGGCAGCTTCTTTTGCTATAGTAACCAAGAATGTCGTGGCGCGGTTCATCTGACACAATATGATCTGTCGATATGGTGTACCGGAGAGAATCATTACAGACAATGGTACAAATCTCAACAATATAATGATCACGGAGCTCTACAAACAGTTCAAAATACAATATCACAACTCTTCTCCCTATCGGCTGAAGATGAATGGGGTTGTTGAAGCAACTAACAAGAACATTAAGAAGATTGTGCAGAAGATGACAGCGACATAAAAAGACTAGCATGAGATGTTACCATTCGCCCTTCATGGGTACCGTACCTCAACACGGACTTCGACAGGGGAAACACCCTACTCTCTGGTGTATGGCATGGAGACAGTCCTACACATAAAAGTCCAGATACCTTCTCTCCGGATTATGAAGGATGCAGGTTTAAGCAAAGATGATTGGATCCAGACCCGACTTGATCAACTGAATTTAATTGATGAAAACAGGCTTACCGCTATTTGTCATGGTCAGACGTATCAAAAGTGACTGATCAAGGCTTTTAACAAGAAAGTTAGACGTCAAGAATATCAAGTCGGGGATTTGGTGATCAAACGCATCATACTTCCGCAAGGTGATCCCAGGGACAAATGGACCCCCACATACGAAGGGCTATTTGTGGTTAAGAACATTTTCTCGGGAGAAGCTATGATTCTAACCACCATGTATGGTGACGACCTTCCTCACCCCGTCAATGCAGACATAGTGAAAAGATACTACGCCTAATCAAATACCCGCTAGGTCGACTGGCCTAGGCAAAAATAAGGGCTTCCCGGCGAACCAAAAGGTTTCGGGCAAAAGTAAGGGATGAAAATGAAAAAAAAATTGTACACCCGGCAATTCGAAAACCTGAAAAGGCGACTTGGGCAAAAAAGGGTATCTCGGTGGACTGAAAACCCGAAAGGGCGGTCCAGGAAAAAATTAGGGATCAAAGCGTAACACTATGTCTCATTGGATCATCTTGCAACCAAACTTCGGTATCGACTATCAAGCTCGGACGGCGCCAATCAATCTTATCTACCTTCGACCAAGTAGCAAAGTGATGAGACGGTCGAAGATATAAAGGCAATAGCAGAGTTGGAACCCAATGGGATTGTTCGCATAGTTGTTTTTCTTTATGTTACACAAATTGTATAATTCCTGTCTTTCGGCGGCATTCTCTTACTAGGATGCCAGCTTCTTGTACAAAACGCCTATTACAGGCCAACTTCAAAATCAATACAATTCATTTTCACAAGAAATTTCAACTTATTTTTCTTTTTCTGTTTTGGTTTTCTAGAACGTCCAATGATTCATTTTTTATATATGCATTTGAAAATAATTGATGTTCATAAATATTTACATACGAAACAAAAGACAATTACTCGTAATTCCAGGAACAGGGGTAAACAAGAAATATCCAAACCTTACAGTTGCTCTACCCACCAGGTACAGGGACAGAGCCAGCTTAAGAATATGACTAAAGGTACATACACTCCCTGTAGAGTAGGAAGTACAAAAAGACAGTGGTGACAACTTTCCCCAGCCGAGGTTCATAATCGCGAATGAGTCGGCAAAATTCTCCCCAAGCAGAGTTTATCTATCACCAACAATAGAAGATTACCACCCGCTGAGTTTATTGCTCCCACAGGAAAAATTTCAATCCCCGACAGATTTCATCATCACCAACAACGGTAATTCATCCCCAGCGGATTGGTTTCTTCAAATCAGCAGATCATCCAACAGAGTATCTCTCTCTCCCACAGAGTCATTCTCCCACAAGGTTATTCTCAAACAAATTCTCTCCCGGAGGATTGTTCTCGAGCAGAATAGACGCAAGTGTCCAGCAAGTCATCTTCGGTTACTACCCTCAGCTAGAACGAAGGACTTAACTCCTTATACTCTCCAACAGCAGTCCAGGAATTATTTTCCCCTGTTGGAGAATATCACAAGAACATTGCATATCTATACATCGTAGCATGCGCATATGCATCATACAGCACAATCTCATTTATTTTAAGAACATTATTACTCAATACATTTCATACATCATGACATTACATACGACTAACTCTTTACCTTTCAGGGAAAGATACAATCAAATTCTCGCAAGTTTTCTCTAGTTCAGTCAAATCGATACTAAGATTTCTATTCCAGTTCAAGCTATGAAGCCCGGAAATCAACTGGATAATATCTTGATTTCTCCAAGTTCTACGAAGCCTGGAATCGACCAGATAGTGGTATGCCTTAAATACAAGCTTCGAAGCCCGGAAATAGACCGGAAAACAGCTTAACCCTTAGCAAGTTATTGTGAAGCCTGGAAATCGACCAGATAGCAATACAGGATACCATGAAGCCTGGAATCGACCAGATAATGGTATAAGACACTGTGAAGACTGGATTACAACCAGATAACGGAAAAAGACATTGAAGCCTGGGACACGACCAGATAATAGTATAAGGTACTACGAAGCTTGGAATTCAACCAAATAGCAGTTTACTCGGCCAATTACTATGAAGCCCAGAAATCGACCGGATATTAGTATTCCTTAAATTCAAGTTGAAGCCCGGATGCGACTGGATAACCACTTGATTCCTTCTGAAGCCTGGAGCACGACTAGATAAGAATTGAGAAATTGCAAGCCCTAGAGCACGACCAGATAGCAAGTTTAATCTCATCTCCCCAGTAAGTCAATGTAAAGCCTGGAGCACGACCATATAGCAATCGGTCTTATTTTCCTCAGCAAATCACTGTAAAGCCTGGAGCACGACCAGATAGCAGTTCATTTTCACCTCCTCGACTAAGAGATGGTTCCACAGTAGAGTAACGGACAATTGAAGTTCCTAAAACTCAATTTCTCTCAAGACAGAGAATAGCATTCCCCAACGTAGTCTTCCTCAACAATAGGTGTACGGGATCTCGCAAAGGAATCTCCTATACGATCAACACTTCTTCTGATGGCATCTTTAAGCCCATCTTTCGTTATTGACTTCCAAATGGAATCTATAAGCCCATTCCCGATATCTCAAGACAAGTATCACTTCGTGTGAGTGCAAATTTCTAGGCACTCTAGTGTTCAATCATCTTCAACCTTCAGATCACGAAAGGCAGACAAGCCAATCTACATCTCAGGTTTAAGAAGATTGAACAGGGGCAGCTGTTGTACTCCAAAGTTTGTCATCTCATATTTTCCAATACATTTCAAGTAAGGTCCTCAAATTGCTCAAGGAAGTCCAAGGGTTGACCAGACCAAACTCTCTCTTAAGACAGTCTACCTCAAATTAGGGTTTCAGTTTGCATCAAGATGTTTGAGTCCAAAGGATCCCAAATGCTCACCATTGCCCTAATATGTTCACAAGATCATTCATGTCAACTTTCAAGCCTTGCAGAGGAAGTTTGCTCAGTCAATTGTTCAAAGGCCTGAAAATCGACTATGCTAGGGCAAAAGTCAATTGTGGCCCACATACAGTCACACTTCAAGATTTTTGGTCAACATCCTCATTTTTAAGTATTATTCATCATTTGATCAAAGTTTGATCATGATTCCTCAAGGATTGCTCACAATTAATCAAAACCCAAAAGTTTCTAAATTAGAGTTTTGTAGGAAAAGTCAACTCAACTTTGATCAAGCATAACTTTCTCATATTTTATCAAACATGAACCATCCAAAGCTCATTTTGAAGAGGATGCAATTCCCTACAATTCATATTCAGTTCCCAAGTTCAAAATATGCACTCACAAGAAGATATGAATTTGGACATTATAGGTCATTTTGAAAAGTCAACAAAAACACCTTTTAGTTCAAAGCTTCATACATGAACATGGAAGACTCAATTGAGATGAGACCAAAAGGGTTGCTTAGAGAACATATTAATATTTCTAAAAAGTCCAAGAACACCTCTCTAATGTCAAAATTGAGAGAGTTATGCATTGGTAAAGTTGACCCTTTTTGCAAAATTGCCAAAAGTCAAATGTGTCCGAAATTGCAATTTTTGTCAAATGGGCCCAACTTTTTATGCTTGCATTAAGTTTGTAATGTGACCCACGACCCATGAGCTCTTCCATTTATTATTCTTTTATTTTTGTCATTTATTTTGTTTGATTTCATTTAAATCAAATAAAATCAAAATAAAATAGTAAAAATATCAAAAGCTAATCAAATCTTGAGATTTTGTGCATGTTTAGGTCCATTACACAGCTGGAGGTGAGATTAAATCGTGCAAGGCAAAAAATGGACACAAAAAGATTGGATTTGCTTGATTTGGAAAGATTTGCACAAAGGATCAAATCATGAATAAATAATCATAATTAAGGAAGATTTGATACAAGTTTGCAACCCTAATTCATTCTAGGATACATAAGGAACAATTGCAGACCTAAAACAAGGGGATTGGAGACGTGCAAAACAGAAAACAAAGTTGCAAAAATTCAACAAAAGTTGTAAATCAATTTCCAGGTTTCAGGCCATCTCAAGCCTTTCTAACCATCTCAATCGTTTGCTGGATATCTCTGGACCGTATTGCAACCATAAAAAAGCGTCCCCACGTCCAGAATCACATTGTAAGAGTCACGCGGTCCATCCCTTTTCTTGAATTCACATATCTTAATTTTGGCATCTTTAACATGATTTATTAGCATATTCTTAATCCTTGAGTTATTTGCAAGCTAATGGTCATATCCAATTGTATTTTTATTGACTATACAACAAGTTGCCATGGCTAGGGTTCTAGTTTCGTTTTTAGGGGTTTTGTGTACATGAACAATTAGGCATGGATAATGGTACCATGATGCTCGTGAGGTTGCAACGAGTTGATTGGTACCATTGGTTGTGATTTATCATGCTTGCACAGGTTTTTGGAGATACAAAGGGTTGTACCTACGCCCAGCGTCCGTAGGTAAAACTATTTATCTAAAACAACAGAAGCAACGAGGAAGATGATGGCGTGGTAGGTAGTGAATCGCCATATTCAAATTTTGCGCGTTTTAAGAATTAATATCTTGTTTTATCATATAATAATTGTTTGTCATTATTTGTATAACTAAGCAAGCCAGCGCAGGTGGTAAAGCCATTGGCCTTTGATGCACACGTCCTGGGTTCGATCCCAGGCATGTGCATTTTATTTTCTCAATATTTTCAGGTTGATTCAATGTACCACATGACAAGGCATCCACCATACATCACCAGTGTCCAAACCATCAGATCATCAACAAGCCAGATCTAAGGCCTTATCCTTGAGGGACCACCATGTGCATAGGTCAAGCGTACACACAGGATCTGGAAAAAGTCAATGGGGCCAGGAATTGTTGGGCTCAGATTTTCCAAGAACACCCCCTCCTTTTGCTAACACCAGGCCCATTCTTATTCATTCGTTTTTTATTTTCTTTTATTTAATTTAATTAGTTTAATTATTTTCTAACCAAAATTAATTTCTTTTTTCACAAAAAATCATAAAATCAAGTTTTCACAAAATTTAGAATTAGGTTTTTATTCTATCAAATTCAATTTAATATTAGTTTAAATTTAATTTAGGGTAATTTTAACCTTTTTAAATTAAAATCAATTAGAAAAATTAGGGTTAGACTTGTGATTTAATTTTTATTTCTTTTCTCAAAAAATATAAAAAATACCAAAATAGGTTTATTTAATTATTTTTCTTAAATAAAATTTATTAGTAATTAGGGTTTTTATTTATTCAATTAAACCTTATTTTCTTAAAATAATCAAAAAATACAAAAAAATGATTTTTCTTTTAATTAGGTAGTTGGGGTCAAAACCCTAAATTTCTTATTCTTGATTCATCGTGCGCGTTTACTATTTTTCCAATATTAATGTAACTGCTTACAGTATGTAATAGTTTAAATTAGGATTTTCTTTTTTTATCATTTTACGGGTTTTTTTGGCTATGTAATTAATCCCTCCCTCGAAGCCTTGTAATAGCGTAGCTTTTATTTCTTGCATTTTAATTCTCACAAATATTAACTGTTAGATGTATATTAATAGGATTGTATGACAAGATTGCATGATAATTTTAAAATGGCTAGAAAACCCTAATGTGCAAAGATAATAATTGAAATCCAATCACTCGCACATGCACACTCTTAGGGTATACTCTCACTTCGGTTGCCTTCGGTAAACGGTCATTAAGTATAGGGTGTCTTAGTGGTGGCCCTCTTGTCTAAACAAAGATCAAATGTCCCGCTCGGAAATGTTGCCTCGAATATGATCTTAAGACATTAGGTTTATTACTAAGACGTCCTAATATTTCTTTAGTGATCATACGTCCCTTTCGAATTGACCCTTACAAATTCCAACGATGGTGCTTCCTATTTTTCAATAGTAGGATAGTGCTGTCTAAAGGAAACGAGAATATAAACCATTCTTTTTCGAGTAGGTAGATGCTAGTAGGTACTTGCTCAAAACAAACGAACTTTTTTACACCAAACACTTTTCAAACAAAGTTTTTCAAAACAACTTTGTAACACTCTTGATAACAGAAACAAGGGTTAAAACAAAGTAAAACAAAACTTTTCAAAACAAAGCACACACAAGCAATTTCAAAATGAGAAAGTACCTAAGAGCCCGTGGAAAACCACAGATAGAAAGGGTGGTAACACCTTCCCTTTCTATAATCTACCCCCCGTACTTAAAATATCGAAAAAGGAATTTTTCTATGCTTTTTTCCTTTCCAGTTGGATAAAATAAAAGTCGGTGGCGACTCTTGCTTACTGCGACATTTTGCAAACACAAACGCAAAACGCAAACCAGCATTTTCAATACAGTCGGTTCTGCCACCGTATCACAGAACTGGCGACTCTACTGGGGACATATAAGTGGGGTATACCTTAGGATATAGTTCATCATAAATTGCTTCTCTTGTTTGTTTTAGTTGCTTTACTTTTAAGGGTTTTGTTTGGGAGTTACTATAGATCCTAACCCGGATCTGGGGACACCTTTTAGGTAAGAAGCAATAAACTGTGAGGGAACTATACGGTGTAGACCGATACGGTTGAAGCAGTAGATACGTTGATGTGGCACATTGGTTGGTACCAGTATCCCTTGTGGAGAAACAAGGAGAATACGGGGCAGCTATGTGTGTCATTAAGCATCAACTGACCTTAGAACCTTTAATCGACCAACTTGGCCATTAGAAAGTAGTGAGATAGCCGACCTCAGTGTAAAGCTGAGAACTGGTTGATACTCGATGCTACACTCATTGAGACCATACTCTTGAGATAGTTCCGGCTGCAAGAAAAGATTGCGTGAGCTGAAACCATGACCGATGGAGGATGGTCAGTAATATTGAAAACCTCTAGAACCCGGTTACTTTTGCTAGGACATGTTGAAACCAACTTAACTTCAAGAGGGTAATACCTTTGACCCCATGCAAGCATTAAACTTAAGGGCTTTTGTGTGACTTGTTTGCCTTTTCCATGCCTGTTATCTTCTATACCTTATGTTTTTTTTTATCATGACATTATGCATCATAACATAACATGCATACTTCATTATACTAACCATTTCAAATACTGAGGGGATTTATCTTTGTTCTGTTTTGCAGATTATGGCTTCCGTGTGCAGAAATACCATCTGAATTAACTTTGTGCAAATACCTGCTCAACTTAAAGAGTTAGCCTCAAGAGTTTTTTATACTTCTATGTTCATTAAGAGACATGGTCAGCTTCTTAGCCTGGTCACCTCAAAGTTTGATGAGCAGATGATGAGTGTGCTTTTCCAGTTCTTCGATCCTGTGCATCCTTGCTTTACCTTTCCATATTACCAACTGGTTCCCACTTTGGAAGAGTTCTCTCACTTATTGGGCATATCCATCCTTGAGTAGGTACCCTTCTCGGGTATGGAAGAGACTCCTAGACCATAAGACATTGCCTCAGCTCTGCATATGAAATGGGCTGATGTAGTATCCAATTGGAAAACACGAAGCGGGGTCGAAGGTTTCTTATCCAAGTTTCTGATAGATCAGGCTCAGCTATTCTGGGATAATTTGGATTTTCAGGCTTTCGAAGAATCTTGGCTCTCCTTATCTATGGTTTGGTCCTCTTCCCAAATCCAGATTCCTTTATAGATTTGAATGCGGCTAAGATCTTCCTGTCTCACAATCCTGTGCCTACTCTACTGGGTGATACCTTGCATGCCCTCTACACTTGTACTGTGAGAAGAAGAGGGACCCTTATGTGTTGCATGCCGTTGTTGTCAAGGTGGTTTATTTCACACCTCCCTAAGTCTGTGCTGAAAAATGAAGAAGGTTTGGGTTGGTCCTACAAAATAATGTCACTTGCTCATACAGACATTCTTTGGAGTTCCAAGGATATGGAAGACACTACTGTCATTGATCGTTGTGGAGGATACCCTAATGTCCCGTGGCTTAGAATTAAAGGGAGTATAACCTACAATCCTTGCCTAGCTTTGCGACAATTTGGCCGTGCTCGGAGAGACGGTCCCCATGAACTACTTCTTACGGATATTGCATTTGTATACAAGGAAGACGTTGACAAGCACCACTGGAGGTTTATACGAGCTTGGGGCATGGTGAACAGATCTGACCCCCAAGAGCTAGGACCAAGGACTTCCCTTCCTATGCAGCCTTACCTCCAATGAGTCTGAGCTCGTGCCCAGAAGCTTGGGATGCCCTATGAAGCAGTATTGCGGGTAATTGTAGAGCCCACCAATGAAGAAGGCATTCCTTACACAGTTCTTTATCCTTACATGCCCACTGATCCTGGGGAATTACAGAGGTCTTGGATTCAGCTGAAAGAGGAAAGGGATACTTACCGGGAAAAGTACCATGAGCAAGAGAAGAAGATTTTGAAGCTCACCAGGCAGCTCGAGGAGGAAAGAGTGATCAATGACTACGTCAGCACCAAGAGGAAGCGTCCATGGGACTTTTGATTTTGCTTTTCTAGTTTTAGGTTTGTTTTCCATTTATTTCTTTGTAACGCCTTAAAAGGCATTGTTGAAACTCTTTAAAAGTTAATCTAATAAAGTTTGTTTATTTTGGTTTGCAAATTTAAATCTCCCAAAGTCTTTGAAATCATTACATACGCATCCCATTATCATGCACATCATTACAGGTACCATTACAGGTTTCTCATCTTCTTCGCTGTTTATTTCAGCAGAAATGTTTTTTGATCAAGCCATCAAAGATCTCCAGGCACAAAATGCTCAATTCCAACAGATGTTCTTAAGCTTGGCTAAAGGGCAAGAGGATCTGAAGACCCTGATTCTGAAAGAGAATAAGAAGAAGAAGAAGAAGAAGTTCGTTCTTCTAAATATGGGCAAAAGGTTTGAGGATAGGTTGAAACAGCAAGCTGATCTGACCTCTTCATCCAAGGATGGGGAGAACTAAGAAGAAGAAAAGGGCACCAGTCCTACAATCTATGATGATGATACAGATTATGATGAGGAGCAATATCCTCGTGTCGAGGATAGGTACAAGCAGTTAGAAGACCGTCTGAGTGCTATGGAGATTCAGAAGATCCCTGGTTTGGATTTCGGAGAACTGGGACTGGTATCTGGAGTGGTGATCCCTCATAAGTTCAAAGCTCCTGTTTTTGCCAAATACGATGGAGTATCCTCTCCAAAACTCCATCTTCGCTCGTACGTCAGAAAAATCAAACCCCACACTGCTGATAGAAATTTGTGGTTGCATTTCTTTCAAGATAGTCTATCAGGGACTCAACTTGAATGGTTTTATCAATTGGAAGGAGCCAATGTCCAAAACTGGGAAGACCTTGTTGCTGCTTTCGACAGGTAGTATCAATATAACTCCGACCTTGCTCCCACTCGTACTCAGCTTCAAGGTATGTCTATGGGTGCAAGTGAAGGTTTTAAGGACTATGCTCAAAAGTGGAGGGACTTAGCTGGAAAGGTCCAACCCTGTTTGTCTGATAGGGAGTTGGTTGACACGTTTCTAGGGACGTTATCTGGTCCATTTTTCAATCATCTGATCGGCAGTTCGTCATCTGGGTTTACTGAGTTAATCTTGACTGGAGAAAGAGTAGAAGCTGGTATCTGAAGTGGTAAGATACAAAAGGATACTTCATCAAGTGCAGTAAAGAAGCCTTTCACCGGTAAGAAAGAAGCTAGTGCAGTCTATGGCTCGAGGGGCCAAAGCAGACCTGAACTCCGTCAAGCAGTAAATGTGGTAGTAATATCAAGACCCACAGTTGCTCCACAATGCAACAATCAACAAAGGGTGGAAATACCACATAGGAAGTACACTCGCTCAATATGACCTTGTCTCAAATTCTACCACAATTATTAAAAACCAATCTGGTAACTCTGAGGGAGGCCCTGAAGAATCCCAACACAACATATCCTCACTATAATCCGAATGCCCGCTACGCCTACCACTCCGAAAGTCCAGGTCATGATACAAACAATTGTTGGGCCTTGAAAAATAAAGTGCAACACTTGATTGAAGCCAAAGAGATTGAGTTTGATGCTCTGGAGAAGCCCAACGTCATAATTTCTCCCATGCCCAAGCATGGTCATGGAGTAAATGCTGTGGACGATGATTTATTTATGACCTCCGTGGAAGAAATTTCTACTCCTTTGATGATTGTTAAGAAGAACTTATTGTTGGCCAGTTTATTTTCGGGCTATGGTGAAGGTTGTCACGCGTGCGCAACTCTGCATGCTGGTTGCCACTTATTGAAATCAGGTGTTCAGCGCGTGATGGATAATAAAGAAATCTTGTTCGAAAAGTCTATGATTCTGTTGGTTCCAATTGAAGATGTTGCCATCATAACCATTTCCGCCAATCCTTCCCAGGTTTCCTTGAGAAATCCTGTTAGGATTACACTCGTCCCAAGAATTGCTCCGTTAATAATTATTGTCCCTGGTCCTATCCCATACACATCGGATAAGGTTGTCCCTTGGCACTATGGGGATGATGTGTATTACCATGGAGTTAAGAAAAAATTAAAGAGTGAGGAAGCTGGTGTTGATGTCAGCAATATTGTCGGGGCTAGCAAGGTCACCAGAAGTGGAAGACTCTTTTCTCCCGAGATTTCCCCTCCGACTGTTCACAAACCTGTTGTCATTCCATCTGCTGGTACATCAGCTACTATCCCAGTTCCTGTTCCAGTTATCACCCCTCTCGCTGAGCCATCTGGGACTCAGGGAAAGGAAATCATAGGTGAGCCTTCCCGGACGGAGGCACCTAAGAAGATCATTGTAGAAACCTATAAGCAGGAGATAGAGGAAATTTTGAAGATTATCAAGAAGAGCGACTACAACGTAGTCGAGCAGCTGGGGAATACCCCGTCAAAAATCTCCATGTTGTCCTTGTTGTTGTGTTCTGAAGCCCATGCAAAGTCTCTAATTGCATTCTCAAAACTGCGCATGTGCCGCAAGAAACTTCAGTCGATCAATTCAAAGACTGCGCAGCTAGTTTGACTGCCGATAATGGGTTGGGTTTCTCAGATGCAGATCTGACTGCTAAAGGAAGAAATCATAATGACGCTCTGCACGTCTCGATCGAGTGCAAGGGAACTACTTTGGCCCATGTAATGGTGGATACAGGGTCCTCATTGAATGTTCTGCCAAAGAAAGCATTAGACATTCTAGACTGTGAATGTTTGATTCTAAAGTCGAGCAGTATTATGGTCAGGGCTTTCGACGGGTCAAAAAGGATGGTGCACGGGGAGGTGGAAATCCCTGTTAAAGTTGGCTCTCAGAATTTTGCATCTACTTTCTA
The DNA here is from genome assembly GCA_948472305.1 of Vicia faba. Lineage (NCBI taxonomy): Eukaryota > Viridiplantae > Streptophyta > Magnoliopsida > Fabales > Fabaceae > Vicia > Vicia faba. The sequence goes on from OX451736.1 coordinate 1,113,887,409, forward strand.
CGTGATGGATATCCGACTATCATATTATTACTTGCTGAGTCGCCCTTGGATTCATAAGGCTGGGGCAGTGACTTCCACGCTCCATCAAATGTTGAAATATCTGGTAAAGGGGAAGATTGTCATGGTACAAGGTGAAGAGGAGTTCATGGTGAGTCATCTCAATTCCTTTCGCTATGTGGAGATGAATGGGGAGTTCATCGAAACCCCTTAATAGAACGTTGAAGAGGTCCCCCAGACTTTGGCGTCAACCGATGTTGCTACTGACAAACCTCCGATGAAGATGGCTTACCTCAAGGATGCCAAGGCTGTAATTGAAAAAGGTGGGTGTGCAAATTGGGGTCAGCTCCCCGATTTCACACACAAAATTGACAAATTTGGTTTGGGCTTTACTACAGGGGCTCAAAGGGCTGTTAGGCGCGCGCGGATTGGAAGACCTCCTCTGCACATCAGCAATCAGAGAGTGAATCCAATTGAGGACAATGGAGAAGTTTCAGACATCGACAGTTGGATCTACCAAACAACCAATGGTGGATTGAACAACTAGACGGTGAAGGACTTCATACCTGTTTTTTTTATTCCACAGTAATTGACTTTTGTTTTAAGAGTTGTAATAGACAGTTTGAAACTTTACGACCCGGTGCCTTGTCCGAGGCACCTTGGCTTTGTTTGTGAGGGCTTATTATTTGTCATTTTCATATATCATTAATAAAGCATTGGACGTTTCTTGCATTACAAATTTTTTACTCCTTGTTCTTCTTTTTTCTGTCTCTCGCTTTATCAAAACAGCTATTCTCTTACACACACTCACTTATCATAATGCAGATCCATATCTATGCTGGATCCCATTGATAACAACTCTGCTACTGCCAGTTATAACTTTGAAAATCGGATCAACCAAGCCGAGGACGAAGGTGAGGATGATTGTGAGGTCCCTAGAGAGCTTGCTTGACTGTTATTATAGGAAGAAAGGGCCATACGGCCTCATGAAGATCCAGTTGAATCAGTGAATTTGGGTATAGAGGAAGACACGAAAGAGGCTAAGATACGTGAGAATCTGGAGCCTAATGTCAAGCAACGGTTGATACAGATGTTACGTGACTATGTTGAGATTTTCGCTTGGTCTTATGAAGATATGCCTGGTTTCGACACTGATATTGTGGTTCATCGCTTGCCGAATAAAGAAGACTGTCCTCCGGTAAAGCAGAAGGTTCACCGTATGCGCCCTGAGATGTCTGAGAAAATCAAAGCTGAGGTCATGAAATAGTTCGACGCGGGGTTCCTAGCTGTCACTTCTTATCCGCAGTGGGTTGCCAACGTTGTTCCAGTACCTAAGAAGGATGGTAAGGTACGGATGTGTGTGGACTATAGAGACCTGAATAGGGCAAGCCCCAAGGATGATTTCTCACTTCCTCACATAGATGTTCTGGTCGATAACACCGCGCAACATAAGATCTTCTCCTTTATGGATGGTTTTTCTGGTTACAATCAGATCAAGATGGCTCCTGAGGACATGGAGAAGACAACCTTCGTTACACAGTGGGGTGCCTTCTGTTACATGGTAATTCCTTTCAGGTTGAAGAATGCTGAGGTAACTTATCAGTGCAGCATGATCGCTTTGTTCCACGACATGATTCACCATGAGATTGAGGTTTATGTTGATGATATGATAGCAAGGTCCCAGACTGAGGAAGAACAGTTGGACCATCTCCAGAAACTATTCGACAGGTTGAAGACGTAAAAGCATAGGTTGAACTCGAACAAGTGCACCTTCGGGGTAAGGTCTGGTAAGTTGTTGGGTTTCATCGTCAGTGATAAGGGTATTCAAGTGGACCCTGCCAAGGTAAAGGTTATACAGGAAATGCCGGATCCCCGCATAGAAAAGGAAGTTAGAGGCTTTTTGGGACGTCTAAATTACATTGTCAGATTCATTTCACACCTGACCACTACTTGTGAGCCAATCTTCAAGCTGTTGAAGAAAGATCAAGTAGTAAAATGGAATGATGAGTGTCAGACTGCCTTAGAAAGAATTAAGGAATACCTCCAAGAGCCACCTATTCTGATGCCTCCAATTGAAGGAATACCTTTGATCTTATACTTGACAGTACTGGATAATTCAATGGGGTGTGTGTTGGGGCAGCATGACGAGTCTGGTCGAAAAGAGCACGCTATTTACTACCTTAGAAAAAGGTTTACCACCTGTGAGACCCGATACTCATTGCTCGAGAAAACTTGTTGCGCTTTGGCATGGGCTGCTCACCGGCTGAGACAGTATATGCTGACTCACACCACCTTATTGATATCGAAGATGGATCTGATCAAGTATACCTTCGAAAAGCCTGCCCTGTCCGGAAGAATAGTGAGATGGCAGATGATCTTAACTGAGTATGAAATCCAATACACAACTCAAAAGGCAATCAAGGGGAGTGTATTGACGGATGATTTGGCGCATCAGGCAGTGGATGACTACCAGTCCATGAATTTCGAGTTCCCGGATGAGAACATCATGTTGGTGACCGACTATGAAGAACCTAGACAGGATGAAGGACCTGAGGAAGGATCCCCATGGTCTATGTATTTTGATGGAACCTCAAACGCGTTGGGTAATGGCATCGGTGCTGTAATTATATCTCCTGAGGGCTGTCATACTCTATTCACCGCCCGATTATGTTTTAACTGCACCAACAATATGGCAGAGTATGAAGCATGTATCCTGGGTTTTCGAGATGCTATTAACCTAAGGATTAAGTTCTTGAGTGTATTCGGAGATTCTGCTCTAGTGATCAGTCAGATCAAAGGCGAGTGGGATACGAAGCACCCAAATCTTATTCCTTACAAAGAGTATGTATTGATGTTGCTTCTGCACTTCGAGGAGATAACCTTTGAACACTTCCTAAGAGAGGAGAACCAGTTATCGGACGCGTTAGCTACCATGTCTTCTATGTTCAAGGTCCGGTGGGACAATGAAGCTCCCCAGATCACCATTAAGAGGTTGGACGAACCCGTACATTGCTGTGACATCGAGACTGAAGAGGTAGCAGATAAACCCTAGTTCCACGAGGTAAAGAGGTATCTTGAGGCTCAAAGGTACCCCAAGGGTGCATCTGTTAATGATAAGAAGTTCTTAAGAAGGTTCGCTGCGAAGTTCTTCATCAGTAATGGTATCATGTACAAGTGTAACCATGATTTAACCTTACTGCGATGTGTGGACAAAAGCGAGGCAGAAAGGATCATGGCAGAGTTACATGAAGGTACCTTCGGAACTCATTCCAGTGGACATACCTTGGCAAAGAAGATCCTAAGGGCAGGATATTATTGGTCTACCATGGAAGCTGATTGTTATCAGCACTCTCAGACCTTTCATAAGTGCCAAGTCTATACCGATAAGGTACACATACCTTCAATTCCTCTGAATGTTTTGACAGCTTCTTGGCCTTTTTCAATGTGGGGTATCGACATGATTGGCGAGATCAGAGCTACTGCGTCTAACGGACATCATTTCATCCTGGTTGCAATTGATTATCTCACGAAATGGGTCGAGGCAGCTTCTTTTGCTACAGTAACCAAGAATGTCGTGGCGCGGTTCATCTGACACAATCTGATCTATCGATATGGTGTACCAGAGATAACCATTACATACATTGGTACAAATCTCAACAATACAATGATCACCGAGCTCTGCAAATAGTTCAAAATACAACATCACAACTCTTCTCCCTACCGGCCGAAGATGAATGGGGTTGTTGAAGCAGCTAACAAGAACATCAAGAAGATTGTGCAGAAGATGATGGTGACATACAAAGACTGGCATGAGATGTTACCATTCGCCCTTCATGGGTACCGTACCCCAGCACGGATTTCGACAGGGGAAACACCCTACTCTCTGGTGTATGGCATGGAGACAGTCCTACCCATTGCAGGTTTGAGCGAAGATGATTGGATCCAGACCCGACTTGATCAACTGAATTTAATTGATGAAAAGAGGCTTACTTCTATTTGTCATGGTCAGATGTATCAAAAGCGAATGATCAAGTCTTTTAACAAGAAAGTCAGACGTCAAGAATATCAAGTCGGGGATTTGGTGATCAAACGCATCATACTGCCGCAAGGTGATCCCAGGGGAAAATGGACCCCCACATACGAAGGGCCATTTGTGGTTAAGAACATTTTCTCGGGAGGAGCTATGATTCTAACCACCATGGATGGTGACGACCTTCCTCACCCCGTCAATGCAGACATAGTGAAAAGATACTATGCCTAATCAAAGACCCGCTAGGTCGACTGGCCTAGGCAAAAATAAGGGCTTCCCGGCGAACCAAAAGGGTTCTGGAAAAAGTAAGGGATGAAAATGAAAAAAACTGTACACCCGGTAAGTCAAAAACCTGAAAAGGCGACTTGGGCAAAAAAGGGTATCCCGGTGGACTGAAAACCCGAAAGGGCGGTCCAGGCAAAAATTAGGGATCAAAGCGTAACACTATGTCTCATTGGATCATCTTGAAACCAGACTTCGGTATCGACTATCAAGCTCGGATGACGCTAATCAATCTGATCTACCTTCGACCAAGTAGCAAAGTGATGAGATGCTCGAAGATATAAAGGCAATAGAAGAGTTGGAACCCAATGGGATTGTTCGCATAGTTGTTTTTCTTTCTATTACACAAGCTATTTTTCACAAGAAATTTCAACTTATTTTTCTTTTTCTGTTTTGTTTTTCTAGAACGTTCAATGATTCATTTTTTATATATGCATTTGAAAATAATTGTTGTTCATAAATATTTACATACGAAACAAAAGACAATTACTCGTAATTCCAGGAACAAGGGCAAACAAGAAATATCCAAACCTTACAGTTGCTCTACCCACCAGGTACAGGGACAGAGCCAGCTTAAGAATATGACTAAAGGTACATACACTCCCCGCAGAGTAGGAAGTACCCAAAGACAGTTCTGACAACTTTCCCCAGCCAAGGTTCATAATCGTGAATGAGTCGGCAAAATTCTGCCCAAGCAAAGTTTATCTATCACTAGCAATAGAAGATTACCACCCGCTAAGTTTATTGCTCCCACAAGCAGAAATTCAATCCCCGATAGAGTTCACCATCACTAGCAACGGTAATTCATCCTAAGCGGATTGGTTTCTTCAAATCAGTAGATCATCCAACAGAGTATCTCTCTCTCCCACAGGGTTATTCTCAAACAAAGTCTCTCCCGGCGGATTGTTCTCGAGCAGAACAGACGCAAGTGTCTAGCAAATCATCTTCGGTCACTACCCTCAGCGATAACGAAGGACTCAACTCCCTGTACTCTCCAACAGCAGTCTAGGATTTATTTTCCCCTGTCAGAGAATATCACAAGAACATTGCATATCCATACATCGTAGCATGCGCATATGTATCATACAGCACAATCTCATTTATTTTGAGAACATCATTACTCAATACATTTCATACATCATGACATTACATACGACTAACTCTTACCTTTCAGGGAAAGATACAATCAAGTTCTCGCAAGTTTTCTCTGGTTTAGTCAAATCGATAATAAGATTTCTATTCCAGTTCAAGCTATGAAGCCCGGAAATCGACCGAATAATATCTTGATTTCTCCAAGTACTACGAAGCCTGGAATCGACCAGATAGTGGTATGCCTTAAATATAAGCTTCGAAGCCCGGAAATCGACCGAAAAACAGCTTAACCCTTAGCAAGTTATTGTGAAGCCTGGAAATCGACCAGATAGCAATACAGGATACCATGAAGCCTGGAATCGACCAGATAATGGTATAAGACGCTGTGAAGACTGGATCACGACCAGATAACGGCAAAAGACACTGAAGCCTGGGACACGACCAGATAACAATATAAGGTACTGTGAAGCTTGGAATTCGACCAAATAGCAATTTACTCGGCCAATTACTATGAAGCCCGGAAATCGATCGGGTATTAGTATGCCTTAAATTCAAGTTGAAGCCCGGAAGCGACCGGATAACCACTTGATTCCTTGTGAAGCCTGGAGCATGACCAGATAAGAATTGAGAAATTGCAAAGCCTAGAGCACGACCAGATAGCAAGTTTAATCTCATCTCCCCAGTAACTCACTGTAAATCCTAGAGCACGACCAGATAGCAGTCTGTGATCGGTGGAAATAGAACTGACTGTTTTGGAATGCTGGTTCGCGAAATGTCGCGGTAAGCAAGAGTCGCCACCGTATTTTATGTTCTCCAACAAGGAAAGGACAAAAGCACAGCAAAATTCCTTTTCGAGATGTTTCTCGGTTCGGGAGGTAGATTATAGAAAGGGAAGGTGTTAGCACCCTTTCTATCTGTGGTTATCCACGGGCTCTTAGGTACTTGCTCACTATGTTTTCAAAAAATGTTTGCTTTTCAAGTGTTTGTGGGTTTTGAAAAAGTTTAGTTTGAAAAAACTTCAAGGTAACTCGTGTATCAGTCCTCAAGAGTGTATGAAGTGTTTGTTTGAAAACTTTTTGAAAGTGTAGGTGCGAAAAGTTGTTTTTGTTTTTTGAAAGAGCAAGTACCCAGGAGAAATCTACCTACTCTAAGGAATTAGGCTGTGTAAGAGTCCTTTAGACAGTACTATCCCACTATTGAGAAGTAGGTAGCACCGTCGTTGGAGTTATTCGGGTCAATTCGATTATAGGGACATGTGTGGTCACCAAAGCAATAGTAGGATGCCTTAGTGGTAACCCTAATATCCTAGATCCTTTTTATCTGAGGCAACCGTTTTGAGGCAACTGGATCTTTAGACAAGAGGGCGACCTCTAAAACACCCTATACTTGATGACCACCTCGAGGCAACCAAGTGAGGCGTACCCTAGGAGTGGCATGTGCACGTGTGTCAGGTTTCATGTTATATTATCTTTGCATGCAACATTGTGGGCTACGGGTTAATTTTATTTTTCATACAAGTCTTGTCATGCATAATTAACAGTTAATAATTTGCGGGAAATAAATTGCGGAAAGTGAATCTACGCTATTACAAGGCGTCGGGTATTTACATCGCCAAAAACATAACCCTTTGGAAATAAATTGCGAGAAAATAAAGAAAGCGATAAAAGGCCTAATTATCTATTACATTCTCGGAGCAGGTACATAAATATGATCAAAATAATAATAATGCGCGAAAGAAATTGAATCGGGACGTCCTTAGGGTTGTGACCCTTTTTGAGAAAAGAAAGAAATTTAGTCCTTTTTTGCATTTAATTAAATATCAAACCTAATTTACTAATTAATTAATTAATTAAAAGAAAAAAGTATTTTTGTGTTTTTTATGTTTAATGAAAATAAAAAGGGAATTAAAAGTATCAAGAAAACCCTAATTCTAATTTATTTTAAGTTATTGATAAAAAGTCAAATTTAACCTAATTAAACTAAGTTAATTATAGAATTTATTTAAAAAATAATAATTAAGGTGAAATTAATAATTAATAATAAAAAAATATTTACATTTTAATGGTCTGAATTTATTATGAAAATTAATTAATTTGTGAGTTAAATAATAATAATGATAATTAAATAATAAGAATAAAAATTAAAATGTAAAAGAAAAAGGAATAGAGAAACCAGGGGTGCTGGGCCAGCTTGGGGGTGTTGAAGCAATTTCCCAGCCCATTAACAATCAAGCCACGTTTGACTTTCCTGGTTGTCCAGTGCGTGGTTGACTTGAGAACATGGTGATCAGCACCTCATGCCCTTCAGATTTGTGTTGGAAGACAACTGGCGTCTGGGATTGGAAGGAATATGGTGGACATCATTGGAAAGTGCTGCATGAGAACATGTTAGAAAAAATATCATAGGGCTTTGGGTGGACCTGGGAATCGAACCCAGGTCCCAATGGTTACCAGACAGCACACTAACCACTACTCCACTCGCCTGCGTTTGTTAACATAATGGATAATGAACATAATATATAAAAAGATCAATTATGCTGGAAACAAATAAAAGCACGCGTTATATTTGAATCGTCTAATAACATGTTAACAACTCATCATTGTCTTCCCTAAACCTGCAAAACAAAGGTTAGATAGCGGGGGTTTTTAACCCCCACAAAATAGGATGACCAATAATAGCGAATAGCCTTACAGGCTATATAAATAGGGCGCGATGGTAGCTTTACGTTCGTCTGCATCTCCTGAGTTCAGCAATAGGTCTTATGAAGCTTGATTTTTCCTATACTGAAAAGCCCCAATTTGGAAGCTTGGAAAACCTAGAATTCATCAATGGTGTTTTATGATTCTGGACACCATAATGCAATTCACCTGTACCATTAGCTTCAGAGAGGTTCTAGCAATGCAAAGCACACAAAAAATCTCGTTAATGATGCATGAATAATGAGATACGATTCTGAAAAATATGTGCAAACCGTTAAACCGTTTTTGATGATTCTTGTGGCTTTAGTGCTTGGTTTCGATTGCAATATGTTCCTGGGGACCCCTGCAATGTGTTAGAAGCATTTAAAAGTATTGAATTGGCCTTGAAGTGAGAAAACAGTTTTCAAGTTTCTTGAAAAAATTCAATATGGCTATGGCTTTTTGCAGCAGCTTTTCACGTGTACATGAATAGGGTTAGGTTGTATACATATAGAGGACTGAATTAGGTTAAATCCTTGGGCAAAAGATCCATGGAATTATGATTTGTATATTTGATTTTCAATCAAATATTTTTCAATCTTTTTAATTGAGAAAACTTGCTAAATTGAGAGATTCTTGTCCCCTTGATGTGTACACGAAATCTCCAGCACATGTAGGTCATATTTGCTTCATGAAAAGATTGCAAAACCATATCTTGATATTTTCCTACAATTAAATGAATTAAATGAATTAATATTGATTAAAAATTCAATTAATTAATAAAAAATAATAAAATAATTCAATTTAATCTCAATGGGTCGTGCATAGGCCTTGGAAAAAGTTTCAAGAAGAAATTTGAGGCCCATTAGCAAAAACAAGGTGTTTTGGGCAAAGTTGACTTTTGCAAATTCCCAAAAATTTCCCAACTTCTCCAATGCATATCTTGCTCAATTTTGATCCTACGAACATGTTCTGGGACATTTTGGAAAGGTCTTGAAGTCCTCTAACCAATGCCTTTGGTGCCATGTCATTTGGATTTACCAATCTCAAGTTATGGTCTTTGACTTAAAGTGCATTTTTGTTGACTTTTGAAATTGACCTATAATGTAGAAATTGATAACTTTTTGTGAGAGCATTTCTTGGACTTGGAATGTGAAGATGAGTTGTAGGAAATGTCATCCCCTTCAAAATGAGCATTGGATGGGATTTTTCGGATGAACCATGAAAAAGTTATGCCTTGGTCAAGATACAGTTGACTTTTCAGCTGTCCAAAAATAGTAACTTTTGCATCTTTGATGATTTTTGAGCCATGCTTGAGGAATCATGATCAAGACTTGATCAAATGATGATTGTGGACTCAAAATAAGATGTTGACCAAAAATTCTGACTTTTGACTGCAAAATGACCATTTTACCCCTGCAGTTGACTGTGAAGCAAATGGAGTTATTGACTGTGCAATTTGACCATGTGAGTATTGAAACTTGACATGTAGATGCTTGGGAATATTTATAGGCCTATGAGACTTGATTGACCCATTGAAAGCCTCAATTTCCTTGAAAGAAACAAAACCCTAATTTTGACTGGCTTAGGAGGCATTTGGACTGTGCAACCTTGGATAAATCTTGAACCATTTGAAGATGATCCTTGATGAATCATGAAGAATATGGGAGGGCAAATTTTGGGGTACAACAGTTGCCCCTGTTCAATCTTCTTAAACCTGAGGATGTAGATTGGCTTGCGTGCCTTTCGTGATCCGAAGGTGGGAGATGATTGAACACTAGAGTGCCCAGAAATTTGCACTCGCATGGTGTAGTATCAGCGATGTGATGTCGGGAATGGGCTTACAGATGCCATTTGGAGAGATGATGGATAGAAGGATGGGCTTATAGATGGCATCTGGAGATGTGACAGAACTTTGTCGGGAATGGGCTTATGGATGCCATTCGGAAATGTGATGGATAGTTGTGGAGATGGGCTTAAAGATGCCATCCAGGGTGTCGATCGCGTAAGAGATTCCTTAGCGAGAACTTGCGTACCTGAGAAAGAAAGATAATTTCCTGGCCTGTTACAGGGGTTGATCTTCAATCTCTTCATGCAGATATGCCTTGGCTAGATACAGGTATCGAATCTACAATCAATCGCTCACAGATATGCCCTGGCTAGATACAGGTATCGAATCTGGAACTTCAAACTCTTCATGCAGATATGCCCTGGCTAGATACAGGTATCGAATCCACAATCAATCGCTCACAGATATGCCCTGGCTAGATACAGGTATCGAATCTGGAACTTCAAACTCTTCATGCAGACATGCCCTGGCTAGATACAGGTATTGAATCCATAATCAATTGCTCACAGATATGCCCTGGCTAGATATAGGTATCGAATCTGGAACTTCAAACTCTTCATGCAGATATGCCCTGGCTAGATACAGGTATCGAATCCACAATCAATCGCTCACAGATATGCCCTGGCTAGATACAGGTATCGAATCTGGAACTTCAAACTCTTCATGCAGATATGCCCTGGCTAGATACGGGAATCGAATCCATAATCAATCGCTCACAGATATGCCCTGGCTAGATACAGGTATCGAATCTGGAATTGGTCGTCTACAGATATGCCCTGGCTGGATACAGGTATCGAATCTGGAATTAGTTGTCTACAGATATGCCCTGGCTAGATACAGGTATCGAATCTGGAATTAGTCGTCTACAGATATGCCCTGGCTAGATACAGGTATCGAATCTGGAACTTCAAAAGGTTGATCGAGATAACTTTCCTGGCTGGATACAGGCGTAGACCTCTGACCTTTGAATGAAAGATAATTTCCTGGCCTGTTACAGGGGTTGGTCTTCAAACTCTTCATGTAGATATGCCCTGGCTAGATACAGGTGTCGAATCTACAATCAATCGCTCACAGATATGCCCTGGCTGGATACAAGTATCGAATTTGGAACTACGAAAGTTGATGGTAATCGTCTTTTGATTGACCTTTTCCTGAAAAGGCAAAACGTTAGTTGTATGCAATGTCATGATGTATGAAATGCATGATGTCATGATGTTCTCAAGAATAAATGAGATTGTGTCGTATGCACTTTATCATGTATGTAAGCAGGATGTATGAAATGTGAAATGTCTATGAATGTATTTTCGTCTAGGAAAATAAATCCTTGACGAATGCCGGGAGCTTGTTGAATCCTGAGCTGATGTTTGAAGAGTAGAGTTCTTCGTTTCTGCTGGGGATGATGATTTGCAAGGATAAATCGGCAGGAGAAGATGACTCTGTTGGGGAATAAACTTGATGAAGAGATTACTCTGCGGGGAATTACTCTGTGGGGAGAGATGCTTCGCTGAGATTTTAACGATAACTCCGTTGGGGATTCCGTTGATAAGCTCTAATAGGGATTTTGATGATGAACTCCGCTGGGGATAGAAAGAACTTCGCTGGGGATGATCTCTCTGTTGCAACTTGTTGAGGATAACCAAGTTAGGCTCTGGTGGGGAATAACCTCTGAATATGGCTCGAGAGATGTATGTACTCTGCAGGTGATAAGCTTCCAGAATCTACTGGGGATAAGCTTCCAGAATCTACTGAGGAGGATGATTCAACACTCCTGGGGAAACTTTGGACTGCACTGGGGAAGTAGCTCACTGGGGTGTCTGGTATTCCGCCGAGGAACAATCTTATATTAAGACTGCCGGGGATGCTTGCTTAGGAACATCTGCATACTCCGCTGGAGAATATTGAGATCTTCTGGGGATATCCAACTTCCTTAGGGCTGACAGTAGACTAACTCTGCTTGGGGAGAGTATGGCTGACTCTTGTCTTAATCTGCGGTGAGTGAAGGTATATTGGTCGTATTCTTCAGCTGAACCTACCTTGGCACCTTGGTGGACAGAGCAACTAGATCGCTTGGATAACTCATTATTGCCCCTGTTTCTGATGTCACCTGTAATTAGTCCTTTGTTTCGCATGCAAATATTTATGATTAGCAATTAATGTCAAATGCATATATCAAAAATGAACATTGGACGTTCTTTGCAAAACAAAACAGATAAAGGAAAAACAGTTGGAAATTTGTCTGGAAAGTGAATTTGTATTGATTTTGGATTTTTCCTGTAAATAGGCGTTTTGTGTACAAGAGGCTGACGTCCTAGTAAGAGAACGCCGCCGAACAGAGTAGAGTTTATACAATTTTGTGAAAAGGAAAACAAAACAGCTAGGTGAAAAATCCCACTGGGTTCCAACTCTGCTATCGCCCTTATGTCTTCAAGCGTCTCATCACTTTGCTGCTTAGTTGGAGATGAAGCTGATTGATCGATGCCGTCTGAACCTGATAGTTGATGCCGAAGTCTGGATGCAGGGTGATCCAATGAGACATAGTATTACGCTTATCCCTAATTTTTGCCTAGATCGCCCTTTCGGGTTTTCAGTCCACCGGGATACCCATTTTTGCCCAAGCCGCCTTTTCAGGTTTTCGACTTGCCGGGTGTACAGATTTTTTCATTTCATCCCTTATTTTTGCCCGAACCCTTTTGGTTCGCCGGGAAGCCCTTATTTTTGCCTTGGTGTGTCAACCTAGCGGGTCTTTAATTCATGCGTAGTATCTTTTTACTATGTCTGCATTGGCGGGGTGAGGGAGGTCGTCACCATCCATGGTGGTTAGAATCATAGATCCTCCTGAGAAGATATTCTTAACCACAATGGCCCTTCGTATGTAGGGGTCCATTTGCCCCTGGGATCACCTTGAGGTAGAATAATGCGCTTGATTACCAGGTCCCCAACTTGGTACTCTTGTCATCTGACTTTCTTGTTAAATGCCTTGATCATCCATTTTTGGTACGTCTGACCATGACAAATAGCAGTGAGTCTCTTTTCGTCGACCAGGTTTAATTGATCAAGCCGAGTCTGGATCCAGTCATCTTTGCTCAGACTTGCATCCTTCATTATCCGGAGAGAGGGTATCTGGACTTCAATAGGCAAGACTGCCTCCATGCCATAGACCAAGGAAAAGGGTGTTGCCCCTGTTGACGTCCTTGCTGAGGTACGGTAACATTTCGTGCCAATCTTTGTAGGTCACTGTCATCTTCTGCACAATCTTCTTGATATTCTTATTAGCTGCTTCTACAGCCCCATTCATCTTCGGCCGGTAGGGAGAAGAGTTGTGGTGTTGTATCTTGAATTGCTCGCAGAGCTCAGTGATCATCTTGTTGTTAAGATTGGTACCATTATCTGTAATGATCCTCTCTGGTACACCGTAGCGACAGATCAGGTTATGCCGAATGAACCGTGCCACGATGTTCTTGGTCACTGTAGCGAAGGAGACTGCCTCAACCCACTTCGTAAAGTAATCAATCGCTACCAGGATGAAGCGATGCCCGTTGGATGCCGTAGGTCTGATCTCTCTGATCATATCAATGCCCCACATTGCAAAAGGCCAAGGTGTCGTCAAGACGTTCAGAGGAACTGGAGGAATGTGCACCTTATCTGCATAGATCTGGCATTTGTGACACGTCCGAGAATGTTGGTAACAGTCGGCTTCCATTGTGGACCAGAAATATCCTGCCCGAAGGATTTTCTTTGCCATGGTATATCCACTGGAATGTGTTCCGAAGGTACCTTCATGCAGCTCTGCCATGATCCTTTCTGCATCAGTCTTATCCACACAATGCAGTAAGGTTAAATCATGGTTTCGCTTGTAGAGAATGTCATTGCTGAGGAATAACTTCGCTGCGAACCTTCTCAGAAACTTCTTGTCATTAACAGATGCACCCTCGGGGTATTCTTGAGCTTCCAAGTACCTTTTCACTTCGTGATACCAAGGTTTTTCTGTCACCTCCTCAGCCTCAAGATCACAGCAATGTGCAGGTTCATCCAATTTCCAGATAATGATCCGGGGAGCCTCGTTATCCCATTTAACTTTGAACATAGAAGACATTGTAGCCAGCGCGTCCGCTAACTGATTCTCCTCTCTTTGGAAATGTTCAAAAGTTATCTCCTCGAAGTGGGGAATCAACGTCAATACATACTCTTTGTAAGGAATAAGATTTGGGTGTTTCGTATCCCACTCGCCTTTGATCTGGTTGATCACGAGAGCGAAATCTCCGAAGACACTTAGAAACTTGATCCTTAGGTCAATTGCAGCTTGAAGACCCATGATGCATGCTTCATACTCTGCCATGTTGTTAGTGCAGTTGAAACATAGTCGGGCGGTAAGTGGAGTATGAGTGCCTTTAGGGGATATGATCACAGCGCCGATACCATTACCCAAAGCGTTTGAGGCTCCGTCAAAGTGCATAGACCATCGGGATCCTTCCTCAGGTCCTTCATCCAGTCCAGGTACTTCACAATCAGTCACTACCATGATATTCTCGTCTGGAAATTCAAAGTTCATCGACTGGTAATCATCCACTGCCTGGTGTGCCAAATGGTCTGCCAACACACTTCCCTTGATTGATTTCTGAGTCGTGTACTGGATGTCGTATTCGGTCAAGATCATTTGCCATCTTGTTATTCTTCCGTACAAGGCAGGCTTTTCGAAGATGTACTTGATTGGATCCATTTTTGAAATCAACAAAGTAGTGTGAGTCAACATATATTGTCTCAGCCGGCGAGCAGCCCATACCAAAGTGCAACAAGTTTTCTCGAGCAGTGAGTATCGGGTCTCACAGTCGGTAAACTTTTTGCTAAGGTAATAAATGGCGTGCTCTTTTCGGCCAGACTCGTCATGCTGCCCCAGCACACACCCCATTGAGTTGTCAAGTACTGTCAGTTATAAGATTAGAGGTCTCCCTTCAACCGGTGGCATAAGAATGGGTGGCTCTTGGAGATACTCTTTAATCCTTTCGAAGGCGGCCTGACATTCATCATTCCAACGTACTACTTGATCTTTCTTCAGTAGCTTGAAGATTGGTTCACATATAGCAGTTAGATGTGAGATGAATCGGGCAATGTTGTTCAGCCGTCCTAAAAAGCCTCTGACTTCTTTTTCTGTCTTGGGAACCGGCATCTCTTGTATGGCTTTCACTATGGCTGGGTCCACTTGAATACCTTTGTCGCTCACGACGAAACCTAGCAGTTTTCCAGATCTCACACTGAAGGTGCACTTGTTCGGGTTCAACCTCAGCTTGTACAACTTCAACCGGTCAAACATCTTCTGTAGATGGTCAAGGTGTTCCTCCTCAGTTTGGGACCTTGTAATCATATCATCGACATATACTTCAATCTCATGATGGATCATGTCATGAAGCAAAGCAACCATGGCACGTTGGTAAGTTGCCCCAGCATTCTTCAACCCAAAAGGCATGACCTTGTAGAAAAAGGTGTCCCACTGAGTAACAAAAGTGGTCTTCTCCATGTCTTCAGGAGCCATCTTGATTTGATTATAATCGGAGAACCCGTCCATGAAGGAGAATACCTTACGCTGGGCAGTATTGTCAACCAGAACGTCAATGTGAGGCAGAGGGAAATCATCCTTAGGGCTCGCCCTGCTCAAATCCCTGTAATCAACACACATTCTGACCTTACCATCTTTCTTCGGTACAGGAACCACGTTGGCAACCCACTGAGGGTAAGAAGTCACTGCTAGAAACCCGGCATCAAATTGTTTCATAACCTCAGCCTTGATTTTCTCGGACATCTCTGGACGCATACGGCGGACCTTCTGTTTTACCGGAGGGCATTCTTCCTTGGTAGGCAAGTGATGAACCACAATGTCGGTATCCAACCCAGGCATGTCTTCGTAGGACCAAGCAAAGATTTCCACATAGTCATGCAGCATCTGAATCAACCGTTGTTTCACACTAGACTCCAGATTGGCACCAATCTTGACTTCCTTTCTGTCTGCCTAAGTACCCAGATTTACCATTTCCACTGGCTCTTCATGTGGCTGAATGGCCCTCTCTTCCTGGAGTAACAGTCTTGCAAGCTCACCAGGCACTTCGCAATCATCTTCACCTTTGTCTTCGGCTAAGTTGATCGGATTTTCGAAGTCATAACTGGCAGTAGCAGAGTCGTTACCAGTGAGATCCAGAGTGGATTGGAACCTGTATAGGTGAGTGTGTGTAAATATGGCTGTTTTGCAATGTATAATAAAGAAAGACAAGGAGCGCAAGATTTGAAATTCAAAAACGTCCAATGCTTTTATTAATGATATATTAAAATGACACACAAAAGCCCTCACAAATGAATCCATGGTGCCCCGGGTAAGACATCGGGCCATAAAGTTTCAGATTATTGTTTGTTACAAATTCAAAACAAAGGAGTTCATTACTGAGTCACAAAATTAATAGGTGTGAAGTCTTTGGCAGTCCAGTTGCTTGGTCCACCGTTGGTCGTAGGGTAGATCCAGCTGTCGAATTCGGATTCCTCCACGTCGTCATCAATAACATTCACTCCCGGGTTGGTGATGAGCACAGGAGGTCTTCCAATCCTTGCTTTACGAACAGCCCTCTGAGCTTCTGCAGTGAAACCCAAACCAAATTTGTCAGTCTTCGGAGTGAAATCAGGAAGTCGGCCCCAGTTTACGCACTCACCCTTCTCAATCACAGCCCGGGCATCCTTTAAGGAAGCCATCTTCAAAGGAGAATCTTCAAGCACAGTTTCCGCTGACGCCAGTGTCTGAGGAACCTCTTCAAAGTGTTGAAAGGGGGTCTCAATGAATTCCCCATCCATTTCTATATACCGGAACGAGTTAAGGTGGCTGACCATGTACTCTTCCTCCCCCTGAATTGTCACAATCTTCCCTCTGACCGGGTATTTCAGCTTCTGGTGTAATGTGGAGGTCACAGCTCTAGCTTTATGGATCCAAGGACGACCCAGCAAACAAGAATAGGACGGTAGGATGTCCATCACATAGAATGTTGAGTCAAATACCTGAGAGCCCACTCTGATCGGAATGTCAACTTCACCATGTACCATCCTTTTGGACCCGTCAAAGGCCCGGACAACAATGTTACTTGGCTTGAGCTCTAAACCCTCACAATCCAGCCTGTCTAGAGCTTTCTTGGGCAATACATTTAATGAGGAACCAGTGTAAACCAGCACATGGGCAAGAGTAGTGCCCCTGCATTCAATGGAGACATGCAGGGCATCGTTATGGTTCTTCCCCTTAGCAGTCAGATCAGCGTCGGAGAAACCCAAACCATTATCAGCAGTTAAGTTGGACACACACTCGGTAAATTGATCAGCTGACGTCTCTTGTGGCACGTGGGCCGTCTTCAGGAAGGTAATCAGAGCCTTGGCGTGGGCCTCTGAACACAACAACAGTGATAGCATAGAAATCTTTGATGGGGTGTGCCCCAGCTGCTCAACTACATTGAAATCACTCTTCTTGATAATCTTGAGAATCTCTTCCATCTCCTGCTTGGAGGCTTCAACATTGGTAGTCTTCGGTACCTCGGTCTGGGCAGGCACATCAGTAGCGATCCCTTTGCCCCGAGCGTCAGATGACTCGGCAGTAGGGGTAGAAATAGGAACTTGGCCAGGCAGGGAAGTAGGCACACTTGCAGGTGTGATGACAAGAGGTCTCTGAATAGCTGGTGGCGCAATATCTGGTGAGAAGAGTCTACCACTACGAGTGACTTTGGCAGGCCCGGTGATGTTGTTGACGCCGGTACTAGTATCAAACTCTTGTTTAACCCCAAGAACATAAACATCTGCCCCATAGTGCCAGGGGACAACTTTGTCAGATGTATAGGGGATGGGCCCTGGAACAGTGATGATGATAGGAGCAATCTTCTGAGTAGACATGATTTTGACAGGCTTCTTTGAGGGAGCCTTAGGAGGGTTGTTGAAAATAGTAACAATGGACACTTCTTCAGTAGGGATAGCAGGAACAGCAATCTTCTCGAACAAGATCTCTTTGTTATCCATCAGGTTTTGGATGCCTGACTTCAACAAAGGACAACCAACAGGTGAAACAGAACATAGATGGCAACCTTTACTACATCCCGGAAATAAACCGGCTAGTAACAGGTTCCTTTTGACAGTCAACAACGGAGTAACAATCTCATCTACAGAGGCTACATACAGGTCTTCTTCCACAACATTTACTCCATGCTTGGGCATGGGAGCAGTCACAACATTGGGCCTTTCGGGCGCCTCGAACTGTATTTCTTTAGCATCAATAAGGTCCTGAACCTTATTCCTCAGAGCCCAACAATCATCCGTAGTATGCCCCGGGCTGTCAGAGTGATAAGCGCAGCGGGCGTTGGGGTTGTACTTTGGAGATGTTGTGTTCACTACCTTCGGAGCTTCTTTGACAGTTACCAGATTGGTTGACAGTAGTTGCGGCAATATCTGAGACAGGGTCATACTGAGCCGAGTGTACTGCCTTTTGGGTCTCTCACCCCTTGGTTGGTTGTATTGCTGAGGAGCAGCAGCAGGCTTTGAAATTCCCACCGCGTTGACAGCTTGGCGGCGTTCCGGTTTACCTTGTCTCCTTGAGCCATAAATAGCACTAGACTCTTTCTTGAAGGGCTTCTTTTCAGAGCTCGAGGAAGCACCTTTTTGTATCTTCCCAGACTTGATACCAGCTTCTATCCTCTCACCAGTCAAGATCAGGTCTGTAAACCCAGCAGAAGAATTCCCAATCAGATGGTTGAAGAACGGACCAGACAGGGTCCCCAAGAACATGTCAACGAGTTCACGGTCAGTCAACGGTGGCTGCACCCTTCCAGCCAAGTCTCTCCACTTTTGCGCATACTCCTTAAAACCTTCACATGTCCCTAGTGACATACCCTGGAGTTGGGTACGCGTAGGAGCGAGGTCGGAATTATACTGATACTGCTTGTAAAACGCAGTAGCCAAATCCTCCCAGTTACGAATACTGGTTCCATCCAGCTGATAGAACCATTTGAGTTGAGTCCCTGAAAGACTATCCTGAAAGAAATGGATCCACAAATTCTTGTCAGCAGTGTAAGGCTGGATCTTCCTTACATATGATCTGAGATGCAGCTTAGGACAGGAAGCCCCGTCGTACTTCGCAAAGGCAGGTGCCTTGAACTTGTGTGGGATCACCACCCCAGAAGATAAACCTAGATCTCCAAAATCCAACCCGGGCACATGTTGAATCTCCATGGCACTTAAATGGTCCTCTAGCTGTTTGTACCTGTCCTCAGTAGGAGGGTACTGTTCATCATTGTAATTTGTCTCGTTGTCGGAGACCACGGGACTAGGAACCCTTCCCCCTTGGGGACTATCTTTCCCTACAGAGGAAGTAGCCAGATCGGCCTCATTTTGCAGTGCATTCCCAAACCTCCGTCCAGTGTTGAACAATACAGTCCTCTTCTTCTTCTTTTTTAAAAGCAGAGTCTTCAATTCCTGTTGTCCCTGGGCTAAGCTCATGACCAGCTCTTGGAACTGGGTGTTCTGGGCCTGGAGGGCCTTGATAGCTTGTTCAGTAATAGGCTCGGAAGACATGATGATTGCTGAAATAAACAGCGAACAAGATTAAGCAACCTGTAGAAAAAGGGTACCTATTATGCATATGATGCAATGAGATGCGTATGATTTATGTTTTCAAAGACAATCGGGATTCAACTTTGTAGACAAAAAGGAAACAAACTTTATTAGATTCAACTTTGGGAATTTAAATTGTTCAACAAATTGCCCTTAGGCGTTACAAGAATGAAAATACTGAAAAGGAAATAAAAGCTATAAAAGAATATCCAGGGCTCATCAGTGCTCCCATGGCCTCTTCTTCTCGGTACAGATATAGTCATTCATGATCTGCTCGTTCTCCAATTGCTTCGTCAGCTTCTGGATCTTCTGTTCTTGTTCATTGAACCTTTCCCGATAAGAATCCTGTTCTTCCTGTAGTTGTGCCCAAGACCTCTTTAGTGTATCAACATCAGTGGGTATCTGAGGAGGGAGTACAGTTGGAGGAACCCCGTCTCTATCAGGAAATTCAAGAATAATAGGTCTGACGGCTTCGTATGGCATACCTAACTTCTGAGCACGGATGCGGACCCATCTGTAACAGGATTCCATAGGCAGAGAAGTCTTCGGTCCTAACACATGTGGGTCAGCTTTGTGAATTCTTTCCCAAGCCCGGATGAATCTACGACGCAGCTCGTCGCTATCTACCTGAAACTCAAAACTGATGTGAGGTACCAACATCTCATGAGGCCCTGCTCTTCTGGCTCTTCCAAACTGACGGAGAGCTAAACATGGATTATAAGAGATTCCTCCCTGGGTACCGATCAATGGAACATTAGGATACTCTCTGCAACGATCAATAATAGCTACCTCATCCAAGCCTCTGAGAGTCCAAATGATGTCGTTATCAGTGAGAGACATTAACCTATGAGCCCATCCCCTTCCTTCTTTGTTCTTCAGCACGAACTTAGGGAGGTGCGAAATAAACCACCTCACTAACAAAGGAGCACAACACCACAGAGTTCCCCGTCTTCGGGCAGTACGAGCATAGAGTTGTTGCAGGATATCACCCAAGAGAGTGGGCACAGGGTTCTGGGACATGAAGATCCTTATGGCATTGACATTGACAAAGTTATAAGGATTTGGGAACAGTACTAGACCATAGATTAGGAGATCTAGAATGTCTTCGTACGCCCTGAAGTCTAAGTCATTCCAGAAACTGTTAGCTTTACCAATCAGAAACTTAGCCAAAAAGCCCTTAACTCCGCTTCTAGTCACCCAGTTATCCATTACCTCTTTGTTGGTCAAAGGAAGGGCTGCAGCAATCTCCTCAAGCCTAAGAGTCTTTTCCCAACCAGTGAATGGAGTCTGTTCCAAGACAGGGATACCAAGTAAATCAGAGAATTCTTCCAAGGTAGGGACCAGCTGGAAGTCTTGAAAGGTGAAGCAATGGTATAGGGGATCATAAAACTGGGTCAGGACACTCATCAGTTGTTGGTCCCACTTTGAAGTGACTAAACCGAGAAGAGAACCATGCCTCTGGATGAAGGAAGTAGTGTTTGGAATCCTGTAAACCAATTCTTTAAGCAAATCAGGTGGGTGAACAAAGTTGAGCCGGATAGTATTCCTTCGCATAGGCATCAAGATGTCCTACAAAACAGAGCAAAGATGAAACCCTCTTGTCTTTGAAATGGGTCAGTCTTTATGCAGGATGCATGCAATGGTATGATGTTATGGTAAAGCACACCATAAGTATTCACAAAGGCAAACATGATAAGGCACACAAGTCACACAAGACAACCCTTAGAGTTCAGGCCAGCATGAAGTTTAGGTACTACCCTCTTTCAGTTTCGTTGGTTAAGACCTGTCCTAGAGAATAGTAACCGGGTTCTAGAGGATCTCAATATCACTGACTACCCTCAATCGGTCATAACTCCAGCGTCGCAATCTTTTCTTGCGTCCAGAACCATCGCGAGAGTTTAGCCTCAATGAGTGTAGCATACTGCTACTGTTCTATGGCCAAGTTGGGTCAATTTAGGGTTCTAAGGTCGGTTGGTGCTTAATGACTCCTCAGAAGACCCATATTCTCCTCGTTCCAACACAAGGGATATCGGTACAGACCAAGGTGTCACACCAACGTAGCCACTACTTCACCTGTGTCGGTCTATGCCGGGCAGGTCCCTCACAGCTTATGCTACCTAAAGGGTATTCCCCAGATCCGAGTTAGGATCTATGAAACTCCGATGCAAGCCCACAACATTAAAGCAAACAAAGCATTCAATTGAAAACATAAGAGTGGTCTAATTCTAAGGTACACCTCACTTATAAAACTTCCCCAGCAGAGTCGCCAGTTCTGTGATCGGTGGAAATAGAACTGACTGTTTTGGAATGCTGGTTCACAAAATGTCGCGGTAAGCAAGAGTCGCCACCGTCTTTTATGTTCTCCAACAAGGAAAGGACAAAAGCACATCAAAATTCCTTTTCGAGATGTTTCTCGGTTCGGGAGGTAGATTATAGAAAGGGAAGGTGTTAGCACCCTTTCTATCCGTGGTTATCCACTGGCTCTTAGGTACTTGCTCACTATGTTTTCAAAAAATGTTTGCTTTTCAAGTGTTTGTGGGTTTTGAAAAAGTTTAGTTTGAAAAAACTTCTAGGTAACTCTTGTATCAGTCCTCAAGAGTGTATGAAGTGTTTGTTTGAAAACTTTTTGAAAGTGTAGGTGCGAAAAGTTGTTTTTGTTTTTTGAAAGAGCAAGTACCCAGGAAAAATCTACCTACTCTAAGGAATTAGGCTGTGTAAGAGTCCTTTAGACATTACTATCCCACTATTGAGAAGTAGGTAGCACCGTCGTTGGAGTTATTCGGGTCAATTCGATTATAGGGACATGTGTGGTCACCAAAGCAATAGTAAGACGCCTTAGTGGTAACCCTAATGTCCTAGATCCTTTTTATCTGAGGCAACCGTTTCGAGGCAACTGGATCTTTAGACAAGAGGGAGACCTCTAAAACACCCTATACTTGATGACCACCTCGAGACAACCAAGTGAGGTGTACCCTAGGAGTGACATATGCATAGGTGTCAGGTTTCATGTTATATTATCTTTGCATGCAACATTGTAGGCTACGGGTTGATTTTATTTTTCATACAAGTCTTGTCATGCATAATTAACAGTTAATAATTTGCGGGAAATAAATTGCGGAAAGTGAATCTACGCTATTACAAGGCGTCGGGTATTTACATCGCCAAAAACATAACCCTTTGGAAATAAATTGCGAGAAAATAAAGAAAGCGATAAAAGGCCTAATTATCTATTACATTCTCGGAGCAGGTACATAAATATGATCAAAATAATAATAATGCGTGAAAGAAATTGAATCGGGACGTCCTTAGGGTTGTGACCCTTTTTGAGAAAAGAAAGAAATTTAGTCCTTTTTTGCATTTAATTAAATATCAAACCTAATTTACTAATTAATTAATTAATTAAAAGAAAAAAGTATTTTTGTGTTTTTTATGTTTAATGAAAATAAAAAGGGAATTAAAAGTATCAAGAAAACCCTAATTCTAATTTATTTTAAGTTATTGAGAAAAATTCAAATTTAACCTAATTAAACTAAGTTAATTATAGAATTTATTTACAAAATAATAATTAAGGTGAAATTAATAATTAATAATAAAAAATATTTACATTTTAATGGTCTGAATTTATTATGAAAATTAATTAATTTGTGAGTTAAATAATAATAATGATAATTAAATAATAAGAATAAAAATTAAAATGTAAAAGAAAAAGGAATAGAAAAACCAGGGGTGTTGGGCCAGCTTGGGGGTGTTGAAGCAATTTCCCAGCCCATTAACAATCAAGCCACGTTTGACTTTCCTGGTTGTCCAGCGCGTGGTTGACTTGAGAACATGGTGGTCAGCACCTCATGCCCTTCAGATTTGTGTTGGAAGACAACTGGCGTCTGGGATTGGAAGGAATATGGTGGACATCATTGGAAAGCGCTGCATGAGAACATGTTAGAAAAAATATCATAGGGCTTTGGGTGGACCTGGGAATCAAACCCAGGTCCCAATGGTTACCAGACAACACACTAACCACTACTTAACTCGCCTGCATTTGTTAACATAATGGATAATGAACATAATATATAAAAAGATCAATTATGCTGGAAACAAATAAAAGCGTGCATTATATTTGAATCGTCCAATAACATGTTAACAACTCATCATCGTCTTCCCTAAACCTGCAAAACAAAGGTTAGATAGCGGGGGGTTTTAACCCCCACAAAATAGGATGACCAATAATAGCGAATAGCCCTACAGGCTATATAAATAGGGCGCGATGGTAGCTTTGTGTTCGTCTGCATCTCCTGAGTTCAGCCATAGGTCTTATGAAGCTTGATTTTTCCTATACTGAAAAGCCCCAATTTGGAAGCTTGGAAAACCTAGAATTCATCAATGGCGTTTTATGATTATGGACACCATAATGCAATTCACCTGTACCATTAGCTTTAGAGAGGTTCTAGCAATGCAAAGCACACAAAAAATCTCGTTAATGATGCATGAATAATGAGATACGATTCTGAAAAATATGTGCAAACCGTTAAACCGTTTTTGATGATTCTTGTGGCTTTAGTGCTTGGTTTCGATTGCAATATGTTCCTGGGGACCCCTGCAATGTGTTAGAAGCAATTAAAAGTATTGAATTGGCCTTGAAGTGAGAAAACAGTTTTCAAGTTTCTTGAAAAAATTCAATATGGCTATGGCTTTTTGCAGCAGCTTTTCACGTGTACATGAATAGGGTTAGGTTGTGTACATATAGAGGACTGAATTAGGTTAAATCCTTGGGCAAAAGATCCATGGAATTATAATTTATATATTTGATTTTCAATCAAATATTTTTCAATCTTTTTGATTGAGAAAACTTGCTAAATTGAGATATTCTTGTCCCCTTGATGTGTACACGAAATCTCCAGCACATGTAGGTCATATTTGCTTCATGAAAAGATTGCAAAACCATATCTTGATATTTTCCTACAATTAAATGAATTAAATGAATTAATATTGATTAAAAATTCAATTAATTAATAAAAAATAATAAAATAATTCAATTTAATCTCAATGGGTCGTGCATAGGCCTTGGACAAAGTTTCAAGAAGAAATTTGAGGCCCATTAGCAAAAACAAGGTGTTTTGGGCAAAGTTGACTTTTGCAAATTCCCAAAAATTTCCCAACTTCTCCAATGCATATCTTGCTCAATTTTGATCCTATGAACATGTTCTTGGACATTTTGGAAAGGTCTTGAAGTCCTCTAACCAATGCCTTTGGTACCATGTCAATTGTATTTACCAATCTCAAGTTATGGTCTTTGACTTAAAGTGCATTTTTGTTGACTTTTGAAATTGACCTATAATGTAGAAATTGATAACTTTTTGTGAGAGCATTTCTTGGACTTGGAATGTGAAGATGAGTTGTAGGAAATGTCATCCCCTTCAAAATGAGCATTGGATGGGATTTTTCGGATGAACCATGAAAAAGTTATGCCTTGGTCAAGATACAGTTGACTTTTCAGTTGTCCAAAAATAGTAACTTTTGCATCTTTGATGATTTTTGAGCCATGCTTGAGGAATCATGATCAAGACTTGATCAAATGATGATTGTGGACTCAAAATAAGATGTTGACCAAAAATTCTGACTTTTGACTGCAAAATGACCATTTTACCCCTGTAGTTGACTGTGAAGCAAATGGAGCTATTGACTGTGCAATTTGACCCTGTGAGTCTTGAAACTTGACATGTAGATGCTTGGGAATATTTATAGGCCTATGAGACTTGATTGACCCATTGAAAACCTCAATTTCCTTGAAAGAAACAAAACCCTAATTTTGACTGGCTTAGGAGGCATTTGGACTGTGCAACCTTGGATAAATCTTGAACCATTTGAAGATGATCCTTGATAAATCATGAAGAATATGGGAGGGCAAATTTTGGGGTACAACACAGTCGATCTTATTTTCCTCAGCAAATCACTGTAAAGCCTGGAGCACGACCATATAGCAGTTCATTTTCACCTCCTCGACTAAGAGATGGTTCCCCAGTAGAGTAACGGACAACTGAAGTTCCTAAAACTCTATTTCTCTCAAGACAGAGAATAGCATTCCCCAGCATAGTCTTCCTCAACAACAGGTTTACGGGCTCTCACAAAGGAATCTCTTATACGATCAACACTTCTTCTGATGGCATCTTTAAGCCCATCTTTCGTCATTGACTTCCAAATGGCATCTATAATCCCATTCCCGATATCGCAAGACAAGTATCACTTCGTGCGAGTGCAAATTTCTGGGCACTCTAGTGTTCAATCATCTTCAACCTTCAGATCACGAAAGGCAGACAAGCCAATCTACATCTCAGGTTTAAGAATATTAACCAGGGGAAGCTGTTGTACCCCAAAATTTGTCGTCTCATATTTTCCAATACATTTCAAGTAAGGTCCTCAAATTGCTCAAGGAAGTCCAAGGGTTGACCAGACCAAACTCTCTCCTAAGGCAGTCTACTTCAAATTAGGGTTTCAGTTTGCATCAAGATGTTTGAGTCAAAAGGATCTAAAATGCTCACCATTGCCCTAATATGTTCACAATATCATTCATGTCAAGTTTCAAGCCTTGCAGAGGAAGTTTTCTCAGTCAATTGTTCAAAGGCCTGAAAATCGATTGTGTTAGGGAAAAAGTCAACTGTGGCCCACATACAGTCAAACTTCAAGATTTTTGGTCAACATCCTCATTTTGAAGTATTATTCATAATTTGATCAAATTTTAATCATGATTCCTCAAGGATTGCTCACAATTCATCAAAACCCAAAAGTTGCAAAATTAGGGTTTTGTAGGAAAAGTCAACTCAAATTTGACCAAGCATAACTTTCTCATACTTTATCAAAAATGATCCATCCAAAGCTCATTTTGAAGAGGATTCAATTCCCTACAATTCATCTTTATCTACCAAGTTCAAAATATGCACTCACAAGAAGATATGAATTTGGACATTATAGGTCATTTTGAAAAGTCAACAAAAAAACCTTTAAGGTCAAAGCTTCATACATGAACATGGAAGACTCAATTGAGATGATACATAAAGGTTTGCTTAAAGGACATCTTAATCTTTATAAAAAGTACAAGAACACCTCTCTAAGGTCAAAATTGAGAGAGTTATGCATTGGTAAAGTTGACCCTTTTTGCAAAATTGCCAAAAGTCAAATGTGTCCCAAATTGCAATTTTTGTCAAATGGGCCCAAATTTTTATGCTTGCATTAACTTTGTAATGTTACCCACGACCCATGAGCTCTTACATTTGTTATTCTTTTACTTTTGTCATTTATTTTGATTTTATTTCATTTAAATCAAATAAAACTAAATTAAAATAGTAAAAAATATCAAAAGCTAATCAAATCTTGAGATTTTGTGCATGTATAGGTCCATTACACAACTGGAAGTGAGATCAAATCGTGCAAAGTGCAAAATGTACACAAAAAGATTGGATTTGCTTGATTTGGAAAGATTTGCACAAAGGATCAAATCATGAATCAATAATCATAATTGAGGAAGATTTGATACAAGTTTGCAACCCTAATTCATTCTAGGATACATAAGGAACAAACGCAGACCAAAAACAAGGGGATTGGAGGCGTGCAAAACAGAAAACAAAGTTGCAAAAATTCAAGAAAAGTTGTAAATCAATTTCCAGGTTTTAGACCATCTCAAGCCTTTATAACCATCTCAATCGTTTGCTGGATACCTCTGGACCATATTGCAACCATAAACAAGCATCCCCACGTCCAGAATCACACTGTAAGACTCACGCGGTCTAGCCCTTTTCTTGAATTCGCATATCTTAATTCTGGCATCTTTAACATGATTTATTATCATATTCTTAATCCTTGAGTTATTTGCAAGCTAATGGTTATATCCAAATTTTTATGGATTATACAACAAGTTGCCATGGCTAGGGTTCTAGTTTCATTTTTAGGGGTTTTGTGTACAGGAACAATTAGACATGGATAATGGTACCATGATGCTCGTGAGGTTGCAACGAGTTGATTGGTACCATTGGTTGTGATTTATCATGCTTGTGCAGGTTTTTGGAGATGCACATGGTTGTACCTACGCCCAGCGTCCGTAGGTAAAAGTATTTATCTAAAACAACAGAAGCAACAAGGAAGATGATGGTGTGGCGGGTGGTGAATGGCCAGATTCAAATTTCGAGCGTTTTAAGAATTAATATCTTGTTTTATCATATAATAATTGTTTGTCATTATTTGAATAACTAAGCAAGCCAGCGCAGGTGGTAAAGCCATTGGTCTTTGATGCACACGTCCTGGGTTCGATCCCAGGCGTGTGCATTTTATTTTCTCAATATTTTCAGGTTGATTCAATGTACCACATGACAAGAAATCCACCATACATCACTAGTGTCCAAACCATAAGATCATCAACAAGCCAGATCTAAGGCCTTATCCTTGAGGGACCACCATGTGCATAGGTTAAGCGTACACACAGGATCTGGAAAAAGTCAATGGGGCCAGGAATTATTGGGCTCAGATTTGCCATCAACACCCCCTCCTTTTGCTAACACCAGGCCCATTCATATTCATTCTTTTTTTATGTTCTTTTATTTAATTTAACTAGTTTAATTATTTTCTAACCAAAATTAATTTCTTTTTTCACAAAAAATCATAAAATCAAGTTTTCACAAAATTTAGAATTAGGTTTATATTTTATCAAATTTAATTTAATATTAGTTTAAATTTAATTTAGGGTAATTTTAACCATTTTTAATTAAAATCAATTAAAAAAATTAGGGTTAGACTTGTGATTTATTTTTATTTCTTTTCTCAAAAAATATAAAAATACCAAAATAGGTTAATTTAATTATTTTTCTTAAATAAAATTAATTAGTAATTAGGGTTTTTATTTATTCAATTAAACCTTATTTTCTTAAAATAATCACAAAAAATATTAAAATAATACAAAAAAACCTTATTTTAATTAGGTAGTTGGGGTCAAAACCCTAAATTTCTTGTTCTCGGTTCATCGCGCGCGTTTACTATTTTTGCAATATTAATGTAACTGCTTACAGTATGTAATAGTTTAAATTAGGATTTTCTTTTTTATCATTTTACGGGTTTTTTTGGCTATGTAATTAATCCCTCCCCCGAAGCCTTGTAATAGCGTAGTTTTTATTTCTCGCATTTTAATTCTCGCAAATATTAACTGTTAGATGTATGTTAATAGGATTGTATGACAAGATTGCATGATAATTTTAAAATGGCTAGAAAACCCTAATGTGCAAAGATAATAACTGAAATCCAATCACTCGCACATGCGCACTCTTAGGGTATACTCTCACTTCGGTTGTCTTCAGTAAACGGTCATAAAGTATAGGGTGTCTTAGTGGTGGCCTTCTTGTCTAAACAAAGATCAAATGTCCCGCTCGGAAATGTTGCCTCGAATATGATCTTAAGACATTAGGTTTATTACGAAGACATCCTAACATTGCTTTAGTGATCGTACGTCCCTTTCAAATTGACCCTTACAAATTCCAACGACGGTGCTTCCTATTTTTCAATAGTAGGATAGCGATGTCTAAAGGAAACGAGAATAGAAACAATTCTTTTTCGAGTAGGTAGATGCTAGTAGGTACATGCTCAAAACAAACAAACTTTTTTACACCAAACACTTTTCAAACAAAGTTTTTCAAAAAAACTTCGTAACACTCTTGAGGACAGAAACAAGGGTTAAAACAAAGTAAAACAAACCACACACAAGCAATTTCAAAATGAGCAAGTACCTAAGAGCCCGTGGAAAACCACAAATAGAAAGGGTGCTAACACCTCCCCCGTACTCAAAATCTCGAAAAAGGAATTTTTCTGTGCTTTTTTCCTTTCCTGTTTAATAAAATAAAAGTCGGTGGCGACTCTTGCTTACCGCGACATTTTGCAAACACAAACGCAAAACACAAACCAACATTTTCAATACAGTCGGTTCTGCCACCATATCACAATTTCCAAGATGAGAAGCCTGACCATGATGGAGTTGAAGTCCAGGCATTGAACAAGTCTGGAATATTGTGAAGGATTCCCTTGGTATAATAGTTGAAGAAGACGGATGTCAGATCAAATGTTTTAACATCTGTTAAAAGGGAGTATTGTCTACAGTCGTGTGTGTGGGAAGTTTTCCTCTGTTGACGAATACCTTATCAGGAGCTAGGTATAAGTCTGATCTTGTAAAGATATGCATGTTACTGATGGTAAATACCTTGTCGGGAGGTGGGTGCTTATCTGAGGTGTGGATGCAAATCTACTATCTAAATTGTTGATTTAGATATTGTTGAGAGTTTATTTCTCTCTATGACATTCAGGTGCTTGTGATAATGTGAGTGAGATGCAGAACGTATGATCTTTTGAGATCTTCTTGTGTTTGTTGGGAGCTTATTAAATGACTTTTCTGCATTATGTGTCCTGTAGAACCATAGTATTTGGGTTCTGTGTATGAAGTTGATGTCCGAAATGATGGTGTAACATCATGTTGGGGTGTGTTTTGGAGGATGCTGGGTTTGAGCATATGGAGTTGGATACTCAGGCATTGTTTGTCAGGAAATGGAGTTCTGACTATGTGGATTAGAATGTGCAGATTCTGATCATGTCTACTGTAGCACGCTTGTGGAATTCATGACCACTGTGTTGAAGTCTTCACTAGTATCAACAATTTCTAGTGAATGGAAGGTAGAAGGAAATTCAGATACTGAGGTTTGATCTGAATATTTATCTTTTGAAGTGTTCTTTGTCTGATCTGGATGTTTATCTGAATCTTAGTAAAGCTTTTAAGCAAGCTGAGAATGTATGGAGGTTGTGAGTTTGGTCTGCATGACATCTCTGCCTTACAAAGAGTCATAAAACCACACGCCCTTGAGGAAGTCTAAAGACCTGGGTGTGAACACAGTCAGTAGATATGTAAAGTTGTGATTCAACATTCTAAGCATGTGATAATTTTCATGTGTTTTAGTCTGGTGCTGAAGAAGTCATGTTCAGAAGGAGCTTGGATTATCCATAACAGGGGGAGTAAAGGTCTTTCCTACGGGTTGTTGTTGCAATAATGGAGATTCTGTAGAGCTTGCATGTGCTTCAAACTTGTAGAGAAAGTGATGTCAGACAACATGTCGTGACATGTGGCTATAAGTGGTTGTTAGGGCCAAATGTAGGGTCTGTTTGGAGATACCACTTGTAATGTTGTGGTATGTTGGATTGTGTCACTCTTAAAGGCTGAAAGAAGTGAAATTGGAGTTCAGTGGAAGTATTTTTTGGGAATCTTTGTCTTAGTTGAAGAACTGTTGGTCAAAGTTGGTTTAGTCATAGCATACATTGTTTGACAGGAAGTCAGGACCTTGTTCAGGACATTCTTTTAGGGAAACTAACAACAGAGGTTATGAATGGTGGTTTTAAGCACATGTTACAAAAATTCTGAAGGATCTGACTGTGCATGTGCATATGGTGACAACTGACATCTCCATAAGAACCGGTCCAAAAAATTTTAACAAAGAAAAAGCTATTATGGGCGGTACACATTTGGTGTAGTTTTGTACTCCTAAAATAACGTTCATGTCTGACCAAGAACTTGAAACAATCAAGGATTTTTATTTACTAGGTGGATGCTTAGCTATTTATAAAGGTTACTTCTTCCCTCGTCCCCCCGTGAGTATTTGGTGTTGTCATCTTTATTATAAGGTTTGTTCGGTTCTGGATGAATTGTCCTTGGATATGGTTCTGTGAAGGCTTCATTTGCCAAATGTTTGGCTAAAAGAGGGGAGAAAAGTGCTCAAGGTGGTGCTCAATTTAAGTTGGAGGTTGGTTTTATAGATGTGTCACAAAGGTGTTAGATATGATACTCTACTCTTTCCGATTTTTGGTGTTGGCTTTTGTGACTTGTGATCTGAGTTGTGAACACATTTGTGACCTGTGTTTTGAGTTACCCAGATTGACTGGTGGGTGCTTTATGGTTCTCTAATGTCACCAGTAACATGAAAGGCCTATTCGTCTGTGAAAATAATAAGTCACTTGGTTGAGGGGGAGAGAATACTATCTTCTTCCTTGGTGTGTATCATGTGCATCATATGGCTTCAGAACTTTCCTTCCTTTTAGCCTAAGGTTGCTACTCTTAGATGCTGAAGTTGGTTGAGTTTGGAGCTGATAAAAGAAGATGTCAAACAAGATGTCCTGACATATTTTCTGAAGACTGACTCCATGATGCTGTGATGTTAAGCTTAGTAGCTTCTCAATACCAAGTTGTTGGTTTTTATGTGTGTATTGCTGTAATACTGGTTGTAATTTTCAATGTATTTGTTTTAGATAAAATTTGGCAAAGGGGGAGATTGTAAGTTCCTCAGTTTTTAAGGTTGGCGTTAATTTTGTAAAACAAATATAGCAGCAATATGTTATATAGGATGTGTTAACTTGCTAACAGGAACAAGTTGAGCAAGAAGTCATATTTTATGTTAGGAAATGTTGAGTTAAAGTGTTTCAACATCTGGAACAACATGTCGGATAACATGTCCTATGAGGAAGCATACGACATCGCGCCTGAGCTGAACTAGACTGTTATATTCTGTTAAGTCACAAAAACATAATATACTTTGAGGATAATAAAGTATATATTATCCTATGAGGCGCTGATATGTAGGTCAAGAAGAATCAAGAAGAATATTGAAGAATATTAACTTTCTAAATATGGAGTTAATTTAGGAAGATTTGATTGAAGACCTACTTTGTAGCAGAATTTTCTGCTGTTTGTAACAGTCAAAGAGCTATCATTTGAAGACCCAAATCCAGTTGGATATAGGTTATAAATAGAAGCTTTATAACCTAGGATTAGTACCATCTAAAATTAGAAAAGATGTAATTATTAAGGCTGAATCTGTTAGCGACTCTCTAGGAGAGTTGGTGTAAGTGAATCACTCGGGTTGTGAGATGGTCATTATGTTCTCCTAGAAGCTGTGAAGCAAGAGTGAGTATTGTTCTTGGAGGAAGCTTGTAAGAATCTCCAAGTTGTTATCTTAGTCAAGATTCTTGGCTAGTGATTGTCATGGAAGTATGTCTTATATTTTGCTGTCATGGAAGTGTGTCTTCCTGTTTGTGCCCAATTGTTGTCTGTAATTGAAGAGGGGTTGAGGAGGGCCTCATATCTAGGCGAATCTTAGATAGAAATATAGTAAGGGTAGTGATTAAGTGAGAAGTTGTAAAGGGGGCGGGTTTAGCTTCAAATTAATACTATCATAGTGGATTTGTCCATGGCTTGGTAATGCCTCTAGAGTAGGAGAGTTGCTCCAAACTGGGTTAACAATTTTGGTGTGTTGTTTATGCTTTTCAACACTATTTTATTGTTGATACCTTGCCTTTTTGTTTATGTCGGATCAGATATCCCAACATGTCATATGACATCTGATTTATATCATACCAGAATTTCAATCTTAATTTTCTTAGTAGACTGTTGAACAATTTCTGGCCCAAGTACAACACTTTCACCAGAGTTAGACCAACATAAATGTGTCCTACACCTCCTACCATACAAATTGTTGAACAATGTTATCTCAATACTAGAATGGAAATTATTGTTATAAGTAAACTCAATAAACGACAAGTAACTATCCCAATTACCTCCCCTCTCCAAAACACAAGCTTTCAGCAAATCCTCCAAAGACTGGATAGCCCTCTTTGATCTCGTCTAGAATATCACTAGTCAGCTTCAGCATACCCAACTTTATAATGTTAGGAGTCATCTCACACACCAAACTAAAATCTCTGAACTGCTCTATTAAATCTAGTTCTCAAACCATAAGCGTCAACACGAACATTTTTTAAGCTCAAATCTGACTCATTTTAATTTCATGAACAACTTGATTCTTCTCGTTAGGTTCATCTCATTAGTTTTATCTCGTTTGCTTATCGGACTTATAAGGTGTTTTTTTAAAATCTATTATTTTTTTATATATATTTGATATTTTAAATATTTTTTCAAAAGAAAAATATTGAAATAAAATAAAAATTATAATATTAGAAAAAAATAGAGGGTTAATATTTGGAGTAACTTTTTAAAACCTTTTTTGAGATCTTTATGGCATATTTTTTAAAATGAACCTTAAATTGAATAATAACGGAATAACTGGATGTACATCCGTTTTATTCTGAAGGGTCGGAGCGTAAGATGTCACAACCTAAATCCCGTAACATATTTATAAAGTATTGCACGATAATTTAAGGTGTCATTGATCATAATCCTTTAACAATAAATATATTTATCAAACATGTACCGGAATATAAATGTCATACAACACATGTCATCGTATGCTCTCCTTCACTTACATTATCATTGTGGCGATATCAATTTTATTTTGAGTAAATAAAACATCACACTTAGACATTTTGTCTCAAACTTCAATTGATATAAAACTTTTCAAAATAAAGAGTTAACATACTCAAATCTCAACATATTTATGATAAACTAAAAAAATCAATTAAACTCCAACAAAACATATTAATCAAACAAACATTCTCAACCCCGATGTTACAAGATCAGAGCAAGACTTCTAAACAATGATAAAAACTAAATGAAGCAACTCTAGGAGTTAACTTCTACTTACAACAACAAATTATACTCCTGAGTATCTCGAAGATGCCCATGGTGGATACCATTAAAGCAAAAGAGGTGAGAAACATCATTCAATACAAACAGTTTAAAGAATGCTAAGGTAGAGAAATATACAACAAGCAAACATTTATTACACAATCAACAACAACATAGTCTCACATCCATTCACAAAAACATACTCATATTCTCAACCAATTCAACAACATTATTCAAAATTAACTACATATGCAAAGTATGTATGCAATATACTTCACAATTGAATCATTATGCACGTGGTACCATTTATGAACACTCAGATTCATCTCACTTCTCCATCCCCGCCATAGGATCATATTCCCTCTTGGAACCAGAGCACACCAAAATCGCTACCATCACCATAGATAATGCTTCACTAATTCCCCAACATAGGAATCAGCTACTCACACTGATCCCCACCATAGGATCAAGGCTCACAAAAAAGAACAGAAGTTTAGACAAACTTTTTCCGTCTTAGTGCGATCAACTTTTTTTAATTAAAACCAATCAACCCAAAAATTTATGCTACCCCAAAATATGTAGCTTTGAATTCTCCATCACACCAGGAGATACGTAGGAGCAAGATTCAACATCTTGTCAAGCATCGTAATAAAAAAAAATATTTTTTTGCAAATATGTCATAATAATTAGGAGAAAGCGGTCACCTTAGGCTAACACCACTTATTCACAAAACTAATTAAAGATATCAGTTGTTTACAACGGATATCACAGGGTGATAATACCTTCCTCGTGCATAATGGACTCCCAAACTTGAATTTGCTTGTGATGACCATATTTTCTTTCTTTAGGATTTTGTGGATGTTTTTCCTTTTAAAAATAAACTTTGGTGGCAACTTCATTCTAATTCTAGCGTTTCTGCACTCGAGAATATTTTTCACTGCGATAGTTAGCGACTCCACTGAGGACGTTTTGAGAGTCAAGGCTAGTTTAGTTGGTTTTGCAAAGAGTGTTAGCATTTTTTAGGTTTTCTTCTATTGTGTTTTTATTTTTTCTATTTTATTTTTAATCTTTTTCGATCGAATGTTTGTTTACATATTTATTTGCTATATGGATTGATTGCTTTATAGGGTTGAGATTTCTATTTGCTTTCACCTACACACACTTTTGAGTTAGGCTCTATACTCGAGTCTAAAAGAAATCTAAGTTTAGAGGTTACATAGTGTTGGTCATCGAGATGTACATCTCGCTTGGTTAACAAGAAGAATCTACCTAGAAGAGACTCTTTTTGCGAGTGTTGTCGTATAATAGTTAACTCGTTACTATGGAAAAAATTTAAATTGGGTTTGAGACTATAGAAACTGTGTCTAGAATTACTCTCGAGTATGAAGGTTGCATAATATTTTCTTTTGATATGCACATCTCAATTAGTTGACAAGAAGGCGCCATCTCACTTGGCTCCTAGGGCAAAACTAGGGCAAAATGTTGTTTTTATAAATAATTCGTCCGTTTCTCCATCATTTCTCGCACTGTTTTCTTTTTTTTTTACTCTGTTATTTGCGTCATGACATTGCCCATGATTTTACCAGAGATGGTTACATTATCTTCTCCGCCACGAAACCTGCGATGAAAATGAAATTCTTGCACATTCACTCCATGGAGCGTCTGAAGCGGGAGTTGATGCGATGGCTAGATGGAGACATTGCGGAGGGGGGGAAAATTCGAAGGATCCAGCGAAGACAAACAACAACCTCACATGCGACATGAAGACCTAATGTATTGTTGGAGGAAGTCAAAACAGACAACGGCGTAATGTTGATGATGCATGGGTCAGATGAAATTGTTTTAACAGTTGTAATTTCGTAGACGGAATATCGTGTGTTTTTTTCTTGTACGCGTAATATTTATTGTAGCAAATACTGTTAACGAAAAACCCTAATGTTTACAACATAATTAAGGAAAGATTTTATGTATTACAATTTTTATGTGGTCGAGGCAGACGCCCGATTCGGACAATTTTTGCGATTGTGTCCGACCTGAATGCATAAACCACACTTTCTTTCCAGCTTTTCAAGTTCGTCCATTTCGGTTGTGATGCGCTTACTTTTGGGACGACCCTTCTTGTTTCTTCGTATTTGGTCATTGCGCCACACTATTTCGCCGTCGTATGCAGGCCAATAATCTGGTTTTGCTACCAAAGGAAAGTTGTTGTTGTAAACGTTGAGCAACGTTTCAGATTTGTAAATGTGTGACAGAAGTTGTAGCGAGTCTTGATGGGTATAAGCACAAGCGGCAATGACATGAGAGCAAGGCATACGAAAGGCTTGAAACTTGCCACAATCGCACCAACGAGAAGGTAGTATGACCCTATATTATTGTCTTGGCAGACCTTCGTTGTGGTCGATTGTTTCTTTCACAATGAAGTTGTGGTTGTGTCGGTCAAACCGTATAACCATATGAGTTTTGGCTTTGGCACTTTCTGCCTTAATGTACTTCATGCAGCTTTCACTCCATAGTTGTCCAGATTGCAACACCGCATTCTACATTTCACCTCTTTTGGAAAACAACGAAGCCATCCTAAAATACGTAGATTTTACCAATGCAATGATCGGGAGGTTTCGTATGCCTTTGAATACCCCATTCATCGATTCAATAATATTCGTTGTCATGTGCCCCCATCTTTGTCCATTTTCGTATGACCTAGTCCATTTTTCAACCGGAATATTGTCGATCCACCTATCGGCTTCCGGATTTGACAAACGGATCTCGTTGCGGTAATATTTGAATGTCGGTTGTGTCAATGCATATCCCACATTCATAACCGCTCTCCTTAGTGTTTTGTCCTTGATCTCCCTCGTGAAATTCTGGACGATATGCCTAACGCAATAGACATGCGTAGAAGGAGGGTCATGCCAACCGTTTGCAGGATTATTGTAGGCACTTTCAATGGAGGCATGTCTGTCCGAGATCAAACAAAGATCTGGTTGAGGAGCCACGTGTGTTCACAGGTTTTTCAGAAAAAATCTCCAAGCACCACCGGTCTCCCCCTCGACTAGGGCAAAGGCAATTTGGAAAATGTTGTTGTTGCCATCTTATGCAACTGCCATCAGTAGCGTGCCTTTGTATTTCCCATACAACCAAGTCCCATCAATTTGTATAATTGGTTTGCATGATGCAAACCCTGTGATGCAAGGTTGAAATGCCCAAAACACTCGACTGAATATTCCATTTCTGTTTAGTTGACTACCATCTTGGGCGTATGCTGTCACTGTTTCCAGAACGTAAACAATACCCGGAGAATAAGTCTTGAGTGCATTCAGGTAGCGAGGAAGTTCTTGGTATGACTCCTCCCAGTTCCCGTACACCTTTTCAATCGCCTTAGTCTTTGCTAACCACGCCTTACAGTAAGACGGAGTATAGTTAAAAACCGTGGTGATGTGGGAGATGGTGGTTTTAACCTTCAATGATGGGTCATTGCTGACCAGTGGTAGGATTTCTTGACAAATGAGATCGTGATTAAGTTTTCGGTGGTCCTGTGATTGGGTAGAACTTACACAAGTGTGGGTAGTCATGGAACCTATGACCCAACAATCACCTCTTAATCTGTATGATGCAGTAAGCTTGAACATACAGTCAGGGTGGACACACTTGATCTTGTACCTTTCTGGGTTGACACGGTCAACCTTAAAATCGACCGAGTTGAGCATGTGGAATTTTTTTATGGCTCTGATGCATTCCTCTCTGTTACGAAACTTGTCCTTCTCTTTTAAGTTTTCATCCGACTGCATATACGGATTGAAAAATAAATCAGTAGACGGTTCATCTCCGCCCATGTTGAAGTTTGTCATGTGCGGAGGTGGTGTGTAGATCTCGTGTGCAGGAATACTAGGTATGCCATCATCGTCGGAATCATCATTCACCATTTCATCAAACTCTAACTCGTCATCTTCTTCTTCTTCATCATCTGCATCTACCTCTGCTTGTTCGTTCTCCAAAGGATCAACCACTTGTGTCACCTGAGGCTCTCACAGCATAATGTACAACTCAATAGAGTCGTACCCAGAATACACATGGTTGGAAAACATATTCTGAAGATCCTCGTCATCTTGAACCTCAACCTTATAAAATATTATTTGGTTGTTTCCAAAAAAAACTGGATTCTGATAAAATATCTGTGTCACTGGGCCTCGTCCAAGTTTGGCCTCCAATCGTTTTTTGAAGTACGAGAAATTGGCTTTCCCGTTTAAAAGAAATCATATGTTGTCTATGTCTCTAAACAAAAACCTAGAGGTGGGACAAATGTATGTGTCACCGTTGAAATGTTCATTGATGACATATTGGGGTGCAGAGGCCATTGCGTAGGGTTGTTTGAAGGTTTGAAGGTTTGAAGGTTGGAATGTTTGAAGTGTATGAGTTATCCGAAGGTTTGTATATTTGATTGTTTGAAGGTTTGAAGGTTTGATTGTATGAAGGTTTGAAGGTTGGAAGGTTTGAAGGTTGGAATGTTTGAAGTTTATGAGTTATTCGAAGGTTTGTATGTTTGATTGTATGAAGGTTTGAAGGTTTGATTGTATGAAGGTTTGAAGGTTGGAAGGCATGACACCTCTTATTCGCCAATGGGGATGGCGACACCTTTCATTTTTGTACTCTTTCGCCAAGTCCAATGGCGCCTCCCTTAATGTCCAATTGTGTTACATGCATGCAGATATGTAACCCCCAAGGCTGCCACCTAGCCTACGCCTACTCTGCACCTACATTGTAACATGTAAGTCTCCTCCCATCACCTCCAATAGTGTTACATGCATTCAGGCATGGCATCCCCAAGGCTTTCACCTAGCCTGCGTCTACTCTGCAACCCATGACACCTCTTATTCACCAATGGGGATGGCGACACCTTTCATTTTTGTACTCTTTTGCCAAGTCTAATGGCACCTCCCTTAATGTCCAATCGTGTTACATGCATGCAGATATGTAACCCCCAAGGCTGCCACCTAGCCTGCGCCTACTCTGCAAGAGTGAAACTTATCATGCATGCATGCACCAGCTACCACCTCACTTACTCTATGAAAATTTTTTGCCTATAAATACAGAGCATAACATACTTCTCTGACACCCACAATCGTCTCACTCTCTTCTACAAAGTCTTTCATAATCTCTTACACTTTCTATGTCTTTCATAATCTCAGGCATTTTCAACAATGACTCTTCTCACAATGGGCGATTCTCACAGAGGCACAAGGGACAACATTACCGCATTTGTAAGTTTCTATTTTGGTTATACATTTTTTATACTTCAGGTAATGCTTTGTTCATCTTACTTAATCTTACACCTTTTACATTATTAAGTCAGGATACCAAAAGATTCAGAATCCGGTCTCACAACTACTTGGCTCCCGACCCATTTATCGTACCATATCTGGAATACACATGTTTCGGACATGTTATAAAGATCTCCAACTGCACAATTGATTCGAAGTTCATTCTTGCAATGTTGGAAAGGTGGAGACCAGAGACTCATACATTTCACCTAACAATAGGTGAATGTATCGTCACGCTAGTGAATGTACCTTAATAGTTATTAGTGAAACATTCAAGAATTAAATTATTTGTTACTTTATATAAAGTGTAAATTAATTCATTATTCAAAAATATTTCTAAAACAGCTATTAAATATTTTATTGATAGTAATCAAAAAGAATATTGTTTGTAGATTTGTAATAAGAAATTAATTAATTAATTAGATAAAAAATCTATCTTTTTAACATTATTTCTTTTATTTTATCACTTTAAAATTCAAATTCTCTAGTTTATTTATTAATAATATGTATATTTAATAATTTAAATATAATAATCTAATTGATGAAGGTTCTATTGTTTAGGTAATTTTTTTATTTTCAATTAAGAATTTTTTTTTAAATTAAGACATTTAAAATTTACAAATTCATAAAAATAATTTTATTCTTTTAACAAATTAATAAATTACAAATTCATGAGATAAACTCATCATTCTAGTATATTAGTTAATATTTGATGATTATTAAAATAAAACTCATTTTTTATTTTTATATATTATCATCATTATAGTATATTAATTATAATATTATTGATTATTAAAATTATTTTATATCATTTAAACCTGAATAGTATTATTATTATTTATTTTATTACGGTGGCTCAATTTTATATTATTTTTTGGAATAAAATACTTTATTGCTAAAAAAGATCTCAAGGATCCAACAAAGATACAACCAACACAATAACAAGTTTACAAAGAAATTACACGCTCGACCCAGCTACATCAAAGGTATCCCATGGTTTTTCAAGCTTTTATGCAAATTGCACCTAGCAATAATGCTATGAATAATAGTATTCAAAACATTAATATTTTCATGCTCTTGAGCAGGGGTGGAAATATGTTGGGTTGAATTAGGCTTTGCTAAGTTGAGTCTGACCTACCAAAAAAATTGAAGTTTAAGTCTGATTTGTAATCTATCATAGGCTTATTTTTAGGTTTGAACTTGTCATTTTCTAAAGTCTGGTTAGCCTTTTAGCCTATATAAAAGTCTATTATTTTATACATATGTGTTGTACCCCAAAATTTGCCCTCCCATATTCTCCAAGAAATTGCCAAGTCAAGCTGCAAAAATTCCCCAAGGGTTGCACAGTTCAAGGGTCTCCTATACAGTCAAAACTAGGGTTTGTGTTCTGATCAAGAAATTGAAGTTTTCAAGGGCCCAATCAAGTCTCAGATGCCTACAAATATGGTCAAGCCTCCTCATATCAAGTTTCAAGGCATTCAGCACAAAATTGCACAGTCAAAACCCTAATTGCACTACAGTCAACTGTAGGGGCAAAATGGTCATTTGACAGTCAAAAGTTCAAATTTTTGGTCAACATATCATTTTGAAGCCACAAACATCATTTGATCAATGCTTGATCATGATTCTCAAAATTTGGCTCAGAAATCATCAAAGATGCAAAAGTTTCCTTATTTGGACAGTTGAAAAAGTCAACTGAAATTGAACAAGGCATAACTTTCACATGGATTATCAGAAAAATTCCATCCAAAGCTCATTTTGAAGAGAAAGACATTTCCTACAACTCATCTTCATACTTCAAGTCCAAGAAATGCTCTCACAAAAAGTTATCAATTTCAACATTATAGGTCATTTTCAAAAGTCAACAAAAAGGGACTTTAAGTCAAAGACCATAACTTGAGATTGGTAAATCAAAATGATATGGGACCAAAGGCATTGGTTAGAGGACTCAAAGACCTTTCCAAAATGTCCAAGAACATGAGAAAATCTTAAAATTTGAGCAAGTTATGCCTTGTGGAATTTGGGAAATTTTTGGATATTTTGAAAAGTCAACACTACTTCAAATGACCTAAAATTGCTAATGGGCCCATTTTTCTTCCATGATTCATCATTCTAAGCATGAGCACGACCACTTGGCCCAAAGGGAAGTATTTTCTCATTTTTTATTTATTTATTTGAATTATTATTTATATTAATTCATTTAAATCATTTAAATATATGAAAAATATCTAACTTGACCTAACCAATCTTTTTATACATGTTTTAGACTCAATATTTCGTTCTTAGCTAAATGTGGAAAGATTTGGAGTGATTGGATCCTAATTGACACAAAGAACACATGAAAAAAGATATGAAAAAGATCCTTAAAATCAAATTTCCAAAAACCATCAATGCCATGGATTTGATTGAGTTTTGTTGACCTAATTTGTTCACTACATATGCCTGATCATAAACCTAATCATAATGGACAAGAAACTGCGCAAGAAGGCCATTGTCACACTTGAAAAAATTGCAAATAAACTGAAATCTGAAAACCACCTTTGAGGGCGATTCAAGACCTAATTTCTATTCCATTAGCTTCCTTGGAGATCACTGATCACATTCCAATCAAAAACATTCACCAAAGCTCAAGGAATTGGTAACGAGAACCTCCCCTGTACAGAAAAAAATTGACAATCGTGCATCATGATTTAAGCATCTTTTGTAATTTTTATTCATGGATTCATGTTCATTATGATGTTTTGAAGCTAACCACTGCATTCAATTGTATTTTTGTGCGCTATACACGAATATGCCATGTTTATTTTCTAGGGTTTGCAGGATGTAAATTTGGGGATTCTCAAACGAGGAAAAATTGGGACTCCAAACCACCACCATTAGATTCAGCACGTTCAGACGAAGAAGATAGGACCATCGTGCCCAATTTATGAACCCTATAGCGCTATTCGCTATTTTCCCATAGCCGGCCTAATAGAACGCACGAAAAACCGTTGCTCTTGTTTTTCTGTTTCAGGCACGCGAAGAAGACGATGTGTTGGCAAGAAGTAATTGGTTCTTTTAAATTTCGCGCTAAAACATTATCCATATGCGTTGTTTATTTTATATTATTTGTTTGATGTTTAATGTTAACGCGCATAAGTTGGTTCAGCTGGCAAGGGATGCTGATTGCAACGCCCAAGACCTGGGTTCGAACCCCAGGTCTGCATAATGTCCATATTATTTTTCCAATTATCTTCCTATGCAGGCACACCATTAAGGACTACCATATGCCTTCAAGAATCCCACAGCCACGCGTCCTGGAGATTAAATCAAGGGCATAGATTGGAAGTGTATCCTAGGCATGGTCAAAGGTGCCACATGGTGCCTGGAAAGGTCAACGAATTTGAAGCTTAATGGGCTAGATTATTCAAAATCATACCTCCAATTTGGGACTTCCACCCCCCCTGGTTTGCAATTCTCCATTTTTTTTTATATTTTATTCTTAATTATTATTTTATTTGCTTTATTGTTTTAATTTAATTAATTATTTTTACAAAATACAAAAAAATGCCTAAAAATCAGAAAAGACAAAAATATAGTAAATAATTTTTATTTCTAATATTTTCATAAATAAATGCATGTAAATAAATTTAGTTTAAATTAGGGTTTGCAATATTAATTCTTTTCATAAAAAAATCTCTAAAAAATGTAGAATTAGGTTTAATAAATTTTATTCCTTTTAATTTTTTTCTGTTGTTTTCACAATAATAATATTTATTTTATAATTAAACTTGTAAATTAATTAGGGTTTCATTTAGGTTAAAAAACTCCAATATTTTTCTTAATAACTTAAAAAATAATTAGAATTAGGTTTAGTATTTTATTTTAATTAATTTTTTCTATTAAATCTTAAAAAACATAAAAATACCAAAAACATTTTCTTTTAATTTTAACGTTAATTCCTTATTAATTTAAATTTGCAAAAGGGTCCAACGCCCTCGTTTCGATAATTCTTTTATTTCGCATATTTATTTTATTTCGCTCAAATAATTATGTATCTCTCCCAAAGCTTTGTAACATTTACTTCTCGCACTTTTTAATTCTTTATTTACTTTTCTGTCAAATCGGGTCCGGTTTAATTTTAGCGATGTGGACCCGCGCCATTTGTAATAGCTTTAGATTTACTTTCCCGCAAACTTTTAATCGTTAAACAAAGCATGTAAGAATGAATGGCCTTAAATAAAATCAAGCGTAGAACACCAATAAACATGACAAGACAAATACAAACGAAAACGACACACAAATCGCACACACCACCCCTAGGGTGCGCCTCACTGTTGCCTTGCCTTCGAAAGGTGATCGTCGAGTAGAGGATGTCTTAGTAAGTCCTCATGATCCGGGAACCTGGCATGAGGGTAGCTTCTAAGGTGTCTTCCCATTGCTCTGGTGATCACCATGTCCCGAACCTCGAATTGACCCGAACACCTCCAACGGTGGTGCTACCTACCTCTCAATGGTGGGATGGCACTACTTTAAAGGACATCTACACAGACGAATTCCTTAGGGTAGGTAGACGACTCTAGATACTTGCTCTAAATCTCAAAACAAAAATTCAAAAATACTTTTCACACCGACACATTTTCAAAAAGCTTTCGAAAGCATTTTTTCAAACACTCTTGAGGACCGATACAAGAGTCGAACTGAAAATTTTCAAAGAAACTTTTTA
This sequence comes from Vicia faba, assembly GCA_948472305.1. Classification (NCBI taxonomy): domain Eukaryota; kingdom Viridiplantae; phylum Streptophyta; class Magnoliopsida; order Fabales; family Fabaceae; genus Vicia; species Vicia faba. The sequence goes on from OX451736.1 coordinate 1,113,931,556, forward strand.
ACCCACAATTGAAAAGCAAACACTTTTGAAAACACAAATGAGCAAGTATCTAAGAGCCCATGGATAACCATGGATAGAAAGGGTGCTAACACCTTCCCTTTCTATAATCTACCTCCCGAACCGAGAGCAATCTCTTTAAGGAATTTTTTTGTGCTTTTGTCCTTTCCATTTGGAGAAAATAAAAGACGGTGGCGACTCTTGCTTCCGCGACATTTCGCGAACCAGCGTTAAACAGTCAGTTCCAGATCCACCGATCACAGAACTGGCGACTCTGCTGGGGACTCTTTTAAAGTTAGGTGTACCTTAGGACTAAGATCACTGTGTTTTCAATTGCTTTCTTTGTTTGCTTTATTATTGTGGGACTGTCTTGGGAGTTCTATAGATCCTAACCCGGATCTGGGGATACCTTCTTAGAAAGTAGCAACAAGGCTGTGAGGGAACTGTGCGGGGTATACCGACATGGTTGAAACAGTCTGCTACGTTGATGTGGCACTTTGGTGTGTACCGGTAACCCTTGAGTTCAGTCAAGGAGAGTACGGGGCCTCCGTGTGGTGTCGTGAAGCATCAACAGACCTTAGGAACCTTAATTGAACTATCTTGGCCTCTTTAGGGTAGTGAGATAACTGACTTTGGTGCAGTCCGAGGTTGGTTGATACTCGATACTACACTCAATTGAGGGTTGCTTTCTTGGAATATTTCGGTCGCCAGTTCAGTGGCTAAACCGAAACGATGAATAATGAAAGCAATCCAGTGATATTGGGACCCTTAGAACCCGGTTACTTTGATTAGGACAGGTTGAACCCACCAACTTCAAGAGGGTACTACCCAGACCCCATGCTGGCCTTAAACCTTAAGGGCTTGTCTTGTGTGCCTTGTGTGCCTTACATGTTTGTCTTTGTAAATATCTGTGGTGTGTTTAACCATAGCATCATGACATCATCCAGCATCATATGCAGTGACTAACCATTTCAGGGGTTCGAATCTTCATCTTTGTTCTTGTTTTGTAGGACATGGAAACTGTTTGTAGAAAGACAATTCAAGTCAGTCTTGTAAGGATCCCTCCTCAGCTTAAGGAGCTTATATCCAGGATTCCCGAGAACTCTTCATTCAGTGAAAGGCATGGAAGCCTCATCAGCTTGGTCAACACCAACATTGAGGAAGATATGATAAAGGTCCTGTTCCAGTTCTTTGATCCTCTGCATCACTGTTTTACCTTCTTGGACTATCAGTTGGTACCTACATTGGAGGAGTTCTCCCGGCTCCTGAAGATCCCTATTCTTGATCAGCTACCCTTCAACGGTACAGAAAAGGAACCTAAGCTTGAAGAGATTGCTAAAGCCTTGCACCTACAGTCATCTGACCTCAAGGGACATTGGGAAGTTAGAAGTGGTATCAAAGGGTTCTTAGCCAAGTTTCTGTTTGAAAAGGCCCATGAATGTTGGAACTCCCTTGACTTGCAAGCTTTTGAAGAGGTCGTGGCCCTCCTTGTCTATGGTTTGGTGTTGTTCCCTAACCCATATCAGCTTATCGATATCAGTGCTATCCAGATCTTTATGTCCAGGAATCCTATACCTACGTTGCTGGGGGACATCCTTCACTCATGTTACACTCGAACCATGAGAAAAAGAGGCGTCCTTATGTGTTGCACTCCTCTCCTGGGAAGGTGGTTTATTTCGCACCTTCCACAATCAACCTTGAAGAACGAGCGGGGTTTGAGATGGTCACAACGGTTGATGACTCTTACACATGCAGATATACATTGGTGCCCTAGGTCCAGAGAAGATGTCACTATCATCGATCGTTGCGGGGAGTACCCTAACGTTCCTTTACTTGGAATCAGAGGAGGTATTACTTATAGCCCATGCCTGGCTTGGAGACAGTTTGGTTATGCTCGGAGGGATGGTCCTCATGACATGTTAATTCCTGACATAGTTTTTGACTTCGACAACGATACTCAAGGACTTCGCCAGAGATTTATCAGAGCCTGGAGGATGCCAAGTAGGATAGACAGCAAGACATTGGGGCACAGGAATTCCATCCCGTTGGAACCTTATCTCAAGTGGGTACGAGCCCGCTCCCAGAAGTTAGTAATGCCTTATCCTCATATGCTCCCAGTGATCAAAGAACCAGTCTTGGAAGGAGAAACATCCCACATTATTCAGCACCCTGATATGCCCACATCCTGGGAAGAGATGCAGAAAAGCTGGATCCAGCTTAAGGAGGAAAGGAATTCTCTTGAGACTAGTCTGCATGCCAGTGAAAAGAAGGTCTTGGAGCTCACCCGCCTGTTACATGAGGAGAGGAATCTCAACACCTACATAGCTCCGAAGAGGATGCGCAGTGTATTTTGGGATTGATTTGATTTTTGTACTTTTGCCCATGAGGCCTTGATGTATTAAACAATGATTTCCCTAATGATAACGTGTGTTCCTTTTTGTCTACAACAAATTTGAACTTTCGAACCCTTGAATGCATTGCATACACATTTCATACATCATGTGCATAGCAGGTTTTTCCTCTTTTCAGGTTGCTTACAGTTCTTCGCTGTTTATTTCAGCATCATGAATACCGACTCTGCATCAACTGAGACATCAATCAAGGCTCTTCAGGCGCAGAATGCGCAGTTTCAAGAATTAATCAAGGGTCTGGCTCGAGGCCAAGAAGAACTAAAGGCTATGCTCCTGAAGAAGGAGAAGAAGAAGAAGAGAAGAACTGTTCTGTTCAACTCGGGCCGAAGGTTTAACAATACTCTGCAACAGGAAGAGGCTGGTTCTTCTGTTGACAAAAATTCTCCTCAGGCAGAAGCAAGGGTCCCTAGTCCGGTAGTCTCCGACAACGAGACAGATTTTGATGAAGAGCAGTACCCTCCTGCAGAAGACAGATATAAGCAACTGGAGGACAGATTGAAGGCTATGGAAGTTCAACAGGTACCTGGGCTGGATTTCGGAGATCTGGGTTTGTCAACTGGTGTGATCATCCCCCACAAGTTCAAAGTACCATCCTTCTCTAAGTATGACGGGGCGTCTTGTCCCAAGCTGCATCTAAGGTCCTATGTTCGGAAAATTCAGCCGTACTCTGCGGATAAGAATTTATGGATCCACTTCTTCCAGGAAAGTCTTTCAGGGACTCATCTCGAATGGTTCTATCAGCTAGATGGGACCAAGGTTCGTAACTGGGAGGAGTTGGCTACTGCTTTCTACAAGCAGTATCAATATAATACCGACCTTGCCCCCACACGTACCCAACTCCAGGGTATGTCGTTAGGTGCAAGCGAAGGTTTTAAAGAGTACGCTCAGAAGTGGAGAGACCTGGCTGGCAGGGTGCAGCCACCGTTGACTGATCGGGAATTGGTGGACATGTTCTTGGGGACCCTATCTGGGCCGTTTTTCAACCATCTCATTGGGAATTCTTCTGCTGGGTTCACTGATTTGATCTTGACTGGAGAAAGGATTGAAGCTGGGTTAAAATCTGGAAAAATTCCGAAGGGTGCATCATCCAGTTCTGAGAAGAAACCCTTCAAGAAGGAGTCTAGTGCCGTATATGGTTCCAGGAAATCAGAGAGACATGAGCACCGCCAATCTGTCAGTGCGGTAATGATTGCTAAGCCTGCTGCCGCTCCCCGGCCAAACAATCCTCAGAAGGTTGAAAGACCCCGGAGAGAATTCACCCGCTTAAGCATGACTTTGTCGCAGATCCTGCCACAGTTGCTCTCGACCAACTTAGTGACTATCAGGGAGGCGCCGAAGTTTCCAAATACTGCATCCCCCAAGTACAACCCGAATGCTCGTTGTGCCTACCATTCAGATAGCCCGGGGCACTCTACCGATGACTGTTGGGCGTTAAAGAACAAGCTGCAGGACCTTATTGACGCCAAGGAGGTACAGTTTGAGGCATCTGACAAGCCTAATGTGGTGACGGCTCCCCTACCTGCTCATGGAGTTAATGCTATTGGGGATGAAGATGAAGTTGATGAAGCTGAGTTTGATAGCTGGATCTACCCGGTAACCGACAGTGGACTCAACAATTGGAGTGCAAAGGACAACTTATCTGTTTCTCTTGTTACTAAGTAATAAATTTCTTTGTTTCGTTACTTTGTAATAAACAATGATAAACTCTATGGCCCGGTGTCTTACCCGAGGCACCGTGGTTCTATTTGTGAGGGCATACAAATTGTCATTTCATATATCATAAATGAAAATCTTGGACGTATTTTCGCATTGCAAATATTGTGCTCCTTTTCTGTCTTTCTTTCCTTTACATATATTTCAAAACGGCTGTATTTACACACACACACACTCACTCATACAGGTTTCGATCCACTCTGGATCTCACTGATAACAACTCTGCTACTGCCAATTATGACTTCGAAAATCCGATCAACTTAGCCGAAGACGAAGGTGAAGATGATTGTGAAGTGCCTGGCGAACTTGCAAGACTGTTACTTCAGGAAGAGCGGGTAATTCAACCCCACGAAGAGCCAGTGGAAACCATAAACTTGGGTACTGAAGCAGATAGGAGAGAGGTAAAGATTGGTGCCAACCTAGAGCTCAGCGTGAAGCAACGGTTAACCAAGATGTTACATGATTATATGGAGATCTTTGCCTGGTCCTACGAAGACATGCCCGGGTTGGATACCGATATTGTGGTCCATCACCTGCCAACTAAGGAAGATTGCCCTCCAGTTAAGCAAAAGGTCCGTCGGATGCGTCCAGAGATGTCTGAGAAGATTAAAGCCGAGGTTATGAAACAGTTCGATGCTGGGTCCTTGCAGTGACTTCTTATCCTCAATGGGTTGCTAACGTGGTGCCGGTACCTAAGAAGGACGGTAAGGTCAGAATGTGTGTCGATTACAGGGATCTGAACAGGGCCAGTCCCAAGGATGACTTCCCCCTACCTCACATTGATGTCCTTGTTGATAATACAGCTCAGCACAAGGTATTTTCTTTCATGGATGGCTTTTCAGGTTACAATCAGATTAAGATGGCACCTGAAGACATGGAAAAGACTACATTTGTTACGCAGTGGGGCACCTTCTGTTACAAGGTCATGCCATTTGGATTAAAGAACGCTGGGGCAACCTACCAACGTGCCATGGTTGCCTTATTTCATGACATGATCCATCACGAGATAGAGGTGTATGTGGACGACATGATCGCGAAGTCCCAAACTGAGGAAGAGCATCTAGATCATCTGCAGAAGTTGTTTGACCGGTTAAAACTGTACAAGCTAAGATTGAACCCGAACAAGTGCACCTTCGGGGTAAGATCTGGGAAGTTGCTAGGCTTCGTGGTCAGTGATAAAGGTATTCAAGTGGACCCTGCTAAGGTCAAAGCTATTCAAGAGATGCCAGTTCCTAGGACAGAGAAGGAAGTCAGAGGCTTTTTAGGACGCCTGAATTACATTGCTCGATTCATCTCACATCTGACTGCTACTTGTGAGCCAATCTTCAAGCTGCTGAAGAAAGATCAGGTAGTACGTTGGAACGATGAATGTCAGGCTGGTTTTGACAAAATCAAAGAGTATCTCCAAGAACCACCTATCCTTATGCCACCGGTTGAAGGGAGACCTCTGATCCTATATCTGACAGTGCTTGACAACTCAATGGGGTGTGTGCTGGGGCAGCATGACGAGTCTGGCCGAAAAGAGCATGCCATTTATTACCTTAGCAAAAAGTTTACCGACTGTGAGACCCGATACTCACTGCTTGAGAAAACTTGCTGCGCTTTGGTATGGGCTGCTCGCCGGCTGAGACAATATACGCTGACTCACACTACCTTGTTGATCTCAAAAATGGATCCTATAAAATACATATTCGAAAAGCCTGCTCTGTCTGGGAGAATTGCAAGATGGCAAATGATCTTGACGGAATACGACATTCAGTACACAACCCAGAAAGCCATCAAGGGAAGTGTATTGGCAGACCACTTGGCACATCAAGCTGTAGATGACTATCAGTCCATGAACTTCGAATTCCCGGATGAAAGCATTATGATTGTGACTGATTGTGAAGTACCTGGACCGGATGAAGGACCTGAACCAGGATCCCGATGGTCCATGCACTTTGACGGAGCCTCCAATGCTTTGGGTAACGGTATCGGCGCCATTATCATATCACCTCAAGGTACTCATACTCCACTAACTGCCCGGCTGTGTTTCAACTGTACCAACAACATGGCGGAGTGTGAGGCGTGCATCATGGGTCTTCAAGCTGCGATCGACCTAAGGATCAAATTTCTGAGTGTCTTCGGAGATTCCGCTCTTGTGATCAATCAGATCAAAGGAGAGTGGGATACGAAACATCCAAACTTGATTCCTTACAGAGAATGTGTGTTGACCCTGATCCCCCACTTCACAGAGATAACCTTTGAACACTTTCCAAGAGAAGAGAATCAGTTAGCGGACGCGTTAGCTACAATGTCTTCAATGTTCAAGGTCAAATGGGATAATGAGGCTCCCCGGATCATCATCTGGAAACTGGACGAATCGGCATACTGTTGTGATCTCGAAACTGAATTGGTGACTGAGAAGCCTTGGTACCACGAAGTGAAGAGATATCTGGAAGCTCAGGAATACCCTGAAGGTGCCTCTGTCAATGATAAGAAATTCCTGAGGAGGTTTGCAGCCAAGTTCTTCCTTAGCAAAGGCATCTTGTACAAGAGAAACCATGATTCAATCTTACTGCGCTGTGTGGATAAAATTGAAGCAGAAAGGATCATGGAAGAGTTACATGAAGGGACCTTTGGTACACATTCCAGTGGGCATACTATGGCTAAGAAAATCCTACGGGCAGGATATTACTGGTCCACAATGGAAGCTGATGCTACCAACACTCCAGGACATGCCACAAGTGCCAGATCTATGCAGATAAGGTGCATGTTCCTCCGGTTCCCCTGAATGTTCTGACTGCGCCTTGGCCGTTTGCAATGTGGGGCATAGACATGATCGGCGAGATTAAACCTACGGCATCTAATGGACATCGCTTCATCCTAGTGGCGATTGACTATTTTACGAAGTGGGTTGAGGCAGCATCCTATGCTACGGTAACCAAGACTGTTGTGGCACGGTTCATTCGGCATAACCTAATCTGTCGATACGGCGTCCCTGAGCGGATTATTACAGACAACGGTACCAATCTGAACAATAAGATGATTGCTGAGCTCTGCGAACAGTTCAAAATACAGCACCATAATTCTTCTCCTTACAGACCGAAGATGAATGGGGCTGTAGAAGCAGCAAATAAGAACATCAAGAAAATCGTGCAGAAAATGACAGTGACTTATAAAGATTGGCACGAGATGTTACCGTTCGCTCTACATGGGTACCGTACCTCAGCTAGGACGTCAACCGGGGCAACTCTTTTTTCTCTGGTTTATGGCATGGAGGCAGTCTTGCCGATCGAAGTGCAAATACCCTCTCTCCGGATAATGAAGGATGCAAATCTGAACGAAGATGATTGGATCCAGACACGACTTGATCAGCTCAACCTCATTGATGAAAAGAGACTTGCTGCTATCTGTCATGGTCAGACGTATCAGAAACGGATGATCAGGGCATTTAACAAAAAAGTCAGACCACAGGAATATCAAGTTGGGGATCTGTTAATCAAGAGAATCATCCTTCCTCAGAGTGATCCAAGGGGCAAATGAACCCCTACGTACGAAGGACCATTTGTGGTTAAACATGTGTTCTCAGGAGGAGCAATGATATTAACCAACATGGATGGTGACGACCTTCCTCACCCCGCCAATGCAGACATAGTAAAAAGATACTACGCATGAAAAAGACCCGCTAGGCTGACATGCCTAGGCAAAAGTTAGGGCTTCCCGTCGAACCAAAAGGGTTCGGGCAAAATGAAGGGATGAAAAATAAAAAAAATCTGTACACCCGGCAAGTCGAAAACCTGAAAAGGCGGCTTGGGCAAAAATGGGTATCCCGGTGGACTGAAAACCCGAAAGGGCAGTCCAGGCAAAAATTAGGGATAAAGCGTAATACTATGTCTCATTGATCACTTTGCATCCAGAATCCGGTATCTACATCAAGTTCAGACGGCATCGATCAGGCAGCTTCACCTTCAACCAAGGTCATCAAGTGATGAGACACTCGGAGTTATAAAGGCAATAGCAGAATTGAAACCCAGTGGGATCATTCATTTCACACAGCTGTTTTATTTTCTTTTGTACGAAATTTGTATAAACTCTCTTGTCCGGCGACGTTCTCTTACTAGGACGTCAGCCTCTTGTATACAAAACGCCTACTTACAGGCCATTCAAAAATCAATACAAATATATTTTCAGTTAAACGTGCCAAGTGTTTTTCTTTTTCTGTTTTGTTTTGCGAAGAACGTCCAAGGTTCAATTTGTGATATATGCATTGACAATAATTTGCTAACTCATAAATATTTGCATACGAAACAAAGGAATTAATTGCAGGTGACACTAGAAACAGGGGCAATAAAGATTTGTCTGAGCAGTCCAATTGTTTTATCCTCCAAAGTACCAAGGTAGGTTCAGCTAAAGAACATAACCAGATACCTTAATTCCCCAGAGAGTAAATCAGCAGGTCAATACATTCTTCTCCAAGCAGAGTTATCAAGTCTCAAGGAAATTAGGTATCCTCCAGCAGATATCAATACTCCCCAGCAGCATGCATATATTCTTAACAAGCATCCCCAGTAGTCTTGGTCTAAAGATTGTTCCCCGGCGGCACATTAACATTCAAAGGAATCACTTCCCCAGCATATCAAAACTCCCCAGAAGAATCCAATCCAGTTTCCCCAGGAAAGTTGGAATTCATCTCCCCAAGCAGTAAGCTTATCCCCAGTAAATTCTGGAAGCTTATTCCCTCGCAGAGCACGAACACGTCGTCCGGCTTGATTTAAAGAGTTATTTCCTTAACAGGATATAACTGGGTTATCCTCAGCCAAAAGCCACAGAAAGAGCGTCGTCGACAAAGTCTTCCTATCCCCAGCAAATTATTATCAACACTCAGCAAGGCATCCCTCTTCCCACAGAGTATTGCTTCCCAGCATGGTCGCTAGAGTATCTTTTCTCCCCGCAGAATCCTCCATTTGCCAAGTCTATTCCTCAATGGAGTCATCTTCTCCTACCGGTATTCTTGCAATTGTCATCCCCAGCGGAAGCAAAATCTATTCTTCGACATCAGCCCAGGATACGACTTCCCGGCACCCGTCAAGGATTCACTTTCCTAGACAAAAACATACATAAAACATCACATACATCATTATAACATGCATAGACACATCATATCATACAAGTCTCATTTATATTGAGAACATCATTGCTTGATCCATATCATGCATTGCATATGACTGACCTTTACCTTTCAGGAAAGATCCAGTTAAATTCTTAAGCTATATTCCAGGACCTTCTCTGGTTCAGTCAGATCGACCCTAAGATCTCCCTGATCCTTATCCAGTTGAAGATATTTCAAGACCTAGACCGGTTCAGTTAAATCGACCCTAAGATTTTCCTGATGCTTATCCAGTCAAAGGCCTTCTCTGGTTCAGTCAGATCGACCCTAAGATCTCCCTGATGCTTATCCAGTCGAAGATATTCCAAGACCTAGACCGGTTCAGTTAAATCGACCCTAAGATTTTCCTGATTCTTACCCAGTCAAAGGCCTTCTCTGGTTCAGTCAGATCGACCCTAAGATCTCTCTGATGCTTATCCAGTTGAAGATATTTCAAGACCTTGTCCGGTTCAGTTAAATCGATCCTAAGATTTTCCTGATGCTTATCCAGTCAAAGGCCTTCTCTGGTTCAGTCAGATCGACCCTAAGATCTCCCTGATGCTTATCCAGTTGAAGATATTTCAAGACCTTCTCTGGTTCAGTCAGATCGACCCTAAGACCTCCCTGATGCCTATCCAGTTGAAGATATTTCAAGACCTTGCCCGGTTCAGTTAAATCGACCCTAAGATTTTCCTGATGCTAATCCAGTCAAAGGCCTTCTCTGGTTCAGTCAGATCGACCCTAAGATCTCCCTGATGCTTATCCAGTTGAAGATATTCCAAGACCTTGTCCGGTTCAGTTAAATCGACCCTAAGATCTCCCTGATGCTTATCCCAGTAGAAGGCACCCAAGATTTTTCTCAAACGAGCGTTGTTGAGGTTAAAAATCACCCAATATTCTCTTACCATTCATGGTAAGGCAGTAACCATCCCTGGTTCATTCATCGCCGTTTGAAGCTCCAGACTCAGCTCCTGTAACCAGTCAGGACATATCTATAACAAGCATCTAAAAATCAGCTCCTGCAACATGTCAGGTACTCATTTTTCTTTTTTGCAGGTATGCAGGTTCTCGCCAAGGAATCTCTTACGCGATCAACATCCAGATGGCATCTATAAGCCCATCATCCTATCCAGCAATCTCCAAATGGCATCTATAAGTCCATTCCCCCCATCACACTGCTAACATGTGAGCGCAAATTTCTGGGCACTCTAGTGTCCAATCATCTTCTACCCTCGGATTACGAAAGGCACGTCAGCCAATCTGCATCCTCAGGTCTAAGAAGATTGAACAGGGGCAACTGTTGTACCCCAAAATATGCCCTCCCATATTCTCCAAGAAATTGCCAAGTCAAGCTGCAAAAATTCCCCAAGGGTTGCACAGTTCAAGGGTCTCCTATACAGTCAAAACTAGGGTTTGTGTTCTGATCAAGAAATTGAAGTTTTCAAGGGCCCAATCAAGTCTCATATGCCTACAAATATGGTCAAGCCTTCTCATATCAAGTTTCAAGGCATTCAGCACAAAATTGCACAGTCAAAACCCTAATTGCACTACAGTCAACTGTAGGGGCAAAATGGTCATTTGACAGTCAAAAGTTCAAATTTTTGGTCAACATATCATTTTGAAGCCACAAACATCATTTGATCAATGCTTGATCATGATTCTCAAAATTTGGCTCAGAAATCATCAAAGATGCAAAAGTTTCCTTATTTGGACAGTTGAAAAAGTCAACTGAAATTGACCAAGGCATAACTTTCACATGGATTATCAGAAAAATTCCATCCAAAGCTCATTTTGAAGAGAAAGACATTCCTACAACTCATCTTCATACTTCAAGTCCAAGAAATGCTCTCACAAAAAGTTATCAATTTCAACATTATAGGTCATTTTCAAAAGTCAACAAAAAGGAACTTTAAGTCAAAGACCATAACTTGAGATTGGTAAATCAAAATGATATGGGACCAAAGGCATTGGTTAGAGGACTCAAAGAACTTTCCAAAATGTCCAAGAACATGAGAAAATCTTAAAAATTGAGCAAGTTATGCCTTGTGGAATTTGGGAAAGTTTTGGATATTTTGAAAAGTCAACACTACTTCAAATGACCTAAAATTGCTAATGGGCCCATTTTTCTTCCATGATTCATCATTCTAAGCATGAGCACGACCACTTGGCCCAAAGGGAAGTATTTTCTCATTTTTTATTTATTTATTTGAATTATTATTTATATTAATTCATTTAAATCATTTAAATATATGAAAAATATCTAACTTGACCTAACCAATCTTTTTATACATGTTTTAGACTCAATATTTCGTGCTTAGCTAAATGTGGAAAGATTTGGAGTGATTGGATCCTAATTGACACAAAGAACACATGAAAAAAGATATGAAAAAGATCCTTAAAATCAAATTTCCAAAAACCATCAATGCCATGGATTTGATTGAGTTTTGTTGACCTAATTTGTTCACTACATATGCCTGATCATAAACCTAATCATAATGGACAAGAAACTGCGCAAGAAGGCCATTGTCACACTTGAAAAAATTGCAAATAAACTGAAATCTGAAAACCACCTTTGAGGGCGATTCAAGACCTAATTTCTATTCCATTAGCTTCCTTGGAGATCACTGATCACATTCCAATCAAAAACATTCACCAAAGCTCAAGGAATTGGTAACGAGAACCTCCCCTGTACAGAAAAAAATTGACAATCGTGCATCATGATTTAAGCATCTTTTGTAATTTTTATTCATGGATTCATGTTCATTATGATGTTTTGAAGCTAACCACTGCATTCAATTGTATTTTTGTGCGCTATACACGAATATGCCATGTTTATTTTCTAGGGTTTGCAGGATGTAAATTTGGGGATTCTCAAACGAGGAAAAATTGGGACTCCAAACCACCACCATTAGATTCAGCACGTTCAGACGAAGAAGATAGGACCATCGCGCCCAATTTATGAACCCTATAGCGCTATTCGCTATTTTCCCATAGCCGGCCTAATAGAACGCACGAAAAACCGTTGCTCTTGTTTTTTTGTTTCAGGCACGCGAAGAAGACGATGTGTTGGCAAGAAGTAATTGGTTCTTTTAAATTTCGCGCTAAAATATTATCCATATGCGTTGTTTATTTTATATTATTTGTTTGATGTTTAATGTTAACGCGCATAAGTTGGTTCAGCTGGCAAGGGATGGTGATTGCAACGCCCAAGACCTGGGTTCGAACCCCAGGTCTGCATAATGTCCATATTATTTTTCCAATTATCTTCCTATGCAGGCACACCATTAAGGACTACCATATGCCTTCAAGAATCCCACAGCCACGCGTCCTGGAGATTAAATAAAGGGCATAGATTGGAAGTGTATCCTAGGCCTGGTCAAAGGTGCCACATGGTGCCTGGAAAGGTCAACGAATTTGAAGCTTAATGGGCCAGATTATTCAAAATCATACCTCCAATTTGGGACTTCCACCCCCCCTGGTTTGCAATTCTCCATTTTTTTTTTATATTTTATTCTTAATTATTATTTTATTTGCTTTATTGTTTAAATTTAATTAATTATTTTTACAAAATACAAAAAATGCCTAAAAATCAGAAAAGACAAAAATATAGTAAATAATTTTTATTTCTAATATTTTCATAAATAAATGCATGTAAATAAATTTAGTTTAAATTAGGGTTTGCAATATTAATTCTCTTCATAAAAAAAATCTCTAAAAAATGTAGAATTAGGTTTAATAAATTTTATTCCTTTTAATTTTTTTCTGTTGTTTTCACAATAATAATATTTATTTTATAATTAAACTTGTAAATTAATTAGGGTTTCATTTAGGTTAAAAAACTCCAATATTTTTCTTAATAACTTAAAAAAATAATTAGAATTAGGTTTAGTATTTTATTTTAATTAATTTTTTCTATTAAATCTTAAAAAACATAAAAATACCAAAAACATTTTCTTTTAATTTTAACGTTAATTCCTTATTAATTTAAATTTGCAAAAGGGTCCAACACCCTCGTTTCGATAATTCTTTTATTTCGCATATTTATTTTATTTCGCTCAAATAATTATGTATCTCTCCCAAAGCTTTGTAACATTTACTTCTCGCACTTTTTAATTCTTTATTTACTTTTCTGTCAAATCGGGTCCGGTTTAATTTTGGCGATGTGGACCCGCGCCATTTGTAATAGCTTTAGATTTACTTTCCCGCAAACTTTTAATCGTTAAACAAAGCATGTAAGAATGAATGGCCTTAAATAAAATCAAGCGTAGAACACCAATAAACATGACAAGACAAATACAAACGAAAACGACACACAAATCGCACACACCACCCCTAGGGTGCGCCTCACTGTTGCCTTGCCTTCGAAAGGTGATCGTCGAGTAGAGGATGTCTTAGTAAGTCCTCATGATCCGGGAACCTGGCATGAGGGTAGCTTCTAAGGTGTCTTCCCATTGCTCTGGTGATCACCATGTCCCGAACCTCGAATTGACCCGAACACCTCCAACGGTGGTGCTACCTACCTCTCAATGGTGGGATGGCACTACTTTAAAGGACATCTACACAGACGAATTCCTTAGGGTAGGTAGACGACTCTAGATACTTGCTCTAAATCTCAAAACAAAAATTCAAAAATACTTTTCACACCGACACATTTTCAAAAAGCTTTCGAAAGCATTTTTTCAAACACTCTTGAGGACCGATACAAGAGTCGAACTGAAAATTTTCAAAGAAACTTTTTAACCCACAATTGAAAAGCAAACACTTTTGAAAACACAAATGAGCAAGTATCTAAGAGCCCATGGATAACCATGGATAGAAAGGGTGCTAACACCTTCCCTTTCTATAATCTACCTCCCGAACCGAGAGCAATCTCTTTAAGGAATTTTTCTGTGCTTTTGTCCTTTCCATTTGGAGAAAATAAAAGACGGTGGCGACTCTTGCTTCCGCGACATTTCGCGAACCAGCGTTAAACAGTCAGTTCCAGATCCACCGATCACAATATGTAAATAAGAAATTTAAATAATGTTTAAATAGACTAATGAATTAAAAAATCAATGATACTAAAAGTTTATATGCATTGATTTATTTAACTTTTTAATTAGAATAAGTTTTGTGAGACTATTTGTTTAAGAGGGCTTGTGAAAACAACTTATAACATTGTTCATAAGGTGTTTTCGTCTTATTTTCATAAGTTCTCCCAAATAACCAAGTTTTATTTATGTATTTTGATTCAAAGTACAAAACATAACATAATGATAATAAAAAAAATTATTCATATTTATTTATATAGGCCGGCCTGTTAGGCCTAAAAGACTTTTTTCATGGCATGAGGTCTAACCTTTTTAATTAAATAGACTTGTAAAAAAACCTTGGTTTAGCTCGAGTCTATGTAGGTTAGGCCATAGCCTGAGCTTATGTAGTCTAGGCCGCAGGCCCCTGCTATCGGCCTCACCTATTTCCACCCTTACTTTTGAGAGAAGATAATAGCATTAGGTTTACACCAAATTCCGTATCCGGTTTCAACCAAAGCCACTTTCAACATTCTCCTTTTCCTACCTTTCTTCTTGGACTCAAGACTAATTCATATTTTCTCATTTTCCCACCTCAAGGTTGCCTTTGGTATCCTATTAGCTCAAGGACTTTCTTCCACCAAAGATGTGCAACCCTGCATTCAAAAACCAAGTGATCTATTGATTCAACATTCCTAAATCGGGTAAAACGGTCCTTAGTGGGGAGTCTCTCATGTAATGCCATCCATAACAAGAAAACAACCCGCGGACGAGCAAAATTCTCCAGCACAATCTTATTCCACTAAACTTTAGGTTTCTCTCCTCTAATGGATTTATACATGTCCCCTATTTTGAGTTCCCCTTTCCGAGTAGCATCCTTCCAATATTGCATTTGGGTACTTTTATCTCTATATTTCACAATTTTCTTCATCAATACAGAACAAGTGGTATTAGGCTTCCACTCCATGATGATTCTACCTTTCAAATAGTAAGTGCTAACCCATTTAACCCATAATTTGTCAGCCTGCTTTGAAGGTTCCATAATAGTATAATAATAGCAGCCTTGTTCCATTTGCTCAATGATATGATGTTCAAACCACCAGTAATTTTAGGATTACAAATAGTATCCCAGGCTATTGGGGACTTTTTAGTACCTTTCTCCATGTCGCTCCACAAGAAATTCCTGCATATAACTTTTATTTGGTGGATAACCTTCATCGGGATAGGGAAAACCTGCAGCCAATATCTAGCAATAAAGATAATAACACTATTAATCAGCATCATTCGCCCTGCATAGCTCAACATTTTGGCCGACCAATGGCAGATTCTACTCATAATTCTATCTACTAGAGGTCTATAGTGGTGCACATCCAGCTTTCTACTCGACAATGGCATACCAAGATATTTAAAAGGAAGCTATCTTTTAGAGAAGTGAGTTGCATCCATAATTTTCTGTTGTGTGGTATCATTCACCCCACCAAATTTTCTTTACATATAGATGGGTTAGCAATCATACATGTGGCTTCTGAAAATTTTCTAGACTCCTCCATCATGATTTCAACCTAGCCTTCATCACCCCTTGAGAAGAGAATATGGTCGTCCGTGAAGCATATATTCATGATGTTCATTTTCTCACATTTAGGATGAAAATTGATGTTTGGAATTTTTTGGAGCTTCTTCATACATCTATTCATGTAATCCATGATCAACACAAAAAGCAAAGGCGATATTGGATCGCCTTGCCTGATACCTCGTTCATCTTCCAGAATGTCACTATAATGTCCATTTATATTGTATCTATATGAAACAAATCTAACATAAACTATTATCCACTTGACAAGTTTCTCCGAAAAATTCATTTCATGCATTATGCTTTCCAATGCTGTCCACTCCACCGTGTCGTAGGCTTTTTGGATGTCAATTTGAATAGAACATCTAGGATAAAAGTGTTTTATATTGTACTCCCTCTGACCTTATTTATAAAAGTCTTTAAAAAAAATTGGCCTTAAATATAAACAAATATACACAAATCTATGTGCATTTAAGGATTGTATAAAAAATTATCTCTGAATTAATTGCTCAATATTGTTAGTGGATGACAATTTGATTGAGGGTATACTAGTAATTATCTTATCCTCTTACATGAAATCAAGAAAATTAAATGCACTCAAGTGTTTTTCTTAATAAACGTGAAATTTGTCTTTTTTTGCTTATAAATCAGGCCGGGGTAATATCCTCTAAGCGTTTCCAGCATAATTATAATATTGTCGCGAATAACTTTCCCTGTCACAAAGGCCGACTGGTTTTCATCAACAACCACATGAGTAATTTGCTTAAGTTTATTCATGAGAATTTTTTAGATGATTTTGTAGAGAGTCGTGCAACACACTATCAGTCTCATGTCTTTCACAGCTTTGGCTTCAGTAGACTTAGGAATTAACGTCACAATCGCACAGTTTATGGCTGCAAATATTTTGTTATCATTGAAAAACTCCTGAATAGATTTATTAACATCCTCTTTAACCACATGCCAT
This sequence comes from Vicia faba, assembly GCA_948472305.1. Taxonomy (NCBI): domain Eukaryota; kingdom Viridiplantae; phylum Streptophyta; class Magnoliopsida; order Fabales; family Fabaceae; genus Vicia; species Vicia faba. The sequence continues at coordinate 1,113,948,348 of OX451736.1, forward strand.
TCATTTTTGAAAAACTTAGTTGTGAACCCATCTAACCCTGGATCTTGGAATCACCAATACTACTCAGCGCCTTCCAAGTTTCCTCTTCTGTAATAAATTGGATCAATTGTTATTGATGCATCTCTTACAGTTGGGGCCCCTCTCTAATGGCTGCAATATCCACATGTTTAATTCTGTGAGCTTTAGTGCCAATCAGATTGTTCTAAAATCTCATCACTTCCTGCTCGATGTCCTTCTCTTCAGTAAGAATTCTGCCCTGTGGGTTCTCAAGTTTGTGTATGCCAATTTGTTTATTTTTCCTTTAATGATGGCATAGAAATAAGCATTATTTCCATCCCCATACATGAGCTAATCAACCTTCTCCTTCTGCATAAGGATTTTCTCCTCATCATCACTGGCTTGTAGCAACTCTTCAGTCCATTGGTTGTTCAATTGGATGAGATTCTGATTGAATATATCCTTAGTAAGAAGATTTTTTATTTGAGCAAACTTGCTTCTTATCTCTTCAATTTTGTTCACTCTGTCATTAATATCTTTATTCATACTTCTCATCACAGGCTGAAATCTTTTGAGCTTGTTCCAAATCAGATACATAGGTCTTCCCATTAAATCAATGTTCCAGTTATTGCTCACAATCTCCATAAACTATGGATGCTCGGTTATGCAGTTCAAAAATTTAAAAGGTATTTTACAAGTTTGTGTTCTCCTCTTATGCCCCCACGATTGGACCATAATATGAACATGATTAAATATGACGGTCAGTACATTCATTGTTTCTGTTTGAGCTTTTCACCACAGTCCACTCCTATTGTATTTCTTGTATCTCAGGCTATTCTGGTTCATTACTCTCTACTTCTTTATTTGTACCTTTTACCTCAACTTTCTCAGGCTTCTTTGTCTTCCATATGTGTTTCTTTGGTTGCATGACCTTTCTTTTGCACTCATGACCCATTTTATTGCAGGATTTGTAATGTAGTGGTTTCCACTCATATTCATCCTTTTGTGTAATCTTTTTCTCTTTAGGCTACCTGATATTAATGTGATCCTTTAACTCAACTGTAACATCCACCTCAACTAGCACCCTAGCATATGATACACTCATCTGTCATTAAAGGCTTACCAATGACGCTTGCAATCTTGCATATACTTTTATCTCCCCATAACATTAGTGGCAGTTGAAGGAGAATCACCCATATTGGCAACACCCTCAAGAGATTATCCTTCAGCGGAAAGTCAGGGGTCCATTCATGAAGAAACATCAGTTTTCTGTATATCGTGTAAGGGCCTCGCATCAGAACAACATCTTTCTCACTTTTAGACTTAAATTTGATTATAAAGTATCCTTCATCATTAAAGAATATCTCAGGCATTGTGACAAAATTCCATACATTCTCCATGAATCTCTACACATCATTCATTGATTATTCCTAACCTAAGGCATACATAACCAGAGAATGTTCCCAGTACATCATTTCAGAAGCCACTTCAATTTCCCCATCAACTATTTCAGGTGCCACATATTCAATTTCAAGACCATTGGAAGCTAAACGATTACTTTTATTTCTCCTTTCAATCAGGTCCCTAATCCTAACTTTAAACCATCTCGATTGGATTCGCAATAGTTTAAAACCCGATATTTGTTCGCAACTAGAAATCACTATTCCGTTAATCAGAAATCGCCAGAGCTAAGAGAGAAATTTTTTATTATCAACATTATATTTATTATTATTATTATTATTATTATTATTATTATTATTATTATTATTATTATTATAGTATAATTATTGTTATTATTTTAATTATTAATATTGTATCAATTTAATAAATAATTAGTATTTTTTTGAAAAAATTTAATATATTAATTATGAAACAATTTTGTAAATAGATAATACAAAAAAATAGATATCTAGGATTAGAATTTGTTTAATTTTGTGTAATTTATTCAAAAAGTCATTCGGTCTTTAAAAACATAATACTAAAAAAGTAATTTAGTCTTTTAGTATATTAAGCAAAGAACAAAATGTCTAAATATAATAAAAACACATGTTGAAGATACCACACATGTTTAATGACCAACTTATTTAGACACATTTAGAAGTAAAAAAAGTCACACATGTTAACACCCCAACTCAAATGGTATATTGTAAGACATCAAAATTGGAAAAGTAATAGGAAGAGACTTCGCATTTGAAAGGTATCAATTTTCTAAAGAAGTAGAGAAGTCAAAAAGAACATTTGCATCTTCTTCTTTAAAATAGATCCCACACCCCAACATCACCTTTTTCATTTGGCGGTGAACATGACTTCAGGAGACAAACGCGATTGTGTTTCCGGATAAACACATGAATCTGAGACGAAATTTTTGTTATTTTATGATTGTAGCATCTTAACTATTGTTACTGATCGTAACAATTCATTTAAGATTTTAATTAATAGTAGAGGTATAGGAAGCACAACAATTTTTTTACTGGCGTGCATGATGTATAAACAATGTGTGTTGCATGTTGATATTTTATACAGATCTGGAATCCACAAGCAATGATATTTGGACAAACATGGATGAGGGGTTGAATAGATACTTGAAATTTAAAATGAGTTTTTAAACAAAGTTTAAAATGCAGTGAAAGCTACCCGGATACACTCGTCTAAAAACGATCCTCTATTGAAAAGACCGGATATGCATAAAACTGAATGGAATGAATCAATGAGAATTATTAATACTTAACTGAATTATAATTGATCACTTATCCTCTTTAACTATTGTCAATTACTTCCAATTAATTGTTGAGAAGAAAACTCACAAATTTGCACTTTTGGACTTTTATCGAACACTTGGTGTGCATAGTCACACCAAGTCCAATCTATCTTAAATTGTAGTGTTAAAACCAATTATAGCAATCAAAGTGATTACTATAGTCCTTAGCAATAGTTCTATTGCACTACAAATCCAAACACTTGGAACCACAAGTGCAAATTCACAGATTATAGCAAATAAACGCTAAAAGACGAGAAAGAAAAATGACATGCGATTTGTTTAGGCAGTTTCCCCTATCGTCCTCGCGCGGGGTACATCTACCCCTAATTCTAGAAATTAGAATTAGGATAATTTCTATTATAATTGCAAAGTTTATACAAGAGATAGAAAATAGTCACCACGATTCAAACTCAATATGTTGAATTGAAAACTAAGCTCCTATCTTCCCTTGATTCGATTTGAACCAAGTATGTCACTAATCTTCGATAAACCTCCGGTTGTAGCTACCTTGTTAAGAACCTAAACAGTTTCTCAAACCATCTTCTCCGCTGATTTGATCGCAAGATGATGACCCTAATTCTTCCTTCAAAATCCTCGATTGTTGCTACCTTGTCGAGCGAACCCACGGTTCCTCAATCCCTTAAGCACGGCTGAATTTGATGAAGAAAAGAATTGTCAAAAAACTCCAAATCCCAATGATCTTGGAGAACAAAACACTCAGATTTTATTCAACAAATACCCACAATTACTCAACCCGAACAAGATCGTAATTGTTGTACCCAAAAATTTTCCCTCCCATATTCTTCAAGGTTTGTCAAGAATCATCTTCAAATGGTTCAAGATTGCTCAAGAGATTGTACAGTCAAACCATCTCCTAAGTCAGCTGAAATTAGGGTTTGGGTTCTTTCGAGGAATTTGGGGTTTCCAATGGTTCAATCAAGACTCATAAGCCCATATACATTGTCAAGCACCTACATGCCAAGTTTCAAGACTCACAGTGCCAATTTGCACAGTCAAAAGCTTCATTTGAACTACAGTCAACTGCAGGGGTAAAATGGTCATTTTGCAGTCAAAAGTCAAAAAATTTGGTCAATATCTTATTTTGAGTCCACAATCATCATTTGATCAAGTCTTGATCATGATTCCACAAGCATGGCTCAAAAATCATCAAGATGCAAAAAGTTACTATTTTTGGACAGCAGAAAAGTCAACTGTATCTTGACCAGGGCATAACTTTTTCATGGTTCATCAGAAAAATCCCATCCAATGCTAATTTTGAAGGGGATGACATTTCATACAATCCATCTTCACATTCCAAGTCCAAGAAATGCTCTCACAAAAAGTTATCAATTTCTACATTATAGGTCAAATTCAAAAGTCAACAAAAATGCACTTTAAGTCAAAGGCCATAACTTGAGATTGGTAAATCCAAATGACATGGGACCAAAGGCATTGGTTAGAGGACTTCAAGACCTTTCCAAAATGTCCAAGAACATGTTCATATGATCAAAATTGAGCATGAAATGCATTGGAGAAGTTGGGAAATTTTTGTGAATTTGCAAAAGTCAACTTTGCTCAAAACACCTTATTTTTGCTAATGGGCCTCAAATTTCTTCTTGAAACTTTATCCATGACTTATGCACGACCCATTAAGCTTAATTGAATTATTTTCTTATTTTTTATTAATTAATTGGATTTTTAATCAATATTAATTCATTTAATTAATTTAAATTGTAGGAAAATACAAAGATTTGATTTTTCAATCTTTTTGTGAAGCAAAGATGACCTAAAAAGGCTGGAAATTTCGTGTACCAAGTCAAAGATGCCATATCTCCCAAATTGGCAACTTTCTTCAATCAAAAAGATTCAAAAATATATGATTTTCAATCAAATATTCAAATCATCATTCCATGGATTTCTTTGCAAGATTTTGACCTAATTCTATTCTATTATAAATATGCAAGCCAACCCTAACCATGAACACGTGAAATCTCTGCAGAAAAAGCCATAACCAATTCAAGAAAACTTGAAAACTATTTTCTATATTCCAGGCCAATTCAAGAACTTTTATTGATTCTAATACACTGCAGGGGATCCCAGGAACGTGTAGCAATCAAAACCAGGCCTTAAAGCTCAAGAAATCATCACTTACAGTCGCACGGTTTGCCTCTTTTTTTAATTATCGTAACTCATGATTCATAAGCATTTGATATGATTTCTTGTTTGTTTTGTGTTGTTAGAGACCACAGGAAGCTATTGGCATAGTTTAATTGGATTAAAACGCACAGAATCAAAAGATGCCATTGATGAATTTTAGGGTTCATAAGCTCTTAAATTAGGGCTTTACAATCCAAGAACAATTAGGGTTCATAATGCATATGGTTGGAATCGTCAAGACCAGACGAACACACAGGGACCCTCGTGAAATATTTATATTCATCACAGGCCTAATCGCTATTTTTCCTCATGGTATATTGTGGGGGTTAAAAACCCCCGCTATCTGTTTGAGTTTTTTACAGGAAATATGAAGAAGATGATGATGTGGTGATGTATCATTGGACCATTCAAAAAAGAAGCGCGCGTTTTCTTTTGTGCAGCATATGAATTAATTCTTAATATAATGTTTGTTTATTGTTCTTATAACAAACGCGTGCAAATGACTTGGTGGTTGATGTGCTGGCTTGGAATCATTGGGACCTGGGTTCGAATCCCAGGTCCACCCAAAACACTTTTATTGTTTTTCTTTACAGGTTCATATGCAGCATTCCAAAAGCGTTCCACCATGTACTTCTAACATCCAAGCGCCAAGTGGCCTTAAGCACAAATCCTGTGGCCAAAGATGAGGGACCATTGTACTCCCTAGTCAACCAACGCCTGGCCAATCAAAGAAATTCAAAAGGCTTGAGATTAATGGGCCAGAAATTCCAAAACTCACCTCTCTATTGGGCCAGCACCCCCCCTGGTTTATTATTCCTCTTTTATATTTTTTCCCATTTAATTATTTTTATCAATTATTAATTATTATTATTATTAATTAACATAATTATTATTTTCATAATAAATTCAGAAAACTAAAATATTTTTATTATTATTATTTATTAATTTCACCTTTAATTTATTATTTTTGTAAATAAATGTGATTAATTAATTTAGTTGTTTTAAATTAGGTTTACTTTAATTATTTTCATAACAAATAAAAATAAATTAGAATTAGGGTTTTCTTGACAATTTTGTTTTCTTTATTTTCATTAAAAACATAAAAAACTTAAAAAATTTATTTCTTTTATTTAATTAATTAGAATTAGGTTTAGTTAAAGGCAAAAAGGACTAAAAATTCATTCTTTCTCAAAAAAGGGTCAAAATCCTAAGGACTTCTCCGACTCAATTTTCTTTCGCGCATTATTATTTTTGATCATATTTATGTAACTGTTCCGAGGATGTAATAGATAATTAGGACCTTTTTATCGCTTTCTTTTATTTTCTCGCATTTATTTTTCAAGGGTTGCTTTTGGCGATGTAAATACCCGACGCCTTGTAATAGCGTAGATTTATTTTCCGCAATTTACTTTCCACAATTATTAACTGCTATGCATGACAAGACCTGTTCTCAAATTAAAATCAACTCGTAGCTCACCATGACATGTGCAAAGATAATTTAATTGAATCCTGACACACTCGCACATGCCACTCCTAGGGTACGGCTCACTTGGTTGCCTCGACGTGGTCATTGAGTATAGGGTGTTTTAGAGGTCGCCCTCCTGTCTAAAGATCCAAGTTGCCTCGAAACGGTTGCCTCGGATAAAAAGGATCTAGGACATTAGGGTTACCGCTAAGGCGTCCTACCATTGCTTTAGTGACCACATGTCCCTATAATCGAATTGACCCGAAAAACTCCAACGACGGTGCTACCTACTTCTCAATAGTGGGATAGTACTGTCTAAAGGACATTTACACAGCTTAATTTCCCTTGAGTAGGTAGAGGTTCTAAGGTACTTGCTCTTTCAAAACAAAACAAAAATACTTTTCGCACCTACACTTTTCTGACAAAAGTTTTCAAACAACACTTCGTACACTCTTGAGGACTGATACAAGAGTTCAAACGAAGTTTTCAAACAAACTTTTTCAAAACCCACAAACACAAGAAAAGCAAACATTTTTGAAAACATAGTGAGCAAGTACCTAAGAGCCCGTGGATAACCACTGATAGAAAGGGTGCTAATACCTTCCCTTTCTATAATCTACCTCCCGAACCGAGAAACATCTCGAAAAGGAATTTTGCTGTGCTTTTGTCCTTTCCTTGTTGGAGAAAATAAAAGACGGTGGCGACTCTTGCTTACCGCGACATTTTGCGAACCAACATTTCAAAACAGTCAGTTCTATTTCCACCAATCACAGAACTGGCGACTCTGCTGGGGAATATACTTATAAGTGAGGTGTACCTTAGGATTAGATCATTCTATGTTTTCAATTGTATGCCTTGTTTGCTTTAATATTGTGGGCTTGCATCGGAGTTTTATAGATCCTAACCCGGATCTGGGGAATACCCTTTAGGTAGCAATAAACTGTGAGGGACCTGTCCGGCGTAGACCGACACGGGTGAAGCAGTAGCTACGTTGGTGTGACACCTTGGTCTGTACCGATATCCCTTGTGTTGGAACGAGGAGAATATGGGTCTTCTGAGGAGTCATTAAGCACCAACCGACCTTAGAACCTTAAATTGACCCAACTTGGCCATAGAACAGTAGCAGTATGCTACACTCATTGAGGCTAAACTCTCGCGATGGTTCCGGCCGCAAGAAAAGATTGTGAAGCTGGAGTTATGACTGATTGAGGGTAGTCAGTGATATTGAGATCCTCTAGAACCCGGTTACTATTTTCTAGGACAGGTCTTAACCAACTGAAACTGAAAGAGGGTAGTACCTAAACTTCATGCTGGCCTGAACTCTAAGGGTTGTCTCGTGTGACTTGTGTGCTTGTGGTGTGTCTTTATCATAACATCATACCATCATAACATTGCATGCATCCTGCATAAGGACTAACCCATTTCAAAGACAAAAGGGTTTCATCTTTGCTCTGTTTTGTAGGACATCATGATGCCCATGCGAAGGAATACTATCCGGCTCAACATTGTTCAACCCCCTGCTTTGCTTACAGAATTGGTTGATAGGATTCCAAATACTACTTCCTTCATCAAGAGGCATGGTTCTCTTCTCGGTTTAGTCACTTCAAAGTGGGACCAACAGCTGATGAGTGTCTTGACCCAGTTTTATGATCCCCTATATCATTGCTTCACCTTTCAAGACTTCCAGCTGGTCCCTACCCTGGAAGAATTCTTTGATTTGCTTGGTATCCCTGTTTTGGAGCAGATTCCATTCACTGGTTGGGAAAAGACTCTTAGGCCTGAGGAGATTGCTGCAGCCCTTCCTTTGACCAAAGAAGAGGTAGTGGCTAACTGGGAGACTAGAAGCGGAGTTAAGGGCTTTTTGGCTAAGTTTCTGATTGGCAAAGCTAATAGTTTCTGGAATGACTTAGACTTTAGGGCATACGAAGACATTCTGGCTCTCTTAATCTATGGTCTAGTTTTCTTCCCAAATCCTGATACCTTTGTTAATGTCAACGCCATAAGGATCTTCATCTCTCGGAACCCTGTACCCACTCTCTTGGGTGATATCCTGCAACAACTCTATGCTCGTACTGCCTGAAGACGGGGAACTCTGTGGTGTTGTGCCCCTTTATTAGTGAGGTGGTTTATTTCGCACCTCCCTAAGTTCGTGCTGAAGAACAAAGAAGGAAGGGGTTGGGCTCATAGGATAATGTCTCTAACTGATAATGATATCATTTGGACTCTCAGAGGTTTAGATGAGGTGGCTGTTATTGATCGTTGCAGAGAGTATCCTAATGTTCCATTGATCGGTACCCAGGGAGGAATCTCTTATAATCCATGTTTAGCTCTCCGTCAGTTTGGAAGAGCCAGAAGAGCAGGGCCTCATGAGATGTTGGTACCTCACATCAGTTTTGAGTTTCAGGTAGACAGTGATGAGCTGCGTCGTAGATTCATCCGGGCTTGGGACAGAATTCACAAAGATGACCCACATGAGCTGGGACCAAAGACTTCTCTACCAATGGAATCCTATTTCAGATGGGTCCGCATCAGTTCTCAGAAGTTAGGTATGCCATACGAAGCTGTCAGGCCTATTACTCTTGAAGTTCCTGATAAAGACGGGGTTCCTCCAACTGTCCTCCACCCTCAGATACCCACTGATATTGATACACTAAAAAGATCCTGGGTGCAACTGCATAAAGAACGGGATTCTTATCGGGAAAGGTTTTATGAGCAGGAACAAAAGATCCAGAAGCTGACTAAGCAATTGGAGAATGAGCGGATCCTGAATGACTATATCTGCACCGAGAAGAGGAGGCCATGGGAGCATTGATGGGCCTTGGATGTTTTCTTTTACAGTTTTTATTTACTTTTCAGTATTTTCATTCCTGTAACGCCTAAGGGTAACTTGTTGAACAATTTGAATTCCAAAGTTGAATCTAATGAAGTGTGTTTCCTTTTTGTCTCCAAAGTTGAATCCCGGTTGTCTTTGAAAACATAACTCATACGCATTTCATTCATCATATGCATAACAGGTACCCTTTTTACAGGTCACTTATCTTCTTCGCTGTTTCATTCAGCAATCATCATGACTTCTGAACCTACCACCGAACAAGCTATCAAGGCCCTCCAGACCCAGAACGCCCAGTTCCAAGAGTTGGTTATGAGCCTAGCCCAGGGTCAACAGGAGTTGAAGACTCTGATTCTAAAGAAGAAGAAGAAGAGGATTGTGATGTTCAACACTGGACGTAGATTCGGGAATGGACTATAAAATGAGGTGGATCTGACTACTTCCTCTGTAGGGAAAGACAGTCCCCAAGAGAGAAGGGTTCCTAGTCCCGTGGTCTCCGACAACGAGGCAGATTATAATGATAAACAGTACCCTCATGCTGAGGATAGGTACAAACAGCTGGAGGACCGCCTAAGTGCTATGGAGATTTAACATGTGCCCGGGTTGGACTTTGGAGACCTAGGCTTATCCTCTGGGGTGGTGATCCCACATAAGTTCAAGGCACCTGCTTTTGCAAAGTATGACGGAGCTTCCTGTCCTAAGCTACACCTCCGATCGTATGTAAGGAAGATCCAATCGTATACAGCTGACAAGAATTTGTGGATCCATTTCTTCCAGGATAGTCTTTCAGGGACTCAACTCGAATGGTTCTATCAGCTGGATCGAGCCAGTATTCGTAACTGGGAGGACTTGGCTACTGCGTTCTATAAGCAGTATCAGTATAATTCCGACCTCGCTCCTACGCGTACCCAACTCCAGGGTATGTCACTAAGGACGGGTGAAGGATTTAACGAATATGCTCAAAAGTGGAGAGACCTTGCTGGAAGGGTGCAACCACCCTTAACTGATCGTGAACTTGTAGATATGTTCTTAGGGACCCTGTCTGGTCCGTTCTTCAACCATTTGATTGGAAATTCTTCTGCTGGGTTTACAGACCTTATCTTGACTGGTGAGAGAATAGAAGTTGGTATCAAGTCTGGGAAGATACAGAAAGGTGCCTCCTCGAGCTCTGAAAAGAAGCCCTTCAAGAAGGAATCTAGTGTTGTCTATGGTTCAAGGAGACAGAATAAACCGGAACGCCACCAAGCTGTCAACGCGGTGGTAATTTCAAAGCCTGCTGCTGCTCCTCAGCAATATAACCAACAAAGGGGTGAGAGACCCAGAAGGCATTTTACTCGACTTAGTATGACCTTGTCCCAGATATTTCCGCAGTTACTGTCAACCAATCTGGTAACTATAAAAGAAGCTCCGAAGGTTGTAAACACAACATCTCCAAAGTACAACCCTAACGCTTGCTGCGCTTATCACTCTGATAGCCCGGGGAATACTACGGATGATTGTTGGGCTCTGAAGAATAAGGTTCAGGACCTTATTGATGCTAAAGAGATAGAGTTTGAGGCGCCCGAAAGGCCCAATGTTGTGACTTCTCCCATGCCCAAGCATGGAGCGAATGTTGTAGAGGAAGACCTGTATGTAGCCTCTGTGGATGATATTGTTACTCCTCTATTGACTGTCAAAAGGAACCTGTTGCTAGCCGGTTTATTTCCGGGATGTAGTAAAGGTTGCCATCTATGTTCTGTTTCACCTGCTGGTTGTCCTTTGTTAAAATCAGGCATCCAAAACCTGATGAATAACAAAGAGATCTTGTTTGAGAAGGTTGTTGTTCCTGCTACCCCTACAGAAGAAGTGTCCATTGTTACTATTTTCAATAACTCTCCCAAGGCTCCCTCAAAGAAGCCTGTCAAAATCATGTCTACTCAGAAGGTTGCACCTATCATTATCACTGTTCAGGGGCCCATCCCCTATACATCCGACAAAGCTGTCCCTTGGCACTATGGGGCAGATGTTTATGTGCTCTGAGTTAAGCAAGAGTTTGATACTAGTACCGGCGTCAGCAACATCACCGGGCCTGCCAAAGTCACCCGCAGTGGCAGACTTTTCTCACCAGATATTGCGCTGCCAATAATCCAGAGACCTATTGTCATCACACCTGCAAGTGTGCCTATTTCCCTGCCTGATCAAGTTCCTATTTCTACCCCTGCTGCCGAGTCATCTGACGCTCGGGGCAAAGGGATCGCCATTGATATGCCTGCCCAGACGGAGGAACCAAAGACAACCGTTGTTGAAGCTTCCAAACAGGAGATGGAAGAGATCCTTAAGATTATCAAGAAGAGTGATTTCAATGTAGTTGAGCAGCTGGGGCACACCCCTTCTAAAATTTCTATGCTATCACTGTTGTTGTGTTCAGAGGCCCATGCCAAGGCCCTGATTACCTTCCTGAAGACGGCCCACGTGCCACAAGAGACGTCAGCTGATCAATTTACCGATTGTGTGGCCAACTTAACTGCTGATAATGGTTTGGGTTTCTCCAACGCTGATCTGACTGCCAAAGGGAAGAACCATAACGATGCCCTGCATGTCTCCATTGAATGCAGGGGCACTACTCTTGCCCATGTGCTGGTTGACACTGGTTCCTCGTTGAACGTATTACCCAAGAAAGCTTTAGACAGGCTGGATTGCGAAGGTTTGGAGCTGAAGCCAAGTAACATTGTTGTCCGGGCCTTTGACGGGTCCAAAAGAATGGTGCATGGTGAAGTTGATATTCCAATCAGGGTTGGTTCTCAGGTCTTTGATTCAACATTCTACGTGATGGACATCCGACCATCCTATTCTTGCCTGCTGGGTCGTCCGTGGATCCACAAAGCTGGAGCTGTGACCTCCACACTACATCAGAAGCTGAAATACCCGTCAGAGGGAAGATTGTAACAGTGCAAGGAGAGGAAGAATACATGGTCAACCACCTTAACTCGTTCCGGTATATAGAGATGGATGGGGAATTTATCGAGACTCCGTTTCAACACTTCGAAGAGGTTCCTCAGATGCTGGCATCAGCAGAGACTATGGTCGAAGATTCTCCTTTGAAGATGGCTTCCTTAAAGGATGCTCGGGCTGTGATTGAGAAGGGTGAGTGTGCAAACTGGGGCCGACTTCCTGATTTCACTCCAAAGACTGACAAGTTTGGTTTGGGTTTCACTGCAGAAGCTCAGAGGGCTGTTCGTAAGGCAAGGATTGGAAGACCTCCTGTATTCATCAGCAACTCAGGGGTAAATGCCATTAAGGACAACTTGGAGGAATCTGAATTCGACAGCTGGATCTACCCAATGACCAACGGTGGACCAAGCAACTGGATGGCGAAATACTTTGTCCCTATTACTTTTGTCACTCAGTAATGAACTCCTTTGTTTTGATTTTGTAACAAACAATAACTTGAAACTTTATGGCCCGGTGTCTTACCCGGGGCACCGTGGCTTCATTTGTGAGGGATTTTGTGTGTCATTTTCATATATCATTAATAAAAGCATTGGACATTTTTGCATTTCAAATCTTGCGCTCCTTGTCTTTCTTTATTATATATGTTGCAAGACAGCTATATTTACACACACTCACATATACAGGTCCCAATCCACTCTGGATCTCATTGGTAACGACTCTGCTACTGCCAGTTATGACTTCAAACATCCGATCAACTTAGCCGAAGACGAAGGTGAAGATGATTGTGAAGTGCCTGGTGAGCTTGAAAGACTGCTACTCCAGGAAGAGAGGGCCATTCAGCCACATGAAGAGCTAGTGGAAACGGTAAATCTGGGTACTGAGACAGACAGAAAGGAAGTCAAAATTGGTGCCAATCTGGAGCTCAGTGTGAAACAACGGTTGATTCAGATGCTGCATGACTACATGGAAATCTTTTCCTGGTCCTACTAAGACATGCCTGGGTTGGATACCGACATTGTGGTTCATCATTTGCCTACCAAGGAAGAATGCCCTCCGGTAAAGCAGAAGGTTCGCCGTATGTGTCCAGAGATGTCTGAGAAAATCAAAGCCGAGGTTATGAAACAATTTGATGACGGTTTTCTAGCAGTAACTTCTTACCCTCAGTGGGTTGCCAATGTGGTTCCAGTGCCGAAGAAAGATGGTAAGGTCCGAATGTGTGTTGACTACAGGGATTTGAACAGGGCGAGCCCTAAGGATGACTTCGCTCTGCCTCATATCGACGTCCTGGTTGACAACACTGCTCAGCATAAGGTATTCTCCTTCATGGACGGTTTCTCCGGTTATAATCAGATAAAGATGGCTCCCGAAGACATGGAGAAGACCACCTTTGTTACTCAGTGGGGCATCTTTTGCTACAAGGTCATGCCTTTTGGGTTGAAAAATGCTGGGGCAACCTACCAACGGGCCATGGTTGCTTTGTTTCATGACATGAGATTGAAGTATACGTCGACGATATGATTGCAAGGTCCCAAACTGAGGAGGAGCACCTTGACCATCTACAGAAGCTGTTTGACCGGTTGAATTTGTACAAGCTGAGATTAAACCCGAACAAGTGTACCTTCGGGGTGAGATCTGGAAAATTTCTAGGCTTCGCCGTAAGCGACAAAGGTATTCAAGTGTACCATGCCAAGGTGAAAGCCATACAAGAGATGCCAGTTCCCAAGACAGAGAAAGAAGTCAGAGGCTTTCTAGGACGGCTGAACTACATTGCCTGATTCATCTCGCATCTAACTGCTACCTGTGAGCCAATCTTCAAGCTGCTGAAGAAAGATCAAGTAGTACGTTGGAATGATGAATGTCAGGCCGCTTTCGAAAGAATCAAAGAGTATCTCCAAGAGCCACCCATTCTTATGCCACCGGTTGAAGGGAGACCTCTAATCTTATACTTGACAGTACTTGACAGCTCAATGGGGTGTGTGTTGGGGCAGCATGACGAGTCTGGCCGAAAAGAGCACGCTATTTATTACCTTAGCAAAAAGTTTACCGACTGTGAGACCCGATACTCACTGCTCGAGAAAACTTGCTGCGCTTTGGTATGGGCTGCTCGCCAACTGAGACAGTATATGTTGACTCACACTACTCTGTTGATTTCAAAAATGGATCCAATCAAGTACATCTTCGAAAAGCCCGTCTTGTCCGAAAGAATAGAAAGATGGCAGATGATCTTGACTGAATATGACATCCAGTACACGACTCAAAAATCTATCAAGGGAAGTGTCTTGGCAGACCATTTGGCACATCAGGCAGTGGGCGATTACCAGTCGATGAACTTTGAATTTCCAGACGATAATATCATGGTAGTGACTGATTGTGAAGTACCTGGACCGGATGAAGGACCTGAGGAAGGATCCTGATGGTCTATGCACTTTGAAGGAGCCTCAAACGCTTTGGGTAACGACATTGGCGCTGTGATCATATCTCCTAAAAGCTCTCATACTCCACTTACCGCCCGGCTATGTTTCAACTGCACCAACAACATGGCGGAGTATGAAGCATGCATTATGGGTCTCCGAGCTGCAATTGACCTAAGGATCAAGTTTCTGAGTGTCTTCGGAGATTCCTCTCTCGTGATCAGTCAGATCAAAGGCGAGTGGGATACGAAACACCCAAATATTATTCCTTACAGGGAGTATGTATTGACGTTGCTTCCCCATTTCGAGGAGATAACCTTTGAACACTTCCCAAGAGAGGAGAATCAGTTGGCGGACGCGCTAGCTACGATGTCTTCTACGTTCAAAGTCAAATGGGACAACGAGGCTCCCCAGATCATTATTTGGAAATTGGATGAACCTGCACATTGCTGTGATCTTGAGACCGAAGAAATAAAACCTTGGTATCATGAAGTGAAGAGGTACCTCGAAGCTCAAGAATACCCCGAGGGTGCATCTGTTAATGACAAGAAGTTCCTGAGAAGGTTCGCGTCAAAGTTCTTCCTCAGCAATGACATTCTCTATAAACGAAACCATGATTCAACCTTACTGTGTTGTGTGGATAAGACTGAAGCAGAAAGGATCATGGCAGAGCTGCATGAAGGTACCTTCGGAACACATTCCAGTGGACATACCATGGAAAAGAAAATCCTTCGGGCAGGATATTACTGGTCCACAATAGAAGCAGACTGTCATCAACATTCTCGGACATGTCACAAATGTCATATCTATGCTGATAAGGTGCACATTCCTCCAGTTCCTCTGAACGTCTTGACAGCACCTTGGCCTTTTGCAATGTGGGGCATTGATATGATCGGCGAGATCAGACCTACGGCATCAAAAGGGCATCGCTTCATCCTGGTAGCAATTGATTACTTTACGAAGTGGGTTGAAGCAACTTCCTTTGCTACCGTAACCAAGAATGTCGTGGAACGGTTCATTCGGCACAACCTGATCTGTCGATACGGTGTACCAGAGAGGATTATTATGGACAATGGTACCAATCTTAACAACAAGATGATCACTGAGCTGTGCGAGCCATTCAAGATACAGCACCACAACTCTTCTCCTTACCGGCCGAAGATGAATGGGGCTGTCGAAACAGCTAATAAGAATATCAAGAAGATTGTGCAGAAGATGACAATGACCTAAAAAGATTGGCACGAGATGTTACCATTTGCTCTTCATGGGTACTGTGATCGGTGGAAATATAACTGACTGTTTTGGAATGCTGGTTCGCGAAATGTCGCGGTAAGCAAGAGTCGCCACTGTCTTTTATTTTCTCCAACAAGGAAAGGACAAAAGCACAGCAAAATTCCTTTTCGAGATGTTTCTCGGGTTCGGGAGGTAGATTATAGAAAGGGAAGGTGTTAGCACCCTTTCTATCTGTGGTTATCCACGGGCTCTTAGGTACTTGCTCACTATGTTTTCAAAAATGTTTTGCCTTTTTTGTGTTTGTGGGTTTTGAAAAAAAGTTTGTTTGAAAACTTCGATTTAACTCTGGTATCTGTCCTCAAGAGTGTATGAAGTGTTGTTTGAAAACTTTTGTCAGAAAAGTGTAGGTGCAAAAAGTATTTTTTGTTTTGAAAGAGCAAGTATCTAAGAACCTCTACCTACTCAAAAGAAATTAAGCTGTGTAAATGTCCTTTAGACAGTACCATCCTACTATTGAGAAGTAGATAGCACCATTGCTGGAGTTTTCGGGTCAATTCGATTATAGGGACATATGATCACCAAAGCAATAGTAGGACGCCTTAGCGGTAACCCTAATGTCTTAGATTGTTTTTTTTATCGAGGCAACCGTTTCGAGGCAACTTTGATCTTTAGATAGGAGGACGACCTCTAAAACACCCTATACTCAATGATCACGTTCGAGGGAACCAAGTGAGGCGTACCCTAGGAGTGGCATATGCAAATGTGTCAATTTTCAGTTATGTTATCTTTGTACATGTTATGGTGAGCTACAGTTGTTTTTAAGTTAAGATAGATCTTGTCATGCATAGCCTATTAGCATACATCTAGCAGTTAATGGTTGCGGAAAATAAAACTAAGCTATTACAAGGCGTCAGGTATTTACATCACCAAAAACAAACCCTTGAAAAGTAAATATGGAAAAGTAAATAAAAACGATAAATAATTAAAGTCCTAATTAAGAGCTATTACATTCCGGGAAACAGATACAATAATATGATAAAATGGAATTAAATTAAATGAACAATTAAATTAAATTAAATAATGAAAATATTTTTGGATTTTTGAGTTTTTTAAAGAAATAAAATAAATTGAATTAATGCTAATAAAAACCTAATATTCTAAATTGATTTTAAATATTGCAAAAAATATTAAAAGTTAAATCTAATTAAAGCTAAATTGATTAAATTAATTTATTTACAAAAATAAAAGTGATGAAGTTAATTTAATAAATAAAATATTTTTTGTGTTTTTGATTTTATTAGGAAAAAATGTTAATTGGTTAGTGATTAATAAAAAGAATAACGATTAATTAATTAATGGAAAATAATAAAAGTAGAGAGAGAGTTTAGGAGTATACGAGCCTGATTGGAGGGGTGAAACAGCTATTGGCGTCATGTGTAAACTGTTTTGTTTTGGCCATTTGTGTTTTAGCTTTTGGCCATTTGTGTTCTGGCTTTTGGCCATTTGTGTTATGGCCTCAACGTTCCTTAACCTTCTCAGGATGTCTGTCTCGCCATGTATTGGTGTCATGTGTAAGCTGTTCTGTTTTGGCCATTTGGCTTTTGGCTTTTGACCATTTGTGTTTTGGCCTCAACGTTCCTTAATGAACCTGCATGGGATCCTGTCTAAATCTGCAATGTTGAATCTCATGAACACATTAAATAAATTACTATATATCATAAAATACAAATAAAGCCAATATATGAAGAAATTTAATATTTATGTAATATGGCATGTATGAATGATTATACCCTTTTGATCATGGAGATCAAATCAACCTTACCCTTACTGGAAAAGTAGTGACATGAATGCTTTTATGCCCTTTTGATCATGGAGATCAAGCCAGCCTTACCCTTACTGAAGAAGTAGTGAGATGTTGGTTTATAACTGAGATGACTTGTTTGTAGTGAGATGTTTTTGTAACTGGGATGACTTGTTTGTAGTGAGAGAGGGATTTGTAATAAGGATTTCAAGGTTTTAGGGTTCTTGAAAGAATTTGATATTCTGACAGTGTTGTGGCAAGATTTTTTTTTCTCCTCTGATTTGTGTTAAAAGAATGTGATTATATAATGGAAATTAGGGAGAAGAAAATGGGCTTTGAATGTGCAATTGGGCCTCCAATGTTCACTTGAGTTCGTCACTTTCCAGGCTAAATCGCAGGGACTTAAGTGCAAATTTTGAAGTTGAAATGTGAAAACAAAATGTAGTCGATATCGAGAACTAACTCCTGTCCAAAAATCGGCTCAATCGGATAAACAGTGAATTAATTATGAATTTTTGAAGTTTCAGCTCAGACAAACTTATTTTGGGCTCCAGTGTCGACTCTGACACGTTCTTCAATAAAAAACTGGTATTGATCGGAGCATAATCCGGTCTCGACTTTTGAAGCAAAGTTGTAGATCTATGAGTCAGTGACCTTGTGTAAAAATATGAGCCCAATCCGATAAAAATTGACCGAGTTATGAATTTTCGAAGTTTCGGCACAGATGAAATAATATTCAGCATTCAGGATTTTCAGCGTGTCACGTACTCTGAGCAAAAAACGAAGGCCTTTTGAATATTGTTTGAACTCAATACCTTCTGTGAAAATGTAGCCAACTCAATTTGTGAAATTTTGGCGCTGGAACCAGCTCGATACGATGAAAATCGACCAAGTTATGATTTTCTGAACATGACGCAAATAAACTTTTGTCACAAATTTTCTGTATGAAAATACTTGATAAATCCACATTTTTGAAGACCTTCTGATCGAAATTGGCTTCCAGCCGCGAGAGGTGAAAACGTAGATAATGTCAAGACGGAATTTTGGCCACCAGAACGGGTTCAAAACGAGCCACGATCTTCAAGTTATGAATTTTTTAGCGCGTAAAAACTGCACTTTCAACACACTTTTTCACCATATTTCTTCGAGAAAACTCACACATTCGGATACCTTCTTTAAAGAATTGACTCTTGAGCCGAACCTGAATTTGAGAATATGTTATCAGAGATATCTTTGTGAAAGAACACCTGAATATGACGCGCCGGGTTGGACTTGTGAATTTTTTTTGAAATGTTTTGAGAAATATGGGAGGGCAAATTTTGGGGTACAACAGTTGCCCCTGTTCAATCTTCTTAGACCTGAGGATGTAGATTGGCTTGCGTGCCTTTCGTGATCCGAAGGTGGAAGATGATTGAACACTAGAGTGCCCAGAAATTTGCACTCGCATAGTGTAGTATCAGCAATGTGATGTCAGGAATGGGCTTACAGATGCCATTTGGAGATAAGATGGATAGGAGGATGGGCTTATAGACGCCATCTGGAGATATGACAGAATCTTGTTGGGGGATGGGCTTATAGATGACATCTGGAAATGTAATGGATAGTTGTGGAGATGGGCTTAAAGATGCCATCTGGAGATTGTTGATCGCGTAAGAGATTCCTTAGCGAGAACTTGCATACCTGAGAAAGATAGTTTTCCTGTCTAGTTTCAAGTATTAATCTTCAATCTCTTCAATGTAGATAACTTTCCTGTCTGGTTTCAGGTATATATCTACAATCCGCCGTCCACAGATATTTCCTGGCTAGTTACAGGTGTTGATCTGGAACTTAAAAAAGGTTGGTCGAGATAGCTTTCCTGGCTGGATACAGGTGTAGATCTCAGACCTGAGAGTGAAAGATAATTTCCTGGCCTGTTACAGGTGTTGATCTTCCATCTCTTCATGCAGATACTTTCCTGGCTAGTTACAGGTATAGATCTATAATCAATCGCTCACAGATATTTCCTGGCCTGATACAAGTTCCGGAACTAAAAAAAGGTTTTTTGATAATGATGTGATGAAGGAATCTGAGACGATTGCTACTCCAAATAGATGATGAAGGAATCTGAGACGATTGCTACTCCAAATAGATGATGATGGAATCTGGGACGATTACCACCTCAGTAGGATGACGAAGGAATCTGGGACGATTACTACCTCAGCAGGATGATGAAGGAATCTGGGACGATTACTACCTCAGCAGGATGATGAAGGAATATGGAATGATTACTACCTCAGCAGGATGATGAAGGAATCTGGGACGATTACTACCTCAACAGGATGATGAAGGAATCTGGGACGATTACTACCTCAGCAGGATGATGAAGGAATCTGGGACGATTACTACCTCAGCAGGATGATGAAGGAATCTTGACGACTTCTACCTCAACGAGATGATGAAGAAATCTGGGACGATTACTACCTCAGCAGGATGATGAAGGAATATGGATGAATTCTACCTCAACGGAATGATGAAGGAATCTTGACGACTTCTACCTCAACGGGATGATGAAGGAATCTAGGACGATTACTACCTCAGCAGGATGATGAAGGAATCTGGATGACTTCTACCTCAACGGAATGATGAAGGAATCTTGACGACTTCTACCTCAACGGGAGGATGAAGGAATCTTGGATGACTTCTACCTCAACAGGATGATGAAGGAATCTTGACGACTTCTACTCCAAAAGGTAATGACTTTTATCTGTTGATCGATCTTTCCTGAAAAGGTAAAGACTTAGTTGTATGCAATGTCATGATGTATGAAATGCATGATGTTCTCAAAATGAGATTGTGTCGTGTGCACTTGGTCATGCATGAAATGTGAAATGTTTTATGAATGTATTTTCGTCTGGGAAAATAAATCCTTGACGAATGCCGGGAGTTTGTTGAATCCTAGGATGATGTTGAAGAGTAGAGTTCTTCATTTCCGTTGGGGATGATGAACGAAGATGTTTTCCAGAATAAACCAGTAGGAGATGATGACTCCATTGGGGAATAAACCTGGTGAAGAGATTACTCAGCGGGGAATTACTCTGTGGGGAAGAGATACTTCGCTGAGATTTTAATGATAACTCCGCTGGAGGTTCCGTTGATAAGCTCTGTTGGAGAATTTGATGAACTCCGCTGGGGATAGGAAGAACTTCGCTGAGGATGATCTTTCCGTTTGCAAGTTGCTGAGGATAACCCAGTTAGACTCTGGTGGGGATAACCTTCTGAATATGGCTGGGGAGATACGTTTATACCCTGCAGGGAATAAGCTTCCAGAATCTACTGGGGAGATGATTCAACTCTCCTGGGGAAACTTGTTGGACTGTATTGAGGAAATGGCTCCACTGGGGGTGTCTTGTATTCCGCCGGGGAACAATCTCATATTTCTGTCGAGGAATATTAAGACTGTCGGGGATGCTTGCTAGGGAACATCTGTATACTCTTCTGGGGAATGTTAAGATCTTCTGGGGATACCCAACTTCCAGGACTGGTGGTAGACCAACTCTGCTCGGGGGAGAGTATTGCTGACTTGCTGGAGATACTGTGCCTTTTTAGGGCTGATGGGAGACCAACTCTGTTTGGGGAGAGTATTGCTGAATCTTGCCCTACTCCGCGGGGAATGAAGGTATCCTGGTCAAATTCTTCAGCTGAATCTACCTTTGTACCTGGTGAGCAAAGCAGCTGTACAGTTCGGACAATTCTTATTGCCCCAGCTTCTGTGGGAGAAGGTACCTGTGGAGGTGCTTGATAACTGCCGATTGCCAAATCTTCTTCTGGTAGGCAACTGACGAGATGACGGGACATAGTCGTACGCTTTTGATCCCTAACTTTTGCCTGGACCGCCCTTTCGAGTTTTCAGTCCATCGGGATACCCCTTTTTTGCCCAAGCCGCCTTTTCAGGTTTTCGACTTGCCGGGTGTACATATTTTTTATTTTCATCCCTTATTTTTGCCCGAACCCTTTTGGTTCGCCGGGAAGCCCTTATTTTTGCCTAGGCCAGTCGACCTAGCGGGTCTTTGATTATGCGTAGTATTTTTTCGACTATGTCCACATTCTCCGAGTGCAGGGAGTTGTCACTGTCAGTAGTGTTGTGTTGCCATATTACCAGAAGATGTTTGATCGTGTAGGATTTTTCGCTGGAATCCATGTCTAATGCCCCAAGTGACTCAGGCGGAGATTTTCCCCTAGTTGTTTGGCATCTTGAGAGATTCCTTGAATCTTGACTTGACTGCCCCAGATGATGGACAATGCTCATGTCTGCCCCTTGGTTGGAAGTGTTTTTCCATTTTTGGTGATCCTTTTCATTGAGAAGATTTTTGTTCATTAGATATTCGTCGTGCGATTTTCTTTGCTGTTCGAACAAATAGCCATATGCAAACAATATTATTCTAAGAATGCAAAGCTTATGTCTGTCTTGAGGTTTTTGAAAATGCAGTTTTCAATAAAACAAGTGAATTTTTGTAAAATGTGATGTCAACTCAGGATTTTACAGCAAGCCCTACAGGAGTCAGGATACCTTTTGTAACAGTATGCTTTCGAACTAACCCATGCTTCAGCTAGGACTTTTAAGGGTTATAACGTGGCCTGGTTCACGGTTTAAGAAACAAAGGATAAAGGCTCAAACTTTATTTGTACCCACCCGTTCTTCGTGATGTTCTTAGATCCTAAACTCAGCTAATCGTGCGTTAGACCTTGTTTGAGTCTTTGCTCTGATATTCCAGTGATGGTTCGGATACTGATAGTTTATTTTGAACAGGCAGTCATTTCTTTTTTGTCGAGGGTTAGTAGGACCTCTTTCTTTTTTTTCTTCTTTTTTTTTATTTTATTATCCCTGTCTTTTTGCCTGAACAGTTTCTTTTGTGATTACAGTCAGCGGTATGCCCCCGTTTTGTAAGTCTCCTACATAGGTTTTGACTTGTTGGGCTTTTATTTTTGAGAGGTGATGACTGCATGTCCTTACGATTATACAGAACCATCACTGTCTTTTGTTTTGGAGGGACTCCTTTGATGTCATTCATTGTGCACCTGGATCAACTGAGAAAACTACCATGCCCCAGGTTATAATTAAGGGTTTTAATTTTTTGTGAAAAGAAAAACTCCTACTTCTTTGGCTCGAAGGGGTTGACTAGGGATTATCTTCCTTATAACTCCACTATTTGGGATTTGAAACAATGCCTGTACCTCAACAGCGGGGGCTGTTCAAAAGCATAATGTAAAGATCGTGGTATCGTTTTCGTCATCCTCCCTCAAAAGGCTTGTAACTTTTAGCAAGAGTTAAACGAGTAAAAAGTGCAGTTTAGATGTAATTAAAATGATTGGATCAAATCAAGACAAACATATGCAATGCATTAATGAAACAAAGTTTGGCATAAATAGATAATTGTTTGAATAACAAAGATGTTACAACTTGAAAATTCAAATGAACAAAAGGCATTCTCAATGATTTGGTGTAGGATCATTGATCAAACTTGATTTCCTTGGCATCAATCAAGTCTTGGATCTTGTTCTTCAAACTCCAACAGTCGTCGGTGTCATGTCCAAGACTGTCAGAGTGGTATGCACACCTTTCATTGGGATGATAGGTAGGAGCGGAAGTGTTTGGATTCCGGAGAGGAGCCCTTAATGTAATCAGCCCTGCCTTCAACATTTGTTGTAGCGCTTGAGTCAGTGACATGTTGAGCTTGGTAAATTGCCTCCTGGGCATGTTTGGCTTACTCTGATCAGACCATTGTCCTTGGAAAGGTCTTTGTTGAACCTGTGAGGTAGTAGCAACTTGGAGAGATCTATTCTTCGTCAAACCAAACCTTTGACTTCTCGGAAGTTGATTAATGACTTTATCCTCAGTCTTGACTATTTGCTTCATACTATTGTATCTGTCTTGATGAAGCTGGTTGATCACGGTTCTCAACTCTTCTTGCTCCCGAGCTAAGCCTTGGATGAGAGCCATCTGCCCCAGCATCTGGGTTCTCATTGCATCTATCTCAACTTGCAGATGTTTCAGCCGTCCGTCCTTACTGTCTTCAGGACTTTTCTTGACCAAATTCCCCATGAGGAGTGTTCTCAACTCTTCCTGCCCCTTGGATAGGCTTAGGAAGATTTCCCTGAACTGAGTCTCTTGAGTATGAAGATCCTGGTTGTCTTGTTGGAAAGTGTTGTACCCCAAAATTTGCCCTCCCATTTCCTCAACATTTTCTCATCACAAGACCTTTGAAGATCAAGATCCAGTTAGGGTTTCTTCTGCTCAAGACTTCTCCTTGTACTGTGGACTCAAATTAGGGTTTGTGTTTGCCTAAAGATGTTTTGACCTAAAATGCCTAAGATGACTTTCATGCTTCATATTGGACTCCCAAGTTTACCCATACCAAGTTTCAAGTCTTGATTCCAAGTTTTTCCCAATCAATTGGACAGTTGACCTAGAAATCAGCTGTATTGGGGAAAAAGTCAACTGTGGCCAATTGACAGTCAAACCTCATGAAATTTGGTCCACATCAACATTATGAACTCACATGGACCATTTGATCAAGTTTGGATCACAATTCCACAAGAAATTTGATCAGATCATCAAAAGGGTAAAATGGTCATTTTTAGGGTTTTGACTGCACAAAGGCAATTTTTGACTGTTTGACCTAGCCAATGGCAAACCAAGCTCACATATGGCCTCAAGGACTCAATGGAATTATCTTGACATGTTCATCAAGCTCAAAAGATCCCAAGTACACAAGATTGACAGTTGAATTTCCCAGTCAGTTGATCAATTTTGACTGTATACTGAAAAGTCAAACTTTGACTTTTTGGTCAAAATCAAGAGTCAAGATTCATTTTTCATCAAAACATGCCAAATCATGAAACTTGTTCACCAAGCAATCACAAAATGCAAATTAGGGTTGAAAATGGAATTTTTCATAACTTAGAATTTTTCTAAGTTATGAAAAACCCTAATTTTTTCCCAACTTTGCCCCATCTTTTCACCATGATCCATTTGGATTCAAACAAAGGTCAAAACATGAAAGTTGTAGCTTGTTGCATAATCTACAACTTTGATTCACAAAGTTTTCTCATTTGAAGCTTGTATCTCAAGTTATGATTTTTTGAATAAGGGCACTAAACCATCTTTTAACTTAGTGAAATTTGACCTATTTTGACAAGGTTTTCTACCCTACTTCAAGGCCACTTTTCATACCCTTCCACTTGGAATTTCAAATTGCATTTCAAAGATGGATTGTAGTACACATTCCAAGCTTTCCAAAATGTCCAAGAACTCATCAAACAACCTCATAACTTGAGAGATTCGAATTTCACAAGTTGGCAAAAATTCACTTTTTATTCTTCATCAAAGCATGTTCATAAACTTGGCAAATTTGAATTCAGCATGCTTAAGCTACATTGCAGGCCTCTAATCCCATTTTCACTCAATAATTCAATGCATATCCTTTGTGCTCTAGCATTATCTTGCTCATTTGGACAATACACACAAAATCAAGCCTAAACTAGAAAAAGCATATTATCCATTCTTGTAAAGTGCTACTTTATGGCAACTTTGCAAATCTATGAGGTACATTGCAGATCTTTGAGGCAAAAAGGCATGGACATTTCCCACTGATCAAGACTCAAATGTGCAGCATAGATTGAGGCATTGTACTGGCCTAGAAACCAAGTTGACATTTGCTTGCTTCACTTAGAAGTAACATCCATAACTTATGCCATCTCTCATATCAGCAAAAAACACAAGAACAAAGTTGTCAAACACATTACACATAACATATCCAAGCTAACACACGAGCTCTTGACCTCCAAAACACCCTCCATCTCAGAATCATCCTCAAACTGCACAAACAGGGGTGCCCCTGCAGTTTGAGTGCAATCTCTCAAACCCTTCAAGCATTTTGATCAAAACCTGTTCCTCTACCTTCCTTACAACCTATGCAAGTTATCCAGAAGCTTAGGCACGATCTGTAGTTGCTCTAACCACTTCCACCATTTTCACATCTTTGACTTGCAGGTGAAGTTCTATAGCTTGATACAAGAAGGTTCAAGACAAAGTAAGCATTGAAAAAGCATCCCTGGACCTCAAGGAAGCTTTTCCAATCATTACATTGCACTGAAAGTCTCTCATTCTTCACATAGAAGTTCAACTGCACAGATAAAAGTTTGAATTCGTATCTCTCTTATTAGGCATCTTTAGTCTTAAGTTTGTGAAGAAACAAGGTCCTACTCATAGCCCTGAACATGTACATAGTTTTACTTTTCATTTCTTTTATCTGAGTAGAGAGAATTTGAGCTCTGAAAATGGTAGAAAAATTAGGTCAGAAAAGAGGGGGAGAGAAATTCTCCCTCATCTTAGAGAGATAGGTCAAGTTCTTTATATGGTTAGAACCGTCTCTTCATGCTTAACATCTTTTGTGTTGGAAGTTTGTTCAAAAAATCAAGGAATCAGGAGTTAGACATTGAAGCAAGAGGCGCGCGTTTTTTCAAAGTTTGAAGCTGGAGGTTGAAGACAGTGTGTCATTGGGCTGGGCTGTTGTTGTTCTTTCTTTTCACACCATCCTTTTTGGCTTACACCCCCCTGAGCCCATTTACTCATTTTTTGACATTTTTGATTTTTTTCTTTTTTGCTGACTTCATTTATTTTTTCTCATACCATTAGAAAATTAAAAATATTTTTTTCATTATTTTTTGCATTTATTGCATATTTATTTGTTTATTTGTTTAGTTTGTACATAAATATATATATATTTGATTATTAGAATAAATGTAAAAATAATGTAAATACACTTTTATTTTTTATTTACTTTCTGAAAATATTTCACACAAAAAAAATACTCTTTTATTTATTTTATTAAAATATTAAATAAATATTTATTTTTGTATAATACATATCTAGGGTTTAATAAAATATATATATATGATTATTAATATATTTAAGACAAAAATATAAAAATATTTGATTTTATTTAATATTTGATACAAAAAATACCTTTTTCACAATACACTTCATTTTATTTTATTTTTTATAAATAATAAATAAATAGTAGAATTAAATTAGATAATAATACCTTTTATTTAAAAATTAGGGTTTTTCACCCTAAGTTCAAAATACTAAAAATAAATACATTTTTATTTTCTTTTTTCCTTTTACATAAATAATATTTTCTCATACACATAGAAACTTTCTTTTTACATTTCACATATTTATTTAATTTACATTTAATTATGCATTGCAAAATATCCAATTGTTGTCATAATTTAGATTTAAATTCTGGTCAATATCCCCATTTGAACATTTGTACCCCCCTTCCCATATTTGGTTGTGTAATAGCTTAGTAATTTTAATTTCGCACTTTATTGCTTTCTGATAATAACATGCTAGAATTAGGGTTTGTATGCGAAAAACGATAAAAAAAATAGTTTGACCTAATACAAGATAAACAAGCATGAAAATGGACACACAAATCACACTTGCACCCCCTAGGGTATTCCACTTGTTGCCTTCAAAAAAATGGGCCATATTGTATGTTGAACATCTTTGGGCAAAGCAAACAGTTTGAATGATCATAGTCCCTCGATAAAACTTTTCAAGATAAACAAAACAAATGATCAAGTCCCTTAGAGAAATTGCCCAAAGACATTTAACGTCGTTACAATTATGGTCTAAACGATGACCCGCGCCTGTCCCTTTCACATCCTAACACAAGGTTGCCCACCAAATACAATGGTGGTGCAAACTTGTTAAAAGGGTTAAAGTATAGCAATAATCTTTTGAGAAATTTAGGAGTAGATAACCTCTTAGTTACTTGAATCAACTTGCAAAACAAAACACTTGCCACACAACACTACAACTTTCAAAAAACAAATGAAAACCTTTTCAAAAGACATACATCTTTGTATACATCCCCACATGGATCATTGCAAAGGTTGCCACCACATTGGCCTCTTTTCAAAACATTTTCAAAACCCACACACTCAAGCACCATTTAAAACAATTGAAAACAAAAGG
Organism: Vicia faba; assembly: GCA_948472305.1. Taxonomy (NCBI): domain Eukaryota; kingdom Viridiplantae; phylum Streptophyta; class Magnoliopsida; order Fabales; family Fabaceae; genus Vicia; species Vicia faba. Next base: position 1,113,975,955 of record OX451736.1, read on the forward strand.
TAAGTGATCTAAGCAAGTAACTAAGAGCCCATGGATAACCATGGATAGAAAGGGTGCTAATACCTTCCCTTTCTATAATCTACTCCCCGAACCCAAGAAAACATCTCAAAAGGTTTTTGCTGTGCTTTTTAACCTTTCCTTAGGATAAAATAAAAAGTCGGTGGCGACTCTTGCTAACCGCAACATTTGCGAATACGAACGCAAACCTCAAGTCAGTTCTCCCACCGTATCACAAAACTGGCGACTCTGCTGGGGAATATTTTTAAAGTGGAGTAACCTTAGGGTTTAGATCACCTTTGTTTTCAATTGCTTGCTTTGTTTGCTTTTACATATTGTGGGCTTTGTATCGGAGTTTTATAGATCCTAACCCGGATCTGGGGAAACCCTTTTAGGTAGCAACAAGGCTGTGAGGGAACTGTGCGGGGTATACCGACATGGTTGAAGCAGTCTGCTACGTTGATGTGGCACTTTGGTGTGTACCGGTAACCCTTGAGTTTAGTCAAGGAGAGTACGGGGCCGCCGCGTGGTGTCATGAAGCATCAACTGACCTTAGGAACCTTAATTGAACCGTCTTGGCCTTTTTAGGGTAGTGAGATAACTGACTTTGGTGCAGTCCGAGGTTGGTTGATACTCGATACTACACTCAATTGAGGGTTACTTTCCTGGAATATTTCGGTCGCCAGTTCAGTGGCTAAATCGAAACGATGAACAATGAAAGCAATCCAGTGATATTGGGACCTTTAGAACCCGGTTACTTTTGATAGGACAGGTTGAGCCCACAAAACTTCAAGAGGGTAATACCCAGACCCCATGCAGGCCTAAACTCTAAGGGTTTGTGTGACTTGTATGCCTTACCATGTTTGCCTTTGTGAATGTTTATAGTGCATTTAATCATCACATCATTACATCATACAAACATCATGAGCATTGACTAACCGTTTCAAGGGTTTCGAATCTTCATCTTTGTTCTTGTTTTATAGGACATGGAAACTGCTCGCAGAAAGACAATTCAGGTTAGCCTTGTAAAGATCCCTCCTCAGCTTAAGGAGCTTCTGTCCAGGATTCCCGAGGGTTCTTCATTCAGTGAGAGACATGGGAGACTCATCAACTTGGTTAACACCAACATTGAGGAGGACTTGATAAAGGTCCTGTTCCAATTCTTTGACCCTCTGCATCACTGTTTCACCTTCCCGGATTATCAGTTGGTGCCTACCTTGGAAGAATTCTCCCGACTTCTGAAGGTCCCTATCCTCGATCAACTACCCTACAACGGTACGGAAGAGGAACCCAGGCTTGAAGAGATTGCTAAAGCCTTGCACCTACAGACATCCAACCTCAAAGGACATTGGGAAGTTAGAAGTGATATCAAAGGGTTCTTAGCTAGGTTTCTGTTTGATAAGGCCCAAGAATGTTGGAACTCTCTTGACCTACGAGCTTTTGAAGAAGTCGTAGCCCTCCTTGTCTATGGTTTGGTGTTGTTCCCTAACCCAGATCAGCTTATTGATATCAGTGCTGTCCAAATCTTTATGACCAGGAATCCTATACCTACACTGTTGGGGGATATCCTTCACTCATGTTACACTCGAACCATGAGAAGAAGGGGTGTCCTTATGTGTTGCACTCCTCTCCTAGGAAGGTGGTTTATTTCGCATCTTCCGCAATCAGTTTTGAAGAACGAGCGGGGTTTGAGATGGTCACAACGGTTAATGACTCTCACGCATGCAGATATACATTGGTGTCCTAGGTCCAGGGAAGACGTCACTATCATTGATCGTTGTGGGGAGTACCCTAATGTTCCTTTATTTGGAATCAAAGGAGGTATAACCTACAACCCATGCCTGGCTTGGAGACAGTTTGGTTATGCTCGGAAGGATGGCCCTCATGACATGTTAATCCCTGACATAGTCTTCGACTTCGACAACGATACTCAAGGACTTCGTCAGAGATTTATCAGAGCTTGGAGGATGCCAAGTAGGATAGACAGCAAAACACTGGGGCACCGGAACTCCATCCCGTTGGAGCCTTACCTCAAGTGGGTACGAGCCCGCTCTCAGAAGTTAGTAATGCCTTACCCTCACATGCTACCTGTAATCAAAGAGCCAATCTTGGAAGGAGAAGCATCCTACACCATTCAACATCCCGACATGCCCACCTCCTGGGAAGAGATGCAGAAGAGCTGGATCCAACTTAAGGAAGAACGGAATTCTCTTGAGACCAGTCTACATGCTAGTGAAAAGAAGGTCCTGGAACTCACCCGCCTTCTGCACGAGGAAAGGAATCTCAACACCTACATCGCGCCAAAAAGGATGCGCAATGTCTTTTTACCTTAAGGGGTTATTTTGTAATATTTGGCCCATGAGGCATTTATGTACTAACGAATTTCTCCTTATTAATATGATGTGCGTTCCTTTTTGTCTACAACAAAGTTTGAATGTTCTAAATCCTTGAATGCATTGCATACATACGCATTCCATCGCACCATATGCATAGCAGGTACCCTATTTCACAGGTTGCTTAATTTTCTTCGCTGTTTGTGTGCACAGTCATCATGAATCCAGAATCATCCAGTGAGCAAGCAATCAAGGCCCTTCAGGCCCAAAGTGCACAGTTTCAAGAGATGGTCCTAAGCCTAGCCCAGGGTCAGCAAGAGTTGAAGACTCTACTCCTGAAGAAGAAGAAGAAAAAGAGGACGGCGATGTTCAACACCGGACGCAGATTTGGGAACACACTCCACAATGAAGCTGATCCAACCACTTCTTCTGCTGAGAAAAACAGTCCCCAAGGGGGAGGAGCTCCTAGTCCCGCAGTCTCCGACAACGAGACGGACTATAACGATGAACAATACCCACCTGCTGCTGACAGATACAAACAATTGGAGGACCGCTTGAGCGCCATGGAGATTCAGAATGTGCCGGGACTGGATTTCGGAGATTTGGGGTTATCTTCTGGGGTAGTCATTCCACACAAGTTTAAGGCGCCTGCCTTCGCCAAGTATGATGGGGTCTCTTGCCCAAAGCTGCATCTGAGGTCGTATGTAAGGAAAATCCAACCTTACACGGCGGATAAGAACCTCTGGATTCACTTCTTCCAAGACAGCCTCTCGGGGTCACAACTTGAATGGTTCTACCAATTGGACGGAGCTAGCATCCGGCACTGGGAAGATTTGGCAACTGCGTTTTACAGAAAATACCAATACAATTCTGATCTCGCTCCTACGCGTACCCAACTTCAGGGTATGTCTCTAGGGACGGGTGAAGGGTTCAAAGAGTACGCTCAAAAATGGAGAGATTTGGCTGGCAGGGTGCAGCCTCCATTAACTGATCGAGAGCTGGTTGATATGTTTCTGGGAACGTTGTCTGGTCCGTTTTTCAATCATTTGGTTGGTAACTCCTCCGCTGGGTTCACAGATTTGATATTAACGGGAGAGAGAATTGAAGCAGGCATCAGGTCAGGCAAGATACAGAAGGCTGCCTCTACAAGTGCTGAGAAGAGGCCATTTAAGAAAGAAGCCAGCGCCGTTTATGGCCCTAGAAGGCAAGTCAAGCCCGAAAGTCGCCAAGCCGTTAATGCTTTGGTCATCTCCAAACCTGTTGCTGCTCCTCAGCAGTACAATCAACAAAGAAGTGAAAGGCCCAAGAGGCAATATACCCGACTAAGTATGACATTATCTCAAATTTTACCCCAACTGTTATCCACCAACCTGGTGACCCTCAAAGAAGCTCCTAAGGTCGTCAACACTGCGTCCCCTAAATACAACCCGAATGCCCGGTGTGCTTATCATTCTGATAGTCCCGGGCACACTACTGATGATTGCTGGGCCTTGAGAAACAAAGTGCAAGATCTAATTGACGCAAAAGAAATTCAGTTTGAAGCGCCGGAAAGACCAAATGTTGTAACGGCTCCTATGCCCCAGCATAGGGTAAATGCCATTGAGGAAGAAGTGTACGCTGTTTCGGTAGATGAAGTTGTTACCCCTTTGAAGACTGTTAAGAAGAACCTACTGCGGGCCGGTTTATTTCCGGGTTGCGGCGAAGGTTGCCCATTCTGTGCTATTTCCCTATCTGATTGTCCCTTGCTAAGGTTAGGCATCCAAGGCCTAATGGATAGCAAGGAGATTCTATTCAAAAAGACTGCTGTTCAATTGGTTCCAATGAAAGAAGTTTCCGTGATCACCATCTTCAAAAATCCAATCAAGGCTCCCCCAAAGAAGCCTATGCAAATCTTGACAATTGCGCCTGTGATCATTACTGTTCCAGGACCCCTCTCCTACGTGTCTGATAAAGCTGTCCCCTGGCATTATGGGGCAGACGTATATGTAAATGGAATCAAGCAAGAATTTGATGCTAGTGCCAGTATCTGCGATATCACCGGTCCAGCTAAAGTCACCCGCAGTGGCAGGCTCTTCTCGCCTGACATTGCGCCACCCGCTATTCGAAAACCCCTCCTCATAAAACCTGCAAGTTTACCAAGTCCTGTTGCTGATCAAATTGTGTCCCCTGCTGCCGAGTCATCAAATGCTCGGGGCAAAAGGATTGAAGAAGAGCCTGCCCGGATGGAGGCACCGATACCCGTAAATGCTGAGGCCTCCCGACAAGAAATGGAGGAGATTCTGAAAATAATAAAGAAAAGTGATTTTAATGTTGTCGAACAATTGGGGCATACACCCTCCAAGATCTCCCTGCTCTCCCTATTGCTATGCTCCGAGGCTCACGCTAAGGCATTAATCTCATTTCTCAAGACGGCCCACGTGCCGCAGGAGACGTCTGCAGTTCAGTTCACTGACTGCATAGCAAATCTGACAGCGGACAACGGCTTAGGCTTTTCAGATGCTGACCTGACCGCAAAAGGGAGAGACCACAATGATGCCCTGCATGTCTCTATTGAATGCAGGGGCACTACTCTGGCACATGTATTAGTGGACACTGGTTCTTCCTTGAATGTTCTTCCGAAAAAGGCTTTAGATCGTCTGGATTATGAAGGCCTGGAGTTGAAACCCAGCAATATCATCGTCAGAGCCTTTGACGGTTCCAAGAGGATGGTTCATGGAGAGGTTAACATCCCTATTCGTGTGGGCTCTCAAGTGTTCGACTCTACCTTTTACGTGATGGATATACGTCCATCATACTCTTGTCTGTTGGGTCGACCTTGGATCCATAAAGCTGGGGCAGTGACCTCCACCTTGCACCAAAAGCTGAAGTATCCTGTCAGGGGGAAAATCGTCACTGTGCAAGGAGAAGAGGAGTATATGGTGAGCCATTTGAATTCCTTCAGGTACATCGAGATGGACGGAGAATTTATTGAAACTCCCTTCCAACATTTCGAGGAGGTACATCCAATTTCAGCAGCTGCGGAGACAATGGCCGAAGAGAATGATTCCTTGAAGATGGTTTCCCTAAGGGATGCCCGGGCTGTGGTTCAGAAAGGCAATGGTGCACACTGGGGTCAGCTTCCTGACTTCACTCAGAAGAACGACAAGTTTGGGCTAGGCTTTACTGCAGAGGCTCAGAAGGCAGTGCGCAAAGAGAAGATTGGAAAGGCTCCGGTGTTTATTTCCAGCTCAAGGGTGAATGCTGTCGAGGAGGATGTGGAGGAAGCTGAGTTTGATAATTGGATCTACCCGACTGCCAGCGACGGACCAAGCAACTGGACAACAAAGGATTTTACCCCTATCACATTTGTCACGCAGTAATTGATTTCTTTTGATTTCCAAATTTGTAACAAACAATGTGTTAAAACTCTGTTGGCTCGGTGTCCTGCCCAGGGCATCGTAGCTCCATTTGTGAGGGCTTTTTGTATGACATTTTCATATATCATCAATCAAAACATTGGACGTTTGTTGCATTTCAAATCTTGTGCTCCTTTTCTTTCTGTGTTATACATATTGCAAAACAGCTATATTTACACACACTCACTTATACAGGTTTCAATCCACTCTGGATCTCACTGGCAACAGCTCTGCTACCGCCAGTTATGACTTCGAAAATCCGATCAACTTGGCCGAAGACGAAGGTGAAGATGATTGCGAAGTGCCTGGTGAACTCGCAAGACTGCTACTACAGGAAGAGAGGGCTATTCAACCACATGAAGAGCCTGTGGAGACAATTAACTTGGGTACTGAGACAGATAGGAAAGAAGTCAAGATTGGTGCCAATCTAGAACTCAGCGTGAAGCAACGATTGATCCAGATGCTACAAGACTACATGGAGATCTTTGCTTGGTCCTATGAAGATATGCCCGGTTTGGATGCCGACATTGTAGTTCACCATCTGCCAACCAAGGAAGATTGCCCTCCAGTAAAGCAAAAAGTTCGACGAATGCGTCCAGAGATGTCTGAGAAGATTAAAGCTGAGGTGATGAAACAGTTTGATGCGGGTTTCCTTGCAGTAACTTCTTACCCTCAGTGGGTTGCCAATGTTGTGCCAGTGCCGAAGAAGGACGGTAAAGTCAGAATGTGTGTCGACTACAGGGATCTGAACAGGGCCAGCCCCAAGGACGATTTCCCCCTACCTCACATCGATGTCCTTGTTGATAATACAGCTCAACACAAGGTGTTCTCCTTCATGGATGGCTTCTCAGGGTATAATCAGATCAAGATGGCTCCTGAAGATATGGAGAAGACTACATTTGTAACTCAGTGGGGGACCTTCTGTTATAAGGTCATGCCATTCGGATTGAAAAATGCTGGGGCAACCTATCAGCGTGCCATGGTTGCTTTATTTCATGATATGATCCATCATGAGATTGAAGTATACGTTGATGACATGATTGCAAGGTCTCAAACTGAGGAGGAACACCTTGATCATCTGAGGAAGTTGTTTGACCGACTCAAGTTGTACAAGCTGAGATTGAATCCCAACAAATGCACCTTCGGGGTGAGGTCCGGAAAATTGCTAGGTTTCATCGTAAGTGATAAAGGTATCCAGGTGGACCCTGCCAAGGTTAAAGCTATTCAAGAGATGCCGACCCCAAAAACAGAGAAAGAAGTCAGAGGGTTCCTAGGACGACTGAATTACATTGCCCGATTCATCTCACATCTGACTGCTACTTGTGAGCCAATCTTCAAATTATTGAAGAAAGATCAAGTGGTACGCTGGAATGATGAATGTCAGGCCGCCTTTGAAAGAATAAAGGAATATCTCCAAGAGCCACCCATCCTTATGCCACCGGTGGAAGGAAGACCTCTGATACTTTACTTGACAGTGCTTGATAATTCAATGGGGTGTGTGCTGGGGCAGCATGACGAGTCTGGCCGAAAAGAGCACGCTATTTATTACTTGAGCAAAAAGTTTACCGACTGTGAGTCTCGTTACTCACTGCTTGAGAAAACTTGCTGCGCTCTTGTATGGGCTGCTCGCCGGCTGAGACAGTATATGCTGACTCACACTACTTTATTGATTTCAAAGATGGATCCCATCAAGTACATATTTGAAAAGCCCGCTCTATCTGGGAGAATAGCGAGATGGCAAATGATCTTAACAGAATATGATATCCAGTATACAACTCAGAAAGCAATTAAGGGAAGTGTACTGGCTGATCATTTGGCACACCAACCTGTGGACGATTATCAATCATTGAACTTTGATTTTCCGGACGAAGACATCATGGTGGTAACTGACTGTGAAGTACCTGGACCGGATGAAGGACCTGAGGAAGGATCCCGATGGTCTATGCATTTTGACGGAGCCTCCAATGCTTTGGGTAACGGCGTCGGCGCTGTAATCATATCTCCCAAGGGGACTCATACTCCACTCACCGCCCGATTATGTTTCAGCTGCACCAACAACATGGCAGAATATGAGGCATGTATCATGGGTTTACAAGCTGCGATCGATTTGAGGATCAAGTTTCTAAGTGTCTTCGGAGATTCCGCTCTCGTGATCAATCAGATCGAAGGCGAGTGGGATACGAAACACCCGAATCTCATTCCTTACAAGGAGTATGTGTCGACCTTGCTCCCTCACTTTGAAGAGATAACTTTTGAGCATTTCCCCAGAGAAGAGAATCAGCTAGCGGACGCACTAGCCACGATGTCTTCGATGTTCAAAGTTAAATGGGACAATGAGGCTCCCCAAATCATAATCTGGAAGTTGAATGAACCGGCATACTGCTGCGAGCTCGAGGCCGAGAAGGTGACTGAAAAACCCTGGTATCACGAGGTGAAGAGGTACTTGGAAGCTCAGGAATACCCTGAAGGTGCATCTGTCAACGACAAGAAGTTCATGAGGAGGTTTGCTGCAAAATTCTTCCTCAGCAACGGCGTTCTCTACAAACGGAATCATGATTCAACTCTGTTACGTTGTGTGGATAAGGCTGAAGCAGAGAAAATTATGATGGAACTGCATGAAGGAACATTTGGAACCCATTCCAGTGGACACACCATGGCTAAGAAAATCCTTCGGGCAGGATATTTCTGGTCCACGATGGAAGCCGATTGTTACCAACACTCCCGGACTTGTCATAAGTGCCAGATCTATGCTGACAAGGTGCATATCCCTCCGGTTCCTTTGAATGTCCTGACGGCACCTTGGCCTTTCGCAATGTGGGGCATCAATATGATCGGTGAGATCCGACCGACGGCATCCAATGGGCACCGCTTCATCTTGGTGGCAATTGATTACTTCACGAAATGGGTTGAGGCAGCTTCATATGCCACGATAACCAAGAGCGTTGTGGCGCGTTTCATCCGGCATAATCTGATATGTCGGTACGGTGTCCCGGAAAGAATCATTACGGACAACGGTACCAATCTCAATAACAAAATGATCACTGAACTCTGTGAACAATTCAAGATACAGCACCACAATTCTTCCCCCTATCGGCCGAAGATGAATGGGGCTGTAGAGGCAGCCAATAAAAAATATCAAGAAAATTGTGCAGAAGATGACAGTGACCTATAAAGATTGGCACGAAATGTTACCGTTCGCTCTTCATGGGTACCGCACCTCAGCAAGGACTTCAACCGGGGCAACTCCTTTCTCCTTGGTCTATGGCATGGAGGCAGTCTTGCCGATTGAAATCCAGATACCCTCTCTTCGGATAATGAAGGATGCAGACTTGAATGAAGATGATTGGATCCAGACTCGGCTTGATCAATTAAATCTGATTGACGAAAAGAGGCTCACTGCTATCTGTCATGGTCAAACGTATCAGAAACGGATGATCAGGGCGTTTAACAAGAAAGTCAGACCGCAAGAGTATCAAGTTGGGGACCTGGTAATCAAACGCATCATCCTTCCTCAAAGTGATCCCCGAGGCAAATGGACCCCTACTTACGAAGGGCCATTTGTGGTTAAACGTGTGTTCTCAGGAGGAGCCATGATCCTAACCACCATGGATGGTGACGACCTTCCTCACCCCGCCAATGCAGACATAGTGAAAAAATACTACGCATAAATAAAAGACCCGCTAGGTTGACATACCTAGGCAAAATAAGGGCTTCCCGGCGAACCAAAAGGGTTCGGGCAAAAATAAGGGATGAAATGAATAAAAAAATCTGTACACCCGGCAAGTCGAAAACCTGAAAAGGCGGCTTGGGCAAAAATGGGTATCCCGGTGGACTGAAAACCCGAAAGGGCGGTCCAGGCAAAAGTTAGGGATAAAAGCGTAACACTATGTCTCATTGGATCACTTCGCATCCGGAATTCGGCATCAACTATCTGGCTCCAGATTTCGGCATTGACCAATCAGCTTCATCTTCAAATTAGGCAGCAAAGCGATGAGACGTTCGAAGACATAAAGGCGATAGCAGAGTTGGAACCCAGTGGGATTGTTCACATAGCTGTTTTGTTTCTTTTTTTTCAAATTGTAAACTCTATACTACTTGGCGACGTCCTCTTACTAGGATGTCAGCCTCTTGTACAAAAAACGCCTATTCACAGGCAAAGTTTAAATCAATACAAATTCACTTGTCCATACAAATTGCCATTGTTTTTCTTTTTCTGTTTTGTCTTGCGAAGAACGTCCAATGTTCATTTTTGATATATGCATTTGACATTAAATTGCTGATTCATAAATGTTTGCATATGAAAAAGAGATTAATTACAAGTGACATCAAAGACAGGGGCAATGTGGAGTTGTCTAATGCGGTCTAGTTGTTTTGTCCACCAAGGCACCAAGGTAGGTTCAACTGAAAATATGGCCAAATCATCTTAACTCCCCGCGGAGTAAAACAAGGTTCAGCAGCACTTTCCCCAAGCAGGAGTCGATTCCCAGTCGATCCTGAAAAAGGCACAACATTCCCCGGCAGGTCTTAAAAGCTCATCCCCAGTAGATTCTGCGAGCTTATCCCCGACGAAGTACGAACGTCTCTCCCGAGTTTTATTTAGAGTTATTTCCTCACAAGGACTTATAACTGGGTTATCCTCAGCTAAAAGCCACGGAAGACCGTTCTCGGCAAAAGTTCCTTCACATCCCCAGCGAAGTCTATCTTTGGTATTCCCAAGCAGAGTCTATCTTTGGGGTTCCCCAGCGGAGTTTATCATCATTATCCTCAGCGGAATCCATCGTTAAAGTCCTCAGCAGGCCTCTCATCAAAACTTCGGCCAAGTATCTCTTCCGCAGAGCAGCTTCCCGGCCATTCGTCAAGGATTTATTTTCCTAAGATGAAATTACACTCATAAACATTTCACATTTTCATACATCTTGCTTACATACATGATGAAACACCTACAACATCAAATGATTGAACATCATGACATCATGCATATCATACATCATGACATTGCATACAGCTTACGTCTTTGCCTTTTCAGGAAAAAGACAATTTCAAAAAACGACTACCTTCAACTGTCACAATTCCAGATTCGATACCTGTATCTAGCCAGGGCACATCTGAGGGTGATCAGTTTCCAGACTCGATTCCTGTATCTAGCCAGGGCACGTCTGAAGAGTTCGAAGATTCGATTCCTGTATCCAGCCAGGGCACATCTATCAACTACAACATTTCCAGATTCGATTCCTGTATCCAGCCAGGGCATATCTGTTGACCACATTTCCAGACTCGACTCCTGTATCTAGCCAGGGCACGTCTGAAGAGTTCGAAGATTCGATTCCTGTATCCAGCCAGGGCATATCTATTGACGACTATTTCCAGATTCGACTCCTGTATCCAGCCAGGGCACATGTGTGAGCAACCGATTGTAGATTCGATACCTGTATCTAGCCAGGGCATATCTGCATAAGGAGACTGAAGATCAAACACCTGTAACAAGCCAGGAAAACATCTGTCTTTCTTAGATACACAAGTTCTCGCTAAGGAACCTCTTATGCGATCAACACTTCCAAATGGCATCTATAAGCCCATTCCCGACAAAGTTCTGTCACGTCTCCAGATGGCATCTATAAGCCCATCTCCCTATCAACCACACTTCCAAATGGCATCTATAAGCCCATTCCTGACACCACATTGCTGATACTTCAACATGCGAGTGCAAATTTCCGGGCACTCTAGTGTCCAATCTCCTTTTACCCTCGAGTCACGAAAGGCAAACTTGCCAATCTAACTCTTCAGGTCCAAGAAGATTGAACAGGGGCAACTGTTGTACCCCAAAATTTGCCCTCCCATTTCCTCAACATTTTCTCATCACAAGACCTTTGAAGATCAAGATCCAGTTAGGGTTTCTTCTGCTCAAGACTTCTCCTTGTACTGTGGACTCAAATTAGGGTTTGTGTTTGCCTAAAGATGTTTTGACCTAAAATGCCTAAGATGACTTTCATGCTTCATATTGGACTCCCAAGTTTACCCATACCAAGTTTCAAGTCTTGATTCCAAGTTTTTCCCAGTCAATTGGACAGTTGACCTAGAAATCAGCTGTATTGGGGAAAAAGTCAACTGTGGCCAATTGACAGTCAAACCTCATGAAATTTGGTCCACATCAACATTATGAACTCACATGGACCATTTGATCAAGTTTGGATCACAATTCCACAAGAAATTTGATCAGATCATCAAAAGGGTAAAATGGTCATTTTTAGGGTTTTGACTGCACAAAGGCAATTTTTGACTGTTTGACCTAGCCAATGGCAAACCAAGCTCACATATGGCCTCAAGGACTCAATGGAATTATCTTGACATGTTCATCAAGCTCAAAAGATCCCAAGTACACAAGATTGACAGTTGAATTTCCCAGTCAGTTGATCAATTTTGACTGTATACTGAAAAGTCAAACTTTGACTTTTTGGTCAAAATCAAGAGTCAAGATTCATTTTTCATCAAAACATGCCAAATCATGAAACTTGTTCACCAAGCAATCACAAAATGCAAATTAGGGTTGAAAATGGAATTTTTCATAACTTAGAATTTTTCTAAGTTATGAAAAACCCTAATTTTTTCCCAACTTTGCCCCATCTTTTCACCATGATCCATTTGGATTCAAACAAAGGTCAAAACATGAAAGTTGTAGCTTGTTGCATAATCTACAACTTTGATTCACAAAGTTTTCTCATTTGAAGCTTGTATCTCAAGTTATGATTTTTTGAATAAGGGCACTAAACCATCTTTTAACTTAGTGAAATTTGACCTATTTTGACAAGGTTTTCTACCCTACTTCAAGGCCACTTTTCATACCCTTCCACTTGGAATTTCAAATTGCATTTCAAAGATGGATTATAGTACACATTCCAAGCTTTCCAAAATGTCCAAGAACTCATCAAACAACCTCATAACTTGAGAGATTCGAATTTCACAAGTTGGCAAAAATTCACTTTTTGTTCTTCATCAAAGCATGTTCATAAACTTGGCAAATTTGAATTCAGCATGCTTAAGCTACATTGCAGGCCTCTAATCCCATTTTCACTCAATAATTCAATGCATATCCTTTGTGCTCTAGCATTATCTTGCTCATTTGGACAATACACACAAAATCAAGCCTAAACTAGAAAAAGCATATTATCCATTCTTGTAAAGTGCTACTTTATGGCAACTTTGCAAATCTATGAGGTACATTGCAGATCTTTGAGGCAAAAAGGCATGGACATTTCCCACTGATCAAGACTCAAATGTGCAGCATAGATTGAGGCATTGTACTGGCCTAGAAACCAAGTTGACATTTGCTTGCTTCACTTAGAAGTAACATCCATAACTTATGCCATCTCTCATATCAGCAAAAAACACAAGAACAAAGTTGTCAAACACATTACACATAACATATCCAAGCTAACACACGAGCTCTTGACCTCCAAAACACCCTCCATCTCAGAATCATCCTCAAACTGCACAAACAGGGGTGCCCCTGCAGTTTGAGTGCAATCTCTCAAACCCTTCAAGCATTTTGATCAAAACCTGTTCCTCTACCTTCCTTACAACCTATGCAAGCTATCCAGAAGCTTAGGCACGATCTGTAGTTGCTCTAACCACTTCCACCATTTTCACATCTTTGACTTGCAGGTGAAGTTCTATAGCTTGATACAAGAAGGTTCAAGACAAAGTAAGCATTGAAAAAGCATCCCTGGACCTCAAGGAAGCTTTTCCAATCATTACATTGCACTGAAAGTCTCTCATTCTTCACATAGAAGTTCAACTGCACAGATAAAAGTTTGAATTCGTATCTCTCTTATTAGGCATCTTTAGTCTTAAGTTTGTGAAGAAACAAGGTCCTACTCATAGCCCTGAACATGTACATAGTTTTACTTTTCATTTCTTTTATCTGAGTAGAGAGAATTTGAGCTCTGAAAATGGTAGAAAAATTAGGTCAGAAAAGAGGGGGAGAGAAATTCTCCCTCATCTTAGAGAGATAGGTCAAGTTCTTTATATGGTTAGAACCGTCTCTTCATGCTTAACATCTTTTGTGTTGGAAGTTTGTTCAAAAAATCAAGGAATCAGGAGTTAGACATTGAAGCAAGAGGCGCGCGTTTTTTCAAAGTTTGAAGCTGGAGGTTGAAGACAGTGTGTCATTGGGCTGGGCTGTTGTTGTTCTTTCTTTTCACACCATCCTTTTTGGCTTACACCCCCCTGAGCCCATTTACTCATTTTTTGACATTTTTGATTTTTTTCTTTTTTGCTGACTTCATTTATTTTTTCTCATACCATTAGAAAATTAAAAATATTTTTTTCATTATTTTTTGCATTTATTGCATATTTATTTGTTTATTTGTTTAGTTTGTACATAAATATATATATATTTGATTATTAGAATAAATGTAAAAATAATGTAAATACACTTTTATTTTTTATTTACTTTCTGAAAATATTTCACACAAAAAAAATACTCTTTTATTTATTTTATTAAAATATTAAATAAATATTTATTTTTGTATAATACATATCTAGGGTTTAATAAAATATATATATATGATTATTAATATATTTAAGACAAAAATATAAAAATATTTGATTTTATTTAATATTTGATACAAAAAATACCTTTTTCACAATACACTTCATTTTATTTTATTTTTTATAAATAATAAATAAATAGTAGAATTAAATTAGATAATAATACCTTTTATTTAAAAATTAGGGTTTTTCACCCTAAGTTCAAAATACTAAAAATAAATACATTTTTATTTTCTTTTTTCCTTTTACATAAATAATATTTTCTCATACACATAGAAACTTTCTTTTTACATTTCACATATTTATTTAATTTACATTTAATTATGCATTGCAAAATATCCAATTGTTGTCATAATTTAGATTTAAATTCTGGTCAATATCCCCATTTGAACATTTGTACCGCCCTTCCCATATTTGGTTGTGTAATAGCTTAGTAATTTTAATTTCGCACTTTATTGCTTTCTGATAATAACATGCTAGAATTAGGGTTTGTATGCGAAAAACGATAAAAAAAAATAGTTTGACCTAATACAAGATAAACAAGCATGAAAATGGACACACAAATCACACTTGCACCCCCTAGGGTATTCCACTTGTTGCCTTCAAAAAAATGGGCCATATTGTATGTTGAACATCTTTGGGCAAAGCAAACAGTTTGAATGATCATAGTCCCTCGATAAAACTTTTCAAGATAAACAAAACAAATGATCAAGTCCCTTAGAGAAATTGCCCAAAGACATTTAACGTCGTTACAATTATGGTCTAAACGATGACCCGCGCCTGTCCCTTTCACATCCTAACACAAGGTTGCCCACCAAATACAATGGTGGTGCAAACTTGTTAAAAGGGTTAAAGTATAGCAATAATCTTTTGAGAAATTTAGGAGTAGATAACCTCTTAGTTACTTGAATCAACTTGCAAAACAAAACACTTGCCACACAACACTACAACTTTCAAAAAACAAATGAAAACCTTTTCAAAAGACATACATCTTTGTATACATCCCCACATGGATCATTGCAAAGGTTGCCACCACATTGGCCTCTTTTCAAAACATTTTCAAAACCCACACACTCAAGCACCATTTAAAACAATTGAAAACAAAAGGCAAGTGATCTAAGCAAGTAACTAAGAGCCCATGGATAACCATGGATAGAAAGGGTGCTAATACCTTCCCTTTCTATAATCTACTCCCCGAACCCAAGAAAACATCTCAAAAGGTTTTTGCTGTGCTTTTTAACCTTTCCTTAGGATAAAATAAAAAGTCGGTGGCGACTCTTGCTAACCGCAACATTTGCGAATACGAACGCAAACCTCAAGTCAGTTCTCCCACCGTATCACAGAAAGCCATTGCTGAAATAAACAGCGAGAACGTGAGAGACCTGTAAAGGGTGACCTGTGATGCAATGATATGTATTATATATGTATGCAATGTTTTCAAGGATCTCGCGGGGTAAACAAAGAAACTTGTTAGAATTTGAATCCGGTAGCTTGATTGAAGGAACTTCATGTTGTTGAGAGTCCTTCTTCAAGAGTCAAAGCTCACCATATCGAGTGGGTCATAGTCCCTGGCTCAAGTTATCATGCTTTGATCTCAAAACAACCTTGGCTAGAGGAAAATAAATCCCCTTTGCCCCTTGCTAGACAGTTGGTTCATCATGACCTGCATCACAAACCCTTGAGATCCTTGAAATGGGTTAGTCCTTATGCAGGATGTATGCAATATGATGTTATGATGTTATGATGTTATGATAAAGTCACACCACAAGTATTCACAAAAGGCAAACATGGTAAGGGCACACAAGTCACAAAAGAGCCCTTAGATTTCAGGCTGGCATGAAGTTTAGGTACTACCCTTTTTCAGTTTCAGTTGGTTAAGACCTGTCCTAAAAATAGTAATCGGGTTCTAGAGGATCTCAATATCACTGACTACCCTCAATCGGTCATAACTCCAGCTTAGCAATCTTTTCTTGTGGCCGGAACCATCGCGAGAGTTTAGCCTCAATGAGTGTAGCATACTGCTAATGTTCTATGGCCAAGTTGGTCAATTTAAGGTTCTAAGGTCAGTTGGTGCTTAATGACTCCTTAGAAGACCTATATTCTCCTCGTTCCAACACAAGGGATATCAGTACAGACCAAGGTGTCACACCAACGTAGCTACTGCTTCATCCGTGTCGGTCTACGCCAGACAGATCCCTCACAGTTTTTTGCTACTTACCTAAAAAAGGGTACCCCCAGATCCGGGTTAGGATCTATAAAAGTCTGATACAAGCCCACAAAGTTTAAAGCATACAAATCAATACAATTGAAAACACAAGTGATCTAATCCTAAGGTACACCTCACTTATAAGTCCCCAGCAGAGTCGCCAGTGCTGTGATCGGTGGAAATAGAACTGACTGTTTTGGAATGTTGGTTCGCGAAATGTCGCGGTAAGCAAGAGTCCCCACCGTCTTTTATTTTCTCCAACAAGGAAAGGACAAAAGCACAGCAAAATTCCTTTTCGAGATGTTTCTCGGGTTCGGGAGGTAGATTATAGAAAGGGAAGGTGTTAGCACCCTTTCTATCAGTGGTTATCCACGGGCTCTTAGGTACTTGCTCACTATGTTTTCAAAAATGTTTTGCCTTTTTTGTGTTTGTGGGTTTTGAAAAAAAGTTTGTTTGAAAACTTCGATTTAACTCTGGTATCTGTCCTCAAGAGTGTATGAAGTGTTGTTTCAAAACTTTTGTCAGAAAAGTGTAGGTGCAAAAAGTATTTTTTGTTTTGAAAGAGAAAGTATCTAAGAACCTCTACCTACTCAAAAGCAATTAAGCTGTGTAAATGTCCTTTAGACAGTACCATCCTACTATTGAGAAGTAGGTAGCACCGTCGTTGGAGTTTTCGGGTCAATTCGATTATATGGACATGTGATCACCAAAGCAATAGTAGGACGCCTTAGCGGTAACCCTAATGTCTTAGATCGTTTTTTTATCGAGGCAACCGTTTCGAGGCAACTTTGATCTTTAGACAGGAGGACGACCTCTAAAACACCCTATACTCAATGACCACTTTCGAGGCAACCAAGTGAGGCGTACCCTAGGAGTGACATGTGCAAATGTGTCAATTTTCAGTTATGTTATCTTTGTACATGTTATGGTGAGCTACGGTTGTTTTTAAGTTAAGATAGATTTTGTCATGCATAGCCTATTAGCATACATCTAGCAGTTAATGGTTGCGGAAAATAAAACTAAGCTATTACAAGGCGTCAGGTATTTACATCGCCAAAAATAAACCCTTGAAAAGTAAATGCGGAAAAGTAAATAAAAGCGATAAATAATTAAAGTCCTAATTAAGAGCTATTACATTCCGGGAAACAGATACAATAATATGATAAAATGGATCGCGTGCGGGAAATTAAATCGGATGCGAGTTTTTTTTGGGGTTTTGACCCTTTTTTGAAAGAAAGTGATTTTTTTGGTTATTTTTGAATTAAATGGAATTAAATTAAATGAACAATTAAATTAAATTAAATAATGAAAATATTTTTGGATTTTTGAGTTTTTTAAAGAAATAAAATAAATTGAATTAATGCTAATAAAAACCTAATATTCTAAATTGATTTTAAATATTGCAAAAAATATTAAAAGTTAAATCTAATTAAAGCTAAATTGATTAAATTAATTTATTTACAAAAATAAAAGTGATGAAGTTAATTTAATAAATAAAATATTTTTTGTGTTTTTGATTTTATTAGGAAAAAATGTTAATTGGTTAGTGATTAATAAAAAGAATAACGATTAATTAATTAAAGGAAAATAATAAAAATAGAGAGAGAGAATTTAGGAGTATACGAGCCTGATTGGAGGGGTGAAACAGCTATTGGCATCATGTGTAAACTGTTTTGTTTTGGCCATTTGTGTTTTGCCTTTTGGCCATTTGTGTTATGGCTTTTGGCCATTTGTATTATGGCTTTTGGCCATTTGTGTTCTGGCCTCAACGTTCCTTAACCTTCTCAGGATGTCTGTCTCGCCATGTATTGGTGTCATGTGTAAGTTGTTCTGTTTTGGCCATTTGGCTTTTGGCTTTTGGCCATTTGTGTTTTGGCCTCAACGTTCCTTAATGAACTTGCATGGGATCCTGTCTAAATCTGCAGTGTTGAATCTCATGAACACATTAAATAAATTACTATATACCATAAAATACAAATAAAGCCAATGTATGAAGAAATTTAATATTTAGGTAATATGGCATGTATGAATGATTATACCCTTTTGATCATGGAGATCAAATCAACCTTACCCTTACTGGAAAAGTAGTGACATGAATGCTTTTATGCTCTTTTGATCATGGAGATCAAGCCAGCCTTACTCTTACTGAAGAAGTAGTGAGATGTTGGTTTGTAACTGAGATGACTTGTTTGTAGTGAGATGTTTTTGTAACTGAGATGACTTGTTTGTAGTGAGAGAGGGATTTGTAATAAGGATTTCAAGGTTTTAGGGTTCTTGAAAGAATTTGATATTCTTACAGTGTTGTGGCAAGGTTTTTTTTCTCCTCTGGTTTGTGTGAAAAGAATGTGATTATATAATGGAAATTAGGGTAAAGAAAATGGGCTTTAAATGTGCAATTGGCCCTCCAATGTTCACTTGAGTTCGTCACTTTCCAGGCTAAATCGCAGGGATTTAAGTGAAATTTTTGAAGTTGAAATGTGAAAACAAAATGTAGCCGATATCGAGAACTAACTCCTGTCCGTAAATCGACTCAATCGGATAAACAGTGAATTAATTATGAATTTTTGAAGTTTCAGCTCAGACAAACTTATTTTGGGCTCCAGTGTCGAATCTGACACGTTCTTCAATAAAAAACTGGTATTGATCAGAGCATAATCCGGTCTCGACTTTTGAAGCAAAGTTGTAGATCTATGAGCCAGTGACCTTGTGTAAAAATATGAGCCCAATCCGATAAAAATTGACCGAGTTATGAATTTTCGAAGTTTCGGCCCAGATGAAATAATATTCAGCATTCAGGATTTTCAGCGTGTCACGCACTCTGAGCAAAACACGAAGGCCTTTTGAATACCATTTGAACTCAATACCTTTTGTGAAAATGTAGCCAACTCAATTTGTGAAATTGTGGCGCCGGAACTAGCTCGATACGATTAAAATCGACCAAGTTATGATTTTCTGAACATGACGCAAATAAACTTTTGTCACAAATTTTCTGTATGAAAATACTTGATAAATCCACATTTTTGAAGACCTTCTGATCAAAATTGGCTTCCAGCCGTGAGAGTTGAAAACGTAGATAATTTCAAGACGGAATTTTGACCACCAGAACGGGTTCAAAACGAGCCACGATCTTCAAGTTATGAATTTTTTAGCGCGTAAAAACTGCACTTTCAGCATACTTTTTCACCATATTTCTTCGAGAAAACTCACACATTTGGATACCTTCTTTAAAGAATTGACTCTTGAGCCGAACCTGAATTTGAGAATATGTTATCAGAGATATCTTGGCGAAAGAACACCTGAATATGATGCGCCGGGTTAGACTTGTGAATTTTTCTTGAAATGTTTTGAGAAATATGGGAGGGCAAATTTTGGGGTACAACAGGTACCGTACCTCAGCACGGACATCAACAGGGGAAACACCCTTTTCCTTGGTCTATGGCATGGAGGCAGTCCTGCCCATTGAAGTTCAGAT
Organism: Vicia faba; assembly: GCA_948472305.1. Lineage (NCBI taxonomy): Eukaryota > Viridiplantae > Streptophyta > Magnoliopsida > Fabales > Fabaceae > Vicia > Vicia faba. The sequence goes on from OX451736.1 coordinate 1,113,995,905, forward strand.
ACCCTCTCTCCAGATAATGAAGGATGCAGGTTTGAGCGAAGATGACTGGATTCAGACTCGGCTTGATCAATTAAACCTAATCGACGAAAAGAGACTCACTGCTATTTGTCATGGTTAGACGTACCAAAAACGGATGATCAAGGCATTTAACAAGAAAGTCAGACGACAAGAGTATCAAGTCGGAGACCTGGTAATCAAGCGCATCATCCTACCTCAAGGTGATCCCAGGGGCAAATGGACCCCTACGTACGAAGGGCCATTTATGGTTAAGAACATCTTCTCAGGAGGTGCGATGATTCTAACTACCATGGATGGTGACGACCTTCCTCACCCCACCAATGCAGACATAGTAAAAAGATACTACGCATGATTAAAGACCCGCTAGGTCAACTGGCCTAGGCAAAAATAAGGGCTTCCCGGCGAATTAAAATGGTTCGGGCAAAAATAAGGGACGAAAATAATTTTAAAAAATCTGTACAGCCGGCAAGTCGAAAACCCGAAAGGGCGGCTTGGGCAAAAATGGGTATCCCAGTGGACTGAAAACCCGAAAGGGCGGTCCAGGAAAAAGTTAGGGATTAAAGCGTAATATTATGTCTCATTGGATCGCCCTGCATCCAGACTTCGGTATCGACTATCAGGCTCGGACGACACCAATCAATCAGATTCCTCTTCAACTAAGCAGCAAAGTGATGAGACGCTCGAAGACATAAAGGCGATAGCAGAGTTGGAACCCAATGGGATTTTTCACATAGCAGTTTTGTTTTCCTTTTCACAAATTGTATAAACTCTACTTTGTTCGGCGGCGTTCTCTTACTAGGGCGTCAGCCTCTTGTACAAAAATGCCTATTTACAGGCAAACTTCAAAATCAATACAAGTTCATTTTCCAGACAAATTGCCAATTGTTTTTCCTTTATCTGTTTTGTTTTGCAAAGAACTTCCAATGTTCATTTTTGATATATGCATTTGACATTAATTGCTACTCATGAATATTTGCATGCGAAACAAAGGACTAATTACAGGTGACACCAGAAACAGGGGCAATAAGAATTGTCTAAGCGATCTAGTTGCTCTGTCCACCAAGGTACCAAGGTAGGTTCAGCTGAAGAATATGACCAAGATACCTTCGCTCTCCGCAAAGTAAGACAAGATTCAGCCATACTCGCCCCAAGCAGAGTTGGTCTCCTATCATCCCTAAAAAGGCACAGTTTTCCCAACAAGTCAGCAATACTCTCCCCCAAGCAGAGTTGGTCTACCATCAGTCCTGAAAAGGTTGGGTACCCCCAGAAGATCTTAATATTCCCTAGCAGAGTATACATATATTCTTTAGCAAGCATCCCCGGCAGTCTTAATATTCCTTGACAGAAATATAAGATTGTTCCCCAGCGGAATACAAGATACCCTCAGTGGAGCCATTTCCCCAATACAGTCCAAAAAGTTTCCCCAGGAGAGTTGAACCATCTCCCCAGTAGATTCTGGAAGCTTGTCTCCTGCAGAATACAAATACATCTCTCCAGCCATATTCAGAGGTTATTCCCCCACCAGAGTCTAACTGGGTTATCCTCAGCAAGTTGCAACAGAAAGATCGTCCTCAGCGAAGTTCTTCCTATCCTTAGCGGAGTTCATCAAAATCCCCAGCATAGCTTATCAACGGAATCCCCAGCGGAGTTATCATTAAAATCTCAGTGAAGTATCTCTTCCCCACAGAGTAATCCCCCGCAGGGTAATCTCTTCAACAAGTTTATTCCCCAACAGAGTCATCTTCTCCTACCGGTTTATTCTTGCAATCATCTTCGTTTATCATCCCCAGCGGAAACGAAGAACTCTACTCCTCCACATCAGCCCAGGATTCAACGAACTTCCCGACATTCATCAAGGATTTATTTTCCCAGACGAAAATACATTCATAAACATTTCAAATTTCATACCTCCTATTTATGTACATGATAAAGTGCATACGACACAATCTCATTTATTTTTTAGAACATCATGACATCATGCATTTCATACATCATGACATTGCACACAACTAACGTTTTGCCTTTTTAGGAAAAAGTCAATCAAAAGATGATTACCATCAACCTTTGTTTAAGTTCCAGATCAACACCTGTATCTAGCCAGGAAATATCTGTGGACGATTGATTGTAGATTCGATACCTGTATCTAGCCAGGAAAGTTATCTGCATGAAGAGATTGAAGATTAACACCTGTATCTAGCAAGGAAATTATCTTTCATTCTCAGGTCAGAGGTCTACACCTGTATCCAGCCAGGAAAGCTATCTCGACCAACCTTTGTTTTGAGTTCCAGATCGACACCTGTATCTAGCCAGGAAATATCTGTGGACGATTGATTGTAGATTCGATACCTGTATCTAGCCCGGAAAGTTATCTACATGAAGAGATTGAGGATCAACACCTGTATCTAGCCAGGAAATTATCTTTCATTCTCAGGTCAGAGGTCTACACCTGTATCCAGCCAGGAAAGCTATCTCGACCAACCTTTTGAGTTCCAGATCGACACCTGTATCTAGCCAGGAAATATCTGTGGACGATTGATTGTAGATTCGATACCTGTATCTAGCCAGGAAAGTTATCTACATGAAGAGATTGAAGATCAACACCTGTATCTAGCCAGGAAATTATCTTCCATTCTCAGGTCCGAGGTCTACACCTGTATCCAGCCAGGAAAGCTATCACGACCAACCTTTTTTAAGTTCCGGATCAACACCTGTATCTAGCCAGAAATATCTGTGGACGATTGATTGTAGATTCGAAACCTGTATCTAGCCAGGAAAGTTATCTACATGAAGAGATTGAAGATCAACACTTGTATCTAGCCAGGAAATTATCTTCCATTCTCAGGTCAGAGGTCTACACCTGTATCCAGCCAGGAAAGCTATCTCGACCAACCTTTTTTAAGTTCCAGATCAACATCTGTAACTAGCCAGGAAATATCTGTGGACGATGGATTGTAGATTAATACCTGAAACCAGACAGGACAACTATCTACTTGACCATCATGAAGCAACCCTATACCGGTTCCTTCTCTTTTAGATGCAGTTATACACAGACTCATCATCAAGCAACCCCGCACAGGTTCCTTCTTTCAACCTACCAAGTTACAATTCAACAAACAATCTCCAGATGGCATCTATAAGCCCATCCCCGACAAAATTCTGTCACATCTCCAGATGGCATCTATAAGCCCATCCTCCTATCCATCATCTCTCCAAATGGCATCTGTAAGCCCATTCCCGACATCACATTGCTGATACTACACTATGCGAGTGCAAATTTCTGGGCACTTTAGTGTTCAATCATCTTCCACCTTCGGATCACGAAAGGCACACAAGCCAATCTACATCCTCAGGTTTAAGAAGATTGAACAGGGGCAACTGTTGTACCCCAAAATTTTCCCTCCCATATTCTTCAAGGTTTGTCAAGAATCATCTTCAAATGGTTCAAGATTGCTCAAGAGATTGTACAGTCAAACCATCTCCTAAGCCAACTGAAATTAAGGTTTTGGTTCTTTCAAGGAATTTTGGGTTTACAATGGTTCAATCAATACTCATAAGCCCATATACATTGTCAAGCACCTACATGCCAAGTTTCAAGACTCACAGTGCCAATTTGCACAGTCAAAAGCTTCATTTGAACTACAGTCAACTACAGGGGTAAAATGGTCATTTTGCAGTCAAAAGTCAAAATTTTTGGTCAATATCTTATTTTGAGTCCACAATTATCATTTGATCAAGTATTGATCATGATTCCACAAGCATGGCTCAAAAATCATCAAGATGCAAAAAGTTACTATTTTTGGACAGTAGAAAAGTCAAATGTATCTTGACCAGGGCATAACTTTTTCATGGTTCATCAGAAAAATCCCATCCAATGCTCATTTTTAACGGGATGACATTTCCTATAATCCATCTTCACATTCCAAGTCCAAGAAATGCTCTCACAAAAAGTTATCAATTTCTACATTATAGGTCAAATTCAAAAGTCAACAAAAGTGCACTTTAAGTCAAAGGCCATAACTTGAGATTGGTAAATCCAAATGACATGGGACCAAAGGCATTGGTTAGAGGACTTCAAGACCTTTCCAAAATGTCCAAGAACATGTTCATATGATCAAAATTGAGCAAGATATGCATTGGAGAAGTTGGGAAATGTTTGTGAATTTGCAAAAGTCAACTTTGCTCAAAACACCTTGTTTTTGCTAATGGGCCTCAAATTTCTTCTTGAAACTTTATCCATGACTTATGCACGACCCATTAAGCTTAATTGAATTATTTTCTTATTTTTTATTAATTAATTGGATTTTTAATCAATATTAATTCATTTAATTAATTTAAATTGTAGGAAAATACAAAGATTTGATTTTTCAATCTTTTTGTGAAGCAAAGATGACCTAAAAAGGCTGGCAATTTCGTGTACCAAGTCAAAGATTCCATATCTCCCAAATTGGCAACTTTCTTCAATCAAAAAGATTCAAAAATATATGATTTTCAATCAAATATTCAAATCATCATTCCATGGATTTCTTTGCAAGATTTTGACCTAATTCTATTCTATTATAAATATGCAAGCCAACCCTAACCATGCACACGTGAAATCTCTGCAGAAAAAGCCATAACCAATTCAAGAAAATTCAAGAAAACTTGAAAACTGTTTTCTATATTCCAGGCCAATTCAAGAACTTTTATTGATTCTAATACACTGCAGGGGATCCCAGGAACGTGTAGCAATCAAAACCAGGCCTTAAAGCTCAAGAAATCATCACTTACAGTCGCACAGTTTGCCACTTTTTTTCATAATCGTAACTCATGATTCATAAGCATTTGATATGATTTCTTGTTTTTTTTGTGTTGTTAGAGACCACAGGAAGCTATTGACATAGTTTAATTGGATTAAAACGCACAGAATCAAAAGATGCCATTGATGAATTTTAGGGTTCATAAGCTCTCAAACTAGGGCTTTACAATCCAGGAACAATTAGGGTTCATAATGCATATGGTTAGAATCGTCAAGACCAGATGAACACACAGGGACCCTCGCGAAATATTTATATTCATCACAGGCCTAATCGCTATTTTTCCTCATGGTATATTATGGGGGTTAAAAAACCCCGCTATCTGTTTGAGTTTTTTACAGGAAATATGAAGAAGATGATGATGTGGTGATGTATCATTGGACCATTCAAAAAAGAAGCGCGCGTTTTCTTTTGTGCAACATATGAATTAATTCTTAATATAATGTTTGTTTATTGTTCTTATAACAAACGCGTGCAAATGGCTTGGTGGTTGATGTGCTGGCTTGGAATCATTGGGACCTGGGTTCGAATCCCAGGTCCACCCAAAACACTTCTATTGTTTTTCTTTACAGGTTCATATGCAGCATTCCAAAAGCATTCCACCATGTACTTCTAACATCCAAGCGCCAAGTGGCCTTAAGCACAAATCCTGTGGCCAAAGATGAAGGACCATGGTACTCCCCAGTCAACCAACGCCTGGCCAATCAAAGAAAATCAAAAGGCTTGAGATTAATGGGCCAGAAATTCCAAAACTCACCTCTCTATTGGGCCAGCACCCCCCTGGTTTATTATTCCTCTTTTATATTTTTTCCCATTTAATTATTTTTGTCAATTATTAATTATTATTATTATTAATTAACATAATTATTATTTTCATAATAAATTCAGAAAACTAAAATATTTTTATAATTATTATTATTTATTAATTTCACCTTTAATTTATTATTTTTGTAAATAAATGTAATTAATTAATTTAGTTGTTTTAAATTAGGTTAACTTTAATTATTTTCATAACAAATAAAAATAAATTAGAATTAGGGTTTTCTTGACAGTTTTGTTTTCTTTTATTTTCATTAAAAACATAAAAAACTTAAAAAATTTATTTCTTTTATTTAATTAATTAGAATTAGGTTTAATTAAAGGCAAAAAGGACTAAAAATTCATTCTTTCTCAAAAAAGGGTCAAAACCCTAAGGACTTCTCCGACTCAATTTTCTTTCGCGCATTATTATTTTTGATCATATTTATGTAACTGTTCTGAGGATCTAATAGATAATTAGGACCTTTTTATCGCTTTCTTTTATTTTCTCGCATTTATTTTTCAAGGGTTGCTTTTGGCGATGTAAATACCCGACGCCTTATAATAGCGTAGATTTATTTTCCACAATTTACTTTCCGCAATTATTAACTGCTATGCATGACAAGACTTGTTCTCAAATTAAAATCAACACGTAGCTCACGATGACATGTGCAAAGATAATTTAATTGAATCCTGACACACTCGTACATGCCACTCCTAGGGTACGCCTCACTTGGTTGCCTCGACGTGGTCATTGAGTATAGGGTGTTTTAGAGGTCGCCCTCCTGTCTAAAGATCCAAGTTGCCTCGAAATGGTTGCCTCGGATAAAAAGGATCTAGGACATTAGGGTTACCGCTAAGGCGTCCTACCATTGCTTTAGTGACCACATGTCCCTATAATCGAATTGACCCGAAAAACTCCAACGACGGTGCTACCTACTTCTCAATAGTGGGATAGTACTGTCTAAAGGACATTTACACAGCTTAATTTCCCTTGAGTAGGTAGAGGTTCTAAGGTACTTGCTCTTTTAAAACAAAACAAAAATACTTTTCACACCTACACTTTTCTGACAAAAGTTTTCAAACAACACTTCGTACACTCTTGAGGACTGATACAAGAGTTCAAACGAAGTTTTCAAACAAACTTTTTCAAAACCCACAAACACAAGAAAAGCAAACATTTTTGAAAACATAGTGAGCAAGTACCTAAGAGCCCGTGGATAACAACGAATAGAAAGGGTGTTAATACCTTCCCTTTCTATAATCTACCTCCCGAACCGAGAAACATCTCGAAAAGGAATTTTGCTGTGCTTTTGTCCTTTCCTTGTTGGAGAAAATAAAAGACGGTGGCGACTCTTGCTTACCGCGACATTTCCCGAACCAGCATTTCAAAACAGTCAGTTCTGTTTCCACCGATCACAGTAATCTTCTACTTCAGATGTTATCAACACACGTTCCGCACCTTGATCGACAAAAATTATTATGTGTAGTTGTCAATGGATGAGCGAAAGGTTGAAGATGATAAGTACCTTGTGTATCTATTTCACTTTTCTTGATGAAAATCAAATGATAGAACCAAACAAGATTATATATGTTATCTAATGTCAAGACCCAACTAACAGACTAAAAAAACAACTTTAACGAGCGAATGGTCGAGCTATACATAAGGGTGACTTGGCCTGAGCATTCCCGAAAGTGCCATATGACAGTGTGCGTGATCCATGCATCGACCTATGCAGAAGGGTGACTCGACCTGGGCATTCCTGAACTTTCCATATGAGAATGTGCACGATCCATGCGTCGACCACTCCAGTGCTATACATCAACACATAGTTCCTAAACATTACTTCCAGGATGAACCTACCACATAGGTGACGTGAGAAAACCCGAGACATCCCAAAGGAGCAACTTACAATCATGTTTCGACCTGAGCTTTCTTTGAGTTGACTAACAGAATGTAAATTTCCAAAAATGCTAATTCTTGAAGACTTTTCATGCTACCTTGTTCACCATATCATCTAGCAACATTTGCAACATATAGTGGAAAGTTTTGGCATCATTGAAACCCTTATTGAAGGAACCTTTCCCTCACATACTCCCCTTTTTGATGATGGCAAAACTTGTTCGTGATACGGTGGGAAGAACTGACTGTTTTTTTTTTGGAATGCCGGTTTGCGTTTTGTGTTTGTTTTCGCAAAATGTCGCGGTAAGCAAGAGTCGCCGCCGACTTTTATTTTATCAAACAAGGAAAGGAAAAAAGCACAGAAAAATTCCTTTTTTGAGATATTTCTCGGGTTCGGAGGGTAGATTATAGAAAGGGAAGGTACTAGCACCCTTTCTATCCGTGGTTATCCACAGGCTCTTAGGTACTTCTCAAATGTTTTCAAAATTGCTTTCTTAGTGCTTGTGGGTTTGAAAAAGTTTTTGTTTTGAAAACATCGATTTAACTCTTGCTTCTATCCTCAAGAGCGTATGAAGTGTTTTTGAAAACTTTGTTCGAAAAGGAGTGTAAGTGTGAAAAAGGATTTGTTTTTTGAAAGAGCAAGTATCTAAGAACCATCTACCTACTCGAAAAAGGAATCGTTCTATGCTAATGTCCTTTAGACAATGTTATCCCACTATGAATGAGTAGGTAGCACCTTCGTTTGAGTTTGAGGGTCAATTTGAATTTAGGGACTTACAGTCACCAAAGCAATGTTAGGACGTCTTAGCGGTAACCCTAATGTCAGATTATTTGTTTGAGGCAACAATATCCTAGGCAACCATTTCGAGGCGACTATGATCTTTTAGACAAAAGGGTGACCTCTAAAATGACCTATACTCAATGACCGCGTACGAAAGCAACCAGGTGGGGTGTACCCTAAGAGTGCGTATGTGCGAGTGTGTCGTTTTCAGTCAATTTTATCTTTGTACATGTTAAGGGTGTTCTAATTTGATTTTAGGTTAAAACATTCAGTCTTGTCATGCAAACCCATTATCAAACATCTGACATTTATAATTTGCAAAAATAAAATGCGGAATTTAAATTACAAGGCGTCGGGTATTTACATCGCCAAAGACAAACCCTTTGAAAATAAATAAAGCGATAAAAATAATTAAAAGTCCTATTTACTATTACAATCTGGGAGCAGGTACATTATTTGATAAAAATAAATAAATCGCGGCACAAAATTAAATCGGGCGCATGATTAGGGTTTTGGCCCTTTTGAAGAAAGCATATCTTTTTGTTGTTTTTAATTTTAAGAGAGAAATTAAACCTAAATTAATTACTAAATTAAATTAACAAATTAATTAAATGAAAAATTAATTGTGACATATTTTTTGATTTTGTTATTTTAAGAAAGAAAATGAAATTAATTAAATTAACGGTTAGTACTTAATTAAATCTAATTAATTATTTATTTAAAAAAAAAGGTTAAAGTTATTCTAGAATTAAAAACCTAAATTAATTAATTAGTGTTTATTAAAAAAAATAAAAGTTTAAAGTTTAATTAAATATAAAAAATATTTTTGTGATTTTATTTTATGAAAAGGAATTTTGTGATTGGTTAGTAAATAAAAATAATAAAACAATTAAAGACAAAATAAATAAAATAGAAAAGAGGAGTATTGGGCCTGAATTATGGGGGTGCTGGTAGCAATTTTGTGGCCCAATATGTGCTGGCCTTCTTGGACTTCCTAGAATCTAGTATGCATGCGTTGACCAATGCCTTGGTGGTCCTTCAATCCCTAGCCATCAAATCTGGCCATTGACCGTCTGTCTCTTGGATGCTTGAGGGAGTATGGTAGTTCTCAAACCCAAGCGTGCACCTGATTGCCTGCATGAATTTGGAAATATGCAAATTGCTGGAGGCAGGGATCGAACCCCTGACCTCCAGCCTTTGGGTCTCTAAGCGCTTATGTGGCCACCACTGGGACGCTTTGTTTTCTTTGTTATAATAATGCAAACATGAAATAATATATAAAATAAAGTCAATGACCATAAAATAGAAAAAAACGCGCGCGTGGTTTGAATACACCAATGGGCAGGGGACAACTCATCGTCCCTGTCCTGAAACATGTAAAAGATTACCTGCGGATTTGAATCCGCAACGAAAAACGCAGGCCTGTCCTAAAATCTTCTCTAGGCCATATAAATCCATTCCAAGAACATGGTTGGGTTCGTTATGGCCTCCTGATCAAAGTTATGCCCTTCTTGTGGATCAATTATTCCTGAAATAGAAAACCCCAAAAACGCTTCCAAGAACCCTAGCTATGGCGTTTTGCATTACCGGTTAGATAAACGAAATTAAATGATGCCAAAAGTTTACAAATGATGTGAGGATTACAAATATGCAGTTATTTCATTCAATGGATGCAAGAATGATGAGTTTCAATTTCAAGAGCAGAGGTATGTTTCGTGACACTTACAGCGTGTTATGGGGTTTTAAGATGCTTGGTTTTGATCCAGGTAGATTGAGTGAACGCCCAGGAATCGATTGAGATATGTCTCAGATCTTGAAAACACCTCTAACTATGATTTCGATCTCAAGCTTTTTTGTGAATTTTTCAAATCTTGTTCTGCCTCCCTCTGCAATTGCCAACCCTTGTTTCGTATCCTCTAGCTTTCTTATGTATTGTGTAGTGTATTAGGGTAAGAATCATGGACTGAATCCCTTCATATCAATGAAAATGAATTTGATTTGATCTCTTCTTTAAAACCTTCCAAATTTGTCCAATTTCAATATTTTTGCACATGATTTGGTTTCATTCGAGTTTGATGATGATAATGATGGTAATCAAAGCCTGAAACAGCCAAAAAATCTTTTGTTATCAAAGTTTTGGATTTTATATGATTTTATTTGATTTAAAATGAATAAATTCAATTAAAAATCAAATTAAATAATAAAAATAAAATATGGGCTCATGGATGACGCTAGGACACGTGGGAAACTATGCAAGCTCAAATCAAGTGGAAAAGAATGGGCCCATTTGACAAAATTTGAAGTTTTGGGGATAGTTGACTTTTGGCAATTTTGCAAAAAAGTCCAACCTCAACAATGCATAACTTCTTCAATTTTGAACTTTTGGAAGTGTTCTTGGACTTTTTAGAAATCTTGAGATGTCCTCTAAGCAAACCTTTTGGTATCATCTCATTTGGATATTCCATTCTCAAGTTATAAGCTTTGGAAAAAAAGGTGTTTTTGTTGACTTTCAAAAATGACCTATAATGTCCAAATTTATAACTTCTTGTGAGTGCATTTTTTGATCTTGGGATATGAATATGGATTGTAGTAAATTTAATCCTATTCAAAATGAGTTTTTATGGGTCATTTCTCATAAAGTATGAGAAAGTTATGCTTGGTCAAAGTTGAGTTGACTTTTCCTACAAAACCCTAATTTAGCAAGTTTTTAATCTTGATGAATTTTGAGCAATACTTGATGAATCATGATCAACCTTTGATAAAATGATTAAATATCCTTCAAAATGAGAATGTTGGCAAAAAATCTTGAAGTTTGACTGTATATAGGTCACAATTGACTTTTGCCCTAGCACAGTCGATTTTTGGACCTTTGAGTAGTTGACTGAGCAAACTTCCTCTGCAAGGCTTGAAATTTGACATGGATGATCTTTAGAACATATTAGGACATTTGGGGATCACTTAAGGTCATATGGATTTAAAGATCTTGATGCAACACAAAACCCTAATTTGGGGTAGACTGCCTTAGGAGATAGCTTGTCTGTCCAACTCTTGAGCAAACTTGAGCAACTTTGAGATTTTTCTTGCAATGTCTTGAGGAATATGAGAGGGAAAATTTTGGGGGTACAACAGCTGCCCCTGTTCAATATTCTTAAACCTGAGGATGTAGATTGGCTTTCATGCCTTTCGTGATCCGAAGGTGGAAGATGATTGAACACTAGAGTGCCCAGAAATTTGCACTCGCATGAAGTGGTATCAGCCTTGTGATGTCGGGAATGGGCTTACAGATTCCATTTGGAGACTGCTGCCGGGAGGATGGGCTTAAATATGCCATCAACAGGAGCTTCGATCGCATAAGATATTCCTTAGGGAGAACTTGTATACCTGTTGTTATAGAAGATTCCGCTGGGGAGCCTGATCTTTGTTGAGATTTAGGAACTTGCATGTACTTCAACCGAGAGAACATCTCTGCTGAGTTTTAAGAACTTGTCTATAATTCAAATGGGGGGAAACATATTCATCGAGATTTAGGAACTGTCTGTAATTTAACCGAGGATAATTCAGTTGAGATTTAAGAACTCGTCCATACTTCGACGGAGGAACTTTGTCGAGATTTAGAACCTTATTTGTAATTCAACCGAGAATAATTCAGTTGAGATTTAAGAACCGGTCAGTACTTCGACTGAGGGAAACATCTTCATCGAGATCTAGGATTGTTTGTACTTCAATAGAGGATAATTCTGTTGAGATTTAAGAACTTGTCCACACTTCGACGGAGGAAAGTTGTCGAGATTTAGAACCTTATCTGTAATTAAACCGAGACTAATTCAGTTGAGATTTAAGAACCGGTCAATACTTCGACTGAGGGAAACATCTTCATCGAGATCTAGGAATTGTCTGTAATTCAACCGAGGATAATTCTGTTGAGATTTAAGAACTCGTCCGCACTTCGACGGAGGAAAATTGTCGAGATTTAGAACCTTATCTGTAATTCAACCGAGGATAATTCAGTTGAGATTTAAGAACCGGTCAACACTTCGACTGAGGGAAACATCTTCATCGAGATCTAGGAACTGTATGTAATTCATCCGAGGATAATTCTGTTGAGATTTAAGAACTCGTCCACATTTCGACGGAGGAAAATTGTCGAGATTTAGAACCTTATCTGTAATTCAACCGAGCATAATTCAGTTGAGATTTAAGAACCGGTCAGTACTTCGACTGAGATAAAAGCTTCATAGCTTTGAATTTTATGAGAATTTAACCGCATCTTTCCTGAAAGGTAAAGGTTAGCTGTATGTAATGCATGATATGTATCAGGCAATGATGTTCTCAAAATAAGTGAGATTGTGTTGTATGATGCGTATATGCATGTATCATGATGCATGGAAATGTAATGTTTTGGGTGGGGAAAATAAATCACAGATAACTGCTGGAGAAAAGAGTTGAATTCTTCGTTTCCGCTGGGGATGGCGAACGAAGATGATTGTGAGAATAAACCTACAGGAGAGGATAACTACGTTAGGGAATAAACTGATGAGGAGATTACTCTGTGGGAAAGAGATGCTCTGTTGAGGATTCCACCGATAAAATCCGCTGGGGATGAATTACCATTGCGGACGATACTGAATCCTGTTGGGAATTGACCTCTTGTTTGTGAAAGGAATGAACTCCGCTGGGGATGATCTTTCAGTTGTGACTTCACCGGGGATAACCTTTTAGACTCTAATGGGGATAATCCTTTGAGCTCTGCTGGGGATGATTCTCCAAACTCCACTGGGGAAGCTTTTTCAGACTGCGCTGGGGAGAATTTCAAACTCCACTAGGGATATCTTGTATTCTGCCAGGGGATATTCTTATACTCCGCTGGGGAATATTAAGACCTTTCAGTGCTGATGGTAAATAAACTCTGCTTGGGGAGAATATTACCGATTCATTCAGAGTTGCAAGTCTCAGCTGGGGAGAGCTATCATTACTGTCTTCTCTTACTCTGCGGGGAGTGAAAGCACTTTAGCCATATTCTTAACCTGAACCTACCTTTGTACCTGGTGGATAGAGCAATTGTAGAGCTTAGGCAAATCTTACTTGCCTCTGTTTCTAATATTACGAGTAATCGTCTTTTGTTTCGCATGTAAATACTCATGAACAACAATTAATGTCAAATGTATATATAAAAAATGAACATTGGACGTTCTTTGCAAAACAAAACAGAAAAAGGAAAAACAGTTTGAAATTTCTCGGAAAATGAACTGTATTGATTTTGAAGTTTTGGCCTGTAAATATGCGTTTTTATACAAGAGGCTGACGTCCTAGTAAGAGAACTCCGCCAAACAAATAGAATTTACATAATTTTGTGAAAAACTAAACAAAACAGCTATGTGAATAAACCCACTGGGTTCCAACTCTGCTATTTCCCCTATGTCTTTGAGCATCTCATCTCTTGGCTACTTGGTTGAAGGTAGATCAGATTGACTAATGTCGTCCGAGCTTGATAGTTGATACCGAAGTCTGGTTGCAAGGTGATCCAATGAGACATAGTGTTACGCTTTAATCCCTAATTTTTTCCTAGACCGCCCTTTCGGGTTTTCAGTCCACCGGGATACCCTTTTTTGCCCAAGCCGCCTTTTCAGGTTTTTGACTTGCCGGGTGTACAATTTTTTTTTCATCCCTTATTTTTGCCCGAACCCTTTTAGTTCGCTGGGAGGCCCTTATTTTTGCCTAGGCCAGTCAACCTAGCGGGTTTTTGTTTATGCGTAGTTTTTATTCACTATGTTTGCATTGACAGGGTGAGGAAGGTCATCACAATCCATGGTGGTTAGAATCATAGCTCCTCCTGAGAAAATGTTCTTAACCATAAATGGCCCTTCATAAGTAGGGGTCCATTTGCCCCTGGGATCACCTTGAGGTAAGATAATGCGCTTGATTACCAGATCCCCAACTTGATACTCTTGTCGTCTAACTTTCTTAATAAATGCCTTGATCATCCGCTTTTGATACGTCTGACCATGACAAATAGCAGTAAGTCTCTTTTTGTCAATTAAGTTCAGCTGATCAAGCCGGGTCTGGATCCAGTCATCTTTGCTCAAACCTGCATCCTTCATAATCCGAAGAGAGGGTATCTGAACTTCAATGGGTAGGACTGCCTCCATGCCATAAACCAAGGAATAGGGTGTTGCCCCTATTGACGTCCGTGCTAAGGTACGATACCCATGAAGAGCAAATGGTAACATATCGTGCTAGTCTTTGTACGTCACCATCATCTTCTGCACAATCTTCTTAATGTTCTCATTAGCCGCTTCAACAACCCCATTCATCTTCGGCCGGTAGGGAGAAGAGTTGTGATGCTGTATCTTAAACTGCTTGCAGAGCTCAGTGATCATCTTATTGTTGAGATTTGTACCATTGTCCGTAATGATCCTTTCTGGTACACCATATCAGAAAATCAGATTATGCCAAATGAACCGTGCCACGACGTTCTTGGTTACAACAGCAAAGGAAGCTGCTTCAACCCACTTCGTAATGTAATCAATTGCTACCAAGATGAAACGATGCCCGTTGGATGTTGTAGGTCTGATCTCGCCGATCATATCAATGCCCCACATTGCAAAAGGCCAAGGTTCCGTCAAGACATTCAGAGGTACTGGAGGTATGTGCACCTTATCAGCATAGACTTGGCACTTGTGACAGGTCCGAGAATGCTGATAACAGTCGGCTTCCATTATGGAACAAAAATATCCTGCCCGAAGGATTTTCTTTGCCATGGTGTGCCCACTGGAATGAGTTCCGAAAGTACCTTCATGTAACTCTGTCATGATCCTTTCTGCTTTGTTCTTATCCATACAACGCAGTAAGGTCGAATCATGGTTACACTTGTAAATAATACCATTACTGATGAAGAACTTTGCCGCGAACCTCCTCAGAAACTTCTTGTCATTAATAGATGCACCCTCAGGGTACTCCTAAGCTTCAAGATACCTCTTCACCTCATGAAACCATGGTTTATCCGCTACCTCTTCAGTCTCAATGTCACAGCAATGTGTAGGTTCATCCAACCTTTCAATGATAATCCAGGGAGCTTCGTTGTCCCAATTGACTTTGAACATAGAAGACATCGTAGCTAGCGCGTCCGCCAACTGATTCTCCTCTCTAGGGAAGTGTTTAAAGTTTATCTCCTCGAAATGCGGAAGCAACGTCAACACATACTCCTTGTAAGGAATAAGATTTGGGTGTCTCGTATCCCACTCGCCTTTGATCTGACTGATCACGAGAGAGGAATCTTCGAAAACACTTAGAAACTTAATCCTTAGGTCAATTGCTGCTTGAAGACCCATGATGCATGCTTCATACTCTGCCATATTGTTGGTGCAGGTGAAACATAGTCGGGCGGTGAATGGAGTATGAGAGCCTTTAGGAGATATGATCATGACGCCAATACCATTACCCAAAGCATTTGAAGCTCCATCAAAGTACATAGACCATCGGGATCCTTCCTCAGGTCCTTCATCCGGTCCAGGTTCTTCGCAGTCAGTCACTATCATGATATTCTCATCCGAGAATTCAAAGTTCATAGACTGGTAATCATCCACTGCCTGATGTGCCAAATGATCTGCCAACACACTTCCCTTGATTGCCTTTTGGATCGTGTACTGGATGTCATACTCAGTCAAGATCATCTCCCATCTTGTTATTCTTCCGGACAAGGCAGGCTTCTCAAAGATATACTTGATTGGATCCATCTTTGATATCAATAGAGTAGTGTGAGTCAGCATATACTGTCTCAGCCGGCGAGCAGGCCATGCCAAAGCGCAGCAAGTTTTCTTAAGAAACGAGTATCGGGTCTCGCAGTCGGTAAACTTTTTGCTAAGGTAATAAATAGAATGCTCTTTTCGGCCAGACTCGTCATGCTGCCCCAGCACGCACCCCATTGAGTTGTCGAGTACTGTCAAGTATAAGATCAAAGGTCTCCCTTCAACTGGAGGCATCAGAATGGGTGGCTCTTGGAGATATTCCTTGATCCTTTCGAAAGTGGCCTGACATTCATCATTCCATCTTACCACTTAATCTTTCTTCAGTAACTTGAAGATTGGCTCACAAGTAGCAGTCAGGTGTGAGATGAATCGGGCAATGTAGTTCAGTCGTCCCAGAAAGCCTCTGACTTCTTTTTCTGTTTGGGGAGCTGGCATTTCCTGAATAGCTTTCACCTTTGCAGGATCCACTTGAATACCTTTATCACTTACGAAGAAACCTAGCAGCTTACTAGACCTCACCCCGAAGGTGCACTTGTTCGGGTTTAACTTCAGCTTGTACAACTTCAACCTGTCAAATAACTTCTGAAGGTGGTCAAGATGTTCTTCTTCAGTCTGGGATCTTGCAATCATATCGTCGACGTATACCTCAATCTCATGATGGATCATGTCGTGGAATAAGGCGACCATGGCGCGCTGATACGTTGCCCCAGCGTTTTTCAAACCGAAAGGCATGACCTTGTAGAAAAAGGTACCCCATTGAGTAACAAAGGTTGTCTTCTCCATGTCTTCGGGAGCCATTTTAATCTGATTATAATCAGAGAAACCATCCATAAAGGAGAAGACCTTATGCTGAGCGGTGTTGTCAACCAGAACGTCGATATGAGGCAGAGGGAAATCATTCTTGGGGCTTGCCCTGTTCAGATCTCTATAGTCAACACACATTCGAACCTTACCATCCTTCTTCGACACATGAACCACGTTGGCCACCCACTGTGAGTAAGAAGTAACTGCTAGAAAACCGATGTCAAATTGTTTCATAACTTCAGCCTTGATTTTCTCAGACATATCCGGGCGCATTCGGCGGACCTTCTGTTTTACTGGAGGACAGTCTTCCTTGGTAGGTAGGCGGTGAACCACAATATCGGTATCCAACCTAGGCATATCTTCATAAGACCAGGCAAAGATCTCAACGTAGTCACACAACATCTGAATCAACCGTTTCTTGACACTAGGTTCCAGATTTGCACCAATCTTGACCTCTTTCTTGTCTATCTCTGTACCCAGATTTACTGATTCCACCGGCTCCTCGTCCGACTGAATAACCCTCTCTTCTTGAAGTAGCAGTCTAGCAAGTTCACTAGGCACCTCGCAATCATCTTCACCTTTGTCTTTGGCTAAGTTGATCGGACTTTCGAAGTTATAACTGGCAGTAGCAGAGTCGTTACCAGTGAGATCCAAAGTGGATGTAGACCTGTATATGTGAGTGTGTGTAAAATATTTGTTTTGCAATATAATAAAAGAAAAACAAGGAGCGCAAAATTTGAAATGCAAGAAACGTCCAATGTTTTTATTAATGATATATGTAAATGACACACATAAAGCCCTCACAAATGAAGCCACAGTGCCCCGGGTAAGACACCGGGCCGTAAAGTTTAAAACATTGTCTGTTACAAATTCAAAACAAAAGTCTCATTACTGGGTAATAAAATAAATTGGGACGAAGTCCTTTGCCGTCCAATTGCTTAATCCACCATCGGCAGTGGGGTAGATCCAATTGTCAAACTCAGACTCTTCAACATCGTCTTCAATCGCATTCACTCCTGAATTGTTGATGAACAGGGGAGGTCTTCCAATCCGTGCACTCCGAACAGCCCTTTGAGCTTCTTTCTCAACAACAGCCCGGGCATCCTTGAAGGAATCCATCTTCATTGGAGGATCTTCGATAACAGTTTCAGTTGATGCCAGCTTCTGTGGGACTTCTTCAAAATGCTGAAATGGGGTCTCAATGAACTCCCCGTCCATCTCTACATATCGGAAAGAGTTGAGGTGGCTCACCATGTACTCCTCCTCTCCTTGTACTGTCACAATCTTCCCTTTCACTGGGTACTTTAGCTTCTGGTGGAGCGTTGAGGTTATTGCCCCAGCTTTGTGGATCTACGGGCGACCCAACAAACAAGAATAAGATGGTCGAATGTCTATCACATAGAATGTAGATGCGAAAACCTGAGAACCAACCTTAATTGGAATATCCACTTCTCTGTGTACCATCCTCTTGGACCCGTCAAAGGCCCTGATCACAATGTTACTCGACTTCAGCTCCAACCCTTCACAGTCTAACCGGTCTAGAGCCTTTTTAGGTAGAACATTCAACGAAGACCCGGTGTCCACCAATACGTGAGCAAGAGTAGTGCCCCTGCATTCAAGGGAGACATGCAGGGCGTCACTGTGATTCTTCCCCTTAGCAGTCAAGTTGGCGTTAGAGAAACCCAACCCATTATCAGCAGTCAGACTAGCCACACAATCTTTAAACTGATCAGCTGATGTTTCTTGAGGTACGTGTGCAGTCTTCGGGAAAGCAATCAGGGCCTTGGCATGGGCTTCTGAGCATAGCAACAGTGACAACATAGATATTTTGGACGGGGTTTATCCCAGCTGCTCGACTACATTGTAGTCGCTCTTTTTGATGATCTTCAAAATCTCCTCCATCTCTTGTCTAGAGGCTTCAACAGTAATCTTCTTTGGTGCCTCCGTCTGGGCAGGCTCACCGGTGGTCCCTTTGCCCCGAGTGTCGAATGACTCGGCAACAGGGGTAGGAATTGGAACTTGAACAGGGACAGTAGCAGGTGTATTGACAGGCGTAATAACAACAGACTTCCGGACAGTTGGTGGAGAGATCTCAAGGGAGAAAAGTCTTCCGCTGCGGGTGACTTTACTAGATCCAACAATATTGTTGACGTCAGTATCAGCATTCAAATCTTGTTTAACTCCGTGATAATACACGTCAGCCCCGTAGTGCCAAGGGACAACTTTATCTGACGTATAGGGGATAGGCCCAATAACAGTGATGATCAAGGGTGTAATTCTCGTAACAAATGTAATTCTAACAGGCTTTCTCGAGGAATCCTTGGAAGAATTGTCGAAAATGGTGATTATGGCAACTTCTTCAGTAGGAAGCAAAGGAACAACAATCTTCTCAAACATAATTTCTTTATTATCCATCAGGCGTTGGACACTTGACTTCAAAAGATGGCAACCGGTAGGTAGGACAGAACACATACGGTAACCTTTGTCACAACCCGGAAATAAACCGGCTAACAGAAGTTTCTTCTTTACAGTTATCAATGGAGTAACAATGTCTTTCACAGAAACCACAAATGAGACTTCATCTATAGCATTCACTCCATGCCTGGGCATAGGAGCAGTCACAACATTAGGTCTTTCAGGTGCTTCGAACTCAATTTCCTTAGCATCAATCAGGTCCTGTACCTTGTTGTTCAAGACCCAGCAGTTATCCGTATCATGCCCCGGGCTATCAGAGTCAAAAGCACATCGGGCATTCAGATCGTACATCGGTGATGTTGTATTTGGATTCTTCGGGGCCTCCCTTGGAATCACCAGATTGGTCTTTAATAACTGCGGCATAATTTGGGATAAAGTCATGTTGAGCTGAGTGAATTGTCTTCACGGTCTCTCGGCCCGTGGCTGATTGTTGCGTTGAGGAGCAACAACAGGTCTTGATATAACCACTGCATTAACAGCTTGGCGGTGTTCAGGTCTATTATGGCTTTTTGTGCTGTAAATTGCGTTCAACTCCTTCTTAAAAGGCTTCTTCTCGGTGGTTGATGAAGCACCCTTCTGTATTTTACTGGATTTGATATCGGCCTCAATTCTCTCCCCGGTCATAATCAGCTCTGTAAACCCGGACGAAGAACTTCCAATCAGATGGTTGAAATACGGACCATACAAGGTCCCCAGAAACATATCCACTAGCTCCCTGTCAGACAAGGGAGGTTGCGCTCTGCCAACAAGGTCCCTCCACTTCTGAGCATAATCTTTGAAACCTTCGCCCGCAACCATAGACATACCCTGGAGTTGGGTACGCGTGGGAGAGAGGTCGGCATTGTATTGGTACTGCTTGTAGAAAGCAGCAGCCAAATCATCCCAATTACGGATACTAGCTCCTTCCAGCTGGTAAAACCATTCAAGCTGAGTCCCTGAGAGACTGTCTTAAAAGAAGTGGATCCAGAGGTTCTTGTCAGCGGTGTATGGCTGGATCTTCCTAACATATGAACGGAGGTGTAGCTTTGGGCAAGAAACCCCGTCGTATTTAGCAAAGATCGGTGCTTTAAACTTGTGGGGAATTACCACCCCAGATGATAGACCCAAATCACCAAAGTCCAGACCAGGCACTTTCTGAACTTCCATCGCGCTCAACCGATCTTCAACTTGCTTATATCTATCCTCAGTCGGAGGATATTGGTCTTCGTCAAAGTCCGTCTCGTTGTCTGAAACTATAGGGCTAGGAGCCCTCCTTTCTTCCTGATTATCTCCCCCTCCAGATGAGTGGGTCAAATCAACCTCTTCTCACAAATCATTTCCGAATCTGCGACCCATATTAAATAGGACCGTCTTCTTCTTCTTCTTCTTCTTCTTCTTCTTCTTCTTCTCTTTCAAGATAAGAGCCTTCAGATCTTGCTGACCCTTAGCGAGGTTCATGAACAATTCCTGGAACAGGGCGTTTTGGGCTTGCAGAGCTTGATTGCTTGTTCAGTTGATGGTTCAGAAGACATGATGCTGAAATAAATAGCGAAGAAGATTAGAAAACCTGTAAGGGTACCTGTTATGAGGTGAATGGGAATGAAATGCGTATGATATGATTTCAAAGACTTTAGGGATTCAAATTCGTAAACCACAATGAAACACACTTTTATTAGATAAATTTGAAATTTAATTGTTCAACAAATGCCTTTAAGGCATTACAAGAAAGAAAAACTGAAAAGTAAATTAAAACTAGAAATAATCAAAAAGACAATCAGTGGTCCCATGGTCGTTTCTTGTCGGTGTGGACATAGTCATTGAGGATCCGCTCGTTCTCCAGTTGCCTTGTCAACTTCTGAATCTTCTGCTCTTGCTCGTGATACTTTTCTCTGTAAGTATCCCGCTCTTCTCTCAGCTGCATCCACGATCTCTTTAATGCCCCAATGTAAGTGGGCATGTAAGGATGGAGGATGGTAGGAGGAACCCCTTCTTCATCAGCAACCTCAAGAGTTATAGGCAAGACGGCTTCGTACGGCATTCCCAGCTTTTGGGTCGGGATCCGAACCCATCGGAGATATGGGTCCATCGGAAGAGAAGTCTTCGCACCTAACTCATGTGGATTAGATCGGTGAACTCTATCCCAAGCTCGTATGAACCCGCGGCGTTGCTCGTCACTATCCCCTTAAAAATCAAAGATAATACTCGGAATCAGTAACTCATGAGGTCCTTCCCTCCTAGCTCGCCCAAACTGACGTAAGGCCAAGCACGGATTATAAGTGATCCCTCCATTGGTTCCTATCAGCGGAACATTGGTGTATTCCCCACAACGATCAATAATAGCCACATCTTCCATACCCTTGATAGTCCAAATGATTTCATTATGAGAGAGAGACATAATCCTATAGGCCCATCCCATGTCGTCCTTGTTCTTCAAAACTGATTTGGGGAGGTGAGAAATAAACCACCTCGCCAGCAATGGTGCACAGCACATAAGGGTTCCCCGTTTCCGAGCAGTACGGGCATAAAGAGAGTGCAAAATATCACCCAAGAGAGTGGGCACAGGATTACCGGACATAAAAATCTTCACTGCATTCACGTCAACGAAAGAATCTGAGTTAGGAAACAACACCAAACCATATATGAGAAGGGCCAGAATGTCTTCAAATTCCTGGAAGTCTAGACTGTCCCATAACTGATTAGCCTTACCAACCAAGAACTTAGTCAAGAAGCCTTTTGTTCCACTTCTAGTTTCCCAATTATACATTACCTTAGCCTTTGTCAGATGGAGGGATGAAGCAATCTCTTCCGGCCTAAGGACTTTCTCCCAACCTGTGAATGGGGTCTGCTCCAGAATAGAGATGCCAAGCAAATTAGAGAACTCCTCCAGAGTGGGGACCAACTGGTAGTCCGGAAAGGTAAAGCAATGGTATAGTGGATCAAAGAACAAGACTAAGACACTCATCATTTGTTCATCCATCTTGGAGGTAACCAAACCAAGGAGGTTCCCATGTCTTCTGATAAAGGAGGAAGTATCTGAAATCTTTGCAACCAACTCCTTAAGCTGAGTGGAAACCTGGACAAAGTTGATCTGAATAGTGTTTCTACGCATGGGTGCCATGACCTACAAAACAGAGCAAAGATGAATCCCTCATGTCTTTGAAATAGTTTAGTCCAATGCAAGATGCATGCAATGTCATGATGTCATGATGTCATGATGTCATGATAGAAAACACACCACAAGTATCCACAAACAACAAACGTGGTAAGGGCACACAAGTCACACAGATAGCCCTTAGATTTCAGGCTGGCAAGGAGCTTAGGTACTACCCTCTTTCAGTTCAATTGGTTCAAACATGTCCTAGAAATAGTAATCGGGTTCTAGAGGATCTCAATATCAGTGACCACCCTCGATCGGTCATAATTCTAGTTTAGCAACCTTTTCTTGCGGTCGGAATCATCGCGAGAGTTTGGTCTCAATGAGTGTAGCATACTGCTACTGTTCTATGGCCAAGTTGGTCAATTACAGGTTCTAAGGTCAGTTGGTGCTTAATGACCCCTTAGCAGACCCATATTCTCCTCGTTGCGCCACAAAGGATATCAGTACATACTAAAGTTCCACACCAACATAGCTACTGCTTCAACCGTATCGGTCTACGCCGTACAGTTCCCTCACAGTTTATTGCTACTTACCTAAAGGGTATTCCCCATATCCGGGTTAGGATCTATAGTAACTCCGATTCAACCCACAAAGATAAAGCATGCAAGTCAAGCAATTGAAAACATTATGAACTATTCCTAAGGTTCATCCCACTTATAAGATGTTTCCCCAACAGAGTCGCCAGTTCTATGATACGGTGGGAAGAACTGACTGTTTTTTTTTGGAATGCCGGTTTATGTTTTGCGTTTGTTTTTGCAAAATGTCGCAGTAAGCAAGAGTCGCCACCGACTTTTACTTTATCCAACAAGGAAAGGAAAAAAGCACAGAAAAATTCCTTTTTTGAGATATTTCTCGGGTTCGGGGGGTAGATTATAGAAAGGGAAGGTATTAGCACCCTTTCTATCCGTGGTTATCCACGGGTTCTTAGGTACTTGCTCAAATGTTTTCAAAATTTCTTTCTTAGTGCTTGTGGGTTTGAAAAAGTTTTTGTTTTGAAAACTTCGATTTAACTCTTGCTTCTGTCCTCAAGAGCGTATGAAGTGTTTTTGAAAACTTTGTTCGAAAAGGAGTGTAAGTGTGAAAAAGGATTTGTTTTTTGAAAGAGCAAGTATCTAAGAACCATCTACCTACTCGAAAAAGGAATCGTTCTATGCTAATGTCCTTTAGACAATGCTATCCCACTATGAATGAGTAGGTAGCACCGTCGTTGGAGTTTGAGGGTCAATTCGAATTTAGGGACTTACGGTCACCAAAGCAATGTTAGGACGCCTTAGAGGTAACCCTAATGTATTAGATCATTTGTTTGAGGCAACAATATCCGAGGCAACCATTTCGAGGCGACTATGATCTTTTAGACAAGATGGCGACCTCTAAAATGATCTATACTCAATGACCGCAGACGAAAGCAACCAGGTGGGGTGTACCCTAAGAGTGTGCATGTGCGAGTGTGTCGTTTTCAGTCAATTTTATCTTTGTACATGTTAAGGGTGTTCTAATTTGATTTTAGGTTAAAACATTCAGTCTTATCATGCAACCCTATTATCAAACATCTAACATTTATAATTTGCGGAAATAAAATGCAGAATTTAAATTACAAGGCGTCGGGTATTTACATCGCCAAAGACAAACCCTTTGAAAATAAATAAAGCGATAAAAATAATTAAAAGTCCTATTTACTATTACAATCCGGGAGCAGGTACATTATTGGATAAAAATAAATAAATTGCGGCGCAAAATTAAATCGGGCGCATGATTAGGGTTTTGGCCCTTTTGAAGAAAGCATATCTTTTTGTTGTTTTTAATTTTAAGAGAGAAATTAAACCTAAATTAATTACTAAATTAAATTAACAAATTAATTAAATGAAAAATTAATTGTGACATATTTTTTGATTTTGTTATTTTAAGAAAGAAAATGAAATTAATTTAATTAATGGTTAGTACTTAATTAAATCTAATTAATTATTTATTTAAAAAAAGGTTAAAGTTATTCTAGAATTAAAAACCTTAATTAATTAATTAGTGTTTATTAAAAAAAATAAAAGTTTAAAGTTTAATTAAATATAAAAAATATTTTTGTGATTTTATTTTATGAAAAGGAATTTTGTGATTGGTTATTAAATAAAAATAATAAAACAATTAAAAAGACAAAATAAATAAAATACAAAAGAGGAGTATTGGGCCTGAATTATGGGGGTGCTGGTAGCAATTCTATGGCCTAATATGTGATGGCCTTCTTGGACTTCCTGGAATCTAGTATGCATGCGTTGACCAATGCCTTTGTGGTCCTTCAATCCCTAGCCATCAGATCTGGCCATTGACCATCTGTCTCTTGGATGCCTGCGGGAGTATGGTAGTTCTCAAACCCAAGCGTGCACCTGATTGCCTTCAAGAATTTGGAAAAATGCAAATTGCTGGAGGCAGGGATCGAACCCCTGACCTCCAGCCTTTGGGTCTATAAGCGCTTATGTGGCCACCACTGGGACGCTTTGTTGTCTTTGTTATAATAATGCAAACATGAAATAATATATAAAATAATGTCAATAACCAGAAAATAGAAAAAAAATGTGCGCGTGGTTTGAATACACCAATGGGAAGGGGACACCTCAGCGTCCCTGTCCTGAAACCTGTAAAAGATTACCTGCGGATTTGAATCCGCAGCTAAAAACGCAGGCCTGTCCTAAAATCTTCTCTAGGCCATATAAATCCATTCCAAGAACATGGTTGGGTTCGTTATGGCCTCTTGATCAATGTTATGCCCTTCTTGTGGATCAATTATTCCTGAAATAGAAAACCCCAAAAACGCTTCCAAGAACCCTAGCTATGGCGTTTTGCATTACATGTTAGATAAATGAAATTAAATGATGCCAAAAGTTTACAAATGATGTGAGGATTACAAATATGCAGTTATTTCATTCAATGGATGCAAGAATGGTGAGTTTCGATTTCAAGAACAGAGGTATTTTTCGTGACACTTACAGCGTGTTATGGGGTCTGAAGCTGCTTGGATTTGATCCAGGTAGATTGAGTGAACGCCAAGGAATCGATTGAGATATGTCTCAGCTCTTGAAAACACCTCTAACTATGATTTCGATCTCAAGCTTTTTTGTGAATTTTTTAAATCTTGTTCTGCCTCTCTCTGCAATTGCCAACCCTTTTTTCGTATCCTCTGGCTTGCTTATGTATTGTGTAGTGTATTAGGGTAAGAATCATGGACTGAATCCCTTCATATCAATGCAAATGAATTTGATTTGATCTCTTCTTTAAAACCTTCCAAAATTTTCAAATTTCAATCTTTTTGCACATGATATGTTTGATTCGAGTTTGATGATGATAATGATGGTAATCAAAGCCTGAAACAGCCAAAAAATCTTATGTTATCAAAGTTTTGGATTTTATATGATTTTATTTGATTTGAAATGAATAAATTCAATTAAAAATAAAATTAAATAATAAAAATAAAATATGGGCTCATGGCTGAATCTAGGATACGTGGGCAACTATGCAAGCTCAAATCAAGTGGAAAAGAATGGGCCGATTTGACAAAATTTGAAGTTTTGGGGATAGTTGACTTTTGGCAATTTTGCAAAAAAGTCCAACTTCAACAATGCATAACTTCTTCAATTTTGAACTTTTGGAAGTGTTCTTGGACTTTTTAGAAAGCTTGAGATGTCCTATAACCAAGACTTTTTTTATCATCTCATTTTGATATTCCATTCTTAAGTTATAAGCTTTGGAAAAAAAGGTGTTTTTGTTGACTTTCAAAAATGATCTTTAATGTCCAAATTTATAACTTATTTTGAGTGCATTTTTTGATCTTGGTGTATGAAGATGGATTGTATGAAATTGCATCCTCTTCAAAATGATATTTGTATGGGTCATTTATCATAAAGTATGAGAAAGTTATGCTTGGTCAAAGTTGAGTTGACTTTTCCTACAAAACCCTAATTTAGCAACTTTTGAATCTTGATGAATTTTGAGCAATCCTTGATGAATCTTGATCAACCTTTGATCAAATGATGAAATATCCTTCAAAATGAGAATATTGGCAAAAAATCTTGAAGTTTGATTGTATATAGGTCACAGTTGACTTTTGCCCTAACATAGTCGATTTTTGGACCTTTGAGCAGTTGACTGAGCAAACTTCCTCTGCAAGGCTTGAAATTTGACATGGATGATTTTGAGAACATATTAGGACATTTGGGGAGCACTTGATGGCATCTTGATTCAAAGATCTTGATGCAACACAAAACCCTAATTTGGGGTAGACTGCCTTAGGAGATAACTTGTCTGTCCAACTCTTGAGCAAACTTGAGCAACTTGGAGATTTTTCTTGCAATGTCTTGAGGAATATGAGAGGGAAAATTTTTGGGTACAACATTTTCCTTAGTACCAAGTATCGAAATCTTAATCTCGGATATTTCTCCCCCTATCTTTGTGCACCCTTTCGTTTTGTCTTTCATATTATCTGTTTTTGGCTTCCACATGCTTCTCCACCTTTGACAACATCAAAAAGAGGCAAAGCAGCAGGTGAAGAATAACAGCAAATAATACAAGTAAGGTTAGACCATTATCTACTTTGGCAATCAATAACTCTAACAAACAATCACATAAAGAGATGTTAGAGAAAGGCATAAAGGAAAAGAAAAAATAAATAGGTACCAATCACATAGTTTAGTTACAAACCGGTGTTCAAAGAGAGACAAACACAAAGTAAGTCATAATCCAAAAATAATTAAACAACAAATACTAGCTTAAGTTCATGAAAATAGAAAAGTACAAGACCAAATAAAACATCAATTTTCATCACTATCATTTCCTCCTTGTGGTGGTGGATTTGATGGTTGGTTGAGAGGGAAGTGTTGCATGAAATTGTTGGTGAAGTTGGTGAAGTTGGTGAAGTTGTTCACTTGAGACTCCATCATACCATATAAAGTGTTGTATCATTGATCTTGAATGGTAGAGTATGCGGAAAATTATTCACCGTGTACCCTGACACAGTTTGATAGAGTAGCAAGTCTCTCATTTACAAGCGAAGAATTCTCCTTCTGTTGAAGACGCATAGACTCAAGCAAGTTTAAAATGGTAGCATTGTTTCCACCCTGCACTTCATCTTCATCCGTTGCAGCAACATTCTTACCTTCCTCATTGTCTTCATCATGTTCCTCGTCACTATCATCTCCTTCCTGCAAGCACACATTATTACTTCTTACCACATATTTATACCTTTGCTGACTTGCATCCCATTGGTGACCCATAATAGTCAATGCTTTCTGAGTGAACTCTTGATCAGTTGATAATCCAATTAAGGGAAGACTTGGAACACCAATAGTGGCCTTATTAAGGATATGTTGAATAAAGGAAGCATAGCCCAACGCTGTTCCTCTACCCTAATCTTTCAGACTATACATTCTACTCGCAATGTAGTAAGGCCAATTGATCCTCATTTTGTTCTTGATATCATAGATCAAGCGCACCTTCGGCTGATAAACCCTTGAGTACCCACCCCTCTTAGGGCGAATGATGCGAGAGACAATCCACTGTAGCATACAGTCAAGCAGTTTCAATGCACCCGTTGTGACCGACTTTGGAAATAAGGTGTTATTCATAACACTTTTAGAGTATGGATGTTTCAGCATAGAATTAAGAGCAACCTTAAAGTCACATCCCTCAAAGTTATCAGTATCGGTGATTTTTATGGCAACCTGACTTGGAGGAAACAATTCAAACTCCGTCTAAATCTCAGAGTTAACAGTATAAACCATGTTATTCATCTTATATCTAAAAGTTCTCCCATCAAAACTACCTTGAAGGCCATTATAGAACATTTTGATCAACTCTTCATTGTATGCAGTATCACACTCTAGAAAGACACTGAGTTTTTGAAATGTTAATAACTCAACAACATGTGGTAGATTCAACCTACTTAGGGTTTTCTTGTACACTACAAATTTCTTAACTAATTTTCTTTTACTAAAGTTCTTTGTATAAGATTCAACCAAATCATCAGAAAGAAGAGACAAAGTAGTTACCAGGTCAGGATTTTGTTGAGAAAAGGAACTTCCTTTTACCAATCTTCTCTTTGTAGGTCTTGATGAAGCCATGGAAGGAAGCTTGAGGAGTTTGAGACTTTTAGGTAAAAGACGCTTTTAGGGGTTTTGAGAAGGTTATGGGGAAAATAGAGTAATGAGAGCAGATGAGTAGAGATGATAAGATAAAACACAAATGTCATACAGAATTCCTAAAGTCATTGGTTAAAATATCGCGCGATGAATTGACCTACACAAGTCATGCATCGACGCATAGGCCTTTAATTTTGAGAAACACAGGTTCCAGTATGCATCGACGGTCCCTAGCCATAGGTCGACCCAAGCAGGCCTATTTTTAAAATTTGCAAATATTCATGAATTTTAAGACACAATAAAATAGAAATAACCACCTAAGAATATATCACGTATCAAAAAAATTTGAGAAGCACAAATTAAAAACAAATATACAAGTTTACCACTTTGAGTTATCAAGAGTAGAGTTAGAATTGGAATGATATTATCTATATGATGCGGGATGATATTTTGCCCTCACAAATAACTTGTTACAAGAGTGTAGATAATTCATGAGAGTACATGTATAAATAAGATCACTGCAAATAATGTAGTTTCAACCTATCCGAAATATCGAGAACATCAAGTTCCCTACGAATATGGAAGAAAGGCTCGGTTGCAAGAGGTTTTGTGAAAATATCTGCAAGTTGATTAGTGATATCAACATACTCAAATATGATGCCACCTTTTTCTACATGATCCCTGAGTAAGTGATTCCTAATCTCAATATGTTTTGTGCGTGAATGTAAAATCGGGTTTTTAGTTAGGTTTATGGCACTAGTGTTGTCACAAAAGATCGGAATATGATCGAGTTTGACATTAAAATCAAGTAGTTGTTGTTTGAGCCACAAAATTTGGGCACAACAATTACCTACTACGACATATTCCTCCTTGGAAGTTGACAAGGCAACGAAAACTTGTTTCTTGCTATGCCAACTTACTAAGGAATTTGAAAAAAAAATGACACGTACCACTAGTAAGTTTCCTATCCAACTTGCAACCTGCAAAGTCAGAATCGAAATAACCATCCAAAGTGAAATCACTACCCTTGGAAAACCATAGCCCATACCTAGTAGTACCACAAAGATACCTAAGTATGCGTTTAACGAATTTTAAATGTGACTCCTTGGGGCATGATTTATACCTAGCACACGTACATACACTAAACATAATGTCGGGACGAGAAGCGGTAAGGTAAAGAAGGGAGCCGGTCATACGTCTATACCTTTTTACAACAACCGGCTTACCACGATCGTCATGATCAAGATTAACCGCGGCAGGCATTGGAGTGTCAATAATATTTTATTTTTCCATATTGAACCACTTTAATAGGTCTTGACAATACTTGGTTTGACTCACAAAAGTCCCTTCCTCGATTGATTTATTTGAAGCCCAAGGAAGTATTTTAATTCACCCATCATACTCATTTCAAATTCTCCTTGCATCAACTTAGAGAATTCCTTGGCCAAGGATATATTATTAGATCCAAATATAATATCATCTACATAAACTTGTACTAAAATTGAATGTTTTCCTTGGCGCTTAATGAAAAGAGTTGTATCAACCTTCCCTCTTGAGAATCCTTGTTCTAACAAAAACTTGCTAAGACGTTCATACCAAGCCCTAGGGGCTTATTTGAGACCATATAAAACACATTTTAGTTTGTAAATATAATTAGGATACTCAAAGTTTTCAAATACGGGAGGTTGAGATACATAAAACTCTTCATTAATATAGCAATTTAGAAAAGCACTCTTAACATCCATTTGATATAACTTGAAATTTTGTGAACATGCAAAGGCAAGCAAAAGGCGTATAGCTTCGATTCGGGCGACCAGTGCATAATTTTGCTCATAGTCGATGCCCTCCTCTTGGTTATACCCTTGATCAACAAGGCGAACCTTGTTGTAAGTTATTATTTTGTTTTCTTCCAACTTGTTCCTAAACACCCATTTAGTGCCGATTACATGATGGTCGCACGGAGGAGGGACAAGGTCCCAAACCTCATTTCTCTTATAATTGGTTTAGCTCATCTTGCATAGCTAAAAACCAATGTTCATCGAGTAAAGCGTCTTTGGGGTTTTTAGGCTCAATTTGTGAGACAAAACCAAAATTATAACAAAAGTTATTTATCTTGGACCGTGTAGTGACTCCTTTGGTGATATCTCCAAGTATATTGTCAATGGGATGATCCTTGGTAGATTTTCATTCCAATGGGAGATCATTTTCATTGCTTTTAACATCTGGATCTTTATTTTCAATAGGTTTCCATTCCAACGGGAGATCATATTCATCGCTTTTAACATCCAGATATTTAAGTATACTCTCTGAAGATACACCTGCACCATCAAAAACAATACCTTTTTCGATCGATCTCGACAAAGATTCATAAAAAGACACATGCATGGACTCCTCAATAATTTGTAACCTTTTATTAAATACCCTATAAGCTTTACTAGATTTAGAGTATCCGAGAAAGATACCTTCATATGTTTTTGAATCAAACTTACCAAGATTTTCCTTTCCATTGTTCAATACAAAACATTTACATCTGAAAACGTGAAGGTGTGAAATATTAGGCTTTCTTCCTTTTAGTAATTCATACAAAGTTTTGTTTAGAATTGGACGGCTTAGGATCCTATTCAAAATATAACAAGCCATACTTAAGGCATCGACCCAAAAATTCTTAGGAAGGGCATGTTCATTGATCATAGTTCTTCCGAGTTCTTCTAAAACACGGTTCTTGTGTTCCACTACTCCATTTTGTTGTGGAGTATGTGGTGTGGAGAAATTATAATCAATGCCATGTTTTTCACAAAATTCCTCAAAGAGATGGTTTTGAATTTGTTGTACCCCAATTTTTGACCTAAGATCCCATTTTTATTTTTGCATTTCTTTAAGATAAGTCAAGGTCACGAAATACGGTCGGTTTTAACGTCTCACCTTCGAGCTTTGACTATGCGAAGATTGTCAAGTGTTTTGAACATTTTTAGCATATGTATCACTAATTTCTAATCGCATACAAAGGTGTATGTTCATGTTTTCTTTTGTGTCATGTGCAGAGACAGGTCTGAATCAAGAGCATCAGGTGTCGCGCCTCAATTAAGGTTTTGAGTCTCCAAAGCCAAAATTACGGTTGATTGTGGACTCTCGAAGACTGATTCATCAAGGCACAACTGTCGCCCCCCATTTTTCGCCCCTTCACTTTTTTTGACTGGTGCATATTTTGTCGTTAATTTGAAAAATCGATCATTTCGCATACTTTCTTGTTTTTATTCATCATTTTAATTTCTATTTAAAAAAAATTAAAATAGTTTATCATTTGCATTTCCTATCATATTTCTAATGAAATTTTTTAGTTCAAAAATCTGTCTTATTATTATTATTATTATTTTTAATTATTTTTATCTATTTCTATTTCTTTTAGGTATTACTAACTATTTTCTCTTCTTCTCGTTATTGTTATTATTAGTAGTATCTTTGTTGCATTTTATTATTTCATCTTTTATTGTTGCTAATTATGTTTATTTTGTTCTCATTATTGTTATTATCATTGTTGCATTTTATTATTTTTATTTTATTGTTACTAATACTTTTTTTCTTCTTCTTATATTATTGTTACTATTATGTTATTATTTGTTTGTTTTTGTCAAAAATAGAGGAAAAAATTACAAATTACCACAACAATTTTACACAAGTGTTTGTACAAGAAAACAAAAATCTACACCCAAAGAAGAATTTACATGAAAGTGACCATAACAAATCTGCATCAAAAATCCAAAAAAAAGATTACCATATTAGTCCAAACTCACTAGAATTTCCCCCCCAAAACTCCCTCCAATTTCATCTCCCATCTTCTATAAAACAATAGGAGGGCAGTAGAGAAAAAGGGGGGGGGGAGAAAATTAACAAACAAAATATTCCACACACAAAAACTCCATGTAAGATACACACATCACACAATTTCCAGAAAGTTTTCCTTTCATTGCTTACAACTTTTTGTACATAGTTACACATATTTTTCTAGTAGTTTTTATAGAGTCCACTTCTCTTTTTGAGTCAAACCACCTGACCTCCTCTTTCAAATTCCTAAGTTTCTACATCTTTTGTGGCTTGTTTCAATTTCACGGAAAACTCACCACATCACTAAATTCTCTTCACAACCTTTATCTCTAAACCAAAAATATCAACATCATCAAAGGAAAAGAATGATTCACTTTTTTCTTCTAATTGCTAACTAACGAAAAGAGAAACAAACAATCACAATAAGCAAATAGAATATAAAAATTCTGGAAAAAAACTTTGTATTGTGTCCTTGACTGTTTTGCAGGAGAAAAAGAAGAAACAACCGTCTGATTTGCATCATTCAAACCGACCGCGACCCTTGCGACTCGTGCGTCTCAGCCGCTAACAGCCTCCGATCTCAATGGAACCACCGTCACACCATCACCGTACCTTCGTTCTGAATTCACATCATGCCATAGCCTATCCATACACAAGACCGCAGCCGTCGACCCACTCTGGTGCACCCCAGAGGCATCGTTGCAAACCCAGTTGTCACTGCTGCCAATTACCGTGTCGTTCACCCATTCGTCGCGAAACTTCACAACACCAACCTATACACTTTTCCTACTGTCTTTTCCGCCACCATAAGGCTTTCAGAATCCCTCAATGACATTGTTTTTGGGAACCTATTTTCTAATGTCAGCTAACAACTATTCATTGTAAATTTTGTGTCTTTGTTCACAGATTTTGATAGAACAAAATCAAAAGCAATGAATCCAAAAGAAAAACAAAATCAGAATAGAAGAAGAAACAAGTCAAGAACACCGACCACCACGTCACAAACCGGACCACTACGACTCCTGCTCCATAACAATCAACAACAACAAATCTGCTCAAACAAACCAAGTTCTCGATCACCGCAGTCATCACTACACACCTTCATTACCCGTCAACCACATCAATTCCCCATGTTTATTCAGGTTGGTGTTGAAGAGAAAAAAACAAACAGTAGAATCGCTTCTCTCACAACAGAACCACCGCTGAAACTGGCTGCAGCCGCACCATCTCGCGACATCCACAGATCTGCCGGTAGCCGCCGTCGTACACCTTACTTCATTGTCAAAATCAAAATGCCTCCAATGAAACCCCTTATTTGCTCCTGCACACCGCACCACCGCCAATCCCGGATCCGCTGCGCCACCCTATGTTAGAGTCGATCAACACTTTCATCAGGTTTGGTTTTGCTTTATTTATGGTTGTGGGTTTTCTTTGTCTCCATGGTTCTGTCTTGTAGCTTGCGATTTCATTAGGAATTTCTCTGTATGGTGAAAGGGAAGAGTTCGTTTTGGGTTTAAGAAGAAGAGTAGTGTGGTTGAAAGAGAAAGAGGATATTTGTATTTGTGAAGGAAGAGAGAACGTGAAGAGATATGCAATCTCTTTTTTTGTTTCAATATATTTTCTCTTTTATTTACATTACTTGTTTTTTTTATAATTAATTGCCCCTTGTCATAAGCTGATTGGCTGGAAGTTTGTTTGAAAAGTCAAAACAACCGAGCTCCATTTTTCTTCTCATTCTATAAGGTGGCGCATGTTTTAAGATAAAAAAAAAAAAAATTAGTAAATCTTATATTTAGATTTAGTTTAGTATTAATTTAGATTTTTTTAATTAGTTTAATTTTATTTTAGTAACTTTAGAATATTATTTCATTTGGATTTGATTTAGTAAATTTTAGAATTTTATTTGTTTTGATTTTATTTAGTAAACTTTAGAATTTTATTTTGTTTATTTTTATTTTAGTAACTTTAGGATTTTTATTTCATTTAGATTTGACTTAGTAAATTTCAGAGTTTTATTTGTTTTAGTTTTGACTTAGTAAACTTTAGAGTTTTATTTCATTTTATTTTTATTTTAGTAACTTTAGGATTTTATTTCATTTAGATTTGACTTAGTAAATTTCAGAGTTTATTTTTTTTAGATTTGACGTAGTAAACTTTTGAATTTTATTTTGTTTAGTTTTATTTTAGTAACTTTAGGATTTTATTTCATTTAGATTTAGAATTTTATTTGTTTTAGTTTTAATTTAGTAAACTTTAGAATGTTATTTGATTTAAGTTAACTTTGGAATTTTAGTTGTTAGTTTTAGTTTAGGGACTTTAGAACTTTATTTGATTTTTAGAATTAGTTTAATGAGTTTATAATTTTTATTTGATTTAGAATTAGTTTAATAAGTTTAGAATTTTAGTTGTTTAGAATTAGTTTAATATTCTTCTAGAATTTTTTTTGATTTAGATTTAGTTTAGTAACTTTGGAATTTTTATTTGTTTTAGATTAAATTTAGTAACCTTAGAATTTAATTTAGCTTAGATTTAATTTGCTAATATCAAAATTTTAATTTTAGTTTAGATCTAGTGTAGTAATTTTAGAATTATTTTTATAACTTTAGAATTTGTAATTAGTTTAAAATTATTTTAGTAATCTTAGAATTTTTACTTAGATAATTAGTTCTATTTTCTTCTATATAAATATCTTTGTCATTTTAATTTCTCGATGCCTTTGGTCATTAGTCTGTTTCATTAGATTTGTTTTCTTGTGAATTTTCGAATGTTTATACTTTACTGATTCACCTTATTTTACTTGCTCAATCTATTCCAAGGGAAATGTTTCAACTCAGCTGACTTCATGTCATCAAATACGTCTTCTACAATCGTGCGAATACCCTCATTCATTTTTTTGCTTATTTACTATTTTTCCAAACTTAAGATAATTCTCCCAAAAGACTCCATTTTCAAACTCATACCTTTTAAGTCAAAACTTCGACACTAGGTCATCAATCTCTCCAACACCGATTTTTAGCCAAACGAACCATTTTAATCAAACAAATAATTTTAACCAAAAACAGATATTTCAAAAGGTTCCTGCGGAGTACCGCAGATGCATTGGGTGTTAATACCTTCCCATTGTATAACCAACCCCCGAACTCTCGATCTCTTTCAAAACGCATTGTATTTTTATTACTTTTAAGTATTATTTTACATTGCATATCTTAGGGTTTTATTTCGCTCTTTTCCCTTTTCCCTTGGAAATAATAAAGCGCGGTGGCGACTCTTTCTTTTGTGAGTCAAGTTAATTAATAGCTTGATCTCCGATTTTCACCGCTACAGAATTGGCGACTCTGCTGGGGAAGATTGACCTCTTGCTGGTCCATCCCTAAGTGGGTTAAGCCTAATTTGTTTTATCTATTTTATCATTATTTGATTGTTTGATTATATGTATATATTATGATTATTTGGGTGTTGATAATATTTACAAAGGACAAGTCCTATACCCGGACTAAGTTACACTTAGGAATAGGACGGGCGGTATAGTCATGTTAACTTTGAGGGAGTAATCCCGAAGAAGGAGGCATGAGATCCCCCACTCATTGGAAGGCCCTTTTGAACGTAATATTTGTTTACCGAGTAATCGGGAAGACATTATTATTTTCGACCTGGGAGCCAAAGAAGCTGAGAACCGTAGAACCCTTAACCCATCTTGGCCTTTTAGGTGTAGCGCGAAGATTATAACGGAGTAATCCGGAAGTAATTGTTATGCGATGCTACGCTCGGATGAGTTTCTCTTGAGAATATTGCTGATTATTGAGTAATCAAGACGTTGGTAATATCCGAAGGAGGAATGTAGACTTCGGGAACTCTTAGAACCTTGTTCTATAGGTGTGATTAAACTGTTAGTACATACCTTGAGGTTGTTCCTTACCTTGACTCCATGCTCCTGACGTTGAACCTTTCGACTTTATTTGTGACCTTGCTTGTGGTTTTTGCATAGCCATGCATTCATGCATCCATAAAATCTTTTTCACTTGACTTTGAAGGAATTTGGAGGTCTTTCTTTGTAAACATCACAAGTTTCGTCAAGCTCAATGGATCTTGGGTGTTGATAGGGCGAAAACCCTAATCCACCAAAATGGATGATTGATCTTGATGATAACTTGATCAATGTTTGGAGCCAATTTAAAATTCATCTTCTATCTTCATACTTTGATGTTCACAACTTAATATCTTGAGTTCCTTGAAAGTCAGATAAAAACTCTCTTTTGCATATCATGCACCATTCTACATTTTTTGTTTCACTTTCAAAGGTCTTTTTCCAAGTCTTATTTTTTCCTTTGGTCTCACCAATACAACACTGACGCTAAGAGAACAATGAATAATATCAAACAAGAGATTTTTGAACTCCGCAGAGAGATGACTAATTTGAAAGCTGGTATGGATCACTCAACTGTTTTGGTTGAAATTCTGGTTGCCGCCCAAGTCAATCCTTCTAGGAGGGAGGAAGTGATGATAAAAGTCTTCACTGAAACTCTAAAATCATTCCCTCATGAGAAGGTGATGGTTAATGCACCTAATGACTTTCCTGACAAGGTGAATGTGGGAGTGCGTCTAGAAGAAGATGTCTAAAAAGGATGTTTATATGAAGATGGTAGCTCAGCTAATAGTGTGAAGAAGTTTGATAATGACTTTTCTAAGAAGAGAACCAGAGGAAGAAATAATCATTGTCAGAATCATCATGTTTCTCTTATTCATCAACAGAATCAGCAAGTTCCTAATCAGAGGAAAACCCAGTTTGATCCAATTCCAATTACCTATACAGAGTTGTTCCCTATCTTGATGCAGAGGAATTTGGTTCAGACTCGACCTCCACCAAAGGTTCTCGAGAAGATACGTTGGTACTAAAAAGCTGATTTGACTTATACCTTTCATCAAGGTGCTCCTACGCATGACTTGGAGGGTTTCTTTGCTTTGAAGATTGAGGTTCAGAAGTTGATCAGAAGTGGTATCTTGTCATTCAAGGACGTTGGTTTTGAAGTTCAAATCAAGCATGTGTCGAAGAGTAAACACAATTGATGGTCACTTTGATTTTTTAAGGATGTTTTTGGTAATTCAAGTCCAGATGGAAAGCCTTCCTAGATTATTAACTTATTTATGCTTTTTGTAATTTTTCTTGTTTATCAAAACATTGTTTGCATGTAGGAACTTGTTTGCATCTGAATGATTATCTCAATACAATGAATATGTTTGTCTTGAAGTAATTCATTCGTTCCACTCATATTTGTTTTCAAATTTTAAATTGCTTTTGCACTATGACACCAAATTGTTGCTCATTCTCTTGCCTAGGCAGAGATTGAAGGGAGGATGATGATTTAAAGAACACAAAATCTTTGGTTGTATGCTTTTGGATAAAATCTTGCTGATGATGTACAGGCATTGTTTCAAATCCATAAACACCGGAGATATAAGGAAGATAATCCCTTGCTAACCCCTTTTGAGCCTTTGAAGCATAAGTTTCTTTTCTATACGAAAAAACCTTGAATTTTAACCTGGGGCAGGGTAGTTTTTAGTTAATCCGACTGAGTGTTCAAAATTCATAAGGAAGATGTTTTTTGAAGAGAAACTACGAGGGCTATCCTTCATGTATAATGAATCTAGAGGATGTGGAACCACAATGTTATCCCTTATTCATCAAGAAACGAGGCAATCACAATCTTCTCAACAAGCAAATACAAGCTAATGTCACACATTTTGTTCAAAAAGTCAAAAATCGAGAAAAAGCCTGCTAAGTCAAAAAACATGAAAACGTGTGACTTAGGCAAAATTAAGGCATCCCGCTGGGCTATCAATTCAAAAAAATTAGTTCAGGCAAAAATTAGGGAAAATAAAAATTGCAAAGAAAGGACTACAAAGAAGAGTCCTCAGCAAAGAGAAAATTGGTGACTACAAACACGAAGACATGAGGGTGGTTTCTACTCCGAAAGCCTCGTCGTTTCCTTGACCGTCACAAAATCCTTTTGAAAGATGAACACTCATGTTGAATTAACTGAACATAGGGTTGGAGAACATCATGAAGAATGGGTGGGCACCAAATATTTTGAGCCTTAAAATCTTTTTTCTAAAAAACCATGAACCAGACCATGTTACAACCTTCAAAAGTCCTAATTGAAGCAAGGTTATTTTGAAAGCATACTTCAATGAGATAGTGTTCCTGACTCCCATGAATGTTCTAAATAGTTATGTTGGTATCATATGTTCTTCCTATACAAAAATAAATGGTGCTTTAGCTCGCAAAATTTGTGCGATATCTTTCAAAATCTTCAAGACTTACATAACTGTTGCATTAGAATTTTCATTCTCATTGTAAACTTTTTCTAACTGCAAAACATTTGTTTGATATCAAGGAAGCTCACATATAAACACTAGCGATGAGTTTATTCTTTAAGGCTTGAAACTATGTTGAGTAATTGGCGAATCATTTCAAGAAAAAAATCATATCCAGGGGTGTTGTACCCCAAAATTTTCCCTCCCATATTCTTCAAGATTTGCAAAGAGCATGCTTCAAAATCTCCTCAAGGGTGGCACAGTTCAAGGGCCTCCTAACAGTCAAAAAATTAGGGTTTTTGTTCTGACAAAGAAAATGAAGTTTCCAAGGGTCCAATCAAGTCCCACATGCCTATGAACATGGTCAAGCATCCATATACCAAGTTTCAAGACTTACAGCACAAAATTGCACAGTCAAAACCCTAATTGCACTACAGTTAATTGTAGGGGCAAAATGGTCATTTGACAGTCAAAAGTTCAAATTTTTGGTCAAAATCTCATTTTGAAGCCACAAACATCATTTGATCAATGCTTGATCATTATTCTCAAAGCTTGGCTCAAAAAGTCTCAAGCTGCAAAAGTTTCCATATTTGGACAGTTGAAAAGGTCAATTGTAACTTGACCAAGGCATAACTTCCACATGGATTATCAGAAAAATTCCATCCAAAGCTCATTTTGAATAGAAAGACATTTCCTACAATTCCTCTTCACACTTCAAGTCCAAGAAATGCTCTCACAAAAAGTTATCAATTTCAACATTATAGGTCATTTTCAAAAGTCAACAAAAAGGGACTTTAAGCCAAAGGCCATAACTTGATATTGGTAAATCAAAATGACATGGGACTAAAGGCATTGGTTAGAGGACTCAAAGACCTTTCCAAAATGTCCAAGAACATGAGCAAAGCTTAAAAATTGAGCACGATATGCCTTGTGGAAGTTGGGAAATTTTTGGATATTTTGAAAAGTCAACATTGCTTCAAATGTCTTAAAAAATGCTAATGGGCCTCTTTTTCTTCCAAGAATCATTATCCAAGGCATGTGCACGACCATTTGGCCCAAAGGGAAGTTTTTCATCATTTTTATTTATTTATTTGAATTTTTAAATACTAATAATTCATTTAATTAAAATAAATATGTGGAAAATACTAAACCTAAGTTTTTAAATCTTTTTATGCATCGAATACACTCAATATTTCGTGCATGATCAGATTTGGAAAGAATCCATGTGATTGGACATGATTGATATCAAATTAGCTTGAAAAAGATTGAAAAAATTATGGCATGGAAATCAAATATTTTCTCATCAATTCATTGATTCTTTGGACCAAATTTTGAACCCTAATCATTCACACATATATACTAATGCAAACCCTACTCCTAATAATCTCCAGGCTGCGCCAGAAAAGCATAACAAAGTTTGAGTTTTTTGTCAAAAAAGTGAAAACTGCAAACCCTATTCTAGCACGATTCAGAGGCCAAGATTAATCCCAATAGCTTGCAAAAGTGTTACTGAAGCTAACTGAATAGTTTTCCATATCCCTAACATCAAGAATTGGTAATTGAAAGTCAAACTGTGTCCTTCTTTTTGCATAATCGTGTTTTATTATTCAGGCCATATCCATGCATTTTGATTCTTGATTTGTACTAATGAGTTGATTCTGAAGCTAGCAGTATGGTTTAATTGAAGAATCATTGCCCATACGCGATTCCACCATGAACGACGCTTAGGGTTTTCAGAACCTTGAATTGGGGTTTCCCAGTTATGAAAAAATTAGGACGTGAGACCTAGCCTATTAGAATCAGGACCTTCAGACAAATCCAATGATGGGGTCGCGCCCAATTTTTGATTACAGACGAGCTAATCGCTATTTTTTCACACTGTATATAGTGGGGGTTTAAAACCCCCGCAATCTTGTTTATTTTGTTTCAGGAAAAACAAAAGCCATGGAGAAGATGATGAAGTGTCAAGGCGTGGTAGGAGCATTTGAATTTTCGCGCTAAATCAGCCACTAACCATTGTTTTATCTTATATTATTTGTTTCCTATTATATAATCAAAACGCGTAGTTGGAGCGGTTGGCAAAGCATAGTAGTGGTAATCCCTGGGACCTGGGTTCGAATCCCAGGTCCCCCACATTCTTTCAATATTTTTTCCTAACGTGATTCCATGCAGCACTTTGTTTGAAGGCCTATCCTATAGCTTCATATCCAGCGTGCCACATGGCCTATTACCTCAATCCAAGGGCATTGGTTGGAAGAATACCCTGGGTGTTAGTCAATGGAGCTACACGCTAGCAGAAAAGTCAATGAGGCCAGAAATCAATTGGGCCAGAATTACTGACTTTACCTCCAATTTGGGGACAGAACCCCCCTTGGTATTGTATTTCTTTCTATTTTCTTTGTTTTATTTTTATTATTTGTTTTAATTCCATTGTTTTCTTTTAATTCAATAAAAAAATTAATTTCATATAAAAATAATATAAAAATCAGAAAAGACAAAATTAAAAATATATTTTATTTTAATATTTTTTAAGTAAATATCATTAATTAATTTAGCTTTGTAAAATTAGGTTTAATTCAAACATTTTTCTTAATAAATTAAAAATTTGTAGAATTAGGGTTTTAATCAATTTTTATCCTTTTTCTTTTCTTTTCACTAATAATTAATTATTTATTTTTATAAATCAAATTGCCATTAATTAATTAATTTAATTTTAGGTTTAAATTTTAACATGTTTTTCTTAATAAATAAAAGTTGTAGAATTAGGGTTAATTAGTTAATTTCATTTAATTCACATAAAAAACCATAAATCCAAAAAATCTCAAAATAATTTCTTTTTTCATTTTAATTTAATTAATTTAATAATTTAATTTAATTTCATTAAAAAGGGTCCAACGCCCTCGCTTCCAATTTTAATTCCAATTCGCGCATTTTATTTTACTTCTTATAATATTAATGTAATTCTCCCAAAGCCTTGTAAACTCGGACATTTTATTTCTCGCACTTTATTTACTTTCTGTCAAATCGGGTCCTGGATTTTAATTTTGGCGATGTGGACCCGCGCCTTTGTAATAGTTTAGAACTTTTAATTTCCGCATCTTTTTAATTGTTAACTATTGCATGCAAGAATGAATGATAAAAATAAAAACAAAAGCGTAGATCACCCCTGACATGGCAAAAGACAAAAAATATCTGAAAATGACACACAAATCACACACCACCCCTAGGGTACGCCTCACTGTTGCCTTGCCTCGAAAGGTGATCGTCGAGTAGAGGATGTCTTAGTAAGTCCTCATGATCCGGGAACCTGGCATGAGGGTAGCTTCTAAGGTGTCTTCCTATTGCTCTGGTGATCACCATGTCCCGAACCTCGAATTGACCTGAATACCTCCAATGGTGGTGCTACCTACCTCTCAATGGTGGGATGGAACTACTTTAAGGACATTTACACAGACGAATTCCTTAGGGTAGGTAGACGACTCTGGATACTTGCTCTAAATTTCAAACAAAAATTCAAAAATACTTTTCACACCGACACCTTTTCAAAAAGCTTTCGAAAGCAACTTTTCAAACACTCTTGAGGACCGATACAAGAGTCGAACTGAAATTTTCAAAGAAACTTTTAAAAAAACCCACAGTTGAAAAGCAAACAAACCATTTTTGAAAACACAAGTGAGCAAGTATCTAAGAGCCCATGGATAACCATGGATAGAAAGGGTGCTAACACCTTCCCTTTCTATAACCTACCTCCCGAACCGAGAGCAATCTCTATAAGGAATTTTTCTGTGCTTTTGTCCTTTCCATTTGGAGAAAATAAAAGACGATGGCGACTCTTGCTTCCGCGAAATTTCGCGAATCAGCGTTAAACAGTCAGTTCCAGATCCACCGATCACAGAACTGGCGAATCTGCTGGGGATAATCTTATAAAGTGAGGTGTACCTTAGGGTTAGTTCATAACTGTGTTTTCAATTGTATTGCTTTGCTTGCTTTAATTTGTGGGACTGTCTTGGAAGTTCTATAGATCCTAACCCGGATCTGGGGATACCTTCTTAGAAAGTAGCAACAAGGCTGTGAGGGAACTGTGTGGGGTATACCGACATGGTTGAAACAGTCTGCTACGTTGATGTGGCACTTTGGTGTGTACCGG
The DNA here is from genome assembly GCA_948472305.1 of Vicia faba. Classification (NCBI taxonomy): domain Eukaryota; kingdom Viridiplantae; phylum Streptophyta; class Magnoliopsida; order Fabales; family Fabaceae; genus Vicia; species Vicia faba. The sequence goes on from OX451736.1 coordinate 1,114,038,758, forward strand.
TAACCTTGAGTTCAGTCAAGGAGAGTACGGGGCCTCCGCGTGGTGTCATGAAGCATCAACAGACCTTAGGAAACTTAATTGAACTATCTTGGCCTCTTTAGGGTAGTGAGATAACTGACTTTGGTGTAGTCCGAGGTTGGTTGATACTCGATACTACACTCAATTGAGGGTTGCTTTCCTGGAATATTTCGGTCGCCAGTTCAGTGGCTAAATCGAAACGATGAACAATGAAAGCAATCCAATGATATTGGGACCCTTAGAACCCGGTTACTTCTAATAGGACAGGTTGAGCCCACCAACTTCAAGAGGGTACTACCCAGACCCCATGCTGGCCTTAAACCCTAAGGGCTTGTCTTGTGTGCCTTGTGTGCCTTACATGTTTGTTTTTGTAAATATCTGTGGTTTGTTTAATCATAGCATCATGACATCATCCAGCATCATATGCATTGACTAACCATTTCAGGGGTTCGAATCTTCATCTTTTTTCTTGTTTTGTAGGACATGGAAACTGTTCGCAGAAAGACAATTCAAGTCAGCCTTGTAAGGATCCCTCCTCAGCTTAAAGAACTTATATCCAGGATTCCCGAGAGCTCCTCATTCAGTGAGAGACATGGAAGACTCATCAGCTTGGTCAATACCAACATTGAGGAAGATATGTTAAAGGTTCTGTTCCAGTTCTTTGACCCTTTGCATCACTGTTTCACCTTCTTGGATTATCAGCTGGTACCTACATTGGAGGAGTTCTCCCGGCTCCTGAAGATCCCTATCCTTGATCAACTACCCTACAACGGTACAAAAAAGGAACCTAAGCTTGAAGAGATTGCTAAGGCCTTGCACCTACAGTCATCTGACCTCAAGGGACATTGGGAAGTTAGAAGTGGTATCAAAGGGTTCTTAGCCAGGTTTCTGTTTGAAAAGGCCCATGAATGTTGGAACTCCCTTGACTTACAAGCTTTTGAAGAAGTTGTGGCCCTCCTTGTCTATGGTTTGGTGTTGTTCCCTAACCCAGATCAGCTTATAGATATCAGTGCCGTTCAGATCTTTATGTCCAGGAATCCTATACCTACGTTGCTGGGGGACATCCTTCACTCATGTTACACTCGAACCATGAGAAAAAGAGGTGTCCTTATGTGTTGCACTCCTCTCCTGGGAAGGTGGTTTATTTCGCACCTTCCACAATCAGTTTTGAAGAATGAGCGGGGTTTGAGATTGTCACAATGGTTGATGACTCTTACACATGCAAATATACATTGGTGCCCTCGGTCCAGAGAGGATGTCACTATCATTGATCGTTGCGGGGAGTACCCTAATGTTCCTTTACTTGGAATCAGAGGAGGTATTACTTACAACCCATGCCTGGCTTGGAGACAGTTTGGTTATGCTCGGAGGGATGGTCCTCATGACATGTTAATTCCGGACATAGTTTTTGACTTCGACAATGATACACAAGGACTTCGCCAGAGATTTATCAGAGCCTGGAGGATGCCAAGTAGGATAGACAGCAAGACACTGGGGCACAGGAACTCCATCCTGTTGGAACCTTATCTCAAGTGGGTACGGGCCCACTCCCAGAAGTTAGTGATGCCATATCCTCATATGCTCCCTGTGGTCAAAGAGCCAGTCTTGGAAGGAGAAGTGCCCTACACCATTCAGCACCCTGATATGCCCACATCCTGGGAGGAGATGCAGAAGAGCTGGATCCAGCTTAAGGAAGAACGGAATTCTCTTGAGACCAGTCTACATGCTAGTGAAAAGAAGGTCCTGGAACTCACCCGCCTATTGCATGAGGAGAGGAATCTCAACACCTACATAGCTCCAAAGAGGATGTGTAGTGTCTTTTGGGATTGATTTGCTTTTGTATTATTTTGCCCAGGAGGCTCTGATGTACCAAACAATTATTTCCTTAATGATAACGTGTGTTCTTTTTTGTCTACAACAAATTTGAACTTTCGAACCCTTGAATGCATTGCATAAACACATATCATTCATCATGTGCATAGCAGGTTTTCTTCTTTTCAGGTTGCTTACCGTTCTTCGCTGTTTATTTCAGCATCATGAATCCTGACTCATCATCAACTGAGATGTCCATCAAGGCTCTTCAGGCGCATAATGCGCAATTTCAGGAATTAATCATGGGTTTGGCTTAGGGCCAAGAAGAGCTGAAGGCTCTGCTCCTGAAGAAGGAAAAGAAGAAGAAGAGAAAGACTGTTCTTTTCAACTCGGGCCGAAGGTTTGGCAATACTCTGCAGAATGAAGAGGTTGGTTCTTCTATAGGCAAGGGTACTCCTCAAGGGGAAAAAGGTCCTAGCCCAGTAGTCTCCGACAACGAGACTGAGTTTGATGAGGAACAGTATCCTCCTGCAGAAGACAGATACAAGCAGTTGGAAGATAGGCTGAATGCTATGGAGATCCAACAAGTGCCTGGGCTGGATTTCGGAGACTTGGGTTTATCTACTGGTGTGATTATTCCTCATAAGTTCAAAGCACCATCCTTTACCAAATATGACGGGGCGTCTTGTCCCAAGCTACACCTCAGATCGTATGTGCGGAAGATTCAAACGTACTCAGTGGATAAGAACTTGTGGATCCACTTCTTCCAGGAGAGTCTTTCAGGGAATCATCTCGAATGGTTCTATCAGCTGGATGGGACCAAGGTTCGTAACTGGGAGGAGTTGGCTACTGCTTTCTATAAGCAGTATCAATATAATGCCGACCTTGCCCCTACACGTACCCAACTCCAGGGTATGTCGTTAGGGTCAAGCGAAGGTTTTAAAGAGTATGCACAGAAGTGGATGGATCTGGCTGGCAGGGTGCAGCCTCCGTTGATTGATCGGGAGTTGGTAGACATGTTCCTGGGGACCCTATCTGGGCCATTTTTCAACCATCTTATCGGTAACTCGTCTGCAGGGTTTACTGATCTTATTCTGACTGGAGAGAGAATTGAGGCTGAGTTGAAGTCTGGTAAAATTCAAAAGGGTGCATCGTCAAGTTCTGAGAAGAAACCCTTCAAGAAGGAGGCCAGTGCTGTATATGGCTCCAGACGACAAGAGAAATCTGAGCACCGCCAATCTGTCAACGCGGTGATGATTGCCAAGCCTGCTGCCGCTCCTCGGCAAACCAACCCACCAAGGGCTGAAAGACCCAGGAGAGAATTCACCCGCTTGAGTATGACCCTATCGCAGATTTTTCCGCAGTTGTTGTCCACCAATCTAGTGACTGTCAGAGAGGCCCCAAAGGTTGTGAACACTGCTTCCCCCAAATACAACCCAAATGCCCGCTGTGCTTATCACTCCGATAGCCCGGGGCATTCCACTGATGACTGTTGGGCATTAAGGAATAAGGTGCAAGACCTTATTGACGCAAAAGAGATACAGTTTGAAGCGCCTGAGAGGCCGAATGTGGTAACTGCTCCTATGCCCCAGCATGGAGTAAATGTTGTTGATGAAGATGTATACGCTGTTTCTGTGGATGATGTGGCTACTCCCTTAATTACTGTCAAGAGGAACCTACTGCTGGCCGGTTTATTTCCGAGTTGCAGTGAGGGTTGCTTGTTCTGTGCTGTTTCCCTATCTGGTTGTCCTTTGCTGAAGTTGGGCATCCAAAGCCTAATGGACAACAAAGAGATTCTATTCAAGAAGACCACTGTTCAGTTGGTTCCGGTAGAAGAAGTTGCTGTTGTTACAATCTTCAATAATCCAATCAAGGCTCTCCCAAGGAAGCCTGTTCAAATCATGACTGTCGCACCTGTTGTTATTACTGTTCCGGGGCCTCTCCCCTACGAATCTGATAAGGCTATCCCCTGGCACTATGGGGAAGATGTGTATGTGAATGGGATTAAGCAAGAGTTCAACACTGGCACCAGTATCAGCAATATTACTGGTCCAGCCAAGGTTACCCGCAGCGGCAGGCTCTTCTCGCCTGACATTGCACCACCCGCTATTCGAAGACCCCTTACTATAACACCTACAAGTGTATATGTTCCTGTTTCTGATCAAGTTGTTTCCCCTGCCGCCGAATCATCCAATGCTCGGGGTAAAGGAATTGAAGATGAGCCTGCCCGGATGGAGGCACCTAGACTTGTAACTGCTGAGGCCTCCCAACAAGAGATGGAGGAAATCCTGAAAATAATCAAGAAGAGTGACTTTAATGTTGTCGAGCAGCTGGGGCATACGCCCTCCAAAATCTCCATGCTCTCCTTACTATTGTGCTCAGAGGCCCATGCTAAGGCCTTAATTTCATTTCTCAAGACGGCCCATGTGCCACAGGAGACATCTGCAGTTCAGTTTACTGATTGCGTAGCAAATCTGACAGCGGACAATGGCTTGGGTTTCTCAGATGCTGACCTTACTGCCAAGGGAAGAGACCACAATGATGCTCTGCATGTCTCTATTGAATGCAGGGGCACTACTCTGGTGCACGTGTTGGTGGACACTGGTTCTTCCCTAAATATGCTACCCAAGAAGGCCTTAGACCGTTTGGATTGTGAAGGCCTGGAGCTGAAACCTAGCAATATTGTCGTCAGAGCCTTTGACGGTTCCAAGAGGATGGTTCATGGAGAGGTTGACATTCCTATTCGTGTGGGCTCTCAGGTGTTCGACTCTACTTTCTATGTGATGGATATTCGTCCATCTTATTCTTGTCTACTGGGTCGACCTTGGATCCATAAAGCTGGGGCAGTGACCTCTACCTTGCACCAGAAGCTCAAGTACCCCGTCAGAGGGAAGATCGTCACTGTGCAGGGAGAGGAGGAGTATATGGTGAGCCATTTGAATTCCTTCAGGTATATTGAGATGGATGGGGAGTTTATTGAAACCCCCTTTCAGCATTTCGAAGAGGTGCTTCCAATTTCAGCAGCAGCAGAAACAGTGGTCGAAGAGGATGTTCCTTTGAAGATGGCTTCCTTGAAGGATGCCCGGGCTGTGGTTCAGAAAGGTGAATGTGCTAACTGGGGAAGACTCCCTGATTTTACACAGAAAACTGACAAGTTCGGACTGGGTTTTACTGTAGAGGGACAGAAAGCTATGCGGAAGGCAAAGACCAGAAGACCTCCTGTGCTCATTACCAATCCAGGAGTGAATGTTGTTGGGGAGGATAATGAAATGGATGAAGCAAAGTTCAATAGCTGGATCTACCCGACGGCTGATGGCGGATTGACCAATTGGATTGCGAAGGACCATACTCCTGTTACTTTCGTTACACAGTAATAAACTTCTTTGTTTCATTATTTGTAATAAACAATTAAAACTCTATGGCCCGGTGTCTTACCCGGGGCACCGTGGCTTCATTTGTGAGGGCATATAAATTGTCATTTCATATATCATGAATAAAGATCTTGGACGTTTTCTCGCATTTCAAATCTTATGCTCCTTTTCTTTCTTTCTTTCCTTTTATACATTTCAAAACAGCTGTATTTACACACACTCACTCATACAGGTTTCAATCCACTCTAGATCTCACTGGTAACGACTCTGCTACTGCCAGTTATGACTTCGAAAATCCGATCAACTTAGCCGAAGACGAAGGTGAAGATGATTGTGAAGTGCCTGGCGAGCTTGCAAGACTGTTACTCCAAGAAGAGAGGGCAATTCAACCACACGAAGAGCCAGTGGAAACGATAAATCTGGGTACTGAGACGGACAGGAAAGAGGTTAAGATTGGTGCCAACCTAGAGCTCAGCGTGAAGCAACGGTTGACTCAGATGCTACATGATTATATGGAGATCTTTGCCTGGTCTTACGAAGACATGCCTGGGTTGGATACTGACATTGTGGTCCATCACTTGCCTACTAAGGAAGACTGCCCTCCGATTAAGCAAAAGGTCCGCCGTATGCGTCCAGAGATGTCTGAGAAGATCAAAGCCGAGGTTATGAAACAGTTTGATGCTGGGTTCCTTGCAGTGACTTCTTACCCTCAGTGGGTTGCTAATGTGGTGCTGGTACCAAAGAAGGACGGTAAGGTCAGAATGTGTGTCGATTACAGGGATCTGAACAGGGCCAGCCCCAAAGATGACTTCCCCCTACCTCATATTGATGTCCTTGTGGACAATACAGCTCAGCATAAGGTGTTCTCTTTCATGGATAGCTTTTCAGGTTACAATCAAATCAAGATGGCTCCTGAAGACATGGAAAAAACTACCTTTGTTACTCAGTGGGGCACCTTCTGCTATAAGGTCATGCCTTTTGGACTGAAGAACGCTGGGGCAACCTACCAACGTGCCATGGTTGCTTTATTTCATGACATGATCCATCACGAGATAGAAGTGTATGTTGACGACATGATCGCAAGGTCCCAGACTGAGGAAGAACACCTTGATCATCTGCAGAAGCTGTTTGACCGGTTGAAGTTGTACAAGCTAAGGTTGAACCCGAACAAGTGCACCTTCGGGGTAAGGTCTGGAAAGTTGCTAGGCTTCATTGTAAGTGATAAGGGTATTCAAGTGGACCCTGCTAAGGTCAAAGCTATTCAAGAGATGCCAGCTCCTAAGACAGAGAAAGAGGTCAGAGGCTTTTTAGGACGCCTGAATTACATTGCTCGGTTCATCTCACACCTAACTGCTACTTGTGAGCCAATCTTCAAGCTGCTGAAGAAAGATCAGGTAGTACGTTGGAATGATGAATGTCAGGCTGCCTTTGACAGAATCAAAGAGTATCTCCAAGAACCACCCATCCTTATGCCACCGGTTGAGGGGAGACCTCTGATACTATACCTAACAGTACTTGACAACTCAATGGGGTGTGTGCTGGGGCAGCATGACGAGTCTGGCCGAAAAGAGCATGCCATTTATTACCTTAGCAAAAAGTTTACCGACTGTGAGACCCGATACTCACTGCTTGAGAAAACTTGCTGCGCTTTGGTATGGGCTGCTCGCCGGCTGAGACAGTATATGCTGACTCATACCACCTTGTTGATCTCAAAGATGGATCATATAAAGTACATATTTGAAAAGCCTGCTCTGTCTGGGAGAATAGCAAGATGGCAGATGATCTTGACAGAATACGACATTCAGTACACAACCCAGAAAGCCATCAAGGGAAGTGTATTGGCAGACCACTTGGCACATCAGGCAGTAGACGACTATCAGTCAATGAACTTTGAGTTTCCAGACGAGAGCATCATGATAGTGACTGATTGTGAAGTACCTGGACCAGATGAAGGACCTGAGGAAGGATCCCGATGGTATATTCACTTTGACGGAGCCTCCAATGCTTTGGGTAATGGTATCGGCACTGTGATCATATCTCCTCAAGGCACTCATACTCCACTCACTGCCCGACTATGTTTCAACTGTACCAACAACATGGCGGAGTATGAGGCATGCATCATGGGTCTCCAAGCTGCGATCGACTTAAGGATCAAGTTTCTGAGTGTCTTCGGAGATTCCGCTCTCGTGATTAATCAGATCAAAGGAGAGTGGGATACGAAACATCCAAATCTTATTCCTTATAGAGAATGTGTGTTGACCTTGATCCCTCACTTCACAAAGATAACTTTTGAACATTTCCTAAGAGAGGAGAATCAGCTGGCAGACGCGTTAGCTACGATGTCTTCTATGTTCAAGGTCAAATGGGATAATGAGGCTCCCCGGATCATCATCTGGAAACTGGACGAACCGGCATACTGTTGTGATCTCGAGACTGAATTGGTGACTGAGAAGCCTTGGTACCATGAGGTGAAGAGATATTTGGAAGCTCAGGAATACCCTGAAGGTGCCTCTGTCAATGATAAAAAGTTTCTGAGAAGGTTTGCAGCGAAGTTCTTCCTTAGAAACGGCATCTTGTATAAGCGAAACCATGATTCGACCTTACTGCGTTGTGTGGATAAGACTGAAGCAGAAAGGATCATGGAAGAGCTACATGAAGGGACCTTTGGTACACATTCCAGTGGACACACTATGGCAAAGAAGATCCTTCGGGCAGGGTATTTCTGGTCCACCATGGAAGCAGACTGCTACCAACATTCTCGGACATGCCATAAGTGCCAGATATATGCAGACAAGGTGCATGTTCCTCCAGTTCCTCTGAATGTTCTGACTGCGCCTTGGCCGTTTGCAATGTGGGGCATAGACATGATCGGTGAGATTAAACCTACGACATCTAATGGGCATCGCTTCATCCTGGTAGCGATTGATTGTTTCACGAAGTGGGTCGAAGTAGCTTCCTATGCTACGGTAACCAAGACTGTGGTGGCACGCTTCATTCGGCATAACCTAATCTGTCGATACGGCGTCCCAGAAAGAATTATTACAGACAACGGTACCAATCTCAATAACAAGATGATCACTGAGCTCTGCGAGCAGTTTAAGATACAGCACCATAACTCTTCTCCTTACAGACCAAAGATGAATGGGGCTGTAGAAGCAGCAAATAAAAACATCAAGAAAATCGTGCAGAAGATGACAGTGACCTATAAAGATTGGCACGAGATGTTACCGTTTTCTCTACATGGGTACCGTACCTCAGCCAGGACGTCAACCGGGGCAACTCCTTTCTCCTTGGTCTACGGTATGGAGGCAGTCTTACCGATCGAAGTGCAAATACCCTCTCTCCGGATAATGAAGGATGAAAATCTGAACGAAGATGATTGGATCCAGACACGACTTGATCAGCTAAACCTTATTGACGAAAAGAGACTTGCTGCTATCTGTCATGGTCAGACGTACCAAAAACGGATGATCAGGGCATTTAACAAAAAGGTCAGACCACAGGAATATCAAGTTGGGGATCTGGTAATCAAGCGAATCATCCTTCCTCAGAGTGATCCAAGGGGCAAATGGACCCCTACGTACGAAGGGCCATTTGTGGTTAAACATGTGTTCTCATGAGGAGCCATGATTTTAACCAACATGGATGGTGACGACCTTCCTCACCCCGCCAATGCAGACATAGTAAAAAGATACTACGCATAAAAAAAGACCCGCTAGGTTGACATACCTAGGCAAAAATTAGGGCTTCCCGGCGAACCATAAGGGTTCGGGCAAAATGAAGGGATGAAATGAAAAAATCTGTACACCCGGCAAGTCGAAAACCTGAAAAGGCGGCTTGGGCAAAAATGGGTATCCCGGGGGACTGAAAACCCGAAAGGGCGGTCCAGGCAAAAGTTAGGGATAAAGCGTAATACTATGTCTCATTGATCACTTTGCATCCAGAATCCGGTATCTACATCAAGTTCAGACGGCACCGATCAGTCAGCTTCATCTTCAACTAAGGTCATCAAGTGATGAGACGCTCGGAGATATAAAGGCAATAGCAGAGTGGAAACCCAGTGGGATCGTTCATTTCACACAGCTGTTTTATCTTCTCTTGTACAAAATTTGTATAAACTCTTTTGTTCGGCGACGTTCTCTTACTAGGACGTCAGCCTCTTGTACATAAAACGCCTATTTACAGGCCATTCAAAAATCAATACAAATATACTTTTCAGTTAAAAGTGCCAATTGTTTTTCCTTTTTCTGTTTTGTTTTGCGAAGAACGTCCAAGGTTCAATTTGTGATATATGCATTGACAATAATTTGCTAACTCATAAATATTTGCATACGAAACAAAGGATTAATTACAGGTAACATTAGAAACAGGGGCAATAAAGAGTTGTCTAAGCCATCTAATTGTTCTGTCCTCCAAGGTACCAAGGTAGGTTCAACTAAAGAACATAACCAGATATCTTAATTCCCCAGAGAGTGAGTCAGCAAGTCAGTACACTCTCCTCAAGCGAAGCTATTATCAAACTTAAGGAAGTTGGGTATCATCCCGCAGATCTCAACATTCCCCACAGTATGTACATGCATTCTTAACAAGCATCCCCGGCAATCTTGGTCTAAAGATTGTTCCCCGGCGGTATATCAAACATTCAATGGAGTCACTTCCCCGGTACAGTTCAAAACTTCCCCAGGAGAGTCCAATCTAGTTCCCCAGGAAAGTTGGAATTCATCTCCCCAAGCAGTAAGCTTATCCCCAGTAGATTCTGGAAGCTTATCCCTCGCAGAGCACGAACGCGTCTCCCGGCTTCATTCAAAGAGTTATTTCCTTACCAGGATATAACTGGGTTATCCTCAGCCAAAAGCCACGGAAAGATCATTCTCGACGAAGTCTTCTTATCCCCAGCGAAGTCTATTAACACTTCCAACACAACAATGGTATCCCCAGCAAGTTATTATCAACATTTCAACAAAGTATCTCTCCCCCCACAGAGTATTGCTTCCCAGCAAGATCGCTAGAGTACTTTTCTCCCCGCAGAGTAATCCATTCGCCAAGTTTATTCCCCAACAGAGTTATCTTCTCCTACCGGTATTCTTGCAACTATCATCCCCAGCGGAGGAAAAAATCTATTCTTCAGCATCAGCCCGGGAGTGACTTCCCGACACCCGTCAAGGATTTATTTTCCTAAGACGAAAAGATACATTCATAAACATCGCATTTCCATACATCATAGCATGCATATACGCATCACATCTTACAAATCTCATTTATGTTGAGAACATCATTTGCTTGATCCATATCATGCATTGCATATGACTGACCTTTACCTTTCAGGAAAGATCCAGTCAAGTTCTCAGCTATATTTCAAGACCTAGACCGGTTCAGTTAAGTCGACCCTAAGACTTTTCTATTTCTTATCCAGTCAAAGGCCTTCTCTGGTTCAGTCAGATCGACCCTAAGATCTCCCTGTTTCTTATCCAGTTGAAGATTTCAAGACCTAGACCGGTTCAGTTAAATCGACCCTAAGATTTTTCTGTTTCTTATCCAGTCCAAGGCCTTCTCTAGTCCAGCTAAATCGACCCCTAACAGATTTTCCTGATAAAGACTCAGTAGAAGATATCCAAGATTCTCTCAGCATTACTGTTGAGGTTGTAGTTGCCTATGGTTCTCTCCCCGTTACTGCGGAGGTAGTAATCGTCCCCAGATTCTCTCAGCGTTACTGTTGAGGTTAAAGTCGCCCAAGATTCTCTCAATGATTACTGTTTAGGTTGAAGTCGCCCAAGATTCTCTCAATGATTACTGTTGAGGTTAAAGTCGCCCAAGATTCTCTCAATGATTACTGTTGAGGTTGAAGTCACCCAAGATTCTCTCAATGATTACTGTTGAGGTTGAAGTCGCCCAAGATTCTCTCAATGATTACTGTTGAGGTTGAAGTCGCCCAAGATTCTCTCAATGATTACTGTTGAGGTTGAAGTCGCCTATGGTTCTCTCCCCGTTACTGCGGAGGTAGTAATCGTCCCCAGATTCTCTCAGCGTTACTGTTGAGGTAAAAGTCGTCCAAAGATTCTCTCAATGATTACTGTTGAGGTTGAAGTCGCCTAAGGTTCTCTCACCGTTCCTGTTGACGTAGTAACCACCCCTGGTTCATTCATCACCTTTTGAAGCTCCAGATACAGCTCCTGTAACCAATCAGGATACATCTATACAAAGAATCGGAAGATCAGCTCCTGTAACAGGTCAGGTAATCATTTTCTTTTGCAGGTACGCAAGTTCTCGCTAAGGAATCTCTGACACGATCAACATCCAGATGGCATCTATAAGCCCATCCACCTATCCATCATCTCTTAGCATGACATCTATAAGCCCATCATCCTATTCATCAATCTCCAAATGGTATCTATAAGCCCATTCCCATCATCACACTACTATGTGAGCGCAAATTTCTGGGCACTCTAGTGTTCAATCATCTTCTACCTTCGGATTACGAAAGGCACGTCAGCCAATCTGCATCCTCAGGTCTAAGAAGATTGAACAGGGGCAACTGTTGTACCCCAAAATTTGCCCTCCCATATTCTTCAAGATTTGCAAAGAGCATGCTTCAAAATCTCCTCAAGGGTGGCACAGTTCAAGGGCCTCCTAACAGTCAAAAAATTAGGGTTTTGGTTCTAACAAAGAAAATGAAGTTTCCAAGGGTCCAATCAAGTCCCACATGCCTATGAACATGGTCAAGCATCCATATACCAAGTTTCAAGACTTACAGCACAAAATTGCACAGTCAAAACCCTAATTGCACTACAGTCAACTGTAGGGGCAAAATGGTCATTTGACAGTCAAAAGTTCAAATTTTTGGTCAACATCTCATTTTGAAGCCACAAACATCATTTGATCAATTCTTGATCATGATTCTCAAAGCTTGGCTCAAAAAGTCTCAAGATGCAAAAGTTTCCATATTTGGACAGTTGAAAAAGTCAACTGTAACTTGACCAAGGCATAACTTCCACATGGATTATCAGAAAAATTCCATCCAAAGCTCATTTTGAAGAGAAAGACATTTCCTACAACTCCTCTTCACACTTCAAGTCCAAGAAATGCTCTCACAAAAAGTTATCAATTTCAACATTATAGGTCATTTTCAAAAGTCAACAAAAAGGGACTTTAAGCCAAAGGCCATAACTTGAGATTGGTAAATCAAAATGACATGGGACCAAAGGCATTGGTTAGAGGACTCAAATAACTTTCCAAAATGTCCAAGAACATGAGCAAAGCTTAAAAATTGAGCAAGATATGCCTTGTGGAAGTTGGGAAATTTTTGGATATTTTGAAAAGTCAACATTGCTTCAAATGTCTTAAAAAATGCTAATGGGCCTCTTTTTCTTCCAAGAATCATTATCCAAGGCATGTGCACGACCATTTGTCCCAAAGGGAAGTTTTTCATCATTTTTATTTATTTATTTGAATTTTTAAATACTAATAATTCATTTAATTAAAATAAATATGTGGAAAATACTAAACCTAAGTTTTTAAATCTTTTTATGCATGGAATACACTCAATATTTCGTGCATGATCAGATTTGGAAAGAATCCATGTGATTGGACATGATTGATATCAAATTAGCTTGAAAAAGATTGAAAAAATTTTGGCATGGAAATCAAATATTTTCTCATCAATTCATTGATTCTTTGGACCAAATTTTGAACCCTAATCATTCACACATATATAATAATGCAAACCCTACTCCTAATAATCTCCAGGCTGCGCCAGAAAAGCATAACAAAGTTTGAGTTTTTTGTCAAAAAAGTGAAAACTGCAAACCCTATTCTAGCACGATTCAGAGGCCAAGATTAATCCCAATAGCTTGCAAAAGTGTTACTGAAGCTAACTGAATAGTTTTCCATATCCCTAACATCAAGAATTGGTAATTGAAAGTCAAACTGTGTCCTTCTTTTTGCATAATCGTGTTTTATTATTCAGGCCATATCCATGCATTTTGATTCTTGATTTGTACTAATGAGTTGATTCTGAAGCTAGCAGTATGGTTTAATTGAAGAATCATTGCCCATACACGATTCCACCATGAACGACGCTTAGGGTTTTCAGAACCTTGAATTGGGGTTTCCCAGTTATGAATAAAATTAGGACGTGAGACCTAGCCTATTAGAATCAGGACCTTCAGACAAATCCAATGATGGGGTCGCGCCCAATTTTTGATTACAGATGAGCTAATCGCTATTTTTTCACACTGTATATAGTGGGGGTTTAAAACCCCCGCAATCTTGTTTATTTTGTTTCAGGAAAAACAAAAGCCATGGAGAAGATGATGAAGTGTCAAGGCGTGGTAGGAGCATTTGAATTTTCGCGCTAAATCAGCCACTAACCATTGTTTTATCTTATATTATTTGTTTCCTATTATATAATCAAAACGCGTAGTTGGAGCGGTTGGCAAAGCATAGTAGTGGTAATCCCTGGGACCTGGGTTCGAATCCCAGGTCCCCCATTCTTTCAATATTTTTTCCTAACGTGATTCCATGCAGCACTTTGTTTGAAGGCCTATCCTATAGCTTCATATCCAGCGTGCCACATGGCCTATTACCTCAATCCAAGGGCATTGGTTGGAAGAATACCCTGGGCGTTAGTCAATGGAGCTACACGCTAGCAGAAAAGTCAATGAGGCCAGAAATCAATTGGGCCAGAATTACTGACTTTACCTCCAATTTGGGGACAGAACCCCCCTTGGTATTGTATTTCTTTCTATTTTCTTTGTTTTATTTTTATTATTTGTTTTAATTCCATTGTTTTCTTTTAATTTAATAAAAAAATTAATTTCATATAAAAATAATATAAAAATCAGAAAAGACAAAATTAAAAATATATTTTATTTTAATATTTTTTAAGTAAATATCATTAATTAATTTAGCTTTGTAAAATTAGGTTTAATTCAAACATTTTTCTTAATAAATTAAAAATTTGTAGAATTAGGGTTTTAATCAATTTTTATCCTTTTTCTTTTCTTTTCACTAATAATTAATTATTTATTTTTATAAATCAAATTGCCATTAATTAATTAATTTAATTTTAGGTTTAAATTTTAACATGTTTTTCTTAATAAATAAAAGTTGTAGAATTAGGGTTAATTAGTTAATTTCATTTAATTCACATAAAAAACCATAAATCCAAAAAATCTCAAAATAATTTCTTTTTTCATTTTAATTTAATTAATTTAATAATTTAATTTAATTTCATTAAAAAGGGTCCAACGCCCTCGCTTCCAATTTTAATTCCAATTCACGCATTTTATTTTACTTCTTATAATATTAATGTAATTCTCCCAAAGCCTTGTAAACTCGGACATTTTATTTCTCGCACTTTATTTACTTTCTGTCAAATCGGGTCCTGGATTTTAATTTTGGCGATGTGGACCCGCGCCTTTGTAATAGTTTAGAACTTTTAATTTCCGCATCTTTTTAATTGTTAACTATTGCATGCAAGAATGAATGATAAAAATAAAAACAAAAGCGTAGATCACCCCTGACATGGCAAAAGACAAAAAATATCTGAAAATGACACACAAATCACACACCACCCCTAGGGTACGCCTCACTGTTGCCTTGCCTCGAAAGGTGATCGTCGAGTAGAGGATGTCTTAGTAAGTCCTCATGATCCGGGAACCTGGCATGAGGGTAGCTTCTAAGGTGTCTTCCTATTGCTCTGGTGATCACCATGTCCCGAACCTCGAATTGACCCGAATACCTCCAATGGTGGTGCTACCTACCTCTCAATGGTGGGATGGAACTACTTTAAGGACATTTACACAGACGAATTCCTTAGGGTAGGTAGACGACTCTGGATACTTGCTCTAAATTTCAAACAAAAATTCAAAAATACTTTTCACACCGACACCTTTTCAAAAAGCTTTCGAAAGCAACTTTTCAAACACTCTTGAGGACCGATACAAGAGTCGAACTAAAATTTTCAAAGAAACTTTTAAAAAAAACCCACAGTTGAAAAGCAAACAAACCATTTTTGAAAACACAAGTGAGCAAGTTTCTAAGAGCCCATGGATAACCATGGATAGAAAGGGTGCTAACACCTTCCCTTTCTATAACCCACCTCCCGAACCGAGAGCAATCTCTATAAGGAATTTTTATGTGCTTTTGTCCTTTCCATTTGGAGAAAATAAAAGACGGTGGCGACTCTTGCTTCCGCGACATTTCGCGAATCAGCGTTAAACAGTCAGTTCCAGATCCACCGATCACAAGGGGCATGTCAGCTGAAGACCTTAAGCACGGACATGTTGCTTCTCCCAGTTAATGCTTTCCCAACTTCTTTACCCTTTTTTGGGGCAAAATTTGAAGACTTTGTTGTGCCAACTACAGTCAATCTGAGGCAATCACGTCGAGATTTGATGAATTCCTCTAAGAGTTTGAAGACACCAGAGCATGGTGAATTCCAGATCTTTTGTAAAATCCTCTTGAAGACGATTTCTCCTCAATCAACCAGATAGCTTGGGGCATGTTAGAAGTGAAGCTATTCGCAAGAATTGTCGTGCAACATGCAGCCCATCAGCAGTAAACTTGGGGCATCCAAAATTAGTCCCAGGGGCAATCCAGATTTGTCAAGATATGTGATATGTATTGCACACATTATCAGAGGGTGGTGTTCCCAGTATCTCCAGTTAAGCATGGCTTTTTCCAACTGAAACTTTGTTTATGTTGTTATCCTTTCAATGGATTGTTGGTGATAGAAGACTAGACTTTGGGTTATTCACCAAAAAATATCTCCCTCTCCAGAGATATTTAAGCCTTGTAAAAGGACTTTGCTCCAATGATGGCCTGTGTTCTATCTCCAGTAATATTCCCATCTTGTTGAGATTAGCCGTGTGTTGAGTTATACCGTGATGTCTTATCATCTCTTGTCTATCTCCTGTCTGTTTTGTCAGCATATACATGACATTCATTTATTCATTCACACTTGCATCATGCGCGCACATTTGTATTTGTTGATGTCATTGAGTTTGTATACCTCGGTTATGTCTATTCAAATAGTGTACTTGATCTTTCCAAATAGAGTGTCAACTTAAGCAGAAAGTGCGCCTCCTTTCTAATTCCCCACTGAGTTAACTCTCGTGGAAGAATCTTGCTTTACCTTTCCTTTTCCATCTCTGGATAGGATAAATCCCCATTTGAGTTGTTTCCTCATTGGGTGGAGTCTTGTTTGACTGTTTTCTCTCCTGTTTATTCCTGGATTGAGCTTTGTCTCTTGTGAATGATACCCTGTGGATATCTCTAGGCTATGAAACCTAGATGGAGAGTGAATTTATTTTGCAACGTAAATACTTGGTCTCCTCAAGAAGGATTTACTCATGGTTCCCCATTGAAGATGAACTTTATTCCCCAGCAGTGTTATCACAACCTTCTTCTGGAATATCGACATGACAACAAGCGACTGACTCTTTATTTGAGCAGTTTGATTATTTCTGATTTCTTTATGACAAATGGCGGTCTCTTCATGAGCAGTTTGTCCATCCCCGATGAAATTATTGGCTCTCACCTCCAGCAATATCTTCACGATATTTTATGGGTATCTTTTTGGGAAACAGCAAGCGGAAGTCTCTTCATGAGGCAACTTGTGTGTTATGGATACTCTTGACAAACAGCAAGCGGCAGTCTCTTCATGAGGCAACTTGTGTGTTATGGATACTCTTGACAAACAGCAAGCGGCAGTCTCTTCACGAGGCAACTTGTATATTATTGACACCTCGAAAAACGGCAAGTGGCAGTCCTTTCATGGGTAGCTTGTACGTTATTTTTTCTTTTAAAAACGGCAAGTGGCGGTCTCTTCATGAGCAGCTTGTACAGAAAACGGCAAGTGGCAGCTTCTTCATGAGCAGCTTGTACGTTAGTATTTTTGGAAGATAGCAAATGGCAGCTTATCTATTTGAGCAACTTGTGTGTTATTGTTCCCTTGAAAACGGCAAGTGGCAGCTTCTTTATGAGCAACTTGTGGGTTATTGGCAACAAGTGGCAGACTCTTCATGAGCAGCTTGTATGCTTTGATATTCTTTGAAGACAGCAAGTGGCAGCTTCTTTATGAGCAGCTTGTGGGTTTCGGCAACAAGTGGCGGACTCTTCATGAGCAGCTTGTGTGCTTTAATATTCTTTGAAGACAGCAAGTGGCGGTCTCTTCATGAGCAGCTTGTATGTTATTGACACCTTTGAAAGGAAGCAAGTGGCGGCCTCTTTGAGTAGCTTGTGTATCCCCAACAATAATGTTTACTCAGCAAATGGCATCCCTTCAGAAAAGTCCCATGGGGAAGTTTGTTATTTTATCCTTTTCAAGTGATATCTTGGTTAAAGAAGAAATGTGTTACCGTTCTTGGTAAAATTCAGAAATCAGAGATGTTTATCTCCAGCCACAGTGCTGATCATTTTGCTTTTCCAGTTACAGTACTGATGTAAATCATTACCTTTTCCAGTCTCAATACTGATGTAAATCATTCAAGAGTCTCTCATTTGAAGTCTATGACTTTGTTTCCCCAGTGGAGTTACAACCTTTTCCTCTGTGGGATTACTGTATAATGTGCTTGGTTTCTCCAGCATAGTCTGTCTCGTATGGCGTCATTCCCCATAAAATTAAGAGCATTACATTCATATCATATCATGAACATAATCGCGGTATCTTAAGGCCAAAAATTGTGTATTCTATATTTAAGTCCCTTCAATCTCGTCGAAATGAAGATCCCAATCTTCATATCTCCAGATAGAAGAAACTTAAATAGGGGCAGCTGTTGTACCCCAATTTTTGACCTAAGATCCCATTTTTATTTTTGCATTTCTTTAAGATAAGTCAAGGTCACGAAATACGGTCGGTTTTAACGTCTCACCTTCGAGCTTTGACTATGCGAAGATTGTCAAGTGTTTTGAACATTTTTAGCATATGTATCACTAATTTCTAATCGCATACAAAGGTGTATGTTCATGTTTTCTTTTGTGTCATGTGCAGAGACAGGTCTGAATCAAGAGCATCAGGTGTCGCGCCTCAATTAAGGTTTTGAGTCTCCCAAGCCAAAATTACGGTTGATTATGGACTCTTGAAGACTGATTCATCAACGCACAACTGTCGCCCCCCATTTTTCGCCCCTTCACTTTTTTCGACTGGTGCATATTTTGTCGTTAATTTGAAAAATCGATCATTTCGCATACTTTCTTGTTTTTATTCATCATTTTAATTTCTATTTAAAAAAAAAAGAATTAAAATAGTTTATCATTTGCATTTCCTATCATATTTCTAATGAAATTTTTTAGTTCAAAAATCTGTCTTATTATTATTATTATTATTTTTAATTATTTTTATCTATTTCTATTTCTTTTAGGTATTACTAACTATTTTCTCTTCTTCTCGTTATTGTTATTATTAGTAGTATCTTTATTGCATTTTATTATTTCATCTTTTATTGTTACTAATTATGTTTATTTTGTTCTCATTATTGTTATTATCATTGTTGCATTTTATTATTTTTATTTTATTGTTACTAATACTTTTTTTCTTCTTCCTATATTATTGTTACTATTATGTTATTATTTGTTTGTTTTTGTCAAAAATAGAGGAAAAAATTACAAATTACCACAACAATTTTACACAAGTGTTTGTACAAGAAAACAAAAATCTACACCCAAAGAAGAATTTACATGAAAGTGACCATAACAAATCTGCATCAAAAATCCAAAAAAAAGATTACCATATTAGTCCAAACTCACTAGAATTTCCCCCCCAAAACTCCCTCCAATTTCATCTCCCATCTTCTATAAAACAATAGGAGGGCAGTAGAGAAAAAGGGGGGGGATAAAATTAACAAACAAAATATTCCACACACAAAAACTCCATGTAAGATACACACATCACATAATTTCCAGAAAGTTTTCCTTTCATTGCTTACAACTTTTTGTACATAGTTACACATATTTTTCTAGTAGTTTTTCTAGAGTCCACTTCTCTTTTTGAGTCAAACCACCTGACCTCCTCTTTCAAATTCCTAAGTTTCTACATCTTTTGTGGCTTGTTTCAATTTCACGGAAAACTCACCACATCACTAAATTCTCTTCACAACCTTTATCTCTAAACCAAAAATATCAACATCATCAAAGGAAAAGAATGATTCACTTTTTTCTTCTAATTGCTAACTAACGAAAAGAGAAACAAACAATCACAATAAGCAAATAGAATATAAAAATTCTGGAAAAAAACTTTGTATTGTGTCCTTGACTGTTTTGCAGGAGAAAAAGAAGAAACAACCGTCCGATTTGCATCATTCAAACCGACCGCGACCCTTGCAACTCGTGCGTCTCAGCCGCTAACAGGCTCCGATCTCAATGGAACCACCGTCCCACCATCACCGTACCTTCATTCTGAATTCACATCATGCCATAGCCTATCCATACACAAGATCGCAGCCGTCGACCCACTCTGGTGCACCCCAGAGGCATCGTTGCAAACCCAGTTGTCACTGCTGCCAATCACCGTGTCGTTCACCCAATCGTCGCGAAACTTCACAACACTAACCTATACACTTTTCCTACTGTCTTTTCCGCCACCATAAGGCTTTCAGAATCCCTCAATGACATTGTTTTTGGGAACCTATTTTCTAATGTCAGCTAACAACTATTCATTGTAAATTTTGTGTCTTTGTTCACAGATTTTGATAGAACAAAATCAAAAGCAATGAATCCAAAGGAAAAACAAAATCAGAATAGAAGAAGAAACAAGTCAAGAACACCGACCACCACGTCACAAACCGGACCACTACGACTCCTGCTCCATAACAATCAACAACAACAAATCTGCTCAAACAAACCAAGTTCTCGATCACCGCAGTCATCACTACACACCTTTATTACCCGTCAACCACATCAATTCCCCATGTTTATTCAGGTTGGTGTTGAAGAGAAAAAAACAAACAGTAGAATCGCTGCTCTCACAACATAACCACCGCTGAAACTGGTTGCAGCCGCACCATCTCGCGACATCCACAGATCTGCCGGTAGCCGCCGTCGTACACCTTGCTTCATCGTTAAAATCAAAATGCCTCCAATGAAACCCCTGATTTGCTCCTGCACACCGCACCACCGCCAATCCCGGATCCGCTGCGCCACCCTATGTTAGAGTCGATCAACACTTTCATCAGGTTTGGTTTTGCTTTATTTATGGTTGTGGGTTTTCTTTGTCTCCATGGTTCTGTCTTGTAGCTTGCGATTTCATTAGGAATTTCTCTGTATGGTGAAAGGGAACAGTTCGTTTTGGGTTTAAGAAGAAGAGTAGTGTGGTTGAAAGAGAAAGAGGATATTTGTATTTGTGAAGGAAGAGAGAACGTGAAGAGATATGCAATCTCTTTTTTTGTTTCAATATATTTTCTCTTTTATTTACATTACTTGTTTTTTTTTAATTAATTACCCCTTGTCATAAGCTGATTGGCTGGAAGTTTGTTTGAAAAGTCAAAACAACCAAGCTCCATTTTTCTTCTCATTCTATAAGGTGGCGCATGTTTTAAGATAAAAAAAAAATATAAAAAATATTAGTAAATCTTATATTTAGATTTAGTTTAGTATTAATTTAGATTTTTTTAATTAGTTTAATTTTATTTTAGTAACTTTAGAATATTATTTCATTTGGATTTGATTTAGTAAATTTTAGAATTTTATTTGTTTTGATTTTATTTAGTAAACTTTAGAATTTTATTTTGTTTATTTTTATTTTAGTAACTTTAGGATTTTTATTTCATTTAGATTTGACTTAGTAAATTTCAGAGTTTTATTTGTTTTAGTTTTGACTTAGTAAACTTTAGAATTTTATTTCGTTTTATTTTTATTTTAGTAACTTTAGGATTTTATTTCATTTAGATTTGACTTAGTAAATTTCAGAGTTTTATTTGTTTTAGATTTGACTTAGTAAACTTTAGAATTTTATTTTGTTTAGTTTTATTTTAGTAACTTTAGGATTTTATTTCATTTAGATTTAGAATTTTATTTGTTTTAGTTTTAATTTAGTAAACTTTAGAATGTTATTTGATTTAAGTTAACTTTAGAATTTTAGTTGTTAGTTTTAGTTTAGGGACTTTAGAACTTTATTTGATTTAGAATTAGTTTAATGAGTTTATAATTTTTATTTGATTTAGAATTAGTTTAATAAGTTTAGAATTTTAGTTGTTTAGAATTAGTTTAATATTCTTCTAGAATTTTTTTTGATTTAGATTTAGTTTAGTAACTTTGGAATTTTTATTTGTTTTAGATTAAATTTAGTAACCTTAGAATTTAATTTAGCTTAGATTTAATTTGCTAATATCAAAATTTTAATTTTAGTTTAGATCTAGTGTAGTAATTTTAGAATTATTTTTATAACTTTAGAATTTGTAATTAGTTTAAAATTATTTTAGTAATCTTAGAATTTTTACTTAGATAATTAGTTCTATTTTCTTCTATATAAATATCTTTGTCATTTTAATTTCTCGATGCCTTTGGTCATTAGTCTGTTTCATTAGATTTGTTTTCTTGTGAATTTTCGAATGTTTATACTTTACTGATTCACCTTATTTTACTTGCTCAATCTATTCCAAGGGAAATGTTTCAACTCATCTGACTTCATGTCATCAAATACGTCTTCTACAATCGTGCGAATACCCTCATTCATTTTTTTGCTTATTTACTATTTTTCCAAACTTAAGATAATTCTCCCAAAAGACTCCATTTTCAAACTCATACCTTTTAAGTCAAAACTTCGACACTAGGTCATCAGTCTCTCCAACACCGATTTTTAGCCAAACGAACCATTTTAATCAAACAAACAATTTTAACCAAAAACAGATATTTCAAAAGGTTCCTGCGGAGTACCGCAGATGCATTGGGTGCTAATACCTTCCCATTGTATAACCAACCCCCGAACTCTCGATCTCTTTCAAAACACATTGTATTTTTATTACTTTTAAGTATTATTTTACATTGCATATCTTAGGGTTTTATTTCGCTCTTTTCCCTTTTCCCTTGGAAATAATAAAGCGCGGTGGCGACTCTTGCTTTTGTGAGTCAAGTTAATTAATAGCTTGATCTCCGATTTTCACCGCTACATAATTTCACCTCCGTGATCACTTCAGATTGTAACAATGTTAGTTTTAAACTTATTTTGGAACATCTTAGCAAACTTTTCAAATGCGGAGAAAGTGTCACTTTTGCTAGCCAAGAAAATAGTCCAACAAAATCTAGAGAAGTCATCTACTATAACAAAACCATAATAATTACCACCTAGACTTTTTATTCTAGAGGGTCCAAAAAGATTCATGTGAAGAAGTTCAAGTGGTTTTGTTGTAGAGATAATCTTTTTAGATTTAAAATAAAAAAAAATTTGTTTGCCCATTTGACATGCATCACATAAGTGATCTTTAGAAAAATTTATTTTAGGTAAACCAACAACTAGATCTTTTGATACAATTTTTTTTAGCAAATCAAAATTGACATGCGCGAATCGCCTATGCCAAATCCATGAGTCTTCACTCATGGAGACAAGACATTTAGCGCTGGTCAAAGATACTTCATTCAAGTAAAGCATATATAAATTATTAACCCTCAAACCTTTAAACACAATTTCCTTATCACTATTTTCAATTAAGCAACAATCTTTTGAAAAACAAACTTTATATCCTTTGTCGCATAATTGATTAATACTAATGAGGTTGTGTTTAAGACCCTCAACTAAAAGGACATCTGAGATAGTAGTAAAATAGGGATTACCTACACTTCCTTTTCCGAGTATAGTTCCCTTGTTGTTATCACCATAGGTTACAAAGCCCTTCTTCTTAGCCACAAAGTCAAAAAATAGGGAAATGTCAACCGTCATATGTCTTAAGCACCCACTGTCGAGAAATCATCTTCTCTCCGTAGTCTCAAGATATTCCACCTACAAAATCAAACAAGGGAAATAGGTACCCAATTATTATTGGGTCCTTGTGAGTGAAACATAGGTTGCCTTTGGGAAGCCATTTGAAAATGCCTTTAGGTACCAAGAATATTCTAAATCGACATTTTTTAATAGTGTGTCCCTCCTTGCAACAAAATAGACAAGCTGAGTCTTGAAATGAGTTACCTTTGCTTGATTGATCTCTTATTTGATAATAATATTTTTGATAGGGATTAAGCATGCTTTTCTAAAGTTTGATCAATCAATAGCAAATGTAACTTTGGGTTGTAAATCCTTGTCTAATTTAGCTTTAAGAACTTTAGTCTCTCTTTTCCAAATGTGACAAGTTTCACATCCATGCCAATTTTGCCAAGAGGTCTTGTCAATTTCATCTTTGTCTTTGATACTATCTATAATAGATGCCTTGAGAGTTTCCAACTCTTTTTTGGATTTGGAAACTTTATGCTCAAGGTATTTGAAAATCTTTTCATTTGAGGCTAAGCGTTCGAAAGCTTCCTGAGCCTCATGATGTAGAGTATTAAAGACATTTAGTAATTCAATATAAGACATATCATCAACATAATCATATTTAGAATGACTTACATTCTTTTTCTTTTTGTGATGCGCCATAAGACACAAGTTTTCAATTTCCTCTTCATCACTAGAGTTATCTTTGCTTGATAAATCACTATCACTATCCCAAGCAATGTAAGCTCTTCTAACTTTGTTTGGCTTCTTTTGAAACTTATCTCTTACTTTATTTTTCTTGAACAAGGGACAATATGGTTTGTAATGACCGGGTTTCCCACAATTGTAACAAGATCCTTTTGACTTATATCTCTTGCTTTCAAAAGGTTTGTTTGTCTTAGCTTGCCTTCTATAGTCAATGAGATTCTTATCCAAATGTTAGATCTCATTCTTCCGAAGATATCTATGTACTTCCTTATGAATAAACCCAAATCTTCATCCGGAATCTCATCTCCATCACTTGAGTTACTTCCACACGAATATATGGTGGAAGACTTGGAACTTGAAGCCCTTAACGCGATGGACGTCTTCTCCGTGTCCCTCAAATTTGCTTTCTTATCTTTCTTTTCATGCTTACTTAGATTTGTGAGCTCTTGCTCATGTTCTTGAAGCTTACCAAACAATGTTGTAAGTTCCAATGTTGTTAGATCATTGGCTTCCTTGATTGCCGTGACCTTAGGTTGTCATTCCCTGTTAAGACATCTCAAAATCTTGTTAATAGAAACAACATTGGAAGTAATATGACCAAGTGTGTGTAAGGGATTTATTATGTGAGAAAATCTCTTTTGCATGTCTGCAATGGTTTCACCATGCTTCATGTGAAAGAGATTAAAATCTTGAGTTAATGTGTTAATCCTTGCTAATTTGACATCATTTGTACCCTCATGGGTAACTTGTAAAGCACCCCACATTTACTTAGCGGTAGTACAATGTGAGATACGAAAGTATTCATTAACTCCAAGAGATTATATGAGCATATTTTTAGCTTTCCAGTCATAAACATAGTTTTTCTCATCTTTTTCATCCCATTGTGCTTCCGGTTTAGGCACAACGGCAACAACATTGGTTAACATAATTATGGCCATATGACCTTCTTCTATGACCTTCCAAATTTTTCTATCAACAGAATTAATATGCACACGTATACAATCTTTCCAATAGTTATAGTTTTCATCGGTGAAAATAAGAGCTCTATTTTATGCCCCTTTTGGATCGTTTTCCATTGTCTAAAGAGTTATATGTGAAGCACTAGATAAATTGGTGCTGTGATACCACTCGTTAGATGATAGGACATATCTAGAAGGGGGTTGAATAGATACTTGAACTTTAAAATGAGTTTTTAAACAAAGTTTGAAACACAGTGAAAGTTACCCGGATACACTCTTCTAAAAATGATCCTCTATTGGAAAGACCGGATATGCGTAAAACCAAATGGAATGAATCAATGAGAATTATTAACACTTAACTCAATTATAATTTATCACTTATACTCTTTAACTATTGTCAATTACTTCCAATTAATTGTTGAGAAGAAAACTCACAAATTTGCAGTTTTGGACTTTTATCGAACACTTGGTGTGCGTAGTCACACCAAGTCCAATCTATCTTAATTTGTAGTGTTAAAACCAATTATAGAAATCAAAATGATTACTATAGTCCTTAGAAATAGTTCTATTGCTCTACAAATCCAGACACTTGGAACCACGAGTGCGAATTCACAGATTGTAGCAAATAAACGGTAAAAGGCGAGAAAGAAAAATGACACGCGATTTGTTTAGGCAGTTCCCCTCGTCATCCTCATGTGGGGTACGTCTGCCCTTAATTCTAGAATTTAGAATTAGGATAATTTCTATTATGATTTCAAAGTTTATACAAGAGATATAAAATAGTCAACATAAATCAAACCCAATATGTTGAATTGAAAACTAAGCTCCTCTCTTCCCTTGATTCGATTTGAACAAAGTATGTCACCAATCTTCGATAAACCTCCGGTTGTAGATACCTTATTAAGAACCCAAATCGTTTCTCAAACCCTTTGCTCGGCTGATTTGATTGAAAGATGATGACCCTAATTCTTCCTTAAAAATCTTCCGATTGTAGCTACCTTGTCGTGCGAACCCACGGTTCCTCAATCCCTTAAGCACGGCTGAATTTGATGAAGCAAAGAATTGTAAAAAACCTCCAAATCCCATTGATCTTGGAGGATAAAACACTCAGATTTTATTCAAGAAAAACCCACAATTACTCAACCCGAAAAAGATTGCAATCTTCTACTTCAGACGTTATCAACACACGCTCCGCACCTTGATCGAGAAAATTTATTATGCGTAATTGTCAATGGATGAGTAAGAGGTTAAAGATGATGAGTACCTTGTGTATCTATTTCACATTTCTTGTTAAAAACCAAATTATAGAACCAAACAAGATTATATATTTTATCTAATGTCAAGACCTAACTAACAGACTAAAAAACAGCTTTAACGAGCGAACGGTCGACCTATGCAGAAGGGTGACTCGACCCGAGCATTCCCAAAAGTGACATATGACAGTGTGCACGATCCATGTGTCAACCTATGTAGAAGGGTGACTCGGCCTGAGCATTCCCGAAAGTGCCATATGACAATGTGCATGATACATACGTTGACCATTCCAGGGCTATGGGTTGATGCATAGTTCCTAAACATTACTTCCAAGATGAGTCGACCACACAATCGACGTGAGCAAACCTGAGACTTCCTAAAGGAGCAAATTTCAATCATGTGTCGACCTGAGCTTTCTTTGATTCGACTCACAACATGTAAATTTCCAAAAATTCTAATTCTTGAAGACTTTTCATGCTACCTTGTTCAACATGTCATCTAGCAACATTAACAATATATAGTGGAAAGTTTTGACATCATTGAAACCCTTATTGAAGGAACCTTGCCCTCACAATAGGATGATGAGGGAAATAAAGATGAAGTTGAAGCCAACGAACATGCTAAGGAGGACACTTAACATGTTGTTGATGTGTCATACAAAGGGAAAGTACTTGGATAGAATGATGATGAAAGTAAAGATGAAGTTGAAGCCAATGAAAATGATAAGGAGGATACTCAATGCTTTGTTGCAGATCCAGACAAAGGGAATGTGTTGGGATCGGGTGATGAGGTAAGTAAAGATAAACTTGAAGCCGACGAACCTGCTAAGGAGGATACTTGTAACACCCTACTTTCCCACAATAACAATTACATTAACATATATCAGAGTACATAAGTAGGATGTCATATAATTCAAATATTCATAAAGTTTAAAGTCACTTTATTACTTAATTATTTCAAACAAACTCAATTCGGGAGCGGAATAATAAAATTAGTTCAAGTCCATGTCATTATGGCTTCAACAACAAATAAAACTCAACAAATGTATGGTCCCATATAAGTAAAATGGAAGATACGTAACAAATGAAATAATGCAAAACATAACAAAGATTCCCAGTTCCCGTGTTACGTATCAGAGCGACTCCTAGGACTCGATCAAGTAA
This sequence comes from Vicia faba, assembly GCA_948472305.1. NCBI lineage: Eukaryota > Viridiplantae > Streptophyta > Magnoliopsida > Fabales > Fabaceae > Vicia > Vicia faba. Next base: position 1,114,065,939 of record OX451736.1, read on the forward strand.
CACTCACTCCAAGCACTACTCAGGTACCTGATTATCTATACTCTCACGGGAGCACAGACACAACAACAAAAAAGGGGTGAGAATTTTATTCAATAAATATACGGTGAATATCACATGCTAAGGAGTAGAAATCACACATTTCACACATCACACAACACTTTGCAACATAACACATCATTCATGTAATACAACATCAACTCAAAACAATGTTATGCAATGAGACTGACATCAACACAATACATATGGTACCATCAGGGCATAAGCCCTCATCACATATGCCAATTTGGGAAATAACATGGCATAATCCCTTATTACAACGCCATTACAGGCCAACAACAGAGCAACATGCGACATCATATGCAACATGCGACATCATATGCAACAACATAACTACACAACCACAAGGCATAAGCCTTCAACATTCGTCAATGCAAACCATCATCATCGTTATCATATAACATAAATTCCACATAAAATCCCATGTTTTAAACTTAATTTATTATTATTACTAGCCTTCTTATGTCCACCTAAGCCTTACTAGTCATTATAGATCGAGAGAATACATTCCACACATGAAAACGGGAAGAAATCGCGAAAACGGGAATTTTTGCACCTTCGCCTGCCCCACGTGTAATGCTGCATGCGTTACGTTTATTTCCTTGCTACCTACCCTGCCTTACGTGTAATGCTTCCTGCATTACGAGTAATGCCTTCTGTCCTGCTCTTCCTTATGCGTAATGCTGCCTATATTACGTGTAATGCCTTTGGTCCTGCCCTGCCTTACGCGTAATGGTCCTTCCCTATGTGTAATATTTCCTACATTATGTGTAACATTGTCAGACTTATGCGTAATGACAATCTGTGACCAAAAGAACTTTGTTTTTGCATCAGAACAATATCCACTTGTTTTGAGCACTTTCAACCTCCAAAATTGGGTCCAAAACAACATCATTTCACATATTAACTTAGGGATTTCATTCTACTTCGTTATTCTACATTTCTACATCAATTCCTTAAATTTTTGTCACATCCCTAGTGTTGTACCCCAAAATATTCCCTCCCAGTTTTCTCAAGACATTGTAAGAAAAATCTCCAAGTTGCTCAAAGTAGTCCAAGAGTTGGTCAGACAAGCCCTCTCCTAAGGCAGTCTACCCCAGATTAGGGTTTCATGTTGCATCAAGATCCTTGAGTCCAAATGAACCCAAGTGCTCACCAATGTCCTAATATGTTCTCAAGATCATCCATGTCAAATTTCAAGCCTTGCAGAGGAAGTTTGCTCAGTCAATTGCTCAAAGGTCCCAAAATCGACCGTGCTAGGGCAAAAGTCAACTGTGACCTACATACAGTCAAACTTCAAGATTTTTTGTCAACATTCTCATTTTTAAGTATATTTCATCATTTTATCAAGGGTTGATCATGATTCATCAAGGATTGCCAAACATTCATCAAGATTCAAAAGTTGCTAAATTAGGGTTTTGTAGGAAAAGTCAACTCAACTTTGACCAAGCATAACTTTCTCATACTTTATGATAAATGACCCATCCAAAGCTCATATTTAATAGGATTCAACTCCCTACAAAATATGCACTCACAAGAAGTTATGAATTTGGACATTATAGGTCATTTTTGAAAGTCAACAAAAACACCTTTTTTGTCAAAGCTTCTAACTTTAGAATGGAATATCAAAATGAGATGCGACTAAAAGGGTTGGTTAGAGAACATCTCAAACTTTCTAAAAAGTCTAAGAAAACCTCAAAAGATTCAAAATTGAGGAAGTTATGCATTGTTGAAGTTGGACATTTTTGCAAAATTGCCAAAAGTTAACTATCCCCAAAACTTCAAATTTTGCCAAATGGGCCCATTCTTTTTCACTTGTTTTGGGTTGGCATTATTGCCCACGTGATCTAGCCTTGGCCATGTTCACATATCACATTTTTATTAATTATTTTGATTTTTATTTGAATTAATTTGATTTAAATCAAATAAAATCAAATAAAATCCAAAGCATTGATACCAATGGATTTTTTGACTGTTTCAGACTTTAATCACAGCTAGCAAACCATTCCCAATTCGTATCAAGCCACGTGAGTACAAAAAGATTGCAAATGAGCCAATTTTGGAAAGCTTTAATGGAGAATCAAATCAAATATCAAAGTGATTCAAGGAGGAAGATTTGGATAGAAGTTTGAACCCTAATACAATGTGCATTACATAAGGGTCGTGTGCAGACCAAAACAAAGGTTGGAGATCAATTGGAGAGCAAGAACAAAGTTTGCAAAAACACCAAAAACATGTGAGATTGAAATCAAGTCTAGAGGTAATTTCAAGACTTGAGACTTGTCTCAATCGTTTCCTGGCAGCTTCCACAACCTAAACCAATCTAAATCACGCGTTTCCAGACCCTTCCAAGTGCTGTAAGTCGTTCACTAAGCAACCTTGTTCTTGATTTCGTATTTTGGAAATTAGGCACTGTTAACATGAAATAATTGCATATTCTTAATCTATACATCATTTGCAAGCTTTTTGTAATAACCAATTTCATTTATATGCTCTGTATCATGGATCACCATTGCTAGGGTTTTGCGTTTGGTTTTAGGGATTTTCGTTTCAGGAAAAATTGGCCCTAATAATGGGCATGGTTGCAATCAGAAGGAGATGACGAGTTCAACCATGGTCTTAGAAACCATTTTCATGGCCTGTAGGAGATTTGGGAGGAACCCCTGTCTATAGCGACGGACATTTGTCCGTAGGTATAGATGTTGGTACTTTTAGCCACGGTGCAGAGGACAGGGACGATGCATGTCATGCCACCATTAGTCCATTCAAATATGGCGCGTTATTTTTTATATTTACCCAATAAAACTTGTTTTCTTATATTATAATTTATTTGCATTATATTAACAATTTAAGACAAGCGGTGTAGTGGCAAGCGTGGCGTGGATATCCCTTCAGGACCTGGGTTCGAATCCCAGGTCCCCCATTTTATCAATATTGTTTTCTTGTAGGAAATCCAGTGCACATGCAAACGTGATGACCATCATACTCCCTCACCCATCAACATGCCAGATGGCCAGATCTGGTGGCCAATATTGCAAGCATACCATGGACCAGGTCAACGCATGTGCACAAGATCACAAAAAGTCCAATGGATCAGCCTTAATGGACCAACAAACTGCTTTCTACACATCCATATATCAGGCCCATCTCTACTTCTTCTTATATTTTTATTTATTTAACTTATTTATTTTATTTTGTTTAATTAATTTACTAACCAATAACATTAATTTCTTTTTTTTTATCAAAATATCACAAAAAAAACATTTTTGTCCAATTAAATTCAGAATTTTATTTTTTATTAATAAATACTAATTAATTAATTAATTAGGATGTTAACTAGGTAACCTTAATTTATTTTTGTAAATAAATAAAATCAATTAGAATTAATTAGGTTTTAACTACTAATTTTAATTATTTCATTTTCTTTCCTAAATTATCAAAAACTCCAAAAATATGTCATTAATTATTTTTCATTAATTAATTTATTTAATAATCAATTTAGTATTTAATTTCGGACTTAATTTCTTTTCTTAAAATAAAAACAACAAAAAACATTTTCTTTTAAGAGGGTCAAAACCCTAATTTCGCATCCGATTTAATTTCGCGTCGCGCTTTATTTTTCTTTATCCAATTGATGTATCTACTTCCGGTTTGTAATAATTAATTAGGACATTTACTTTTTACCGCTTTATTTTATTTTCAAAGGGTTGTTTTTGGCGATGTAAATACCCGACGCCTTGTAATAATTTAGTTTAAATTCCGCATTTTATTTCTGCAAATTATACAACTGTTAGATGTTTGATAATAGGGCTTGCATGACAAGAATGAATGCCTAATTTAAAAAACAGTTAGATCACCCTTAACATGTGCAAAGATAAAAATAACTTAAATCAACACACTCACACATGCGCACTACTAGGGTGCACCCCACTTGGTTGCCTTCGTACACGGTCATTGAGTATAGGTCGTTTTAGAGGTCGTCCTCTTGTCTAAAAGATCATAGTTGCCTCAAAATGGTTTCCTCGGATATTGTTACCTCAAACAAATGATCTAAGACATTAGGGTTACCACTAAGGCATCCTAACATTGCTTTAGTTATTGTATTTCCCTCATTCGAATTGACCCTCAAACTCCAACGACGGTGCTACCTACTCACTAATAGTGGGATAACATTGTCTAAAGGAAACTAGCATAGAACGATTCCTTTTTTTAAGTAGGTAGATTAGTTCATAGATACTAGCTTATCCAAAACAAAAATTTTCACACTTACACTTTTACAAACAAGTTTTCAAAACACTTCATTACACTTTTGAGGACAGAAGCAAGAGTTAAATCGAAGTTAAAACAAAAACTTTTTCAAGACCCACAAACACAAACAAAACAATTTTGAAAACAATGAGCAAGTACCTAAGAGCCCGTAGATAACTACGGATAGAAAGGGTGTTAATACCTTCCCTTTCTATAATCTACCCCCCGTACTCAGAAATATCTCGAGAAAAAGAATTTTTCTATGCTTTTTTCCTTTCCTTGTTGGATAAAATAAAAGTCGGTGTCGACTCTTGCTTACCGCGACATTTTGCGAAAACAAATGCAAAACGCAAACCAGCATTCCAAAAAATAGTCAGTTCTCCCCACCGTAACATAGAACTGGCGACTTTGCTGGGGAGTTAATAAGTGGGGTGTACCTTAGGATTAGTTCATCATATTGTTTTCAATTGTTTGATTTGCTTGCTTTATCTTTATGGGCTTTGTATCAGAGTTACTTTAGATCCTAACCCAGATCTGGGGGACACCCTTTAGGTAAGTAGCAATAGACTGTGAGGGAACTGTACGGCGTAGATCGATATGGTTAAAGCAGTAGCTACGTTGGTGTGACACTTTAGTTGGTACCGATATCCCTTGTGGAGCAACAAGGAGAGTATGGGGATGATAATGGGTCATTAAACACCAACTGACCTTAGAAACTATAATCGACCAACTTGGCCATAGAAAGTAGCAGTATGCTACACTCATTGAGACCATACTCTCGAGATGATTCCGAACGCAAGAAAAGGTTGCTAAACTGGAATTATGACCGATCGAGGATGGTCAGTGATATTGAGAACCTCTAGAACCCGGTTACTATTACTAGGACAGGTTGAACCAACTGAACTTCAAGAGGGTAATATCTAGACCCCATGCAAGCCTAAACTTAAGGCTGTTTATGTGACTTGTGTGCCTTTAAACTTGAACTACTTGCACATTCTTGTTCTCTGACAACATCAGTTCCTTACAGGTTTTGTTTACAGTCCTTATCCAATAATTTAGATTTATTACAGGGTCTACTTACATCACCTCACACTTTTGCTTAAACGTATAGCATACACATCATAACATCATTGCCTAAACATTTCCTTAACCATTTCAAGGATCTCAAGGGTTTGTGATACAGGTTATGGTAAATCATACGTCTAGCAAGGGGCAAAGCGATTTATTTTCGTCTAGCCAATGTCGTCTATAAATCAAAACATGGTGACTTGAGTCGGTGTCTATGACCCACTCGATATGGTAGCCAATGTCGTCTATAAATCAAAACATGATGACTTGAGTCGATGGCTATGACCCACTCGATATGGTGAGCTTGACTCTTGAAGAAGGACTCTTGAAGACATGAAGTTTCTTCAATCAAAGCTGTAAAATTCAAATTCTAACAGTTTCTTGTTTACCCCGCGAGATCCTTGAAAATATTGCATACATATCAAACATATCATTGCATAACAGGTCTTCCATTACAGGTCTCTCATGTTCTCGCTGTTTATTTCAGCAATGGCTCTCAAACAAGACAATAGAGATTTGCAAACTCGAGAGGCTCAGTTCAGGGAAATCTTCCTAAACCTATCCAAGGGGAAGGAATAGTTGAAAACACTCCTTGTTGGGAACTTGGTCAAGAAAAGTCCTGAAGACAATAAGGACGAGCGGCTGAAACAACTGCAAGTTGAGGTAGATGCAATGAGAACCCAGATGCTGGGGAAGATGACTCTTATCCAAGGCTTAGCCCGGGAACAAGAAGAGCTGAGAACCATTATCAACCAGCTTCATCAGGACAAATATAACAGTATGAAGCAAACGGTCGAGGCCGGGGATCAAGTTATTAATCAGCCCCCAAGAAGACAAGGGTTTGGTTTGGTAAAGAATGGACCTCTCAAAGTTGCTATTACCTCGTGAATCCAACAACCACCTCGCCAAAACCAACGGGTTAATCAGAGTAAGCCATACACACCCAAAAGGCAGTTCGTCGAGCTCAACATGTTGTTGTCTCAAGCTTTACAACACCTGTTGAGATTGAATTTGGTGACGTTAAGGGACCCTCCTCAAAATCCCTACATAAGCTCCCCAAGGTACAATCCTGATGCAAGGTGTGCGTACCATTCCAACATCCCGGGGCATGATACTGATGAATGTTGGGAATTGAAAAATAAAATTCAAGACCTGATCAATAAAGGAGCATTGGAATTCATACAAGATGGCCAGGCTGAGTTCTTCTACCATCCCTCCAAGGCTCACAATTTGAAGTGACAAGTCCTGAGACGAGAAGACTTTTTGTTCATTAGAATTTTCAATTTGTAATTTTCTTTTGATTGTTCAGACATTTATTCATGTCAAACTTTGTTACTTTATCAATGCATTGCATATGTCTGTTTTGAATCAATCCATTCGTATTCACTATATTCAAATTGCTTTCATTTTTTGTGATGTTCAACTCTCGATTTAAAAATTCTAAGCCTTTTGTGATCGGTGGATCTGGAACTGACTGTTTAACGCTGGTTCGCGAAATGTCGCGGAAGCAAGAGTCGCCACCGTCTTTTATTTTCTCCAAATGGAAAGGACAAAAGCACAGAAAAATTCCTTAAAGAGATTGCTCTCGGTTCGGGAGGTAGGTTATAGAAAGGGAAGGTATTAGCACCCTTTCTATCCATGGTTATCCATGGGCTCTTAGATACTTGCTCAATGTGTTTTCAAAATGGTTTGTTTGCTTTTCAACTGTGGGTTTTAAAAAAGTTTCTTTGAAAAAATTTCAGTTCGACTCGTACGTCAGAGTGTTTGAAAAAATTTGCTTTGAAAGCTTTTGAAAAGTGTCGGTGTGAAAAGATTTTGATTTGTTTGAAATTAGAGCAAGTATCTAGAGTCATCTACCTACCCTAAGGAATTCGTCTGTGTAAATGTCCTTAAAGTAGTGCCATCCCACCATTGAGGGGTAGGTAGCACCACCGTTGGAGGTGTTCGGGTCAATTCGAGTTTGTAAGGACGTGGTGATCACCAGAGCAATGGGAAGACACCTTAGAAGCTACCCTCATGCCAGGTTCCCGGATCATGAGGACTTACTAAGACATCCTCTACTCGACGATCACCTTTCGAAGGCAAGGCAACAGTGAGGCGTACCCTAGGGGTGGTGTGTGATTTGTGTATCAGATTCAAATATTTTATCTTGTCATGTTAAAGTGATCTACGCTTGATTTTATTATGGCCATTCATTCTTGCATGCTTTGTTAACAGTTAAAAGAATATTTGCGGGAAAGTAAATCTAAGGCTATTACAAATGGCGCGGGTCCACATCGCCAAAATTAAACCGGACCCGATTTGACGGAAAGTAAATAAAGCAAAAGAAATAAAAGTGCGAGCAATTGTTTACACGGCTTTGGGAGAGATACATAATTATTTGAGCGAAATAAAGGAATTAAAAACAAAACTAGGGCGTTGGACCCTTTTGCAAAAATATTTAAAGTTAATGAATTAATTAATTAGAATTAATGAGGAATTAAAATTAAAGAAAAAAAAGGAATGTTTTTGGTATTTTATGTTTTTTATGATTTAAGAGAAAAAAGAATTAATTAAAACTAAAAATTGGATGTAAACCCTAATTCTAATTGTTTTTTAAACTTATTAAAAAATGTTGAAGTTTTTAACCTAATTTAACCTAAGTTATTTATGTACAATCAATTATGAAAATAATAAATAAATAAGTATCATGATAAAAAAGAAAAATTAAAAGGAATGAAAATCTTAATTAAACCTAAATTCTATATTTTTATTATTTTTGTTATTTAAAAGAAATTGAAATTATATCCTAATTAGAACTAAATATTTACATGTTAATTTATTTATGAAAATAATTTATTATGTTTTTATCTTTTTCTGATTTTTTTTTGGGGTATTTTTTATATTGTAAAAATAAATGAATTAAATTAAAACAATAAATAAAATAATAGTTCAAAATAAAATAGAAGAAAAAAAAATAGGAAGATTTGCAAACCAAGGGGGTGGAGGTCCCCAATATGGAGGTATAGGCCTGAGATGCTGGCCCAATAAGCTTGCAATTCGTGGACTTTTCCCAGACGCAATATGGCACGTTGACTGGAGTTTAGGATGTTCTTCAATCTATGGCCCTTGATCTGATGCTGGGATGGACGTGGCATGCTGATTTCTGAAGGTGTATGATGATCCTTAGTATGAGTGCTGCATAGGAGTGATTATGGAAAAATAATATTGAGATATGCAAGACCTGGGACTTGAACCCAGGTCATGAGGGTTACCAGCGTTGTCTCCAACCAACCGTGCCAATTTACGCTTTTGTAATATAATTAACAAATAAATAATATAAAAAGAAACAACGCGTTAGTGGATGGAAACGCGCGAAAATTTAAACAGGCCTATCACTGCGTGACACGGCTTCATCTTCTCCATTAGCCCTGTAAAATAAAGAACAAATGCAACGGTTTTTTGGACGTTCCCTTAGGCCGGTTTCAAGAAAATAGCGATTAGGCTATCCTTGAATATAAATTCATCGCGAATACATGAATCTCTTCGTCCAAGCGTGTTTGTCCTCATGGTCTAGGTCTTAAGCCTCAATTTTGCTTTGTTAGAGAAGCCCTAATTCTGAATCCTGAAAACCCTAAATTTCAAGCATGGCACAATCACGTATGTAACATAAAAACTCAATTAAACATATCAGTTAGCTTTGAAATCACATCAAGAACAAGAATCAATAATTGAAATGTCATAAAAATGCATAGAATGTAGAATACGATTTTGAAATTTTCATGGAATATGTTGAGTTCTATACACCGATTCCTTGCCTTTTGATGAGTGTTATGAATTGGAATATGCTCAGTGAACCACAAGGAAGCTTTTGGAATGAATGTCGTGCCTTGAATCCCCCTCTAACAATGAATTCAGATTTGAATTTTATGGCAATTTTTCAAGTTTGCAAATTGGTCTCTAGCGCAGCTTTTTCGTGTATTGTGATTAGGTTTGTGATCCTGATTATGTACTGAGGCTATTAGGTCAACGAAATTCAATAAAATCTAATGCCATAATGGTTTTGCATATTTGATTTTCTAAGGATCTTCCATATCTTTTTTCATGTGCATTTTTGTGTCAATTAGCCTAAATCAAACCAAATCTTGCCATTTTGGGATGTGCACGAGATATTGAGGGTAAAACATGCATGAAAAGATTTTTTAGGTCAAGTTTGATATTTTTCATGTATTTAAATAATTTAAATGAATTAATATAAATAATAATTCAAATAAATAAATAAAAAATGAGAAAATACTTCCCTTTGGGCCAAGTGGTCGTGCATAGGCTTGGAATGATGAATCATGGAAGAAAAATGGGCCCATTAGCACTTTTAGGTCATTTGAAGTATTGTTGACTTTTCAAAATATCCAAAAATTTCCCAACTTCCACAAGGCATAACTTGCTCAATTTTTAATCTTTTCACAAGTTCTTTGACATTTTGGAAAGGTCTTTGAGTCCTATAACCAATGCCTTTGGTCCCATGTCATTTTGATTTACCAATCTCAAGTTATGGCCTTTGACTTAAAGTCCCTTTTTGTTGACTTTTGAAAATGACCTATAATGTTGAAATTGATAACTTTTTGTGAGAGAATTTCTTGGACTTGAAGTATGAAGATGAGTTGTAGGAAATGTCTTTCTCTTCAAAATGAGCTTTGGATGGAATTTTTCTGATAATCCATGTGAAAGTTATGCTCTGGTCAATTTCAGTTGACTTTTTCAACTGTCCAAATAAGGCAACTTTTGCATCTTTGATGATTTCTGAGCCAAATTTTGAGAATCATGATCAAGCATTGATCAAATGATGTTTGTGGCTTCAAAATGATATGTTGACCAAAAATTTGAACTTTTGACTGCCAAATGACCATTTTGCCCCTACAGTTGACTGTAGTGCAATTTAGGGTTTTGACTGTGCAATTTTGAGCTGAATGCCTTGAAACTTGATATGAGGATACTTGACCATCTTTGTAGACATGTGAGACTTGATTGGGCCTTTGAAAACTTCCTTTTCTTGATCAGGATACAAACCCTAGTTTTGACTGTATAGGAGACCTTTGCATTGTGCAACCCTTGGGGAATTTTGCAGCTTGACTTGGCAATTTCTTGAAGAATATGGGAGGGCAAATTTTGGGGTACAACAGTTGCCCCTGTTCAATCTTCTTAGACCTGAGGATGCAGATTGGCTGACGTGCCTTTCGTAATCCGAGGGTAGAAGATGATTGAACACTAGAGTGCCCAGAAATTTGCGCTCACATAGTAGCAGTGATGGTGGAGAATGGGCTTATAGATGCCATTTAGGAGATTGCTGGACAGGATGATGGGCTTATAGATGCCATCTGGATGTTGATCGCGTAAGAGATTCCTTAGCGAGAACCTGCATACCTGCAAAAGAAAAATGAGTACCTGGCACGTTGCAGGAGTTGATTTTCAGATGCTTGATACGGATGTGTCCTGACTGGTTACAGGAGCTGAGTCTGGAGCTTCACAAGATGATGAATGAACCAGGGATGGTTACTACCTCAACAAGAATGGTGAGAGAACCTTGGATGATTTTAACTTCAACAACGCTCGTTGAGAAAAATCTTGGTGGGAATTACCATCTTTGCAGTATCAGGAAGAGAACCAATAGACCATTATAATCTGAAGGGAAATCACCTCACTCGCCGTTGGAGAGGGAATCATAGGAAAAGGAATTGTCACCTCACTCACCGTCGGAGAGGGAATCATCTGAAAAGGACTTACCACCTCACACACCGTCGGAGAGGGAACCATAGGAGACTGTCACCTCACACTCATCGTCGGAGAGGGAAACATCTGAAGAAAAGGACTTACCACCTCACACACCGTCGGAGAGGGGACCATAAGAGATTATCACCTCACACTCATCGTCGGAGAGGGAAACATCTTGAAAAAGGAATTACCACCTCACACGCCGTCGGAGAGGGGACCATAGGAGACTATCACCTCACACTCATCGTCGGAGAGGGAAACATCTTGAAGAAGGAATTACCACCTCACGCACTTGTCGGAGAGGGGACCATAAGTTCTGCTGAGTCTTTATCAGAAAATCTGTTGGGAGTCGATTTAGCTGGACTAGAGAAGGCCTTGAAATATGTTTGAGCATTTTAACTGCGTCTTTCCTGAAAGGTAAAGGTCAGTCATATGCAATGCATGATATGGGTCAAGCAATGATGTCCTCAATATAAATGAGATTTGTATGATATGATGCGTCTATGCATGCTATAATGATGTATGTGATGTTTTATGAATGTTTTTCGTCTAGGAAAGTAAATCCTTGACGGGTGCCGGGAAGTCATATCCTGGGCTGATGTTGGAGAATAAGCTTTTACTTCCGCTGGGGATGATAGCTGCAAGAATACCGGTAGGAGAAGATGACTCCGTTGAGGAATAAACTTGGCAAATGGAAGATTCTGCGGGGAGAAAAGATACTCTAATGATCATGCTGGGAAGCAATACTCTGTGGGGATAGGGATGCCTTGCTGAATCGTTGATAATAGCTTGCTGAGGATGTCTTTGTTGTATTGGAAGTGTTGATAGACTTCGCTGGGGTAAGAAGATTTTGTCGACGACGCTCTTTCCGGGGTTTTTGGCTGAGGATAACCCAGTTATATCCTGTTAAGGAAATAACTCTTTAAATCAAGTCGGACGACGCGTTCGTGCTCTGCGAGGTGATAAGCTTCCAGAATCTACTGGGGATAAGCTTATTGCTTGGGGATATGAATTCCAACTTTCCTGAGGAAACTGGATTGGACTCTTCTGGGGAGTTTTGATTGCTGGGGAAATGATCCCTTGAACGTTGATGTACCACCGGGGAACAATCTTTAGGCCAAGACTGCCGGGGATGCTTGTTAAGAATATATGCTGCTGGGGAAGTATTGAGATCTACGGGAGGACACTCAATTTCCTTGATATTTGTAATAATTTTGCTTGGAGAGGAATGTACTGTTTAATCACTCTCTGGGGAATTAAGACGTACTGGTCATGTTCTTTAGCTGAACCTACCTTGGTACCTTTGGAGGATAGAACAATTAGACTGCTCAGACAACTCTTTTATTGCCCCTGTTTCTAGTGTCACCTGCAATTAATTCCTTTGTTTCGTATGCAAATATTTATGAGTTAGCAAATTATTGTCAATGCATATATCACAAATTGAACCTTGGACGTTCTTCGCAAAACAAAACAGAAAAAAGGAAAAATACTTGGCACGTTTAACTGAGAATATATTTGTATTGATTTTTGAATGGCCTGAAAATAGGCGTTTTGTATACAAGAGGCTGACGTCCTAGTAAGAGGTATGTCGCCGATCAAAAGAGTTTATACAAGTTTTGTACAAAAGAAAATAAAACAGCTGTGTGAAATATGAATGATCCCACTGGGTTTCAACTCTGCTATCGCCTTTATAACTCTGAGCGTCTCATCACTTGATGACCTTGGTTGAAGGTGAAGCTGACTGATCGATGCCGTCTGAACTTGATGTAGATACCGGATTCTGGATGCAACGTGATCAATGAGACATAGTATTACGCTTTATCCCTAACTTTTGCGTGGACCGCCCTTTCAGGTTTTCGGTCCACCGGGATACCCATTTTTGCCCAAGCCGCCTTTTCAGGTTTTCGACTTGCCGGGTGTACAGATTTTTTCATTTTCATCCCTTCATTTTGCCCGAACCCTTTTGGTTCGCCGGGAAGCCCTAATTTTTGCCTAGGCATGTCAGCCTAGCGGGTCTTTTTTATGCGTAGTATTTTTTAACTATGTCTGCATTGGCGGGGTGAGGAAGGTCGTCACCATCCATATTGGTTAATATCATTGCTCCTCCTGAGAACACATGCTTAACCACAAATGGCCCTTCGTATGTAGGGGTCCATTTGCCCCTTGGATCACTCTGAGGAAGGATGATTCGCTTGATTACCAGATCCCCGACTTGATATTCCTGTGGTCTGACCTTTTTGTTAAATGCCCTGATCATCCGTTTCTGATACGTCTGACCATGACAGATAGCAGCAAGTCTCTTTTTGTCAATGAGGTTGAGCTGATCAAGTCGTGTCTGGATCCAATCATCTTCGCTCAGATTTGCATCCTTCATTATCCGGAGAGAGGGAATTTGCACTTCGATCGGCAAGACTGCCTCCATGCCATAAGCCAGAGAGAAAGGAGTTGCCCCGGTTGACGTCCTAGCTGAGGTACGGTACCCATGAAGAGCGAACGGTAACATCTCGTGCCAATCTTTGTAAGTTACTGTCATTTTCTGCACGATCTTCTTGATGTTCTTATTCGCTGCTTCTACAGCCCCATTCATCTTCGGTCTGTAAGGGGAAGAATTGTGGTGCTGTATCTTGAACTGTTCGCAGAGCTCAGCGATCATCTTGTTGTTCAGATTGGTACCGTTGTCTGTAATAATCCGCTCAGGGACGCCGTACCGACAGATCAGGTTATGTCGAATAAACCGTGCCACCACAGTCTTGGTTACCGTAGCATAGGATGCTGCCTCAACCCACTTCGTAAAATAATCAATCGCCACTAGGATGAAGCGATGTCCATTAGATGCTGTAGGTTTTATCTCACCGATCATGTCTATGCCCCACATTGCAAACGGCCAAGGCGCAGTCAGAACATTCAGGGGAACCGGAGGAACATGCACCTTGTCTGCGTAGATCTGGCACTTATGGCATGTCCTGGAATGTTGGTAGCAGTCAGCTTCCATTGTAGACCAGTAATATCCTGCCCGTAGGATTTTCTTAGCCATAGTGTGCCCACTGGAATGCGTACCAAAGGTCCCTTCATGTAGCTCTTCCATGATCCTTTCTGCTTCAATCTTATCCACACAACGCAGTAAGGTTGAATCATGGTTTCGCTTGTACAAGATGCCGTTGCTAAGGAAGAACTTGGCTGCGAACCTCCTCAGGAATTTCTTATCGTTGACAGATGCCCCTTCAGGGTATTCCTGAGCTTCCAGATATCTCTTCACTTCGTGGTACCAAGGCTTCTCAGTTACCAATTCAGTTTCGAGATCACAACAGTATGCCGGTTCGTCCAGTTTCCAGATGATGATCCGGGGAGCCTCATTATCCCATTTGACTTTGAACATTGAAGACATTGTAGCTAACGCGTCCGCTAACTGATTCTCTTCTCTTGGAAAGTGCTCAAAGGTTATCTCCGTGAAGTGGGGGATCAGGGTCAACACACATTCTCTGTAAGGAATCAGGTTTGGATGTTTCGTATCCCACTCTCCCTTGATCTGATTAATCACAAGAGCGGAATCTCCGAAGACACTTAGAAATTTGATCCTTAGGTCGATCGCAGCTTGGAGACCCATGATACACGCCTCATACTCCGCCATGTTGTTGGTACAGTTGAAACATAGCCGGGCAGTGAGTGGAGTATGAGTACCTTGAGGAGATATGATGATGGCGCCGATACCATTTCCCAAAGCATTGGAGGCTCCGTCAAAATGCATAGACCATCGGGATCCTGGTCCAGGTCCTTCATCCGGTCCAGGTACTTCACAATCTGTTACTATCATGATGCTTTCGTCCGGAAACTCGAAGTTCATTGATTGATAGTCATCTACAGCTTGATGTGCTAAGTGGTCTGCCAATACACTTCCCTTGATGGCTTTCTGGGTCGTGTACTGAATGTCGTATTCCGTCAAGATCATTTGCCATCTTGCAATTCTCCCAGACAGAGCAGGCTTTTCGAATATGTACTTTATCGGATCCATCTTTGAGATTAATAAGGTAGTGTGAGTCAGCATATACTGTCTCAGCCGGCGAGCAGCCCATACCAAAGCGCAGCAAGTTTTCTCAAGCAGTGAGTATCGGGTCTCACAGTCGGTAAACTTTTTGCTAAGGTAATAAATGGCATGTTCTTTTCGGCCAGACTCGTCATGCTGCCCCAGCACACACCCCATTGAGTTGTCGAGCACTGTCAGGTATAGTATCAGAGGTCTCCCTTCAACCGGTGGCATAAGGATAGGTGGTTCTTGGAGATACTCTTTGATTTTGTCAAAAGCGGCCTGACATTCATCGTTCCAACGTACTACCTGATCTTTCTTCAGCAGCTTGAAGATTGGCTCACAGGTAGCGGTCAGATGTGAGATAAATCGAGCGATGTAATTCAGGCGTCCTAAAAAGCCTCTGACTTCCTTCTCTGTCTTAGGAACTGGCATCTCTTGGATAGCTTTGACCTTAGCAGGGTCCACTTGAATTCCCTTGTCACTGACCACGAAGCCTAGCAACTTCCCAGATCTTACCCCGAAGGTGCACTTGTTCGGGTTCAATCTCAGCTTGTACAGTTTCAACCGGTCAAACAACTTCTGCAGATGATCTAGGTGCTCTTCCTCAGTCTGGGACCTAGCGATCATGTCGTCCACATATACTTCGATCTCATGATGGATCATGTCATGAAATAAGGCAACCATGGCACGTTGGTAGGTTGCCCCAGCGTTCTTCAACCCGAATGGCATGACCTTGTAACAGAAGGTGCCCCACTGAGTAACAAATGTAGTCTTTTCCATGTCTTCAGATGCCATCTTGATCTGATTGTAACCTGAAAAGCCATCCATGAAAGAGAATACTTTGTGCTGAGCTGTATTATCAACAAGGACATCAATGTGAGGTAAGGGGAAGTCATCCTTGGGGCTGGCCCTGTTCAGATCCCTGTAATCGACACACATTCTGACCTTTCCATCCTTTTTAGGTACCGGCACCACATTAGCAACCCACTGAGGGTAGGAAGTCACTGCAAGGAACCCAGCATCAAACTGCTTCATAACCTCGGCCTTAATCTTCTCAGACATCTCTGGACGCATTCGACGGACCTTTTGCTTAACTGGAGGACAGTCTTCCTTAGTCGGCAAGTGATGGACCACAATGTCGGTATCCAACCCGGGCATGTCTTCGTAGGACCAGGCAAAGATCTCCATATAGTCATGTAACATCTTGGTTAACCGTTGCTTCACGCTGAGCTCTAGGTTGGCACCAATCTTTACCTCTTTTCTGTCTGCCTCAGTACCCAAGTTTATGGTTTCCACTGGCTCTTCATAGGGTTGAATTTCCCTCTCTTCCTGAAGCAACAGTCTTGCAAGCTCGTCAGGCACTTTGCAATCATCTTCACCTTCGTCTTCGGCTAAGTTGATCGGATTTTCGAAGTCATAATTGGCAGTAGCAGAGTTGTTATCAGTAAGATCCAGAGTGGATTGGAACCTGTATGAGTGAGTGTGTGTGTAAATACAGCTGTTTTGAAAATTATGTAAAGGAAAGGAAGACAGAAAAGGAACACAATATTTGCAATGCGAAAAACGTCCAAGATTCCCATTCATGATGTATAAAATGACAGTTTGTATGCCCTCACAAATAGAACCACGGTGCCTCGGGTAAGACACCGGGCCATAGAGTTTATCATTGTTTATTACAAAATAACAAAACAAAGAAATTTATTACTGCGTCACAAAGGTAACAGGGGTATGGTCCTTTGCACTCCAATTGTTCAATCCGTCTTCGGCCGTCGGATAGATCCAACTATTGAATTCAGCTTCGTCCACTTCATGATCTTCCCCAACAGCATTCACTTCTGAACTTTTAATAAATACCGGAGGTCTTCCGATCTTTGCTTTCCTCATAGCTCTCTGACCTTCTGAGGTAAAACCCAGCCCAAGTTTATCAGTCTTCTGAGTGAAGTCTGGAAGTCTGCCCCAGTCGGCACATTCACCCTTCTGCACCACAGCCCTGGCATCCTTCAGGGAAGCCATCTTCAAAGGACCACTTGCTTCTGTTGTTTCCGCTGCAATTGGAAACACCTCCTCGAAATGCTGAAAGGGGGTTTCAATAAACTCCCCATCCATCTCAACGTACCTGAAGGAGTTCAGGTGGCTCACCATATATTCTTCCTCTCCTTGCACGGTGACAATCTTCCCTCTGACGGGGTACTTCAGTTTTTGATGCAAGGTAGAGGTCACTGCCCCAGCCTTATGTATCCATGGTCGACCCAGTAGACAAGAGTACGATGGACGGATGTCCATCACATAAAAAGTGGAATCGAACACCTGAGAGCCCACACGAATCGGAATGTCAACCTCTCCATGGACCATCCTCTTTGACCCATCAAAGGCCCTGACGATGATGTTGCTGGGTTTCAATTCCAGGCCTTCACAATCTAGATGATCCAGAGCCTTCTTGGGTAGCACATTCAAAGATGACCTAGTATCAACCAACACATGTGCCAGGGTGGTGCCCCTGCATTCAATTGAGACATGTAGAGCATCATTATGGTCTCTCCCCTTTGCGGTCAAGTCAGCATCTGAGAAACCCAAGCCATTATCTGCCGTTAGACTTGCCACGCAATCAGTGAACTGGACTGCAGAGGTTTCATGTGGCACATGGGCCGTCTTGAGGAATGAGATTAGGGCCTTAGCATGGGCCTCGGAGCACAGCAATAAAGAGAGCATGGAGATCTTGGAGGGCGTATGCCCCAGCTGTTCCACAACATTAAAATCGCTCTTCTTTATGATCTTTAGAATCTCCTCCATCTCTTGTGGGGAGGCCTCGGCAGTTATGGGTACGGGTGCCTCCATCTGGGCAGGCTCGACTTCAATTCCCTTGCCCCGAGCGTTGGATGACTCGGCAGCAGGAGAAACAATCAGATCAGCAGTAGGAACAACAACTTGGTCAGTAACAGGAATAGGTGTACTTGTAGGAATTATCAGGAGCGGTCTTCGGGCAGCAGGCGGTGCAATGTCAGGCGAGAAGAGCCTGCCACTGCGGGTAACTTTGGCTGGGCCAGTGATGTCACAGATGCTGGCGCCAGCGTTGAGCTCTTGTTTAATCCCGTTTATATATACATCTGCCCCATAGTGCCAAGGGACAGCTTTATCAGATACATAGGGCAGGGGCCCTGGAACAGTGATAATAACGGGTGCAATGGTCATAATTTGAACGGGCTTCTTCTGGAGAGCCGGGATCGGATTATTAAAGATAGTCACCACAGAAACTTCTTCCATTGGGACCAACCGAACAGCAGACTTCTTGAATAGAATCTCCTTACTATCCATTAAGCTTTGGATGCCTAACTTTAGCAAGGGACAACCAGATGGGGACACAACACAGAATAGGCAACCCTCGCTACAACCCGGAAATAAACCGGCCTGCAGTAGGTTCTTTTTGACGATCTTTAGAGGAGTGGCTAGATCATCCACCGAAACAGCATGAACGTCTTCATCAACAGCATTTACCCCGTGCTGAGGCATAGGGGCAGTAACTACATTCGGCTTTGCAGGCGCTTCGAATTGTATCTCCTTTGCGTCGATAAGGTCTTGCACCTTATTCTTCAACGCCCAACAGTCATCGGTAGAGTGCCCCGGGCTTTCTGAATGGTAAGCACAACGAGCATTCGGGTTGTACTTGGGAGATGTTGTATTGGGGAACTTCGGCGCTTCCCTGACAGTCACTAAGTTGGTGGCTAGCAACTGTGGCAGAATCTGTGATAGGGTCATGCTTAACCGGGTAAACTCTCGCCGGGGTCTTTCAGCCCTTTGAGGATTGTTTGGCCGAGGAGCGGCAACAGGCTTAGCAATCATCACCGCGCTGACAGATTGGCGGTGTTCAGGTCTCTCTGATTTCCTAGAACCATACACGGCACTAGACTCTTTCTTGAATGGTTTCTTTTCCGAACTAGATGAGGCACTCTTTGCAATCTTCCCAGACTTCAGCCCAACTTCAATTCTCTCTCCAGTCAGAATCAAATCAGTGAACCCAGCCGAAGAATTCCCAATGAGATGGTTGAAAAACGGCCCAGATAGGGTCCCCAAGAACATGTCAACCAGCTCCCGATCAGTCAATGGTGGCTGCACCCTGCCAGCCAGGTCTCTCCACTTCTGAGCGTACTCCTTAAAACCTTCGCTTGCACCTAACGCCATACCCTGGAGTTGGGTACGTGTGGGGGCAAGGTCGGCATTATACTGATACTGCTTGTAGAAAGCAGTAGCCAAGTCCTCCCAGTTACGAACTTTGGTCCCATCCAGCTGATAGAACCATTCGAGATGAGTCCCTGAAAGACTCTCCTGGAAGAAGTGGATCCATAAATTCTTGTCCGCAGAGTACGGCTGAATTTTCCGA
The DNA here is from genome assembly GCA_948472305.1 of Vicia faba. Taxonomy (NCBI): domain Eukaryota; kingdom Viridiplantae; phylum Streptophyta; class Magnoliopsida; order Fabales; family Fabaceae; genus Vicia; species Vicia faba. The sequence goes on from OX451736.1 coordinate 1,114,085,459, forward strand.
ACATAGGACCTCAAATGCAGTTTGGGACAAGACGCCCCGTCATACTTGGAGAAGGTGGGTGCTTTGAACTTGTGGGGGATGATCACACCAGTCGACAAACCCAAATCTCCGAAGTCCAGCCCAGGTACCTGCTGAACCTCCATAGCCTTCAACCTGTCTTCCAGTTGTTTGTACCTGTCGTCTGCAGGAGGGTACTGCTCTTCATCAAAATCTGTCTCGTTGTCGGAGACTACCGGACTAGGGACCTTTACTTCTGCCTGAGAAGGACTCTTGCCCACAGAAGAACCAGCCTCTTCATGCTGCAGAGTATTACCAAATCTTCGGCCCGAGTTGAACAGAACAGTTCTTCTCTTCTTCTTCTTCTCCTTCTTCAGGAGCATAGCCTTCAGTTCTTCTTGGCCTTTAGCCAGCCCCTTGATTAGTTCTTGAAACTGCGCATTCTGCGCCTGGAGAGCCTTGATTGATGTCTCAGTTGATGCAGATTCGGGATTCATGATGCTGAAATAAACAGCGAAGAACTGTAAGCAACCTGAAAAGGGGAAAAACCTGCTATGCACATGATGTATGAAATGCGTATGCAATGCATTCAAGGGTTCGAAAGTTCAAATTTGTTGTAGACAAAAAGGAACACACGTTATCATTAAAGAAATCATTGTTTAATACATCAAGGCCTCATGGGCAAAAGTACAAAAATCAAATCAATCCCAAAATACACTGCGCATCCTCTTTGGAGCTATGTAGGTGTTGAGATTCCTCTCCTCATGCAACAGGCGAGTGAGCTCCAAGACCTTCTTTTCACTGGCATGCAGACTAGTCTCAAGAGAATTCCTTTCCTCCTTAAGCTGGATCCAGCTCTTCTGCATCTCCTCTCAGGATGTGGGCATATCAGGGTGCTGAATAGTGTGGGACACTTCCCCTTCCAAGACAGGCTCTTTGATTATCGGGAGCATATGAGGATAAGGCATCACTAACTTCTGAGAGCGGGCGCGTACCCACTTGAGATAGGGTTCCAGTGGGATGGAGTTCCTGTGCCCTAGTGTCTTGCTGTCTATCCTACTGGGCACCCTCCAGGCTCTGATAAATCTCTGGCGAAGTCCTTGAGTATCGTTGTCGAAGTCAAAAACTATGTCAGGAATTAACATGTCATGAGGACCATCCCTCCGAGCATAACCAAACTGTCTCCAAGCCAGGCATGGGCTATAAGTAATACCTCCTCTGATTCCAAGTAAAGGAACATTAGGGTACTCCCCGCAACGATCAATGATAGTGACATCTCCTCTGGACCTAGGACACCAATGTATATCTGCATGTGTAAGAGTCATCAACCGTTGTGACCATCTCAAACCCCGCTCATTCTTCAGGACTGATTGTGGAAGGTGCGAAATAAACCACCTTCCCAGGAGAGGAGTGCAACACATAAGGACACCTCTTTTTCTCATGGTTCGAGTGTAACATGAGTGAAGGATGTCCCCCAGCAATGTAGGTATAGGATTCCTGGACATAAAGATCTGGACAGCACTGATATCAATAAGCTGATCTGGGTTAGGGAACAACACCAAACCATAAACAAGGAGGGCCACAACCTCTTCAAAAGCTTGAAAGTCAAGGGAGTTCCAACATTCAAGGGCCTTTTCAAACAAAAACCTGGCTAAGAACCCTTTGATACCACTTCTAACTTCCCAATGTCCCTTGAGGTCAGATGACTGTAGGTGCAAGGCTTTAGCAATCTCTTCAAGCTTAGGTTCCTTTTCTGTACCGTTGAAGGGTAGCTGATCAAGGATAGGGATCTTCAGGAGCCGGGAGAACTCCTCCAATGTAGGTACCAACTGATAATCCAAGAAGGTAAAACAGTGATGCAGAGGATCAAAGAACTGGAACAGGACCTTTATCATATCTTCCTCAATGTTGGTGTTGACCAAGCTGATGAGGCTTCCATGCCTTTCACTGAATGAGGAGTTCTCGGGAATCCTGGATATAAGCTCCTTAAGCTGAGGAGGGATCCTTACAAGACTGACTTGAATTGTCTTTCTACGAACAGTTTCCATGTCCTACAAAACAAGAACAAAGATGAAAATTCGAACCCCTGAAATGGTTAGTCAATGCATATGATGCTGGATGATGTCATGATGCTATGTTTAAACACACCACAGATATTTACAGAGACAAACATGTAAGGCACACAAGGCACACAAGACAAGCCCTTAAGGTTTAAGGCCAGCATGGGGTCTGGGTAGTACCCTCTTGGAGTTGGTGGGTTCAACCTGTCCTAATCAAAGTAACCGGGTTCTAAGGTTCCCAATATCACGGGATTGCTTTCATTGTTCATCGTTTCGATTTAGCCACTGAACTGGCGACCGAAATATTCCAGGAAAGCAACCCTCAATTGAGCGTAGTATCGAGTATCAACCAACCTCGGACTGCACCAAAGTCAGTTATCTCACTACCCTAAAGAGGCCAAGATAGTTCAATTAAGGTTCCTAAGGTCTGTTGATGCTTCACGACACCACGCGGAGGCCCCGTACTCTCCTTGACTGAACTCAAGGGTTACCGGTACACACCAAAGTGCCACATCAACGTAGCAGACTGTTTCAACCATGTCGGTATACCCCACACAGTTCCCTCACAGCCTTGTTGCTACTTTCTAAGAAAGGTATCCCCCAGATCCGGGTTAGGATCTATAGAACTCCCAAGCAACCCACAATTTAAAGCACACAAGGAAAACAATTGAAAACACAGTTATGACTTAGCCCTAAGGTACACCTCACTTTATAAAGATATCCCCAGCAGAGTCGCCAGTTCTGTGATCGGTGGATCTGGAACTGACTGTTTAACACTGGTTCGCGAAATGTCGCGGAAGCAAGAGTCGCCACCGTCTTTTATTTTCTCCAAATGGAAAGGACAAAAGCACAGAAAAATTCCTTAAAGAGATTGCTCTCGGTTCGGGAGGTAGGTTATAGAAAGGGAAGGTATTAGCACCCTTTCTATCCATGGTTATCCATGGGCTCTTAGATACTTGCTCAATGTGTTTTCAAAATGGTTTGTTTGCTTTTCAACTGTGGGTTTTAAAAAAGTTTCTTTGAAAAAATTTCAGTTCGACTCGTACGTCAGAGTGTTTGAAAAAATTTGCTTTGAAAGCTTTTGAAAAGTGTCGGTGTGAAAAGATTTTGATTTGTTTGAAATTAGAGCAAGTATCTAGAGTCATCTACCTACCCTAAGGAATTCGTCTGTGTAAATGTCCTTAAAGTAGTGCCATCCCACCATTGAGGGGTAGGTAGCACCACCGTTGGAGGTGTTCGGGTCAATTCGAGTTTGTAGGGACGTGGTGATCACCAGAGCAATGGGAAGACACCTTAGAAGCTACCCTCATGCCAGGTTCCCGGATCATGAGGACTTACTAAGACATCCTCTACTCGACGATCACCTTTCGAAGGCAAGGCAACAGTGAGGCGTACCCTAGGGGTGGTGTGTGATTTGTGTATCAGATTCAAATATTTTATCTTGTCATGTTAAAGTGATCTACGCTTGATTTTATTATGGCCATTCATTCTTGCATGCTTTGTTAACAGTTAAAAGAATATTTGCGGGAAAGTAAATCTAAGGCTATTACAAATGGCGCGGGTCCACATCGCCAAAATTAAACCGGACCCGATTTGACGGAAAGTAAATAAAGCAAAAGAAATAAAAGTGCGAGCAATTGTTTACACGGCTTTGGGAGAGATACATAATTATTTGAGCGAAATAAATAAATACGCGAAATAAAGGAATTAAAAACAAAACTAGGGCGTTGGACCCTTTTGCAAAAATATTTAAAGTTAATGAATTAATTAATTAGAATTAATGAGGAATTAAAATTAAAGAAAAAAAAGGAATGTTTTTGGTATTTTATGTTTTTTATGATTTAAGAGAAAAAAGAATTAATTAAAACTAAAAATTGGATGTAAACCCTAATTCTAATTGTTTTTTAAACTTATTAAAAAATGTTGAAGTTTTTAACCTAATTTAACCTAAGTTATTTATGTACAATCAATTATGAAAATAATAAATAAATAAGTATCATGATAAAAAAGAAAAATTAAAAGGAATGAAAATCTTAATTAAACCTAAATTCTATATTTTTATTATTTTTGTTATTTAAAAGAAATTGAAATTATATCCTAATTAGAACTAAATATTTACATGTTAATTTATTTATGAAAATAATTTATTATGTTTTTATCTTTTTCTGATTTTTTTTTTTGGGGTATTTTTTATATTGTAAAAATAAATGAATTAAATTAAAACAATAAATAAAATAATAGTTCAAAATAAAATAGAAGAAAAAAAAATAGGAAGATTTGCAAACCAAGGGGGTGGAGGTCCCCAATATGGAGGTATAGGCCTGAGATGCTGGCCCAATAAGCTTGCAATTCGTGGACTTTTCCCAGACGCAATATGGCACGTTGACTGGAGTTTAGGATGTTCTTCAATCTATGGCCCTTGATCTGATGCTGGGATGGACGTGGCATGCTGATTTCTGAAGGTGTATGATGATCCTTAGTATGAGTGCTGCATAGGAGTGATTATGGAAAAATAATATTGAGATATGCAAGACCTGGGACTTGAACCCAGGTCATGAGGGTTACCAGCGTTGTCTCCAACCAACCGTGCCAATTTACGCTTTTGTAATATAATTAACAAATAAATAATATAAAAAGAAACAACGCGTTAGTGGATGGAAACGCGCGAAAATTTAAACAGGCCTATCACTGCGTGACACGGCTTCATCTTCTCCATTAGCCCTGTAAAATAAAGAACAAATGCAACGGTTTTTTGGACGTTCCCTTAGGCCGGTTTCAAGAAAATAGCGATTAGGCTATCCTTGAATATAAATTCATCGCGAATACATGAATCTCTTCGTCCAAGCGTGTTCGTCCTCATGGTCTAGGTCTTAAGCCTCAATTTTGCTTTGTTAGAGAAGCCCTAATTCTGAATCCTGAAAACCCTAAATTTCAAGCATGGCACAATCGCGTATGTAACATAAAAACTCAATTAAACATATCAGTTAGCTTTGAAATCACATCAAGAACAAGAATCAATAATTGAAATGTCATAAAAATGCATAGAATGTAGAATACGATTTTGAAATTTTCATGGAATATGTTGAGTTCTATACACCGATTCCTTGCCTTTTGATGAGTGTTATGAATTGGAATATGCTCAGTGAACCACAAGGAAGCTTTTGGAATGAATGTCGTGCCTTGAATCCCCCTCTAACAATGAATTCAGATTTGAATTTTATGGCAATTTTTCAAGTTTGCAAATTGGTCTCTAGCGCAGCTTTTTCGTGTATTGTGATTAGGTTTGTGATCCTGATTATGTACTGAGGCTATTAGGTCAACGAAATTCAATAAAATCTAATGCCATAATGGTTTTGCATATTTGATTTTCTAAGGATCTTCCATATCTTTTTTCATGTGCATTTTTGTGTCAATTAGCCTAAATCAAACCAAATCTTGCCATTTTGGGATGTGCACGAGATATTGAGGGTAAAACATGCATGAAAAGATTTTTTAGGTCAAGTTTGATATTTTTCATGTATTTAAATAATTTAAATGAATTAATATAAATAATAATTCAAATAAATAAATAAAAAATGAGAAAATACTTCCCTTTGGGCCAAGTGGTCGTGCATAGGCTTGGAATGATGAATCATGGAAGAAAAATGGGCCCATTAGCACTTTTAGGTCATTTGAAGTATTGTTGACTTTTCAAAATATCCAAAACTTTCCCAACTTCCACAAGGCATAACTTGCTCAATTTTTAATCTTTTCACATGTTCTTTGACATTTTGGAAAGGTCTTTGAGTCCTCTAACCAATGCCTTTGGTCCCATGTCATTTTGATTTAACAATCTCAAGTTATGTCCTTTGACTTAAAGTCCCTTTTTGTTGACTTTTGAAAATGACCTATAATGTTGAAATTGATAACTTTTTGTGAGAGCATTTCTTGGACTTGAAGTATGAAGATGAGTTGTAGGAAATGTCTTTCTCTTCAAAATGAGCTTTGGATGGAATTTTTCTGATAATCCATGTGAAAGTTATGCCCTGGTCAATTTCAGTTGACTTTTTCAGCTGTCCAAATAAGGCAACTTTTGCATCTTTGATGATTTCTGAGCCAAATTTTGAGAATCATGATCAAGCATTGATCAAATGATGTTTGTGGCTTCAAAATGATATGATGACCAAAAATTTGAACTTTTGACTGCCAAATGACCATTTTGCCCCTACAGTTGACTGTAGTGCAATTTAGGGTTTTGACTGTGCAATTTTGAGCTGAATGCCTTGAAACTTGATATGAGGATACTTGACCATCTTTGTAGACATGTGAGACTTGATTGGGCCTTTGAAAACTTCCTTTTCTTGATCAGGATACAAACCCTAGTTTTGACTGTATAGGAGACCTTTGCATTGTGCAACCCTTGGGGAATTTTGCAGCTTGACTTGGCAATTTCTTGAAGAATATGGGAGGGCAAATTTTGGGGTACAACACCTTTAGAAGGAGGATGACGAAAATGATATCAAAATCTCTACAATATGCTTTTGAACAGACCCTGCTGACGAGGTACGGGCATTGTTTCAAATCCTAAATGGTGGAGTTATAAGGAAGATAATCCCTCGTCAACCCCTTTGAGCCAAAGAAGTAGGAGTTTTTCTTTTCACAAATTAAAACCCTTAATTATAACCCGGGGCAGGGCAGTTTTCTTAGTTAATACAGGTGCACAATGAATGGCATCAAATAAGTCCTTCCGAAACAAAACACTATGATGGTTCCGTATAATCGTAAGGACAGGCAGCCGTTATCTCTCAGAAATAAAAGCCCATTAAGTCAAAACCTATGAAGGAGACTTACAAAACTGGGGCATCCCGCTGACTGTAATCACAAAAGAAATAGTTTAGGCAAAAGACAGGGATAATAAAATCAAAAAGAAAGAGATCCTACAAACTCTCAACAAAAATGACTGCATGTTCAAAATAAATTGCCAGTATATGAACCATCACTGGAATATCAGAGCAAAGACTCAAACAGGATCTAATGCACGATTAGCTGAGTTTAGGATCGAAGAACATCACGAAGAACGGGTGGGTACAAATAAATTTTGAGCCTTTATCCTTTGTTTCTTGAACCGTGAACCAGGCCACGTTATAACCCTTAAAAGTCCTAGCTGAAGCATGGGTTATCTCGAAAGCATACTGTTACGAAAGGTATCCTGACTCCTGTAGGACTTGCTGTACATCCTGAGTTGACATCACATTTTACAAAATTTGCCTGTTTTACTGAAAAATGCATTTTCAAAAATTCCAAGACAGACATAAGCTTTGCATTCTTAAAATAACATTGTTTGTATATGACTATTTGTTCAAACAGGAGAGAAATTCGCACGTCGAATATCTAGTGAACAAAAACCTTCTCAATAAAAAGGATCACCTCAAGTGGAAAAATACTTCCAACCAAGGGGCACGGCATGATCATTGTCCATCATTTGGGGCAGTCAAATCAAGATTCAAGGAATCTCTCAAAAATGAAAAATAGCCAGGGGCAAATCTCCATCTGAACCACTTGGGGCATTGGACATGAATTCCAGCAACGAATCTTGCATGATCAAACGAACATCTTCTGGTAGTATGGCAACACAACACTACCGACAGTGACACCTCCCTACACCCCGAGAGTGTGGACATAGTCAAAAAAGTACTACGCATAATCAAAGACCTGCTAGGTCGACTGGCCTAGGCAAAAATAAGGGCTTCCCGACGAACCGAAAGGGTTCGGGAAAAAATAAGGGATGAAAATGAAAAAATCTGTACACCCGGCAAGTCGAAAACCCGAAAGGGAGGATTGGGAAAGAAAGGGTATCCCGGTGGGCTGAAAATCTAAAAAGACAGTCCAGGCAAAAGTTAGGGATTAAAGCGTACTACTATGTTGAAAGAACAAGATTAAGTTCTGACCTATCCCAAGTGTTTTGATGATAACTAAATTATATTTAAGATAATTTATGCTCTAATGAATGTGTTTTTGAATATCTTAGTTAATGTTCTGACAAGAAACATTCCAAAGTGCTAAGCAAAGATTATGAAGAAGTTCTTTGACATAAGAACCTTTTATTCAAACGCATCTGCTGACTCTGGTAAGAACACTCATTTGTTAAATGTATCTTCTAACTTCTAGTAGGCTTCTTGATTCTGAAGATAACTTGAAAGCAAGCGCTGTTCAAAGATCTTAGCAAGCAACACTCTGACCAGAAGTTGAATAAAGCATGTTCTGAGTTAAAGCAAATACTGAAACAACGTCTTAATCAACGTGTCTTGTCAAAGAAAAGGAAACATGTTCTTACATTCTGACGTTTGCTAATTAATGCAAAGACGGCTTAAAACACTCAAGTGCCTACAACTAGTTTCTTGGAGAATGGAATTTTGCAAGAATACACGCAAAGCATTTAATGCTCTCCATTTCCTCTGAAGGAAGCAACGTTCTTATTTTTCCTACTATAAGTAGAAGGAAATTTATTGCAAGCCATAAAAAAAAAGAGAACAAGATAGTGAAAAAAACAAGAAACTACGTGAAATATTCAAAAGCTTACAAACTTATAGTTCTTACATTATTGTGTATTACATTCTAAGAAAAATCACAGTTATGATATAGCTTGATTAGAAGCAAACTCTATTTCAATTATCTATAAAGATTATTCTTCTGTATTTGTTCCTTGAGAGACCAAGTTTGGTCAGATTTCTCAAGCAGACTAGGACTAGATTTAAGTCTTAGTGGTGTTAGTCACTTGTAAGTTTACTTGTGCATTATTAGTCACAACAGTTGTTGTGTGATTGTAATCAGTTGATTATAGTGGATTAAGTCCTTGTTGAGAAAGGCGAAATCACCTTGGCGGGTGGACTGGAGTAGTTTGAGTTCAAACGAACCAGGATAAAAATAACTGTGTTATTCCATTACTGTTTTGAGCTTTGTATTGAAAGAACGAAAATAGTCACTTATTCAACCCCCCCCCCCTTCTAAGTGTTTTCTTACCCCTTCAATTGGTATCAGAGCTTGACTCTGAGCTCAACACTTAACCGTGTCAGAAAAAGATCCAGAAGAAAACACAATGCCCGCTGAACAAAACAATAATAGTTATAACAAACCTCCAGTGTTTGATGGAGAAGATTTTGAGTACTGGAAAGATAGGCTAGAAATTTTCTTTCTAGGTCATGATAGTGATCTTTGGGATATAGTCTTGGATGGTTACAAACATCCTACAGATTTAGAAGGAAACAAAGTGGATAGAAAAAATATGGATAGACAACAAAAAGATGATTTTAAAAATCATCACAGAGCTAGAAATATTTTTTTAAATGCTATCTCTAAAGTGGAATATGAAAAAATCACTAATAGAGTATGAAGCCTTCAAAGTTGAGGAAAGTGAGTCTATAGAAGAAATGTTCTCTAGGTTTCAGACTCTGATCGCTGGTCTGAGAGTTTTGAACAAAGGGTATACCAAAGCAGATCACGTGAAAAAGATCATCATAAGCTTACCCAGAAGATGGGCACCAATGGTCACTGCGTTCAAGGTGTCAAAAGATCTGAACAATGTGTCTTTAGAGGAACTCATCAGCTTTCTCAAAAGTCATGAGATTGAACTGGATGAACATGAGCCTCAGAAGAAAGGTAAGTCTCTAGCCCTTAAATCAATTAAGAAATTTGATGCTAACGCTTTTTAGGCTGAAGAAGAAAACTCTGAAGAATCAGCTTCAGATGAAGACGAACTATCTTTGATCTCCAAAAGGATCAATCATCTGTGGAATCACAGACAAAAGAAGTTCAGGAACTTCAAGAAGTCAGAAGATAAACCAGAATCTTCTGGACATAAAAAGTCAAACAGAAGAGAGATCATCTGTTATGAATGAAAAGAACCTGGTCACTTCAAAAGTGAATGTCCAAAACTTCAAAAAGAAAGACCAAAGAAGAGATTTGGAAAGAAGAAAGGAATGATGGCAACCTGGGATGACTCAGATTCTTCTGAAGATGAATCTGGTTCTGAAGATGAAAATGCCAACCTAGCTTTAATGGCTATCACAGAAGATGACTCAGACTGTGAGTCAGAACAAAGAGAGGTATTTTCTGAATTTTCTAGAGAAGAACTTGCTGATAGTTTATCAGAACTTCTAGAAAACTACAGTAAGCTCAAAATCAAATACAAGAAACTCAAGAAGAGTCTTGCATCTGATTTTAAGAAACTTGAAATAGAAAAATCTGAACTTTTGGAAAACAATCTTAAACTTAAAAAAGAAACTCAAATTGTTCAAAAGAATTTTAGTTCAGAGTCTATATCTAGTTCAAAAGATATTCTGAAAGAATATGACTATAGCTTTCAAACTTTTCTTGCTAAAAGCATAGACATAAGCAAAATGGCTTCAATGATTTATGGAGTTAGTGGGAAAAACAGAAGAGGAATTGGATATGAACCTCCCAAAGGGAAGGAAACATACATTCCAAAACCTGTTGCTAAAATGACCTTCACTTACAAACATCTGATAAGCAATTCAAGTTTGGACATTCACATGATATAAAATATACATCACATTCTGGAAACTCTTATGCTAACCCAAAAGGACCCAAAAAGATATGGGTACCTAAGGATAAAATAATATTTGTTGCAGATGTCCTTAACAGCTCAATTGAAACACCATTCATGGTACTTGGACTCTGGATGCTCACGACACATGACGGGAAAAAGGTCTATGTTCCAAAGCCTGGAACTTAAAGCTGGAGAAGATGTGAAGTTTGGAGGTAATCAGAAAGGGAAGATTATTGGTTCTGGAACCATAGGAAACGGTAACCTTCCTTCTATCTCTAATGTTTTATTAGTAGAAGGATTAGCTCATAATCTATTGTCTATAAGTCAATTAAGTGACAATGGCTATGACATTATCTTCAATAAAAACTCCTGTAAAGCTGTAAATCAAAAGGATGGATCAATCCTCTTTTCTGGTAAGAGAAAAAACAACATTTACAAAATTGATTTATCAGATCTTAAATCTCAAAACTTAAAATGCCTTTTGTCTGTTAGCAATGAGCAATGGGTATGGCACAGAAGATTGGGACATGTCAGTCTTAGAAAAATCTCTCAACTAAATAAATTAAATTTAGTCAGAGGACTTCCCAATCTGAAGTACAACTCAGATGCTATGTGCGAAGCATATCAAAAAGGAAAATTTTAAAAACCTTCCTTTAAATCTAAAAATGTTGTCTCTTCCATTAAGCCATTAGAGTTACTTCATATTGATCTGTTTGGACCAATGAAAATTGCACCCATCAGAGGCAAGAAGTATGGATTGGTCATCGTTGATGATTTCAGCAGATGGACATGGGTAAAGTTTTTAAAACACAAGGATGAGTCACAGTCTGTATTCATTGAATTTTGTACTCAAGTGCAAAATGAAAAAGATTTTAAAATCACAAAAGTTAAAAGTGATCATGGTGGTGAATTTGAAAATCATTATTTTGAAAAATATTTTAAAGAAAATGGTATTGTTCATAACTTTTCTTGTCCTAGAACTCCCCAGCAAAATGGAGTTGTAGAAAAAAAGAATAGAACATTACAAGAGATGGCCAGAACCATGATCAATGAAACAAATATGGCTAAGCACTTTTGGGCAGAAGCTGTGAATACAGCGTGTTATATTCATAATAGAATCTCTATAAGACCTATTCTTGAAAAGACTCCCTATGAATTGTGGAAAAACAGAAAGCCCAACATTTCTTATTTCCATCCTTTTGGATGTACTTGTTTTATTCTGAACACCAAAAAAACTCTGAATAAGTTTGATTCCAAAGCACAAAAGTGTTTCCTACTTGGATACTCTGAACGCTCAAAAGGCTATAGAGTATACCACACAGAAACTCTGATTGTTGAAGAATCAATCAAAGTCAGGTTTGATGATAAGCTTGGCCAACCACAGCCAAAGCAAATTGACTTTTCTGTAGGTACAGAAGATCATCACTCAAACTCTGAAAGTTCAGAAGCAAAAGAAGACGTAGCAAATCATCCTCTTGACGATGCTCTCAACAATCTCATAATCTCTGTCCAACTCACTCAGAAAAGGTTTCCTAGATTATCTTCAGCTCGTAAAGAAGACGTAATCATTGGAAGAAAAGAAGATCCCATCAGAACAAGATCATCTCTCAGAATCAATGAAGAATCTCTGTTCGGTTTAGTCTCTCTGATTGATCCAACTACCATTGATGAAGCTCTGGAAGATAATGATTGGATCTTAGCAATGCAAGAAGAACTAAATAAATTCTCAAAGAATGATGTATAGAGTCTAGTTCCAAGACCCAAAGGATTCAATGTTATATGAACCAAATGGGTCTTTAGAAACAAATTGAATGAACAAGGAGAAGTAATCAGAAATAAGGCACGACTGGTTGCACAGGGTTATAGTCAACAAGAAGGAATTAATTATAATGAAACCTTTGCCCCAGTCGCCAGGTTAGAATCTATAAGATTATTAATTTCTTTTGTTGTACAAAATAACATTACATTATATCAAATGGATGTTAAAAGTGAATTTCTAAATGGTTATATTGAAGAAGAAGTATATGTCCATCAACCTCCTGGATTTAATGATTCAAAACAACCAGAACATGTTTTTAAATTGAAAAAGTCTTTGTACGGTTTAAAACAGGCTCCAAGAGCTTGGTATGATCGTCTGAGTAATTTTCTATTAGAAAAATATTTTACCAGAGGGAAAGTGGACACAACTCTCTTCAGAAAAACATTTAAAAATGATATTTTAATCTGTCAAATTTACGTTGATGATATAATTTTTGGAACCTCTAATATATCCTTTGGAAAATAATTTGCTAAGACAATGCAGGTAGAATTTGAAATGAGCATGATGGGTGAATTGAAATTCTTTCTTGGAATTCATATCAACCAGACTCAAGAAGGTACTTTCATACATCAGACGAAGTATGCTAAAGAACTTCTAAAGAAATTTCAAATGTCAGAAAGAAAAGATGCCAAGACACCTATGCATCCAACCTGCATTCTAGGTAAAGATGAGGTAAGTATGAAAGTAGATCAGAAGCTCTACAGAGGTATGATTAGATCCCTTCTCTATCTGACTACATCTAGACCTGATATAATATTCAGTGTGTGCTTGTGTGCTAGATTCCAATCAGATCCTAGAGAATCTCATTTAACAGTTGTTAAGAGAATTCTTAGGTATCTGAAAGGTACTGCTAATCTTGGTATGTGTTACAGAAGATCACAAGATTACAAACTAGCAGGTTATTGTGATGCTGACTTTGCTGGAGATAGAATTGAAAGAAAAAGTACCTCTGGAAGCTACCAGTTTTTGGGTGACAATCTTATCTCATGGTACAGCAAGAAGCAAGCAACAATTGCACTATCAACCACAAAAGCTTAATATATATTTGCTGCTGGATGTAGCTCTCAGATGATTTAGATGAAAAGTCAACTAGAAGATTTCAACCTTTATGAAAGTAAGATTCCTATCTTCTGTGACAATACTTCTGCTATTTGTCTTTCTAAAAATCCAATCTTACATTCTAAATCCAAACATATAGAAATTAAATATCATTTCACAAGGGACTATACTCAGAAGGGGATTTTAAACTTGATTTTTGTAAAAACAGACCATCAATGGGCTGACATTTTTACTAAACCCCTTTCAGAAGATAGATTTAATTTAATTCTGAAAAATATTTGTATGGAAGTATGTCCTGAATAAAATAATATTTATTTTCTGTGACTGGCTTTAGAACTTTCTGAAATGAATGCTCTGATCATCAACTCTTCAGAAGTTAGAAGAGAAGTTGTAACAGAAGCTATATGAATCATTCTAACGCTTCATGTCCAAGTGTAGTTCAGAAATTCATTAGAACAAACAGTTGTTACATGCATCCTTCAGGAGATGAATCACGTGGTGTGTTTCTGAAAGGTCAAGCGTGCAAAAGCTACTGATGACGTTCTAGGTAATTGTTGATGATTAGCCATAATCTCACGTTTTCCCTCATTTTTAGCAATTCATTAAATGCAAGTAATGATGAGAATCGTTTTTTTTTTAAATCCGTTTTAATCTTTATTTTAATTTGTCTTAAATACTTCTAATTTAATTCTTAACCTATTCTCTGAAATTAATGCCTATAAATACTCTTTGAAAAAACCTTTCATTCTTTACTGTCTCTTTCAACTCAAGTTTTTATTTGAACATTTCTCTTAAAACCCCTCTTCAAAAAATTCTCTTTTCATAAAACTTCAATGACTTCTTCTTCCTCTACCCACTCTGAGCAATACTGTATACCTGAAAGGACAACACTCATTCCGATAGAAAGTTTGGAAGTTTTGAGTGAGCTAATGGTAGACTTTGAGAATCTCAGAGAGAATGGATTTGACTTGTTCCCTGCTGTGAAGTTTCAAGGTTGGGAAAGCTACTTTGACCGTCTTACTGGTCCAGTCTTTCCTCATTTGGTAAAAGAATTTTGGATTCACGCTATTGCAACTCCCAAGGTTATTCTCTCCTTTGTAATGGGAAAGGAAATATCCATTACAAAAAATCTATCAGAAGGTTGTTGGGATTTAAAGGACTTAGAGTTACAGGAATGCCCACTGGAAGAATGGAGATGTCTAGGGTATACACATAGATTTTTACAAATGGTCAAGGTTCCTCCAAAGTTAGGGATTTGAAAGACAAGTATAAGATTTGGGCAAGGATTATTCATGGATGTATTCACCACAGGAAAGACACCAGTTCTCCTGATTACATCAACGCTGATCAACAATATCTGTTGTTTTGCCTTGGAACCAATGTCAAAATTTATTTGCCCTACTTGCTTTTTGAACATCTCTGGAACCATGTCAAAGAAACCAGAGAAGCTGAAAGGATGAAGAATCCAAAATCAAAGAGGAATTGAATTCCCATGGGGAGGTTATTATCATACATTCTGACTGAGAATGGTCTGATTGCTCACCTAAGAGAAGCAAATCTTCTGGGGGAGCTTGAACCTATATGTGGTAAGACAATGACTGGGAAGAACTTGCTAAAAAGGAAAATTATTGACAAACTGCTGGTGGAACCCTCTCCATGTCTATCAACTATTGTGAAGAAAAGAAGAATTCATATTGCTAATTTTCCTATGTTCAACTCGTTGGAACATTCTCGAATGGTTTTGCACTATCTTGAGACCTGCAGAGAAACAGGATCACCTATTGATCTAGATTGGCTTCAAGGAAGAAATCAAGCTGCTGCTGATGTTGTTCTCCAAGGATTTGTGAAGAGAAAAGATGTAGAAGGACCTTCTGACTCTCCTCAGAAGAAAAAGAAGACAGGTAATCATGCTGAAACTATACTTGTTTATAATTCTGAAAATATATTTGCATCTGTTGAATCCTCTCAAACCTCCCCATTTGAACCCCTTGCTGACAACCTTAGCAAAAATCAGTTCTCAGCAGATTTTAGTGATTCTGACTCTGATGAACATTCTGACAGCCAATCAGAACCCTCTCATTCAGAACCCCCTGAACCATCTGTTTTTCAACCTATTCCTGCTGAACGTTTCTCAAGACCCCCTCTCATACCTTTATCACCCAGACCCACTAGATGGTATGATGCTGGATCTTGGAGAATTTCTGGGATTAATGAACCTTTAGCAACCATAAAACCACCTTTTAATCTACCAACTGAAAACATTTTTGCTATGAACCAACCACAACCTCAAAAAACCATTCCCACTCCCGCTTATACAATAATAATTTCTCCTGATATCACTCCACCCAACTCACCACAATATACAACCCCATTCTCAACTCCTCAAATTCCAGAACAACAAATTTTTGAACAAATTGATATTGCTGAACCATTCGTACCTCATGATATATCAGAACCTCATATTTGTGTTAACCAACCTGAACCTGAACCTACAAATACTCCTGAAACCAATAGATTTTTAAGAACTGTAGTGGACTCTCAATCTCTACAATTCTTGAAAAACAAATCTTACAAAACGGCTGTCCCTAAACCTATTCAGCCAGATGTAAATATTTTGTTTCAGAATTTTATAACAAATGTTCAAGCATGGTTACAACCGCTGAAAGAAGATTGCCTCAGAAGTGTGAACACCGCATCAACAGATCTTCTATGGGAAACTTTTAGAAGAACCTTGGTTGCTGAATCACGGAAGTTACAAGATTTGTGCCACTCTCAGGTGCTGGATAACTTTTCCAAACTTCTGCATGTTTTCAAGACAGAAGCTGCTGATACTTGGAATAAGAAGTCTTCGCTACTGATTGCTGATACACCAGCTAATAAGATGGACATATCAGAAGACGAATCTGAAGAATACTCTGAAGATTCAAATCCTCTGGCTATTGTTCTATTGAATCAACCTTCATTTAAAGATGGACCTGAACCTATGCCAACTCTTGCAATGGATCTGGGCACTTTGCTCTCCACCTTTGTGAAGTATGATTCATCAGTTGCTGCTTCTAACCCTGTTTCTACTGAAGCTTCATCATCTTTTGCCCCTACCTCACTCATTATGGACACTCTGAAAGAGCTAAAGAGGGAGAATGAAGTCTTGACTAGACGCATGGATAAACAAGATTAAACAAATTTAGAGTTCAAGAACTGGATGGCAATGCAAAGTGAATCTGCCTCTGAGATCAAGAACCTTCTGATGGCTCTTGTCTATAAGAAATCCTAGTTTCTTTTTGTCAATTATTTTATGTTTTGTTTGTACTTCTGGTTATCTATTTTTTTAACTTTTTATGGAATCTTTCAAAATTTCTCATTTATTACACTTTTTGATTATGCCAAAAAGGGGAAGAAAATGTGCATGTTTTAACTAATCACTGTTTAACAGTTATGGGACTATGTCTCAGACATTCTAACATAATTGCAAGAATTCCCTCAGTGCAAAAGATTTTTTTTTGCAGGTATCATTTAACTCTGAAAGAATATTCCAGCTAAGATTTATCTTCTTGAAGAAGTTCTGAAGAAATTCAAAGAAGGTTGTGTATCACTCTGACTAAATAAACTCAGGATGTCTTATGCATAGATATATTCATTTCAGGGGGAGATTCTTATCTCTTAATCTGTTTCTTTTCTTTATCTAAAATAATTTTTTGTCATCATCAAAACGGGGGAGATTGAAAGAACAAGATTAAGTTCTGACCTATCCCAAGTGTTTTGATGATAACTAAATTATATTTAAGATAATTTATGCTCTAATGAATATGTTTTTGAATATCTTAGTTAAAGATTATCAAGAAGTTCTTTGACATAAGAACCTTTTATTCAAACGCATCTGCTGACTCTGGTAAGAACACTCATTTGTTAAATGTATCTTCTAACTTCTAGCAGGCTTCTTGATTCTGAAGATAACTTAAAAGCAAGCGCTGTTCAAAGATCTTAGCAAGCAACGCTCTGACCAGAAGTTGAATAAAGCATGTTCTGAGTTAAAGCAAATACTGAAACAACGTCTTAATCAATGTGTCTTGTCAAAGAAAAGGAAACACGTTCTTACATTCGGACGTTTGCTAATTAATGCAAAGACGGCTTAAAACACTCAAGTGCCTACAACTAGTTTCTTGGAGAATGGAATTTTGCAAGAATACACGCAAAGCATTTAATGCTCTCCATTTCCTCTGAAGGCAGCAACAGTCTTATTTTTCCTACTATAAGTAGAAGGACATTTATTGCAAGCCATAAAAAAAAGAGAACAAGATAGTGAAAAAAACAAGAAACTACGTGAAATATTCAAAAGCTTACAAACTCATAGTTCTTACATTATTGTGTATTACATTCTAAGAAAAATCACTGTTATGATATAGCTTGATTAGAAGAAAACTCTATTTCAATTATCTGTAAAGATTATACTTCTGTATTTGTTCCTTGAGAGACCAAGTTTGGTCAGATTTCTCAAGCAGACTAGGACTAGATTTAAGTCTTAGTGGTGTTAGTCACTTGTAAGTTTACTTATGCATTGTTAGTCACAACAGTTGTTGTGTGATTGTAATCAGTTGATTATAGTGGATTAAGTCCTTGTTGAGAAAGGCGAAATCACCTTGGCGGGTGGACTGGAGTAGTTTGAGTTCAAACGAACCAGGATAAAAATAACTGTGTTATTCCATTACTATTTTGAGCTTTGTATTGAAAGAAAAAAAATAGTCACTTATTCAACCCCCCCCCCCCCTCTAAGTGTTTTCTTACCCCTTCATATGTCTCGTCATCTCGTCACTTGCCTACCAGAAGAAGACTGATCATTTCAAATTTGAAATTTACCAAGCACCTCATAGGTTAGGATAACATTTGATCCATAAAGGCCTCTGCAGGCACCTTCTCCCGCGGAAACAGGGGCAGAAAAGTCTCGATGTGAAGTCATCGTCATATCCTCCGCATGCGTCGCAGTAATGTTCACTCCCCGCAGAGTAAGAAAAAGACAGTAATGTTAACTCTCCCCAGCTGAGGCTCGCAACCGCAAATGAGTCGGCAATATTCTCCCCAGATAGAGTTTATCCATCATCAGCACTAGACAACTATCCCCAGCGCAGTCTGGAAAACCTTCCCCAGTGGAGCTTGGAGGATCATCCCCAGTAGACTCTGGAAAATTGTCCCCAATAGAGCCTAAAAGGTTATCCCCAGTGAAGCCGCAACTGAAAGATCATCCCCAGCGGAGTTCATTCCTTTCACAAACGGAAATTCAATCCCCAACAAGATTTAGTATCACCAGCAACGGTAATTCATCCCCAGCGGAATTTATCAGCGGAATCCTTAGAAGAACATCTCTTTCCCATAGAGTCTGGAAAACCTTCCCCGGTGAAGCTTGGAGGATCATCCCCAGTAGACTCTGGAAAATTATCCCCAGTAGAGCCTAAAAGGTTATCCCTAGTGAAGCCGCAACTGAAAGATCATCCCCAACGGAGTTCATTCCTTTCACAAACAGAAACTCAATCCCCAATAGGATTCATTATCACCAACAACGGTAATTCATCCCCAGCAGAATTTATCAGCGGAATCCTTAGCAGAACATCTCATCCCCACAGAGTAATCTGCTCGCTAGTTTATTCCCCAGCGGAGTTATCCTCTCTTGCAGGTTTATTCTCACAATCATCTTCATTCTCCATCCCTAGCGGAAACAAAGAATTCAACTCTTTTTCCAACAGTTATCCGGGATTTATTTTCCCCAGCTAAAAACATTACATTGCCATACATCATGACACATGCATATACGCATCATACAAAACAATCTCATTTATTTTGAGAACAACATTGCTTGATACATATCATGCATCACATACGACTAACCTTTACCTTTCAGGAAGGATGCGGTTAAATTCTCACAAAATTCGAGCTATGAAGTTTTTACATTAGTTGAATTACGGACAAGTTCCTAAGTCTCAGCAGAGATGTTTTCTCAGTTGAAGTACATGCGAGTTCCTAAATCTCGACAAAGATGTTCCTCCGTTGAATTACAGGCAAGTTCCTAAATCTCAGCAGAGAAGTTTTCTCAGTTGAATTACGGGCGAGTTCTTAAATCTCGACGAAGATATTTCCCCAGTTGAATTACGAACAAGTTCTTAAATCTCAGCAGAGATGTTTTCTCAGTTGAAGTATAGGCGAGTTCCTAAATCTCGACAAAGTTTTCCTCCGTTGAATTACAGACAAGTTCCTAAATCTCAGCAGAGAAGTTTTCTTAGTTGAATTACGGGCGAGTTCTTAAATATCTACGAAGATGTTTCCCCAGTTGAATTACGGACAAGTTCTTAAATCTCAGCAAAGATATTTTCTTAGTTGAAGTACAGGCGAGTTCCTAAATCTCGACAAAAGTGTTCCTCCGTTAAACTACAGACAAGTTCCTAAATCTCAGTAGAGAAGTTTTCTCAATTGAATTACGGGCGAGTTCTTAAATCTCGATGAAGATGTTTCCCCAGTTGAATTACAGACAAGTTCTTAAATCTCAGCAGAGATGTTTTCTCAGTTAAAGTACAGGCGAATTCCTAAATATCGACAAAGTTTTCCTCCATTGAATTACAGACAAGTTCCTAAATCTCAGCAGAGAAGTATTGTCAGTTGAATTACGGGTGAGTTCTTAAATCTTGATGAAGATGTTTCCCCAGTTGAATTACGGACGAGTTCTTAAATTTCAGCAGAGATGTTTTCTCAGTTGAAGTACAGGCGAGTTCCTAAATCTCGACAAAAGTGTTCCTCCGTTGAACTACAGACAAGTTCCTAAATCTCAGCAGAGAAGTTTTCTCAGTTGAATTATGGGCGAGTTCTTAAATCTCGACGAAGATGTTTCCCCAGTTGAACTACGGACAAGTTCTTAAATCTCAGTAGAGATGTTTTCTCAGTTGAAGTACAGGCGAGTTCCTAAACCTCGACAAAGTTTTCCTTCGTTGAATTACAGACAAGTTCCTAAATCTCAGCAGAGAAGTTTTCTCAGTTGAATTACGGGCGAGTTCTTAAATCTAGACGAAGATGTTTCCCCAGTTGAATTACGGAAAAGTTCTTAAATCTCAGCAGAGATGTTTTCTCAGTTGAAGTACAAGCGAGTTCCTAAATCTCGACAAAAGTGTTCCTCCGTTGAATTATGGGCAAGTTCCTAAATCTCAGCAGAGAATTTTTCTCAGTTGAATTACGGGCGAGTTCTTAAATCTCGACGAAGATGTTTCCCTAGTTGAATTATGGACAAGTTCTTAAATCTCAGTAGAGATGTTTTATCAGTTTAAGTACAGGAGAGTTCCTAAATCTCGACAATGTTTTCCTCCGTTGAATTATAGACAAGTTCCTAAATCTCAGCAGAGAGGTTTTCTCAGTTGAATTACGAGCGAGTTCTTAAATCTTAACGAAGATGTTTCCCCAGTTGAATTACGGACATGTTCTTAAATCTCAGCAGAGATGTTTTCTCAGTTGAAGTACAGGCGAGTTCCTAAATCTCGACAATGTTTTCCTCCGTTGAATTACAGACAAGTTCCTAAACTCAGCAGAGAAGTTTTCTCAGTTGAATTACGGGCGAGTTCTTAAATCTCGACGAAGATGTTTCCCCAGTTGAATTACGGACAAGTTCTTAAATCTCAGCAGAGATATTTTCTCAGTTGAATCATGGGAAAGTTCCTAAATCTCGACACCTCAGTTGAATTACGGACAAGTTCCGAAATCTCGACACCTCAGTTGAATTATGAACGAGTTCCTAAATCTCGACACCTCAGTTGAGTACGGAAAATCGAAGCTCCTAAATATCGACAGAGATGATTCCTCAGTTGATTACGGATGATCGAAGTTCCTAAATATCAACAGAGAAGACTCACCAACAGAATAACGGACGACGAAGCTCCTAAATTTCTACTTATCTTAACGAAGATCAGACCCCCCCCCCCCAGCGGAATCTTTCACAACAACATGTATACAAGCTCTCGCAAAGGAATATCTTATGCGATCAACACTCCTTCAGATGGCATCTTTAAGCCCATCCTCCCATCACCAATATCCAAATGGCATCTGTAAGCCCATTCCCGACATCACAAGGCAATTACCACTTCATGCGAGTGCAAATATTTGGGCACTCTAGTGTTCAATCATCTTCCACCTTCGGATCACGAAAGGCACGAAAGCCAATCTACATCCTCAGGTTTAAGAAGATTGAACAGGGGCAGCTGTTGTACCCCAAAATTTTCCCTCCCATATTTCTCAAGACATTGCAATAAAAATCTCCAAGTTGCTCATAGTAGTCCAAGAGTTGGTCAGACAAGCCTTCTCCTAAGGTAGTCTACCCCAGATTAGGGTTTCATGTTGCATCAAGATCCTTGAGTCCAAATGACCCCAAGTTCTAACCAATGTCCTAATATATTCTCAAGATTATCCATGTCAAATTTCAAGCCTTGCAGGGGAAGTTTGCTCAGTCAATTGCTCAAAGGTCCTAAAATCGACTGTGCTAGGGCAAAAGTCAACTGTGACCTACATACAGTCAAACTTCAAGATTTTTTGTCAACATTCTCATTTTGAAGTATATTTCATCATTTGATCAAGGGTTGATCATGATTCATCAAGGACTGCCCAACATTCATCAAGATTTAAAAGTTGCTAAATTAGGGTTTTATAGGAAAAGTCAACTAAACTTTGACCAAGCATAACTTTCTCATACTTTATGAGAAATGACCCATCCAAAGCTCATATTGAATAGTATGAGATTCCCTACAATCCATCTTCAGCTCCCAAGATCAAAATATTCACTCACAAGAAGTTGTGAATTTGGACATTATAGGTCATTTTTGAAAGTCAACAAAAACACCTTTTTTGTCAAAGCTTCTAACTTGAGAATGGAATATAAAAATGAGATGAGACCAAAAGGGTTGGTTAGAGGACATCTCAAGATTTCTAAAAAGTCCAAGAACACCTCTAAATATTCAAAATTGGGGAAGTTATGCATTGTTGAAGTTGGACTTTTTTGATACCAATGGATTTTTTGATACCAATGGATTTTTTGATACCAATGGATTTTTTTACTGCTTCAGACTTTAATCACAGCTAACAAACCATTCCCAATTCGTATCAAGCCATGTGGGTACAAAAAGATTGCAAATGAGCCAATTTTGGAAAGCTTTAATGGAAAATCAAATCAAATATCATAGTGATTCAAGGAGGAAGATTTGGACAGAAGTTTGAACCCTAATACAATGTGCATTACATAAGGGTCGTGTGCAGACCAAAACAAAGGTTGGAGATCAATTGGAGAGCAACAACAAAGTTTGCAAAAACACCAAAAAAGTGTGAGATTAAAATCAAGTCTAGAGGAAATTTCAAGACTTGAGACTTGTCTCAATCGTTTCCTGGCAGCTTCCACAACCTAAACCGATCAAATCACGCGTTTCCAGACCCTTCCAAGCGCTGTAAGTTGTTCACGAAGCAACCCTGTTCTTGATTTCGTATTTTGGAAATTAGGCATTATTAACATGAAATAATTGCATATTCTTAATCTATACATCATTTGCAAGCTTTTTGTAATAACCAATTTCATTTATATGTTATGTATCATGGATCACCATTGCTAGGGTTTTGCGTTTGGTTTTAGGGATTTTTGTTTAAGGAAAAATTGGCCCTAATAATGGGCATGGTTGCAATCAGAAGGAGATGACGAGTTCAACCATGGTCTTAGAAACCATTTTCATGGCCTGTAGGAGATTTGGGAGGAACCCCTGTCTATAGCAATGGACATTTGTCCGTAGGTATAGATGTTGGTACTTTTAGCCACGGTGCAGAGGACATGGACGATGCGTGTCATGCAACCATTAGTCCATTCAAATATGGCGCGTTATTTTTTATATTTACCCAATAAAACTTATTTTCTTATATTATAATTTATTTGCATTATATTAACAATTGAAGACAAGCGGTGTAGTGGCAAGCGTGGCGTGGATATCCCTTCAGGACCTGGGTTCGAATCCCAGGTCCCCCATTTTCTCAATATTGTTTTCTTGCAGGAAATGCAGTGCACATGCCAGCGTGATGACCATCATACTCCCTCACCCATCAACATGCCAGATGGCCATATCTGGTGGCCAATATTGCAAGCATACCATGGACCAGGTCAACGAATGTGCACAAGATCACAAAAAGTCCAATGGATCAGCCTTAATGGGCCAACAATCTGCTTTCTACACATTCATATATCAGGCCCATCTCTACTTCTTCTTATATTTTTATTTATTTAACTTATTTATTTTATTTTGTTTAATTAATTTACTAACCAATAACATTAATTTCTTTTTTTTTATCAAAAAATCACAAAAAAACATTTTTGTCCAATTAAATTCAGAATTTTATTTTTTATTAATAAATACTAATTAATTAATTAGGATGTTAACTAGGTAACCTTAATTTATTTTTGTAAATAAATAAAATCAATTAGAATTAATTAGGTTTTAACTACTAATTTTAATTATTTCATTTTCTTTCCTAAATTATCAAAAACTCCAAAAATATGTCATTAATTATTTATTATTAATTAATTTATTTAATAATCAATTTAGTATTTAATTTAGGACTTAATTTATTTTCTTAAAATAAAAATAACAAAAAACATTTTCTTTTAAGAGGGTCCAAACCCTAATTTCGCATCTGATTTAATTTCGTGTCGCGCTTTATATTTATTTATCCAATTGATGTATCTGCTTCCGGTTTGTAATAATTAATTAGGACATTTACTTTTTACCGCTTTATTTCATTTTCAAAGGATTGTTTTTGGTGATGTAAATACCCGACGCCTTGTAATAATTTAGTTTAAATTCCGCATTTTATTTATGCAAATTATATAACTATTAGATGTTTGATAATATGGCTTGCATGAAAAGAATGAATGCCTAATTTAAAAAACAATTAGATCACCCTTAACATGTGAAAAGATAAAAATAACTGAAATCAACACACTCGCACATGCGCACTCCTAGGGTGCACCCCACTTGGTTGCCATCGTACACGGTCATTGAGTATAGGTCGTTTTAGAGGTCGTCCTCTTGTCTAAAAGATCATAGTTGCCTCAAAATGGTTGCCTCGGATATTGTTGCCTCAAACAAATGATCTAAGACATTAGGGTTACCACTAAGGCATCCTAACATTGCTTTAGTGACTGTATGTCCCTCATTCGAATTGACCCCCAAACTCCAACGACGGTGCTACGTACTCACTAATAGTGGGATAGCATTGTCTAAAGGAAATTAGCATAGAACGATTCCTTTTTTCGAGTAGGTAGATTAGTTCTTAGATACTTGCTCATCTAAAACAAAATTTTTCACACTTAAACTTTTACAAACAAGTTTTCAAAACACTTCATTACACTCTTGAGGATAGAAGCAAGAGTTAAATCGAAGTTAAAAGAAAAACTTTTTCAAAACCCACAAACACAAAGAAAACAATTTTGAAAACAATGAGCAAGTACCTAAGAGCCTGTAGATAACTAAGGATAGAAAGGGTGCTAATACCTTCCCTTTCTATAATCTACCCCTATACTCAGAAATATCTCGAAAACATGAATTTTTTTTTGTTCTTTTTTCCTTTCCTTGTTAGATAAAATAAATGTCGGTGGAGACTCTTGCTTACCGCGACATTTTGCAAAAACAAACACAAAACGCAAACCAGCATTCCAAAAAACAGTCAGTTCTTCCCACTGTATCACACCTAGATCTACAATTTTTCAGATTTAGGATTTTTATGAACAACACAACAATAGTAAAAACCATCAGCAATAACATGTTCATTGTATATATTGGATCACGATTTTCATACGAAAATCACAGGGAATCACATAATTCAAACCAAGAAGACATTCATCAATTCATTCATGAAAAACCTAAAGAGGGAAAACGAACCCTCACTACCCTCTCATGTTACTATCACCAGTTTAGAGAACCTATTCACCCCCTTACCTTAATTTGCAACTTTGATGCTTCAAAAGTGGAGAATTTTCCTTTTCTTTAGTTCTCTCTTCTCTTCTTTGTTTCTACGTGACAATAGTTTTTCTCCCAATTGGTCTAACCCTATTCTATTGTATTTTATTATTACTAACACTTAACTAATAATAATAATATTGATAATAATATTAATAACCATATTAATAATCTTAATAATAACTATAATATTAATAACAATAGTATTATCCCTCAATTCCATTATCATCGGCATTTCCCTCAAAACTAAGTTTCACCATAAAATGCCAAAGCAATTCAAATTCAACAAACAATGACTAAGTATTTAAATGGGGAGTTACAATACTCAACATGTTGTTGTAGATCCAGACAAAGGAAAATTGATGAGATCAGGTGATAAGGGAAGTAAAGATGAAGTTGAAACCAACAGACACGCTTAGGAGGATACTCAACGCGTTGTTGTAGATCCAGACAAAGGGAATATGCTGGGACAAGGTGATGAGAGAAGTAAAGGTGAAGTTGAAGCCAATTAACCTACTAAGGAGGATAATCAATGTGCTGTCGTAGAGCCAAATAAAAGAGAAAAGGACTGTAAGTTTGTTCATTCTCACATATCAATATCATCTGACATGTCAAGGTAAACTGTTTTACTCACTATTATTATGATATACCGAAATGTATAATTGAAGTATAATTTAGTGTTTGTGTTGTTAAAATATACATGTTGTATCAGAGAGATACAAACATTGAAATTAATGACTGTTAACTAATTTTGATTATGTTGCATCTATGGTTTAAAGCAAGCCAATTTAAAATAGTATGAAAAGTTGTCAGCCATGCTGATTCAACAAGGTTACACTCAATCTGCTTCTGATTATTCCCTATTTACTTTGAAAACTGACAAGTATTTTACAACAGTTCTACTTTATGTTGATAACATTATACTAGCTAGCAATTATATGCATGAGTTCAATCGAATCAAAATTTCTCTTGATGAGAATTTCAACATCAAAGACTTGGGAATGCGAAAATACTTCCTTGGCGTAGAAGTTGCTCAATCAAAAATAGGGATTTCATTATCTCAACACAAATATTTCCTTGATCTATTGCATGAATCTGGTCTTCTAGGTTCCAAGCCAGCTGCAAGTAAGAGAATTTCGTTTTGGGTTAAAAGGCCCCAAATAGACTAATACAATGGTCCAATTCAGTTTTTGAATTTATTTTGAAAAAATGTTTTGTTAGTAACATTATTATTATCATTATATTTAATATTATTTTATTATAATAATTATTAATGATTATACTAGTTTTTTTTAAAAAACATTAACTTAATAAATTTAATTAAGAAATTGATTTATGTTTTATTGATTCAAAAAGAGGTGCTGATAAAAGGTCTTCTTCTTTCAAAACCCAAATCCAGATCAAAATGTTTTGTTTGAAGACCAAAATAAAACAGGCACAGTTCAAACAAAAAACCCTTAGGCCCATTTCAGTTTCTGTTTAGTTAAATAATTTGTTTTATTTAAGAGAAAAAACATTTGGTTAAAAATGAACCATTCAAGCCCATTTCGCCCAGCCCAAAGTCAACCCAAATTCAATCAGTCCAAAACAAATGATTTTGTATGGCCTATAACCAAACAAACAGTTATTGTGCGAATTGGAGAGAGAATAATGCACACCTTTAACTAGTATCGTTAAAAACAAATCCTTCTTTTCTGGTGTTTGCATACATAACAAGATCAATATATTAACACTAGTAAAAATCGAATCGTAAACAATCAATACAAAATCAACACTATTACACATAATCAAATTGCAATCAAAGCAATTTTTATCCCTGAATAACAATCTCATTAAAATACTTCCTAAAATATGCTAAACAATAAACAACAATTAATTTATTTCCTAAAGGAACCTAATCCTTGGAGCTATAAAACCAAAACTCTTAGTGTTTCGTCAAAGAAGAGATAAATGAGCCACCTTATTCACACAATAACCTAAGATTAAAATAATTGTGATACACCTACTCTTATCTCTCTTTCTTACTAACTAGTAAAAAATTAGAATTGGTTGTGTTATTGTATTTTTTTTTTTGCAGAGAAGGTAGAAGGAGAAGAAAAACAACAACAGATTCCAAGTTTTCTTTCTCAATTTATGAATTGCCGAACCTTGTTTTCAAGGTAGAAAAGAAAGGAGGAGAAGGAAATCACAATTGTGCTGAAAAGTTTACAAGCCGTCGTGAAGCACTGAATCTGTCGGTCTCTCCTCCAAAACACGTCACCTTTTTTTTACCGTTTGAATTTGTTTTTGCAGGAAGACGAAAATGGAAACCATCAACGTTGTAAGAAACATAGACATCGCCATAGAACACCATTTACAACCTCCCAGATCAGAACTCGGATCCACTCCGACCCGGCTGCACGCGCGACAGGACCACTGTCCATCACCTCTATCACCATCGCGAGCTTCTAGTGAACCACCTATGGAACCTCCACGAATCGGTACCGCAATCACAGGAAAATCTATATCAAGCCGCTCCAAATTTAAATCATATGCCACTTCTCAAATTTATCGCCACTCTCGAGTTTGTCTTCTTGCATTATTTGTTGATTTTTATTCACGGATGTGTTAGTTTGATGACTGAGTGGATGGGAGAAAAATAGGAAAAATAAATGGAATGGAAAGAAGTAGACAAACAAAGGAAGAGAGATAAGGTAGTTCTAAGTTTTTCCCTTGGATTATTTCACTTGATATCATATTTCTTTTGTTATTATTTTATTTTATTTTTCTTTCTAGAAAACCAATCCACATGTCGAAATATTGTGGGTTAATAGCATTGTAAGTTGCTTTAAAAGGGGAGAACGTATATCAGTAAATGAAAAAGTTGGACAATCATTTGTTTTATTATTATTATTATCAATTATTATTATTAACCATGTTTATCTTTTCAAATAGAGAGAGGTGGGATAAGAGACATAAAATAGGATGCCTCCCATAATTAGCCGGGTTAGATTTTTGTTTTTGTTTTGTTTTATTTTTTTTAATTTCTATTTTGTTATTATTCCTATTTGTTTTTATATTATGTAAATTACTAAATTAATAATTTATTTGATTTGGCTTATCCATATTTATTTAATTAATTAGCAAGGATATAAAAAAGGTACTCTTATTTTATCTAAGTTAATTAGGAATACTTAGATTTGATTGGTTATGTATGCTTTAACTTATTTCGTATTTAAAATTAAATTAATTCAATATTTTACAAAAATATTAAAACTCACGTAATTCCAAATATTTCATCTGCGAGACACATGGTCAATATCTAGCCACATGATGAGGAAGTATATGTCAGACTCTCTCTGTATCCTTCATAACGAGCAGCACAGAGTCAATATCTGACCACGTGATGAGGAGACTATATCAGACTCCCCTCGCTCTACATTTTAAAACAGCTAACCAATATCAAATTTTATTTTTTACTGACATAATCAAAATCCAAGATCATTTTTTTCAAAAAAAGATTAAATAGCACTGTCTTCGAATCAAACTACGAACTGCGTCTACAATCATTCAACTTACAATCCAGACAAGGTTCAAAGTAAATACGAAAGCAATTCTATGTAATATTATAAAAAAACACCAACCAAACAATACGAACTACGAATTGGGACTCTGATTCCTCCTAAGAGGATACGTAGGCATACGATCAAAATCGTGGTGAGTTACCCTAAAAAATATTAAAACCCTTTCTCCCCTAATAAAACTTAAAACCCTATTTTCTTAAAATGTTCTTCTAAACCTAGTATCCTTGTGAACAAGGTAGATGAGGGGTGCCTAACACCTTTCCTTCATCTAGAACCGAGTCAGCCCTAGAATCTTTGGACTTTTTAGGGTTATTCCTTTATACTCCCTTCCTTTAGGATAAAAATTAAGGGTGGCGATTCTGATTTAAAAACTAGTTGCAATAGTCGGTGACTCTGCTGGGGACTCAACCCTAGGTTTAGAAGCCTTATCTTTCGACTTTAGGGTTTTTAGTGTTTTTCTTATTTCTTTTGGGTTTTATTTTTTCTTATTTAATTATTTACGTATTTTCTTTCCTATTCTTTATTATTCATATTATTTATATATTTGTGGTGGGATTTAAAATTTTTGCAATATTATTCTCAAAACCATTAAAAAGAAGATTCGTCTATTAGCCAAGGGGTTACATCAACCCTATGAGTTTATGTGACGACTTCGCCTAGAGTCGGTGGAATTCCATAAAAAGAATACCTCTTGAGAGACATCCTCTTGGGATGTAGGACTTTGCAATGATACCTATGACTCTTTGTACGACCTTTAAACCAAAGTCTCGTGATGAGACCTTTCATGACCTAGAGACTAAAGTTTTGGTCAGTAAAGAGACTCCACTTAAGGGAGGCCCTTGTGCCTTTCCCTCTAGTGTCACTCATGATATCCTTAAGGAAGCCACCTTATGGGGGATGGTAGAATATCCGTAGTCCAATACTAAGAACCTACCTTATAAGGATACCTTTCATAAATCCCACTACAATCTGCAAACTCGTAGGGGTTATCCCTTTATTCACTACTATCTCTAGCTCGTAGGGCTTCCGTCTTTATCATCATCCATGTCCTATAGGGACTCCTCGTCGTCTTTGATTAGGCCATAATCATCAAAAAAATCCTGCTTGTCTCAATCTCTGAGATAATTTAGGACATCATCAAATCTATGTGTGATCGGTGGGAATGAGAACTGACTGTTTTTTAATGCTGGTTCGCGTTTGCGTTTGTTTTCTCAAAGTGTCGCGGTAAGCAAGAGTCGCCACCGTCTTTTATTTTATCCAACAAGGAAAGGACAAAAGCACAGAAAAATTCCTTTTCGAGATTGTTTCTCGGGTTCGGGAGGTAGATTATAGAAAGGGAAGGTGTTAGCACCCTTTCTATCCGTGGTTATCCATGGGCTCTTAGGTACTTGCTCACTATGTTTTCAAAAGTTTGCTTTTCTTTGTGATTGCGGGTTTTGAAAAGAGTTTCGTTTTTTGAAGAAAGTGTAAGTGTGAAAAGTTTTGTTTTGTTTAAAAGAGAGCAAGTACTTAAGAACATCTACCTACTCAAAAAGGAATTAAATTGTGCAACTATCCTTTAGACAGTGCTATCCCACTATTGAGGAGTAGGTAGCACCGTCGTTGGAGTTTTTCGGGTCAATTCTATTTTAGGGACGTGTGGTCACTAAAGCAACGTTAGGATGCTTTAGTGGTAATCCTAATGTCTTAGATCATTTTTATCAAGGCAACCATTTCGAGGCAACTTATGATCATGGGACAAAAGGACGACCTCTAAAACATCCTATACTTAATGACCACAATTGAGGCAACCAAGTCAGGTGTACCCTAGGAGTGGCATGTGCAAGTGTGTCAATTTTTAGTTATATTATCTTTGCATGTCATGGTGAGCTACGGTTGATTTTAAGTTAGGAGTTTAATCTTGTCATGCATAGCCTAGTTAGCATACATCTAAACAGTTAATATATGTATAGGAATTTAAAGTGCGGAAATTGTAAATCCTACGCTATTACAAGGCTTCAGGGAGGGGGATTATTTACATGTCCAAAAATTAGGGAAATAAAAGCAGTAAAAAAAAGGTCTTAGTTTAAACTATTACATCCCAGTAAGCAGTTACAATAAAATAAACGCGCGTGAATCTAAGAATAAGAACTTTTTGTTGTTTTATTTTATTTTTTTGGGAAAATGCTAAATGTTCAATTAAATCAAATTTAATTAAAAAAAATGATTAAAATTAACTCTAAGATATTCCTAATATTTTTTGCATTTTTTGTTTATGAAAAGTATTGAATTCAAATAAATCCTAAGTCTACTGATTTTAAAATTGAAGAAAATAAGTTAAAATAATTAACTGAATTAAATCCTAATTCTAAGTTATTTATTTTTATGATTTTTATGTTGATTAAAAAAAACACACTAAAAGAAATAAACAAAAACAAAGTAAATAAAGTACAAATGGGCCAGGCAGCAAAACAAGAAAAAAATATAATTCTGAAGGTCTGGGTCGAAAGAGGTGCAGGCTGTCTTTCGACCCAGTGAAGAGTCTTGATCGAAGGTGCATGAGGGGATGCACTCTGAGGGTGTTCGATCTGGATATGTCGTCCTTCGATCTGGAAATCCTGGGTCCAGTTTGAAGCTAAACTGCTGAGCTTCGAAACTCTGAACAGGAATCTGAGAATGTATTTCCTGCAAGAAACGAAACATATGTTAAAGGTCCAGGGGGGATTTTACCCCCTGGTTCGAATCTCCCCCTTTATTCGCACCTGCTGAATCTGGGTCTGGGTTTATTTTATCCTGGGATTCGAAGGAGAAACTCAGATTGTGCCCAAGCAATGGCACAATCTCATCTCTGCGTTGTAGCTTATATGTAGCACATTAAATCACTCACAAACAGCAGTGATAATATGAATATGCAATCAAAATGAATTTAAAAATGAGTTTGATATTATATCCTTTTTTACCAACAGAGGTGTTTCGATCTGTAGTTCTGAGGGTGGAGGTGTCCGCTGGGTGGCAGCTTTTGCTGGTGCAAGGATTGGGTATGGCTTCCTGGAAGTGCTGATGACTTTTGGCAGCGTATCTCCAAGTTCTCTATTTTTCTGTATATTTTCCGTGTGTGCTTGCAACATTTGTGATCTCTTTATATAGAGGGGGTGGAGGGGACAGGAAAATCAAAGGTTTAAATGACCTTGATTATGTGTTTGATAGCCATGAATAAGGATTTGTAACGTTAATTATGTGTTTGAAAACCATGAATGAGAGTTTGTAACGTTGGCTAAACACATGGGATCCTGTCCCTTTTTGAATTTTGAATGACATGTAACTGGCCTTCGAATGCTCCCTTTTGAATGGACTGATGACCTCCTTCGAATGCTCCCTTTCGAATAGGCTGATGGCCTCCTTCGAATGCTTTCCAAAGTTTCTTCAAATGGACCCTTTGAATGCTTCTTCGAATAGACCTTTTTGGAATTCCAATCGAAGGACACTGTTATAATGCCAATCGAAGTACTTGTCCATAATGCCAATCAAAAGGCTAGTCCAGAATGCCAATCGAAAGGCTCCTTCAGAACACCAATCGAAGAGTCTTTCAGAATGCAAATCGAAGTGCTTGTCCAGAATTCCAATCGAAAGAGCTTGACAGAATGCCAATCGAAAGGCTCCTTCAGAGCACCAATCGAAGAGTCTTTTAGAATGCAAATCGAAGTGCTTGTCCAGAATGCCAATCGAAAGAGCTTGACAGAATGCCAATCGAAAGGCTCCTTCAGAACACCAATCGAAGAGTCTTTCAGAATTCCAATCGAAATGTACTTGAAGCACCACTCAAAAAATTTCCTTTTCCTTAGGCAAGAGTTTGTGATCAACCATGCAGGGGGAAACTTTTGGGAAACATGAGAGGGAAAATTTTGGGGTACAACACTATGCTTATTATCACCTTCGTCCTTAAAGATTCCCTTCCTGTCTCGGTCTCTGAGATAGTGTAGGATATTATCATTTCCATCTTTAAACTTTTATAGGGTACCATCATGCTTACCTACATATTACGTCCATGTGGAATTGCATCTCCATGAAATTTTTAGCATACCTTTAAAGCTAAAAATATTTTTGCATACCCATGCATTTACACACATTCAAACGTTTGCATCTCATGCATTTCCACCTTCGCCCTTTATTATCCATATGCTAGATGATTTCTCGGTACTCGCAAACGAACTTAAGAAAATTTGAAACTGTGGAAGAAAGAGATTATATACTAGAGACCCAATGGAGCTTGGTCCTACAAGTCTTATTGGAGAGAGAAGGCCGCCCTTCACCATGACAAACTACAAGCCTACAAAGCGCCTCAAATGCCCCTACCATTGGTGATTCCTCTACATTCAGAGCAATAGTCTTATCAACAAAATAAGTATGCCCAAGAAAAGTCAAGGGTCATCCCCATGATCTGACAAGTCCAAAAACTATGAAGCATCTCCTAAAGTCAGTGGATCAACAAAAAGGATTATCTCTAGATCATTAGGCTTTAATCATTTCAAATTATAATTTCTTTCTTGCTAAGTCTTATTTGTCATAAACTTTGTACTCTTTGGTCAAGTAATTCTAATAAAATAAGCATGCATGTTTTTGAAATTGATCCATTCCACAAATAATCAACGACTTTCTATTCTTCTCTTCTTTTTCCATTTTCAAATTAACAAACTTTGATGGAGAATGATGAAAATACAAAATAATAAAATTTTGCTGATGTATGCTTTTTAGAAGTAAGGCTTAGCTAACGACATAAGGCATTGTCTCAATTCCTAAATAGTGGAGATATAAAGAGTTAATCCGTAGTTAACTCCCTTGATCCAGAAGTCGGAGTTCTTTATATTCTTAAAAAAAACCTTAATCTTAACTAGGGGTAGTTAGATTTCAATTAGTTCAATGATGCATTCAAAACCCAGGAGAATTGAAATAATCTAAGCAAAGGTTTAAGAATATATCTTTCCTCGATACATCATCGAGAGAACGATCTAAGCAAAGGTTCAAACATATCTCTTTCCTCGATACATCATTAAGAGAACGATCTAAGAAAATATTCGAGAACATCATCTTCCCTACATTAACATCCAATATTCTAGAATCAATAAAAAAGAAAAGTTTACGACATCTTTCTTCTTAAACGCATCAATCAAGATCGAAGAAACAATGAAGACGAAGCTTATAACAATCAGCATGGCAGTCACAAATTTTCAAAACCAAAAGCGAAAAGAAAAAATTCAAAAAAAAGGGTGAAAGCCCGCTAAGTCAAAGCAAAAAAAACTTGACCTGGGAAAAAGTTAGGGAATCCCGATGGATCAAATTCAAAAAAAAATTCAAAAAATATCGGTCCATGCAAAAATAAGGGATTGAAAATAGTAAATTGGAAAACAA
This sequence comes from Vicia faba, assembly GCA_948472305.1. Lineage (NCBI taxonomy): Eukaryota > Viridiplantae > Streptophyta > Magnoliopsida > Fabales > Fabaceae > Vicia > Vicia faba. The sequence continues at coordinate 1,114,119,898 of OX451736.1, forward strand.
TCTTGTGACTGCCACCTCAAGATTCATCAAGGCTTCTCATCAACGCTTGGATCTTACCAACGCTTGGATCTTATCAATTCTTGGATCTTATCAAAGATTTTTCATCGGTGTTTGAATCTTATCAGCACTTGGATCTTGTCAATGCTTTTCATTGGCGCTTAGATCTTTATCTACGCATCTAATCATCTGCGCGACTACAAACTTTCTCTTGAGGATTAAACGCATCTGTTGGATTAATTGGACTTAGGATTAAAGAACATCAAGGAGATTGGGGCGGGATAAAAAATTTTGAGCCTTATATCTTTTGTTTCTTAAACCATGAAACATGGCCACGTTACAACCTTTAAAAGTCCTAATTGAGGCTAGGTTCACTATGAAAGCATACTGAGTAAGATTTGTGTTAAAATAACTCCTATGTTTGTTAAAATTATTTCTAACTACTTCTATTATTCGAATGTTCATATTATAACCTTCCATTTCTTTTCAAATAATCAATTTTGATTTCAAGAACTTGCATGTGCATCAAACAAAATTACTTTTTCAAAATGTACAATTTTGTCTAGGAATCAATACTTAACATCAAGGAGATCTCAAATTTGGCTTGATCAAAAGTAATCCTTCCCAGGAAGCTCCTAACTAGGGAAAAGCATCTAAGGGTATCCCTATTTACAAGGGCAAATACTAATGATCGTAGGGTATATCGCATACTATTAACAAGGGGTGATCATTTTGAGGTTCCATAAACTTGGATCAAATTTCAAAGCACTATTCAATAAAGGGCATACCTTTCGAAGAAGAATTCATGCCACGATATGATATGACTCGGTTTCCTCGTTTTAATAAACCTCTCAAGGCCTGGAAGTAGGGGCAACCTTCCAAAATTCAAATGTTGGGGCAGTGCATACCATGTTCATCCTACTGCACGTAAGGTCCGAATTCTTCAAGCAACTTTGAGTATAAATCTTTTCAAGCTTCAAATGCTCGGGGAAACCTATGTTGAGTTCATGGTGAAGTCTAAAGCTCTTTCTGAGGGTATTTCCTCCAGATCCTGGAGATTGAGGGGCACATCTTTTCAAAATTCAAATGTTGGGGAAAACTACTACAAGGCTTGATCAAAAGGAGTTGATTCAAAATGGTTCTATCAAAGCCAAGCGTTTTCAAGAATCTGTTAATCAGGGGAATAATACAAAATAGTGGGGTCATCCACATTATGATCAAACTATTTTCAATCTCAAATTAAAGATAATCTCCTCCAGACCCTACCCACAAATTAAAAAAGAAACAGTCCACACAAGGGAAAGCTCTTCGCACACTTTCACAACCTCTAATGGATATTTCTTCTACATCAGAATTCTTAAAATTCAAATAGAGTATCATGGAATCATGCAAGAACAACACTATAACATCATGTGACAAGAAACATTTTTGCATAACCAAACCTCTACGCTATAATCATCCATGACCCATCACGGGGGAACCATTCAAAAAAGCATTCAAGTCATAATCATAAAGCATAAGGCTGCATAAATCATGCATTAGGGAGATTCAATCCAAAACCATGTGTTGTAACCCAAAATTTTCCCTCTCATTTTACTTAAAACACACTCCTAGAGGTCCTCAACTGCTCAAGTTGACTAAGGATTGACCAGACAAATCCTCCTCCTAAGACAATGAGCCCCAAACTATGGTTTCACTACTCATCAAGATGTTCGAGTTCCAAGGGTCCTAAATGGTTTCCATTGCTCTAATATGTCCTCAAGATCATCCATGCCAAGTTTCATGCCTTGCATAAGTTTGCTCAGTCAACTGCTCAAATGCCTAAAAATCAACTATACTAGGTCAAAAGTCAACTGTGACCCACATACAGTCAAACTTCAAGATCTTTGGTTAACATCAAAATTTTGAAGTGATATCCATCATTTTATCAAGGGTTGATCATGATTCCTCAAGGAATGCTCCTAATTCATCAAAACTCAAAAGTTGCTAAATTAGGGTTCCTATAGGAAAAGTTAACCAAACTTTGACCAGGCATAACTTTCTTATACTTTATCAGAAATTTCTCATCCAAGGATCATTTTTAAGAGAATCCAATTCCCTAAAACTCCTCTTCATCCCTCAAGGTCAAGAAATGCCTCAATCAAAAGATATATGTTCGTACATTATAAGTCATTTTAAAAAGTCAACAAAAACACCTTTTGGGTCAAAGCTCCTTACATGAACATGGAAGATCCAATGGAGATGAAACCAAAAGTTTTGTTTAGAGGACATCCTAATATTTCTAAAAAGTCCAAGAACACCCTCTTAGGGTCAAAATTGAGAGAGATATGCATTGTCAAAGTTTGCCACTTTTGGAAATTTGCACAAAGTCAACAATACCCAAAATTGCAGTTTTTCCACATGGGCCCATCTTTTCAAGATTGAATCTCAGTCCTAGCATGGTACACGACCTATGGGATTCTCCATGCCTTATACACTTATTTATTTAATTTATTTTGATTTTATTTATTTAAATTCAAATAAAATCAAATAAAATAAAAAATAAATCAAATAAATGGGATAAGATTTGTTTTGGCATTGATTGAATATCTCATGAGCTGTCAAATAAAGAACAAAATTGTGCAAGCTCAAAACAAGAGGAAATCTTCAAATGTGGGAAGATTGTAATCAAAATTCATGGCCATTATATCTTGGATTCTTTCTAATTCTAATGACCTAGATTGATTCTACTACATATAACAAAGCATTTGTAACCCTAAGGAGAGATTTTTGATGCGTAGCCTGCCTCCCACAAAGCAAGAACAAAGTTTAAACTTTTTGTCAAAAAGTGTTGATCACATATCCCTCCATATGCCGTTTCAAGCAATTACAAGGACACAACATCACTCTTGGACATTCACTAAAGTTATCCCACTCATTCCCAAGCCTCAAAGCATCAAGAATCAAGCATAATAATAGTCATAGTTTGCTCTCTTATTGAAAATTGTTTTCCTTAATTCTGGCATTATCAACATGTTTTAATCATTTATTCATGCTTATTATCATGTTTGTAATATGTTTGGATGATTTGATTTGAGTTTACGCGCATGAATCGTGAAACACCGTTCCTAGGGTTTCAAAGCATGTTTTAGGTCTTTTTGATATAAGTTAAATTAGGCCAAACCAAGGGTATATTCAGGCTCAGTAGTTAATTTCAAATCGACCCATGCCCTTGGTTGGGATTTATCATGCCTGTGTTGCGTTTTGGAGATATACAAGTTTATAGCAATGGACATGTCCGTAGGTACAGGTCTGGGTCTAAAACGACGATTCTGCGAGGAAGACGATGGCGTGTCCAAACCTGAGTGGCCAGTTTGAATGGCGCGCATTTTTTCTTATAACACTGACTCATTATTAAATATATTATATGTTGTTTGTTTATATCAACAAATAGCAAGCTGGCTCAGTGGTACAAGTGAACGGTTTCAGCGCGCGCGAGTAGGAGGTCAGAGGTTCGATCGTTGCCTCCTGCATAATATTTTTCTTAACGTTTATCTGCAGATTCAATAGTACCATTCCAAACATGCTCACCATACACCTTAAAATATCATACCTTGGATCATCCACTGATCAGATCTAACATACAGCAAGCTAAGAACACGGTAGACCCTCCAAAGGTGATCCCCATTGGATCATGCGCAGATAGAAGGGCCAGCAAGCTCGGGCCTAGAAAATTCCAGCCATGCACCCCCCCCCCCCCCAAACTACTTCTCATATCAGGCCCATCCTATTTTCTTTATCTTTTAATTTCTTCAACATTTTTATTGTTTTATTTATTTTTAATTGTTTTAAAAGATCTTTTTAATTAAATCTTAAAATCATAAAAACACAAAAAAACATTAGAATTAGTTTTTTTATAAAATGTTTAATTTCATTAATTAATTAGGTTAATTAGGATAATTTAAATTCCTTTTTCATAATTAAAACTAATTAGAAATTAGGTTAATTTGCAAAATTAATTACTTTCTCAAAAATCCAAAAAAAAATTTATTTATTCACTAATTAAATGTCTTTGAATTTAATTGTTAAATCCCCGTATTTAATTTTGTCGCGCGTATCCTTTTTCCATTATTTTTTAAATTAATGTATTTGCTCTAAAGTTGTAATAGTTTTAACTTAGGTTTATTATTATTTTCATTTACTGTTTTTCCCAAGTTTGGTTATGTAACCCCCTCCCCAAGGCCTTGTAATAGCTAGGTTTAAACTTCTCGCACTTTTACTTTCCGTCAATATAAGTTGTTAGATGATTGATAATAGGATTGTATGCAAAAGATAAATCAATGTTTAAAACAGTAGAAAACTCTAACTGTGCAAAGATAACAAATTGAAATCAAACACTTGCACATGCTCACCCCTAGGGTTTTTCCCCACTTCGGTTGCCTTCGGAAAACAGTCACTATTCTTGAAACGTGACAATTTTTAGTGGATGTCCTCTAATTCGAAAGATCACTAGTCCTTCGATGACCCTTTCAATGTTGCCTCGGTAAAAAACTGATCTTAGAACTTTAGGACAGTTACTAAGAGATCTTGCCCTGTTGCCTTAAGTGACTATAATCGTCCCTTTTGATTGTCCCTCAAACTCCAACGATGGAGCTACATACTCCTTAATAGTAGGATAACATTGTCTAAAGGAAATAAGAAAAACGAACAGTCTTTTTCGAGTAGGTAGAAACTCTTAAGTACTTGCTCAAACAAATTTTTACACCATAAACTTTCAAACAAAGTTTTCAAAAACACTTTATCACACTCTTGAGGACTGATACAAGAGTTACCATAATGTGAATCGCTGCACTAAGGCAATTTCAAAACTTTTTAAAAGCACACAAACACGAAAACAGTTTTCAAAAATGAGAAATTACTTAAGAGCCCATGGAAAACCATGGATAGAAAGGGTGCTAACACCTTCCCTTTCTATAATCTACCCCCGTACTCAGAAACATCTTGAAAAAGGTTTTTTCTATTATTTTTCCCTTTTCCTTTGTTGGATAAAATAAAAAACGGTGGCAACTCCTGCTTACCGTACATTTGCGAACAAAAAATGAAAAACCAATAGTAACTAAAAACAGCCGGTTCTGCAACCGTATCACAGAACTGGCGACTCTACTGGGGAGTTTTAATAAAGTGGGGTTTACCTTAGGATATAGGTCATTTTTAAATTGCTTTCTTGTTTGTTTTGCATGCTTTATCTTTAAGGGTTTTTGCTTGGGTATTTTTGAAGATCCTACACCTGGATCTGGGGATACTTTTTAGGTAAACAACAATAGATCGTGAAAATTGTACGAAGTAGACGGATATGGTTTAAGCGATGGCTATGTTGGTGTGACACTTTGGTTGGTACTGGTATCCTTCATGTTGAAACAAAGAGAATACGGGGCGGTCGCGTGGTGTCATGAAGCACTAACGGACCTTAGAACCTTAGTTGAATAAACTTGGCAATTATAAAGTAGTGAGATAGCAGGTGTTGTACCCCAAAATTTTCCCTATCATTTATCAAGATTATTCTCACAAGATATCTTAAACTCAAGACTGGATTAGGGTTTGACCAGCTTAAAACCTCTCATCATCCACTGATCACCCAAAATTAGGGTTTGAGATTGCACAAGGATTTTTGGACCATCAATACTTCATATGACTTTCAAACATCATTATGAACCCCTAAGTTTACTCATGACAAGCTTCAGGCCTTGAACCACATTTTGATCAGTCAATTGGACAGTTGACCTAAAAATCAACTCTATTAGGGAAAAAGTCAACCATGGCCAATTTACAGTCAAACTTCATAATTTTTTATCCACATCACCATTCTAGACTCATATGTATCATTTGATTAAGTTTGGACCATAATTCCTCAAGAAATTTGATCAAATCATCAAAAGGGCAAAATGGTCAAAATTAGGTTTTTGACTGAGGAAGGGAAATTTCTGATTTTTAACCTAGCAAATGACCAATTTATTTGAAGCATGATTTCAATGGTTCATTTGTATCATCTTGACCTAATTACATGATTCAAAACATTGCAATTTCATTGGGTTGACAGATGAAATTTGCAGTCAACTGATCAAAAGTCAATTGTATACTGAAAAGTCAAACTTTGACTTTTTAGTCAAAATCAAGTGCCAAGGATCATAATTCATCAAAACATGTCAAAATGTGAAACTTTTTCATCAAGGAATCAAAGATTGAAGATTTGGTTTTGAAATTTGAAATTTGAAATTTTCTTAACTTAGAAATTTTTCTAAGTATAGAAAATTTCTTATTTTTTCTCAACTTTAAGCCATTTTTTCACCATGATGCAAGATGATTCAAAGGAAGTTCCCAACAATAAAGTTGTAGACCTCCATGAAATCTACAACTTTTATTCACACATTTTCCCCTAAAGATGCTTGGATATCAAGATATAATTTTATGAACACATGCCCATGAACTAAAATAACTTAATGAAATTTTTCCCTAATTTAGACAGGTTTTTGACCCAACTTCATGGCAATTTTTCACCTAGTTCCAATGGGAATATTGAAATTCATTTCAAATATTACTTATATAGCACATTTAAAGCTTTAAAAAATGTCCAAGAACTCCTCAAGATCATTTTTTATTAGGGAGAATCGAAGAGATGAATTTGGCAATTTCTCACTTTAAATTCAAGCCATTTCATGAAGAATAAAATTCAAATCAGTAGCTATGCTGCCTAATCCATGCTTTGCAGGTATCTAACTTGTTTCTCACTTCATAATTTAATATTTACTCAGTTGACAAAGCTTTAGTTCAAGCTCAAGAGCTTTTGTCCAAGTTGTAATTCCATAAATGGCATAAAGTGGCCATTGCCATTTTGAAAAAGCTTCACTTTTGCAACTTTCCAATTCTTAAGCATTGGACCTGTCTTCTCTGCACACACAAGTTCTACAGGCCTAAAGCAACTTGTACAAAGCTCATACCAACCCCAAGCAGGTCAATACAAGCATGTGAAGACTTGTCTCTTCACTTTGCTTCAAAAGCAAGAAAGTGTGCCAAAAGGCTAGAACTCAAGGATCTATTAAAGAGATTACTTGAAACCCTTTCCATACTAATATACAAACACATTATAACTAGAAACATGATTGCAAAAGGCCTGAAAGATTCAAACACTCCATATCACCAAAAGACTGTCAAAACTTGCAGTTTTTGCATAAGCATAGCAATCCATCATTTGGCTCGTGCGTTTAAAGTTTTAACCATCAAAACACTTTACCTACTTCATATCTAAAAGATCCAGACCATCATCCCTGCACTGGAACACCTCCTTCTTCATCTTCTATTTTTGTTTTCAAAGCTTGCAGGTTGACTTGGATAGAGAGTTCCAGGCACTTCCAAAGCAAGGCAAGGATTGGAACACACTCAGGAAGGTTCAAGCAAGCTCAAGCAATCATCAGGCCTTCATAAATCTCACTCAAACTCCATTCATGATTTCAACTGAAAGAGGTAAGAATCTCAACTTCTATCTCTTCATACATGCATCCATTGGCCATGATTTGTGAATAAACAATGTAGACCTCATTGCTACGAAGCTGTACATATATATAACTTGCATTTATTTGGCCTGAGTTGAGAGAATTTTGAACTTGAAGTTCCTGGAAAAAATAGGTTTAAATTTAGGGCTTTTAAAATTCGTTTTGATCTTTGATTGTTAGCTTACATGATTTACATGGTTAGAATCGTGAGACAAAATGCTACAACATTCATGTTATCAGTTTCCATTTTTACTGAGAGATGAGAAAGTTACAGAGCTTCTGGCCAGTTTGAGGAAGAAGATGAAGTACATGGCAAGGGCATTGTTTGTGTTATATTTTTGTTGTTTCATGTAAATCAACGAATGTATAGCCACCCAAGTGGCAAGGTAGCGCGCTGGTGAGGCCCAGGTCATGGGTTCGAACCTTGGCGCTACCTTTTGTTTTTCCATACTTTTCCCTTTTCATTTTTTGATGTTTTACAGGTTTGGGCTTCAACACTGGGCCCTATGTTTTTTTTCTAACATCCACCTCCTGATTTCTCAGGATACCCCTTGGCCCAATCTTTTATTTATTTGTTTTATTTTTCTTTTTTGTTTTTATTAAATATTTTCTTAAATACATAAAATCCTAAAAAATATAAAATATGACAATTTTGCATTTTTGATTATTTTATTTTATTTTCACATAAAAAATATATTTTTTTTACTAAAACTATATATTAATTATTTCTTTTTAAATAAACTTGTAAATATAATAGATTTAGGTTATTATTTTATCCTTTTTATTTTATTCATACTTGTAAATATTTATTGTGACATAAAAAAATTAAGTATTTCTCATAAAATATTATTTATTATTTAATACAAAAAATACATAAAAATAATGCATAAGAACTTTATTTTCTTTTAAACTAGAAATTAGGGTTAATTTTGGATTTCAAGAATTAATTTATTTTTCTTAAGTTATTAGGATTAGTTCAAAATTTCTTTTCACATAAGAAATAAAACAAAATCTTTTCTTGCATATACATAATGTTGCATATTTTATTTAAATATTATATATTTGTTTATTCCAATATTTGTACAAATTCGATTTGGTTGTAATAGTTTATTTAGATTTATATTTTTGCAAATTCCCATTCAAATTTGTATTTCCCCCTCCCATAAATTGTTGTAATAGCTTAGTAATCTTTACATTACGCAATTTATCGCTTTTACATACCATGCAAGTAATTAGGGTTTGAATGGCAAGATAAAAACAAATCAAATAGAAAACCCTAATCCAAGATAAACAAAGAATAAAAATAGCACACTTGCAGACAAACACCCTTACGGTTTCTCCACTTGGTTGCCTTATACAAAAATGGCCATATTACGCATGCGAAGTATCTTGGAAAAACAAACAAATATAAGATCATAGTCCCTCGATGACGCTATTCAAAGTTGCCTTACAAAATGATCTTGGTCCCTTAAAAAATGCTAAGATACTTTGCAATATTGCTAATCATGGTTATACAATGATCCACGCCCATCCCGTTTACATCCAAATATAGGGTTGCTTACCAAATCAATGGTAAGACAACAATGTCAAAGGAATAGGAAATGCACAAAATAGACATTTGAGTAGGTAGATTACTTCTACTTACTTGCTCTATTTTCAAATAACTATCCTTGCTATTTTCAAAACAAACACATACATTTCCAAACATTTTACAAACATTGAAAACATTTTCAAAAAGACAAACATCTTTGTATACATTCTTACGAACGAGAATCATTACAAAGATTGCCTAAACGAATGGCCTCTTTTACAAAATACTTTCAAAACTACACAAAGCACAATTTGAAAACAAAAAGCAAGTGATCTAGTAAGTAACTAAGAGCCCATGGAAAACCATAGATGAAAAGGGTGCTAACACCTTCCCTTTTCATAATCTACCCCTCGAACTCAAGAAAACATCTCAAAGGTATTTCTTGTGCTTTTTCACCTTTCCTTTTGGATAAAAGAAAATTCGGTGGCGACTCTTGGTAACCGTGAAATTTGAAATCAATTGCAAAACCTTCAAGTCAGTTCTCCCACCGTATCACAGAACTGGCGACTCTGCTGGAGAATTTATAAAGTGGGGTTACCTTAGGGCTAGATCACATTTATGTGCTTACATTGTTTGACTTATTTGCTTTACATTATGGTTCTTTTTTTGGGTTTGAATCCTCCACCCGAATTTGGGAAACATTATACGTAAATAGTAATATGTAGTGGAAACTGTGTGGGGTATACCGACATGGTCTAAGCAATATCTATGTTAGTGTGACATATTTGTGGATACCGGTAGCCTTTGAGTCAATCAAAGAGAATATGGGGCCGCTGAGTGATGTCACGAAGCACTAATAAACTTCTAGAACCCTTTACTTGACCAACTTGGCCTTTAGGATGTAGTGAGATGACCGGCTTTGGTGCAGTCCGAAGTTGGTAGATATTCGATACTACACTCATTGAGAGTTTGTTTCTTGGGATATTTTGGTCGCCATTAAAAAGGCTTGAGCTGAAACAATGACCAAGGAAACAATCCGGTGATATTAAGCTCCTTAGAACCCGATTACTATTACTAGGGCAGGTTTAAGCCAACTAAACTTCAAGAGGGTACTTACCTATAAAACCCCATGCAAGCCTAAACTAATAACTTGTTTGTTTTGCTTGTATATACATACTTGTGCATAACATCATGGACATCATGGACATCATATACATCACTAACCATTTCAAGGATTTTGGAGATTCATCTTTGTTCTTGTTTTGTAGGATATGGATTCACTTCGCAGGAAAACTATCCAAGTCAACCTTGTAAGAATTCCTCCACAACTTAAGGAGCTAGTTTCAAGGATCCCTGAGAACTCTCCATTCACCGAGAGTCATGGTCGTCTACTCAACTTGGTCACCTCCAACACAGATGAGGATATGATGAAGGTGCTTTTTTCAGTTCTTTGATCCTTTGCACCATTGCTTCACATTTCCCGACTATCAGCTTGTGCCTACTTTGGAAGAATTCTCTCAACTCTTGAGGATTCTCAATCAACTACCTTTCAACGATATGGAAAGAGACCCAAAGCCAGAACAGATTGCTCAAGATCTTCACTTGTACTCATCTGATGTCACAACTCATTGGGAAATTAGAAGTGGTGTCAAAGGCTTCTTAGCAAAGTACCTGTTTGAGAAATCCCAAAGCTGTTGGGATTCCTTAGACTTGCAAGCATTTGAGGAAATTGTGGCTCTTCTTATCTATGGGATGGTCTTCTTTCCTAATCCTAACCAACTCATAGATGTGAGTGTCGTCAAAATCTTCATGTCACGCAATCCGGTGCCTACATTGCTAGGGGATATCCTACACTCTTTTCACACTCGCACAATGAGGAAAAGAGGTGTCATTATGTTTTGCACTCCTCTCCTGGCAAGATGGTTTATTTCTTATCTTCCCCTATCAATCTTAAAGAATGATCAAGGATTAAGGTGGTCACAAAGGTTAAGGACGCTCAAACATTCAGATATTTATTGGTGCTCCCGATCCAAAGAGAATGTTGTCAATGTTGACCGTTGTGGGGAATTCCCTAATGTCCCTCTACTTGGAATTAGGGGAGGCATCACCTACAACCAATGTTTAGCTCTAAGACAATTTGGTTATGCCCTAAGGGATAGCCCGCATGAGATGCTGATTCAAGGCTTGGTATTCGACTATGAAAACGATAATCAAGGTCTTCGCCAGAGATTCATCCGAGCTTGGAGGATGCTAAATAAGGTGGATAGAAAGACTTTAGGGCACAAGAATTCCATCCCTCTTGAGCCTTACCTCAAGTGAGTACGAACCCGCGCTCAAAGTCTTATGATGCCTTATCCTTCCATTCTCCCGGTGATCATTGAGCCTGTTAAGGAAGGAGAAGTTCCATACACTATCCTACATCCTGACATGCCCACATCTCTTGAAGACCTACAAAGGGATTGGATACAGCTCAAATGAGAGCGAGATACTTTTGAAGCCCAATTCTACACAAGCGAGAAGAAGGTTTTGGAACTCACTAGGCTACTTCATGAGAAGCAGACTCTAAATGCCTACATAGCACCAAAGAGGATGCGCACTACTTTTTTATCTTAAAGTTTTGTATTATTTTGCCCAAGGGGCATTGATGTACTCAAACTCTATCTTATTAATATAACGTGTGTTTCTTTTTGTCTAAAACGAACTTGAATCTTTAAAAATCCTTGAAAACATTACATATGCACATATCATTCATAATGACATAAACAGGTCTTTTGCAACGAGTTTCCTCATCTCTCTATTGTTTATTTCAGTAAGATGGATCTCGAACAGACAGTCAAAGATCTTCAAGCTCAAAACACGCAATTTCAACAGTTACTCATGACCCTAGCCAAGGGGCAGGATGAGTTGAAGACTCTGTTAGCTGAAGAAAGAAAGAAGAAAACCAAGAAAGCCACTGGGGTTTTGAACATGGGGAGAAGGTTTCAGGGACAGACTAGAAGAACCTTGAATTTTGCTACCACTTTCGGGGAAAGAGAAGGGAAAGGAAAAGAAACAGCGGTTCCGTCAGAATCTGAAGAGGAGGAAGAAGAGGAAGACTACTCCTAGGAAGAGTATCCTCCAGCAGATAATAAGTACAAACATCTTGAAGAGTGTCTGAGCTCTATGGAAATACAGAAGGTGTCAGGTCTAGACTTTGAAGAATTGGGACTAGTGTCAGGAATTGTGATCCCACCAAAGTTCAAAGTACCGTTGTTTGCAAAATATGATGGAGTGTCATGTCCTAAGATACACCTTCGATCGTATGTGAGAAATATCCATCCGCACTCCGTCGATTAAGACCTATGGGTGCATTTTTTCCAAAATAGCCTATCTGAAACACAACTCGATTGGTTTTACCAATTGGAAAGGACCGACGTCCATAACTGGGAAGATCTTGCCGCAGCTTTCTATAAGAAATACCAGTATAATGCAGATTTGGCACCTACCCGTACTCAACTTCAGAGTATGGATATGGCTTCATTTGAGGGTTTCAAATATTACGCGTAGAAATGGAGAGATCTAGCTGGGATAGTACAACCCCCTCTGTCTGAAAGGGAGTTGTTGGACATGTTCTTAGGCATTCTATTGGGCCCTTTCTTCAACCATATGATTGGAAGCTCATCCGCAGGATTTACTGAGTTAATACTAACCGGAGAGAGGGTGGAAGCTGGCATAAAAAGTGGAAAGATTCAGAAGGATTCATCTGCCTCTACAGCTGTGAGAAAGCCTTTCACTGGGAAGAAAGAGGTATCTGCTGTTTATCCACAAAGGAACCAAGGGAGAGCTGAACAACGACCAATGGTAGGATTTGTTATGATCCCAAAGCCTACATCTGATCAACCAAGAATTAACCAACCGAGGGTGGAAAGGCCAGTCCGGCAATTCACCAGAATCAATATGACTCTAGCCCAAGTTTTACCACATCTTCTTAAATCTAATTTTACAACTCTGAAGGAAGCTCCAAAGAACCCCAACACTGCGTCCCCTCATTATCACCCAAATGCCAAATGCGCATATCATTCCGAAAGTCCGGGTCATGACACTAACAACTGTTGGTCCCTAAAAAACAAAATTCAAGACCTTATAGATGCAAAAGAGATTGAGTTTGATGCACCCGAGAAGCCAAACGTCATTTCTGCTCTTATGCTTAGGCATGGTCATAACACCAATGCAATTGAAGAAGATTTGTTTGTCGCCATAGTTGATGAACTCTTGACTCCACTCCCAATCATTAAGATTAACTTGTTGAAAGCCGGTGTATTCCCGGGTTGTAATGAAAACTACCATCTTTGCTTATCCTCACCAACTGTTTGCCCTTTGTTGAAGACAGGCATTCAACACTTGATAGACAACCAAGGGATTCTGTTTGAAAGTGCTCCTGTTTCACCAGTTCCTGTTGAAGTTGTTTCAATCATAACCATCTCCTCCAATTCTTCCAGGGTCCCCAAAAGATCTATTAGGATTACATCGGTTCCAAATACTACTCCTCTTATAAACACAATGCTCGGGCCAGTCCCATATGAATCAGACAAAATAGTGTCTTGGAATTACGGTGGAGACATCTACTACCATGGTATCAAACAAGATGGGCTGGCCGCCGAAGAGATGATCTTCGAAAAAGAAGACTCTTACATTAGCAATATTGCCGGAACCAGTAAGATTACCCGTAGCGGTAGAATCTTCTCTCCAGAATTTGCCCCTCCAAAGGCAATTTTTGGACTCGTGGCTGTTCCAAAGGTTACCCCCATACCAATAATCATATCTGCAAGTTCTCCTATTGACAAAGACGATACAACCCCTACTGTTATCCCTACCAACACTCATACTGCTGAAATTCGAGGAAAAAGTATTCAAGAAGAGCCTGTCCGGATGAAGGCTCAACCACTAACTATTCTTGAAACCTCCAAAAAGGAAATGGAGGAGATCCTGAGAATAATAAAGAAGAGAGACTACGATGTAGTTGAACAATTGGGGAAAACTCCCTCCAAAATCTCCATGCTAGCATTATTGTTGTGTTTTGAAGCACATGCGAAAGCCCTGGTGAAATTCCTAAAGACAGCCCATGTGCCTCAAGAGACGTCTGCTGACCAATTTCAAGATTGTGTGGCCAGCTTGACAGCTGATAACGACCTAGGTTTCTCTGACGCTGATCTTACACCAAGAGGAAGAAATCACAACGAGGCATTGCATGTCTCGGTGGAATGTAGAGGAACAACTCTGGCTCATGTCTTGGTAGACACCGACTCATCTTTGAATGTTTTACCAAAGAAAGCTCTCGACAGACTAGACTGCGAAGGACTGGCGTTGAAACCCAGTAACATAGTCGTAAGAGCATTTGATGGCTCAAAGAGGATGGTGCACGGGGAGGTGTACATCCCCATAAAGGTTGGGACTCAAACTTTCAACTCAACCTTCTATGTAATTGACATCCGCCCCTCTTACTCCTGTCTGCTAGGACGGCTGTGGATCCATAATGTCGGTGTTGTCACCTCTACACTGCACCAGATGCTGAAATATCCGGTCCATGGAAAGATTATCACTGTCCACGAAGAGGAACAATATATGATTAGCCACCTCAATTCTTTCTGGTACGTGGAATTGGACGGCGAATTCATTGAAACTCCTTTTCAACATTTCGAAGAAGTCTCTCAAGAGGTAGCAGTAACCAAGACGGTGTCCTAGATCCCTAAGATCATAAGACCCCCGCTTCGGATGTCATCTCTAAAGGACACCAAGGCAGTAGTAGAGGAGGGTGGATGCACCATCTGGGGGCAACTTCCGGATATTCCGTATAAATCTGACAAGTTTGGCTTAGGGTTCACTTCAAGTGCTCAGAAGGCTATGCGTTGTGCCCGTGCTGGAAGGCCACCCCTGAAGATTAGCAACCGAGAGGTCAATACGGTGGAAGATGGTGAAGAGGATTACAGCTTGGAGGATTGGATATTTCCTACTGTCAACGGAGGAATTCGCAATTGGGAAGCCAGAGACTTTGTCCCAATAACTTTCATCCCTCAGTAATTTATCTTTTACATTTCTGTTGAACTTGTAATATTCACAAACAATTCGCATATTTTAAACCTTGTGTCTTGCCCGAGGCACAATGGTCCATTTGTAAGGGTTTTTATTTCATCTTCATATGACATTCAATGAATCATGGACGTTTTTCACATACAAACTTTTTGTGCTCATTGTTTTTTTTTTCTTTTACGTTTTATTTTTGAGGATGGCTATACCCTTACCCATACTCACACTCACAAATGCAGGTACCCCTCCATTCCGGATCCCATGGGTAACGATACTGCTATGGCCTTTTGTGACTCTGAGGATCTAATCTACCAAGCCGAAGACGAAGGTGGGGAAGATTGTGAAGTACCAGGGAAACTGGCCAGACTACTACAACAAGAGGAAAGAGTTATTCAGCCTCATGAGGAACCGGTGGATACAATCAACTTGGGTACCAAGGAGGATAAAAAATAAATCAAGGTGGGTGCCAATCTAGAGTCGAGTGTCAAGGAGCGTCTGATTCATCTGTTGCATGATTATGTTGAGATCTTTGCCTATTCATATGAAGACATGCTAGGACTTGATACAGACATCGTGGTACACCGTCTGCCCACAAGAGAAGATTGTCCAGCAGTAAAATAAAAAGTCTGCCGCATGAGACCTGACATGTCAGAGAAGATCAAAGCGGAAGTCATGAAACAATTCAATGCCAGATTCTTGGCTGTCACTTCCTATCCCCAATGGGTTGCTGTGATGCGGTGGGAGAACTGACTTGAGGTTTTGCATTTTATCGCAAATGTTGCGGTTAGCAAGAGTCACCACTGACTTTTCTTTTATCCAAAAGGAAAGGTGAAAAAGCACAGGAAAGACCTTTGAGATGTTTTCTTGAGTTTGGGGGGTAGATTATGAAAAGGGAAGGTGTTAGCACCCTTTTCATCCATGGTTTTCCATGGGCTCTTAGTTACTTGCTTAGATCACTTGCTTTTGTTTGTTTGAAATTGTGTTTGGTGTGGTTTTGAAAGTATTTTGTAAAGAGGCCATTTTTAGGCAATCTTTGTAATGATTCTCGTTCGTAAGAATGCATACAAAGATGTTTGTATTTTGAAATTTTTTTCAATGTTTGTAAGCTGTTTTGAAATGTGTGTGTATTTGTTTTGAAAATAGCAAGGAATGGTATTTGAAATGGAGCAAGTAACTAGAAGCTATCTACCTACTCAAATGTCTTTCTTATGTATTTCCTATTCCTTTGACATTGTTGTCTTACAATTGATTTGGTAAGCAACCCTATCTTTGGATGTAAACGGGACGGGCGTGGGTCATCGTATAACCATGATTAGCAATGTTTGCAAAGTATCTTAGCATTTTTGAGAGACCAAGATCATTTTGTAAGGCAACCTTTGAATAGCGTCATCGAGGGACTATGATCTTATATTTGTTTTGTTTTGTCAAGATACTTCACATGCGTAATATGTTCATTTTAGTTTTAGGCAACCAAGTGGGAAAATCCTAAGGGTGCTTGTGTGTAAGTGTGTCATTTTCATGCATTGATTTTGTCTTGTATTTAGGGTTTTCTATTTTGCTTTGTTTTGTTCTTATCATACAAACCCTAATTACTAATCATGGCATATAAAGTGATAAATTGCGTAATGTAAATATTTCTAAGCTATTACAACAATTTATGGGAGCGGGGAATATAAATTTGAATGGGGATTTGCAGAAATATAAACCTAAGTAAATTATTACAACCAAATCGAACTTGTACGAATTAGAGTAAATACAATACAAGATTAAAAACGAAAATGCAATGCAATATACATGTAAAAGAAAGATTTTTATGTCTTGTTTTTATGTAAAAGAAAATTTAATGTAAACCTAAAAATATAAAGGAAAGGAATTTATTTTTAAAAAAGGGGTTTAACCCTAATTATTATTTAAGAGAAAATAAAGTTTTTATAGGTATTATTTTGTGTATTTTCTTGTGTAAAAATAATAAATAATATTGTATAAAAAAGTATATATATATATATATATATATATATATATATATATATATATATATATATATATATATATATATATATATATATATATATATATATATATATATATATATATATATATATATATATATATATATATATATATATATATATATATATATATATATATATATATATATATATATATATATATATATATATATATATATGTGTGTGTGTGTGTGTGTGTGTGTGTGTGTGTGTGTGTGTGTGTGTGCAAAAATAGGTATTTATAAGTATGAAAATGAAAAAATTAAATTAAACTAAATATATTTAATTATATTTACAGATTTATTAAGAAAATAAATGATATCTTATTAAAATAAAATATATTTTTATGTGAGAAATAGTATAAAAATAAATTAAAAGTGCAACATTATTAATTTATATTTTTTGGGATTTTTATGTATTAAAGAAAATATTTAAAATATTAAGTATGAAAATAAAACAAATAAAAAATAAAAATATGAGAAATTGACAAGGGGGGTAATGCAACAGATTAGTGGTGATAATGTTAGCAAAAAATCCTGGCCCAAAAGATCAAGCCCAACCTGCAAAAATATAGAAATGGAAAAGGAAAAAAGTGAAAAAATACAAAAGTAGCGCGCAGGTTCGAACCCAGGACATGGGTCTCACCAGCGCGCTGCTTTACCACTGGGGTGACTATACTTCCATTGTCTTAAGTGAAGCAAAAATAACATATTCTAAACCAAGTCCTTGCCCTGTTTCATCTTCTTCCTCAAGGTTTGGCCAGACATCCTGTAACTCTCTCATACTTTCATAAAAATGAAAATTCATAACATGAAAGTTATAGTATTTGAGCACACGATTCCAACCATATAAATCATGTGAACTATTAATCAAAGAACAAAGAGAATTTTAACAGCCCTAAATCTTGACCTAATATTTCCAGAAATTTCAAGTTCCAAATTCTCTCAGCACAAGTAAAATCAATGCAAGATAATGGTATGTACATCTTCGTTATGATGAGGACTACATTTTTTATTCATAAATCGTAGCCTAAGGTTGCTTGTACAAGGAGATAGAGTTGGAAATTTTACCTCCTTCAGTTGGAATCGTGTATGAAAATGGAGTGACTTTAATGGAGGCCTGATGCTTGTTTGAGCTTCCCTGGATGTATTCCAACCTTTGCCTTGCTCAGAAAGTAGCTGGAAATCCTTGGCCAAGTCAAACTGCAAGCTATGAACTCAATAATGGAAGATGGTGGAAAAGTGATTACAGAACAAGGATGAAGGCCTAGATTGAATAGGTATCAAGTATGTGTTTACAGTGATTTCTGGTAAACAACCGCTAGTCCTCCAAACTATCAAATAATCTTAATGACTGTTATTTAATCTCTCAGGTAACTTGCAGGATCGACTAGATTGATCCTATGGGGTATTGGTCGTTTGGATGACTCTAATTGTAAAACTGATATTCATGGTTAGGATTTGTATTTAGAATGTTTTATAGACGTTCAACTCACTTCGATTACCATATTGAAAGGATCTAATGACATGATCAAGTAAAAACATACGAAACTGAATTGTATGAATAAAGATTCGATTGCAAAGAAAGGTTTAAATGCGGAAATAAGTAAATGACTTTGAATGTAAAGATTTTAATGTAAGAAGCATGAATATAAAAGCATGAAATGTAAAAGTGTTTCTGAAATGTAAAGGATTCGAATAGAAGAAAACGTTTAAATGCAAGAAATAGGTAAATGACTTTGAATGTAAAGGCATATGAATGACATCAACATGAAAATGGAAGGCAAACTGGAAATGATAAAGAGTTTTGCTGAATCATAAATGTTTGGTGTTATCATACGTACATTGTTCGAGCATTCGTTTCCCTAGCCATGTGGTATTTTGAATGTTTACTGAATTTTGTACAATAGATATGACACACGAAATCCTAATACTAAGACTTCTATTTATACTACTTCGACCATAACGGTCTTGCCTATAAGATTCTGCCACATTCAGAACATGCAGAGCACTGCTCCTTTCTAGCTTCCACGCGTCTTCAAACGCTCCAGCGCATATATATTTGAATTTCCAACATCCCGCTTGCGTTTGAATTTCAAATGCTATGGCACTCTTCGCTTCGAACTCATTTCTTAGACACAGTCTCGTTACCACTTCGAGGCTTCTTTTAAATATATCTTTACAACTGTCACTCGAAGCTCCGAGCTTTGACATGTTCGTTCGAAGAACTGCTTCTACCATTCCGAACCATAACATCTTGCTTTATTCCAACGAAACATCCAACTTGCTTCATTTCTAACTGTATCATCAAAATCTTCAGCCAACAAAATGCCCCTTTAAAATATGTATTTCGATCCTTTTAGAAACACTTATTTTAAATATATTTGCAAGATTTTGATGTGACCTTTGAGTAATCATAACATTTATTGTGTATGACCCCAATCACGTCAATCACGACGCCTCTTGGATTTCTTAACCGTCTTGAATCAGTATTCCACAGCATGGTGCAGTTATAAAACAATGATTATTATTAACCACGCTTATTACCAATATCAGCCTTTACGCCACCTCCTCCTCAATCCAACCCACGACTCCCACGTATCCTAGTCTCACTTAGTGGATGTTTAAGCTTCCACACTATAAAAACTAATCAACTTAGTCTTTTATTCTTTTTCCACATTCTGAAACTTTTTCTTCCTCTCCTCTTATTAAAACCCTAAAACTTCCAACAATCTTCAACAATGTCTTCAACAACATCATCCCAACTGAAGAAAACTTCCAAGAAGAAAAGCAAGAACACAGGAAAAATTATGGAAAGCAAGGTTGGTACTTATCAAGGTCAATCTGTGCTTATCCCTCAAATGATCTCCAAAGAAAAGGAAATGCTCTACGCCTCTCAGGTATTGATTCCAACTAACGTTGCTGGAAAGAGGTTTGCTCTAATGGGTCCTCTTACAGTTTTTGAAATCTTGAAAGACACTAGAAAAATCTTCCCTGTTTGTTACAACTTTAAGCCGTTGTTTAATAAGATGGATATCCCTAAGATAGGCGAGTCTTCTGATTCGACAACCATAGAAACTCCAACAGTTCCCCCAAAAGATCCCTTTGTGTTAGACTACGTGAAGAGCAACTTTAAACCATTCCGATTCTGCCCTACCTCTGACATAGCTTACCAAAATTGGCTTACCAAAGTAGAAGCCAAGAAATCCCAGCAATGGGAGGAATTAGGAATCTATAATCTGATTAAGTTATCGAAACCAGGCTTCACCTATAGTCATCCATTATTATTTGCATCCTTATATTTCTGGGACAGCACCTACAACACCTTTCATCTCCCTGGGGGAATGATAACACCCACATTTTTCGATATAGCAGCCATCACTGGTTTGTCACCAGTAGGAGAAACCTACATCCCTGATAATGAATAACACTCCAGTATTATTGACTTTGAAGTCAAATTAGCCAGTTTTTCCAAATTCATTAGCCATTACCACACTGAAGGAGATAATGTGTCAGATGTGGAACATATTGCTTTCCTAACTTTATGGTTATCAAGATACGTATTCTGCAGCAGGTCCTTACAGGTAGCAAGCAGGTTCATCCCTCTAGCTAGAGACTTACATGAGAATATGAGGGTATGTTTGAGAGAACTGTTACTTGTTAATCTTTACGAAAGCTTAAGATCAGCCGTTTCGAGTTTGAAATCCCATACTCCCAAAAACATCCTTCTAGCTGGCCCCTTTTGGTTACTCCATTTATGGCTTAATGCCATGTTTGAACCCTCATTATCAACTACTGACACCGTTGTTAAACAAGATCCGGAGATAGCAGATATAATTATTGAAGGCACAAGGCTGCGAAAACTCACCCCGAATGATGATAAAGATGACTTCAAGGTCCTTTTTTCAAATTACATCATGATTTTTTCCAAAAGACACAAATTTGAAGAGACCATGGAACCCTTTGCTTCAAGGACTCATGGACCACCATGGTTCACCATGTCTCTTTCAGAAGCAGTTAAAAGCAAAGAAATCCAAGATATTTGGAAAGCCTTTTTGCTTCCTAGATTAATTTCCTCACGAATCACTCCTTCCAAGAATCAAATCTTCCTCTTTGCCTATCAACCTAACTTTGTTTCCAGACAATTTGGCCTGTGCCAACTAATCCCTGAACCTCTGTTCCAAACAGAGAGTGCTATCACTTCTGGTCGAACCTTTAAAGCAAGAGAAGCCAAACTGCAACAGGAACAATATCAAGACTTCGCTCAATTTGAACTACTACCCTTTGAGCCCACACACTTCACAGCGAAGGGTTTTCTGGAATGGTGGACTAAGTTCTACCAATCTTATATGTTTGATACCCTCTCGATTCAACAGAAACTAACTAATGCTTTCTATGTGCAGGTACACTCCAAGAAAGGTATGTTCACTCACACCAAAGAGATTAGGGCTTTTCAAAATTATTTCGAAACCACTTATGATCCCACACACTTGGAAACCACTGTGCATCAAGCGGCTGAGACCTTGAAGGAAAAATTTAAAGAAAAAATTTCTAAGCTCAAACTTCCTTCAGGGTTGTCACCTGAGGATAGGTATAGGTTGGCACTCGAAATGCATCCACCTAAATTCCCTAGATTTCCTACCTCAGAACTGGCTCTGGCTTGGTTTCCTCCATACCCTTGGTGGTTCACTTGCAAAGAAATGTTCAAATACCTTCAAAAGAAACCAAAGCCATCTGAGACTATGACATGGGCTCGTCATTGGCTCCATGATTTCCCAGGACATCTTTGCTATGACCTTTCTGCCATGTCGATTATATCTAATCAAGGCGCAGGTGCGAATGCTTGGGAAAATCCAAAATGTTTCTTACTTTCTTCATTTTTAACTTTTACCTTAATTGTTTCGATTTTCAGCCATCAGGATAAAGTCTGTTGCTTCGAAGTCTAAAGAAGGAAGTGCCTCCCAACAATCTGTCGAAACCACTGATGATGTGACCTTAGCCATACCAACAACAACTACTGCAACAACAACAACACCAGTAATAACAACTTTTCCAACTCCACAGGTAATCAATTAGCCCTGATGTTTCGAATAAACTGAAATTCATGATTTAGATCTAACTCATGTTTAAATCTTTTCAGACTAACAAACTCCCACCAACCACTCCGAAGAAAAGGAAAACAAGCACTACTGGGAAGAATCCCAATCATGGAGGGAATTCACCAACCGCTTCGAAGATGAAGCAGAAGAAAGAAGCTTCCAAAGGCGCTGAACCAACTGGCATTTCTGGACTCGATTCTAGAGATGCTGCTCCCTCAACTAAATCCAAAAATCCACCTTCGACCTCCAACGTAATGTTGGAACATATAGATAGTAACCTTTCCTCTGAGAATCCACAGGTAAATTGAACTCGAATCTTTAACAAAAACAGTTATTCATCACCTTGGTGCATGCTCTCAATATTCTTTGTCTCTGCAGGACATTTCGAACCCAACTCCTATTACTTCGACTTCTCCATCAAAGACTACTGCTCCTATCAACTCTTCTCCTCATGGGGACTCCAGTAACCTGGTGCAAAACAAAGGATCCTCCAACATGGCAGTTCCGACTGGGGCTTCAGAGCAACAAGATGACCAAAGCACTTCTCCTCCTTTGAAAGAAACGAATGAAGAAACGCTTCATGAATCTGCAGAGATTTTACCAGAAACTTCTCTTCAAAAGTCTCCTCTCGAAACCCTTCAAGAGAACCCAAAGGACATTCATGCTGAAGAGGAGAAGGCTGATTCTGATCAAGAGAACAAAGAATCTGCAGAGGAAGGATCCGAGGAAGAAGATGCCCAGAATGGTTCGACTGTTGGAACAGAGTCAGATGCCAATAGCAGTGAGAACAATGATATCGAAGTGGTGGATCTGGTTGATAATGAAGAAGGCAATGAGCAGGAAACAAGTGAAGGTGATGGTGACCAGACCAATGAGCCTATGGAAGTCGAAATGGATGTGACTCCCTTGCGTATGGAACTTCCTCAATCGTCTCAATCTCAAATGACTGAAGAGGAGCTAGCTCTCCTAAGACGAAATAACCCAATTGGGTATATGAAAGCTAAACTAGCTCAAAGGGACGTTCCTCTTGCTAGGGCTGGCACTAGTTCGACTATCAATCCATTACCCTCAGATGATAGAGTTGTACTCCTTAACATAATTAGGAGAACAATCATTGATGTGGACTTGTTCGAAGTGCTAAAGAAGGATAGTACATCTTGCTATACCATGAAGGAGCTACTTACGCAAGTTAACCTCGCCACCTGCTCTTTGCCAATCAGTACCATATTATTCGATCTTCAATCGTTGTTAGATAACGTAACTGGGTGTCTTCTTCAAGACGAATTTGCTACTAAAAAGGTCCAGGAGAAACGAACTGCCATGGACGCTGCTTATGAGCATGCTTCGAAGCTCTCTAAAGAAGCTGAAGACCAAGCCATGCATATAAAGCAAGCCAAAACTGACTATGAAGCTCGAGCTCAGTTTATTCTTCTCTGGGAAAAGCAAATTCAAGAGCTTCAACAAAAGGTTAAGGAGGCTCAACAACAACAATTGGCCTATGAAACCAATACTGCTGGTCATCAGTTCGAAGAGCTCCTCAACGAAGGACTTGCAGAAATGGAAGCAGCAGAGCAACTTAAGGGAGAAGTAGCTACCCTAGAAGGAGCAAGGCGTTTTACTCAACAAAGGCTTGAGTCCTTTCGGAGTACTTTTAATAGATTGAGGAACAATGCCTATTTTTAAATCTGTGTTTATTTAATTAGTTTTGAAAATTGGTTGAATTTTGGTCCGTAATATCCAAACAACGCCATTTTGGCAATCTATATTACCATTTTGGCATTCCTTTATGATGTTTCGATTACGTTGTTATTATTCGAATCTCCTGCAGGCGTGGCTTATATTTCTTTAAATATTTCCCATTAACCTTTAGGATTCACTTATCATCAGCCAACTCTTCGATTTCATATGCATTGTTTGAAAATATCTTTACTATTCGAAAAGGTCCTTCTCAATGAGGTGACCATTTACCTAATGTTTTATTTTTCTTGTCCATGGGCAATATGACTTTCCAGACTAAGTCATTAATAGTGAATGCTTTTCCTTTCACCCTTTTGTTATATGCCCTGGCTACCCTTTCCTTTTGTCTTATTAGGATTTCCAATGCATGCAGTCTAACTTCATCTAACTCAACTAACTCATTCATCATCATCTCCCAATATAATGCAGATGGGATTTCGTTTTGTCTTTGAATTCGAACTGACTGTAGATGAATTTCTATTGGTAGAAGTGCATCATGACCAAATGTTAGTTGGAAAGGCGTGGTGTTAGTAGCTTCTTTAGGAGATGTTCTACAGGCCCATAGTATTTGGTCCAAAGTCTTGTGCCAGTTCCTTGGCTTTTTACCAACATGTTTCTTAATTAACCCTATTATCACTTTATTGGCTGCTTTGACCTGACCATTTGCTTGAGTATAATATGGTGTTGATGTTAGTAATCTAAACCCCATCTCTTGAGAAAATTCTTGCATCTTCCTACCAGTAAACACAGAACCTTGGTCTGTGGTTATGCTCTCTGGCAATCCGAACCTATAGATAATTTGTTTCTGTATGAACTCACTAATAGCCTCTTGATCAGCAGCTATTAATGGTATTGCCTCAATCCACTTGGTAAAATAATCTATTCCTACCAAGATATATTTATGTCCTTTAGACGAAGTAGGATTAATTTCTCCTATTAAATCTAATGCCCATCATCTAAAGGGCCATGGTTTAATGATCGAATGTAACTCACTTGCAGGAGCATGTTGAATCCCTGCATGTTTCTGGAATTCTTCACACCCTTTAGCAAAGTCTATACAATCTTTGAGCATGCTGGGCCAATACATGCCATATCGAAATAACAACCATTTCATTTTATGACCTGCTTGATGTGCCCCACATGCCCCATTGTGGACTTCTGACAATGCTAAGTATGCCTCACTTTCTCCTAGGCATTTCAGTAATACGCCTTCCTGGGTCTTTTTGAACAATTCGTTTCCCATGAGGACATATGATAATGCTCTATATTTTATCTTCCTATCAACATTCAAAGTTGGATTTGTTAAATAACTCACAAGTGGACTTCGCCAATCTGCATCTGATAAGGTGTTTATGGCTAGTACTTCGAATCCCTATTTATCAGCACAACCTAATTTTATACTCTCTAGATCTGATGGTATGAATCTAGTAGCCATAACCCTACCTCTTAATTCGACCAAATCCTCAAAGTTTTTGGTAGAAACTTTATAACCTGAAGCCAACTGTGCTAAGTCATTTGCTTCTTGGTTTTCTATTCTTGGTATATGTTGAATATCCATGTATTCGAATTTTCTAAGTAGCCTGTTAACTATGACGAAGTATGTCATCAGATTTTCTTTTATGCATTTGTACTCCTTTGTTATTTGCTTGACCACTAACTCTGAGTCTCCTCTAATTTCGACTCTAGTTGTCCCCAATTCCAACAAAGCTTCAAGTCCAACAATAAGCACTTCATACTCATCTTCGTTGTTCGAGCAACGAGGACCATCTAACTTATACTTGAATTTTGTTGGAATTCCTTCAGGAGAAATTATAAGAACTCCAACACCACTACCATCCCTATGGGTCGAACCATCAAAGTATAATTTCCAAGGTTGCATTTCAACGTAACCCATGACAGTATTTTCGACCAGTGAATGGTCCACAATGAAATCAGAAATTACTTGACCTTTCACAGCTCTTAAAGGCATGAAAGTCAAAGAATATTTTGTTAAGTCTAAAGCCCATTGACCAACTCTGCTATGCATTATTGGTTTCGAAAGCATGTGTTTGATAACATTGAAATGAGATGAAACATAAACATCAACAGGCTTTATATAATACTTAAGTTTCATACAAGGAAAGTACAAACAGAGACATAGTTTTTCTATATTGCTATATCTAGTCTCTGCATCATTCAATACCCTACTTAAATAGTATATGGCTCTTTCGATGCCATTGCTATCCTCTTGTGCTAACATACTACCTATACTAACTTCAGAGGCAGATATGTACAATCTCATGGGCTTTCCCCATGAAGGTGGAGACAAGATGGGGGGCTGAGAGAGATATCTTTTTATCTTGTCAAATGCCTCCTGATGGGCTTCGTTCCACTCGAAGGCTTGGCCTTGCTTCAAACGAAGCAACGGAGAGAAAGCTTGGGTTCTTCCACTTAGATTCGAAATGAACCTTCTGAGAAAGTTAATCTTCCCTAGCAAAGATTGCAGCTCCCTTTTTGATGTAGGTGCTTTCGTCTCCATTATGGCTTTGGTCTTATTTTGGTTGATCTCGATTCCTTTTTTATGAACCACAAAGCCAAGGAAATCTACAGCCTGCACAAAAAATGCACATTTAAGGGGGTTCATTTTTAAGCCATGTTTTCTCATTCGTTCGAATGATTGGCTCAAATGATGCAAATGGGTTTCTGCAGATATAGACTTGATGACTATATCATCAATATACACCTGCATAAAGGTTTCAATGAAATCATGGAAGATCGAATTCATTGCCCTTTGATAAGTTGCCCCAGCATTCTTTAAACCAAAAGGCATCACTACCCATTCGTAGGTGCCTAAGGCTCCTGGGCAACAAAATGTTGTCTTGGCAACATCTTCTTCAGCAATAAAAATCTGATTGTACCCAGAGTATCCGTATAACATACTTAGATATTCGAATCCTGCAGCACAGTCTACTAACATTTCTGCCACAGGCATGGAGTACTCATCTTTAGGGGTTGCAGTATTTAAATCCCTAAAATCTATGCAAATTCTCAGAGAGCCATTTTTCTTAACAACATGCACTATATTCGCTAACCATTCGACATACCTTGTGGTTCTGATGAATCTGCAGCGCAGCAACCTTTCGATCTCAGATTTGATCTTCGTGAGAACCGCTGGTGCGAATCTTCTAGGAGTTTGCTTGATGGGCTTCTTGCCATCCTTGATGGGAAGTCAGTGTTCCACTAACTCCCTCTTTAACCCAGGCATTTCAACATAGTCCCATGCGAAGCAATCTTTGTTTCTTTTGAGGACTTCGATCACTTCTTACCTGAGGCATGGATTAAGTTTTGCGCTTATGTAGGTTATTCTTTTCGTGTCCTCATCCCCCAAATTCACTTCTTCGAGCGGATCCTGCGCCAACATTTTGGCACCTGAGTCTGAGGGGTCCTTCTCGAAGCCTAAGGGTTCTTTATCATAGATGGAATCTAGCCTTTGATCTATTGCGTGCTCTTCAAAGGGTGAGCCTTTCGAACCATCCCCATTTATTTCGTTCACTTCTACAGCCAATTTATCTATTTCAGCCTCTAAGGCCGCTTTCGATTCATTCTCAGCCATATAGGCCGAAATCCTTTCGAAGAAGGAGGACTCAATCACGAGCAAGGTTGTCGAACTCCCAGCCTGCTGGCCGTCTTTGCGTAGTACCTTCGACTCCTTCATCTTCACTGACTATTCTTCTATCCCAATACATGCCATCATGGCGAAGGGTCATATAATAGTGTGCGTTCCTGGTTTCGTTGATTTCGTCGTTAGGAACACAAGGAGCAATCTTGGCCAAGTGTTTCTCATAATGCCTCTTGTCAACTAAGTTGACTACTGTCATGAAGTAACTCTGGTATGCTTCGATGTTCTCCATAATCCCATCTTCTCTCCATAAAACCAACCTCTGATGCATTGACGAAGGAACTGCTCCTACGCCATGGATCCACTCTCTTCCTAACAACAAGTTGTAGTTGTCTTTGGCTTCGATCACCATGAACATGGTGGGCCTGCAG